>OY744527.1:138683791-138703791 GCA_963556195.1 Sepiola atlantica | reverse complement strand
TATTTTTCCGTTTACTTATATTTTAATAAACATCTCTATTTATCTATCTCTAGTGCATCTCTTCCTCGAATGAATATCTCGTAATAGAATCTTGTTGACAGAAGATATTGAAACTATCTATATGGAATATCATACTCGAAAATCAGTTATCGCCTAGGAAATTTAAAATTATTTTCAATCTCCAATTTTTTTTTTTTCAGATTTGTATTGACCGCTACTTTTAATTTCTGTTCTGTCCTGGATTGGAGGAGGAGAAATCCTTTTCAGTTATTTCCTATGTTAGCTACATAAATTATTTACAGATGTGTTTTGCCATTTTTGTGTTGGTATGTGTTTCTCGCCTATATGTAACTTTGATATTTATCAAAGTTACATATAGGCGAGAAACACATACCAACACTGAATTATTAGTTATTTTTTTCTAAAAATAAAGGATGAAATAGAAGACCAAAAAACGGGGAACGACAATAAAGGAAACAAATTTGAAAGTAAACAGACTCCCGGGCAATTCCACGTAGATACAGCTAGTTCATTATAAACAAACAGCTTTTTTACACATAGTTTGGAGGGCAAGTCAGGGTTTCATACCTCTCCAATCAATATTAGTTTGTGCATCAACATAATAAATCTGATCGGTCTTTAACTCAGCTTGCCAATTTCATAGTCTGTGTTGGTAGCCATTAGACCACCTGCATTCTCCTAGCACCTTTGTATGAACTAGGAGGATAGACTAGACTGCCAAGCCTTGGTAGAGTGACTACACAAAAAAAGAAAGAATAAATGTAACACCAAACCATTAGGCATATGTGCTTAACTATGAGTAAACCTTTTAAACTGGATTCCTAGCTTTGTTTGGCGATCAGTACAGCCGATTTTGAAAAGACATAGATCATAAAAAATACTTGCTAATGAACACATAAAAAGATTCATAAACAAGTATTTGCTACTGAAATTTGCATGTGGATGACGACTGCAACAGTAAATTTCTCAAAAGAAGGCGGTAGAGATTTTTTTAAAAAGATATAGAAAAGAAGTAAAATTGAGAAAGTAATGATTTGAAGTAGTTTTTTGTTTTGTTTTCAAGTTTCAAATAGTGTGTGTGTGTGACCATAGTTATCTATAGAGATTAAGAGAGCTTTGAGTCATATTAGAGGTGAAATGAGCCAAGAGTTATAAGCATTAATTAAAGGCTTATTGTATGTTTAAATGATGATGATGATGATGATGATGATGATGATGATGATGATGATGATGCTGGTGGTGGTGTGTTTGGGTTGCCAAACAATGACTAAGTCAGTTAAGTTTGTACTAACTGTCCTGAGAGGAAAAGAGAACGCCCGAAAGAAATTGAGAGTTTCTGTGATTAAGAAAGAAAGAAAGAATTTATATGAGAAATAAAGACTGACACTCTAAACAAACCTGGTGTCCATAGAGAGAATGAATTAATGTCTAGAAACGTATGGAAAAGAAGTGGAGAGAGAGAAAGAGAAAGTGAGAGAGAGAGAGAGAGAGAGAAAGAGAGAAAGAGAGAGAGAAAGAGAGAGAGAGAGAGAAAGAGAGAGAGAGAGAAAGAGAGAGAGAGAGAGAGAAGAGAGAGAGAGAGAGAGAGAGAGAGAGAAAGAGAGAGAGAGAGAAAGAGAGAGAGAGAGAAAGAGAGAGAGAAGAAAGAGAGAGAGAGAAAGAGAGAGAGAGAAAGAGAAAGAAAGAAAGAAAGAGAGAGAGAGAGAGAGAGAGAGAGAGAGAGAGAGAGAGAGAGAGAGGTAAAAGAAAACACGTTATTAGTTTGGGTATCGATTTTTTGTTTTATTTTATTTCAGTCGAAATTCTCAGAAATCAAGGGGCCCCTTCCTGGAGATAGCACTTGATCTCTATATAAGATACATAGATATTTGCACGTGTAGTATCTGTTCCGATGGATACTGCACGCCTGTCCTGTGCAGTTCTAGGAGGTCCACCCTCCCAGGCTTCGCCTCCCCTCTTTGGGGAGGAGTAAGTTTATTGCTTACTGTCTGAGGCGCCCCTGCCGGGGAATGCCGACGGGGCTGCCCAGGCAATTTTTAAATGGCCAGACTGCTCACCTCTCGAGCGCTGGCTTTTAACCCCACTTTCTCGACCCAAGCTGTGGTCACATCTTACTTGTGGGAGTAAGATAAAACTGGCCTTGTGCCTAACTCCGGGAGGAGTAAATAAATATCAAGGTTCTCCTTTATTTCTCAAACGTTGAGTTAGTAAAGAAGTCAAAAACATTAATTTTACTCCTTAATTGACCAGTTAACTATGGTATAGTATATCTTTGTTGTGGTCTCTTGGTCTCACCAGATTCTAAGACAAGAATTCATCTAGTCTGGTCGAGTATCCAGCTAAGTGCTGTTACTTGAGGCAACATCACTTGGAGAAGGTGCACCATTCCTCGTATGAGCCAGTGTATAGCCGTGTCGAAGAATGTTATTTGGGCTTCAAATACTATGTAATTTTGAATATTTGGTCAGGGTTTACTTGTAGGGGAAGTATCCTTATGTCAGGTTGTCCTGATAAACCCTTGTACAAAGAGACCGAAGACACTTGAGGATTGTGTCTAGTAGGTAATTCAAACTCCCCAGTTACTGAAATTAATGTAAAAGAAGGAGAGAGATAGAGTAAGGACGAGAGTGCAACCGAGAAGGAGAGCAAAAGTGCACCTGAAGGCAAAAGGAAGGACGTGAGTGCATCAGAGATTGAGAAGGATGGGAGTGCACCAGAATCAGGAGGATGGACGAGATTGCACCTGAGAGTTAGAAGAAAGAGGAGATCATGTATGAAAGTGCATATGATAGGTACAAATTTGAATGTGTTTATGCATGGAAATTTATAGAAAGGCAGGCGAAAAGAAAGTGCAAGATATATATATATATATATATATATATATATATATATATATAGGAAGAGAGCAGAGGTGCATACGAAAAGGGAAAGAGTTAGACAAAGTGCAAGTGAAAAAGAGAGGCAGTCTGCACAAATGTTAATATCTACATATTTATGAGAATGTTTTATTTATATAACAGGAGCAGACAAAGAAACAGTAAAGGTGGTTTGAAAGCTCAAATCCATAAACATATTTATTTAAAAAAATAAACACAAAAACCTATTATTTTATTTACTTGTTTGATTAAACTCCTGCTGCCTAAAAGGTGAACCTTCGTTTGTAATTATGGTTATGTCTTAATTGACCAATGCAACAAGACTAAATGACCTCCAGAAAACTCATCATATTTTGATCAGACCGGAAATGAAGATGGCATCAAATTCTATAATAATTATACTCAATTTCCAAAGCTCGACACAAACACAAAAAAATACTCTGCAATTTAAACTGATTTACAGCCTAACCCTAACCTCTGCCTTCCTCACTCAAACCTGGTATTATAGTAAATCTATATCTATCAGGGCCGGTGGGACAGTTATAAAAGTGTGTGTGTGTATGTGTGTGGGGGGGGTTCTCCTAAAAAGTGGGGGGCCCGGCCCACATTGCCAAATATGGGAATAAATTCAATATCTTGACTAAAAATCATCGTCTGATAGTGGTTGAGAGCTCGTTAGAAGCGGAATGGAATTCTCTTGGTGATAGAAAAAGAAAATTTCAAAATATTTCAATTTTTTGGCGTCTGGGCTCAAATTACCTTATTTGGGCATATTGGGGAAAAAAAATCACTGTTTGGGGCATATTTTGGTTTAAAATGATCGTCTGGTAGTGCTTGATGGCTTGTTAGAAGCGGAATGGAATACTCTTTGTGATAGATAAAGAAACATTAAAATAAATTCAATTTTTTGGCGTCTGGGCCCAAACTACCATATTAGGGCATTTTGGACCAAAAATACCTTTTTTGACATAATTTAGACATGAAATGATCTTCTGATAGTGGTTGAGGTCTTGTTGGAAGCATATTAGCAAGTCGCTTCTGGTGAAAAAAGAACTAACAGAAAAGTGTGGGTGGGGACAAGTCAAAAAGTGAGGAGGCTTGAGCCCCCCTGCACCCCCACCCACCGTGCCGCCGTCCATGTCTATATATAAAAGAAAGTTTGCCAGTTTGTTCTCTATGGACATGCAAACGTTTGGGGTGAAAAAAAAGCACATTAATTAATAAATTTTGTGGGTAGGAAGGGGGTTAGGAAAAAAATTAAACATGTCATTTTTCTGTGTGGTAAGCAATTTTATACATTACTAACTGGCGTTGCCTGGGTGGAAACATTACTGGGTGGAGGGCTTAAGGAAACATAATTCAAAATATAGTCAGGTTTACAAATTCTTTTTAAATAGGATTTTGAAGCGTTCGTTGTAATTTTCACTTATTTTATTTTTGATTTCAATAAAAATTTGATTACAAGTTAACAAAATTAATAATTATTCAATCTGTATTAGAGCACAAGGTGGAGCAGGTGCAAATGTGATTGCAAGAGTTAGGAGTGGATGGAGTAAATGGTTCAGAGATTTTCTGTCATTAATAACCAGCAGAGTATTACCACTGTTGACCAAGGGAAGAGTCTATCAGGCATGTATGCGCAGTGTTATGATGTATGGAAGTGAAATCTGGCCAGTAGAGTTGGGCGGTTTTGAAATTTTGGTTTCGGTATCGGTTTTTTTCCCTTAAAACCTCGGTTTACGGTTCGGTTTTTCGTTTTTTTTGAAAAAAATTTTTTTACTATGATTAGTTATTATTCAATGTTTAGTTGAATTATGCCACTGTTTCGATAATTTTGTGACTGAATCATTCTCCATGATATGAATCATAACGATTCCTGCGTTATTTTGTCGGTTCATGTATATTTAACTAAATTGTTAAACATACAGTGACGCCCGGCACAATAATTATTTACTAATGTAAAGGGATCGTTATTATGCCGGTTCATTTTTTTTTAAAAACCTAATTGTTATGGCCTTGCGAAAGAAAAGGTAATGAAATAAATAAGGGCAAATATTTAAAAACAATTTGTTTGTGTCGGTTAAAGAAATAAAATAAAATCGACCTGCCCTATTGTGTCGGTTAAAAAAATATCTGCTTTTAATACAAAAAAAAACATTAAAAGTAAAATAATTAAATGAACGGAAATATTAGAGACAATTAGATTATTTAGTCGGATTTCATTTGCTGTAAAGTGTATCTGATGTAATTTCTTTACGAATTGCTGTTTGCAGACGGAAATATTGGGACCCCATTCGTACACAAGCATCTGAAATCCGGCTAAAGAATCTAATTGTCTCTAATATTTTCGTTCATTCAATTAATTTTTATTTTCAACTGCTACACATTTTAATCCAAGGTTGAATTGTTTTACAAACAAACATTGTGAAGCGGCAACACTTTTTATACCCGTCATGGGAGCCAGAGATACCACGGGCACCAGTAGGCGTGGCTCAAATGAACCAAACAATCGCAATCATTTTAAAATAGATATTTTACCTTTATTATTAAAAAAAATACTATTTTTCTTTTTGGTTTATTTTTATTTAGTTACTTTTCATAATATAATTAATGTTGATGAATTTTCCCAACATTACTAAGTCTGCTCTCGATTTAAGTAATTGAAATTAAGGAAAGTCATATATAAAAAAAAAAATAAGCAACAAATAAATGTTACCAAAGGCAACATAAATTATTCTTCTACCTACCTGTATAAGTTTATTTTATTATTTATTTTGATAAATGATTTTTTTAAATAAAAATAAATAATAAAATAAACAAATAAACTTATACAGGTAGGTAGAAGAAGAATTTATGTTGCCTTTGGTAACATTTACTTGTTGAATTAACTTGTAAAAATGTGCTTTAATAGGTGTTGCTTCGTAATCCTTGAATCAAAGCCAAACTTTTAAAAATAATGAAGTTATTAAGTTGTTGAATTAACTTGTTAAAAATGTGCTTTACAAAGGAAAGATTTTAATGTAAAATTCTGATTTTCTTTATGAAGAAAAACTTCGATAATGTTAAAATATACAAAAAATCACTGGATTTAAACAGTTTCTATTTTAAAATGTTCTTTCAATGAAATCATTAAATAAGTCGTAATTTTGAAGAGTTCACTCCTAATCGAATCAACCGGATGTAAAAATTAATTTTATTGTTATTTTAAAATATATTGTCGCTTAAAATCAATCAGGCAAAGTTTAATTAAAAACAAACAAAAAAATCAATCAGGCAAAGTTTTAAATAAAAAAAACAAAAGAAAAACAATCAGGCAAAGTTTTAAATTATAAATAAAATTTCGTTTGATAAAGTTTTAAATAATACAAAAAAATTAATTTAAATAATAAAAAAAAAGTAATTTATACTTAAATAAACACGAGCCGGCAAAATAACGTAAGACTCATTATTGTGCCGGGCGTCACTGTATGTTTAACAATTTAGTTAAATATACATGAACCGGCAAAATAACGCAGGAATCGTTATTTTGCCGGGACCGGCAATATAGCCTCTTCGTAAGTTTTAAGGTGTTGACTGTTGTAATCAAAGTTCTGATACCTTTTCAACAGTTAACTCGTTAAAACAGTGACCAAAGATTCATGAAAGATTTCTGAACAATAAAACTGAGTTTGAATATACATTCTATCTAATTCTTTAACCCATCAGAAGCTAAAATATAACTCAGAAATGCCAGAAATTAAAAAACGAAAATTTATTTAAATAAACAAAATAATTTTACAAATAAAATTAAGCAAAAATGATGATGAAAATGAAATATTGTGAATCAAATAGATTTTCGACATCATACGGAACGCGTTTGATTTTTTCTTTTTCATTTGAAAATGCTAAAAATACGATGTCATGTTGTCTGTCGTATTTCTCTTTTTTTCATTTGAAAATTCAAAATGTTAATGATAAACAAACTGTAAACAAAGATTTCTTCCTACAAGTCAATTAAATGTTTTTATATATTTGTTCAATCTGTCCTCTTACTAATATAACATTTTTTGGTAATATTCCATTTTATTCAAATCGGAAAATCTTTTCAACCGTGTTTCCTTGTGGTGGCTTACTGTAGTAAAACACAATACCGAACGGTTACGGTTTAAAAAAAAAAAAAACGATTCGGTATTCGGTATGGAGACGAAACCGAAAAACCACGGTTTTTCGGTAAAACCGCCCATCTCTACTGGCCAGTAAGGGTTGATGACATGCGTTGCATGGAGAGAAATGATATGAGAATAAGATGGATATGTAATGTGAGTCTCAAAGACAGGCTTAGTTCTGATGACCGCAGATAAAGATTAAATCTGGACAGTATAGGGAGATGTGTACAGAACAGGAGACTTCAATAGTATGGCTACGTTGAAAGAATGGATGAGAGTTCTTGGGCTAATAAATGTAGAACAGTTAAGGTAACAGGTCCAGTTCACAGACGAAGGCCAAGGAAAACATGAGATGAAGTGATAAAAAATAGACTTGGCGAGAGATATGTTAGTTTAGAAGTCAATTTCTTCAAGCCGTTGAACGCATGCAAGCACGTAAAATGGATGTTAAACCGAATATGATAATGATGATGATTCTATCTAAGATAAGGAACACACAGAGAATATGATAATGATGATGATGATTCTATCTAAGATAAGGAACACACAGAGAATATGATAATGATGATGATTCTATCTAAGATAAGGAACACACAGAGAATATGATAATGATGATGATTCTATCTAAGATAAGGAACACACAGAGAATATGATAATGATGATGATTCTATCTAAGATAAGGAACACACAGAGAATATGATGATGATGATGATTCTATCTAAGATAAGGAACACACAGAGAATATGATAATGATGATGATTCTATCTAAGATAAGGAACACACAGAGAATATGATGATGATGATGATTCTATCTAAGATAAGGAACACACAGAGAATATGATAATGATGATGATTCTATCTAAGATAAGGAACACACAGAGAATATGATAATGATGATGATTCTATCTAAGATAAGGAACACACAGAGAATATGATGATGATGATGATGATTCTATCTAAGATAAGGAACACACAGAGAATATGATAATGATGATGATTCTATCTAAGATAAGGAACACACAGAGAATATGATGATGATGATGATTCTATCTAAGATAAGGAACACACAGAGAATATGATAATGATGATGATTCTATCTAAGATAAGGAACACACAGAGAATATGATAATGATGATGATTCTATCTAAGATAAGGAACACACAGAGAATATGATAATGATGATGATTCTATCTAAGATAAGGAACACACAGAGAATATGATAATGATGATGATTCTATCTAAGATAAGGAACACACAGAGAATATGATAATGATGATGATTCTATCTAAGATAAGGAACACACAGAGAATATGATAATGATGATGATTCTATCTAAGATAAGGAACACACAGAGAATATCTTTTCTGATAGTTTTAGAGAGATTTACATATTTTCATTGTTTTCCTTTGTTTACAACATTGTTAACTCAAGAAAGAAGGGACGAAATCTTGTGAAAATGTGAACAACCAAGATGCGGAGGTCAACAGTTCAAATCAAATAACAATAACTCATCTGAGAAATAGTCAAAAAGCAGTTTTAGGATATTAACTTTTTTAGCTAACAAGTCAGCGCTTATCAAGGTAGAAAAGCCATTCAAAGATAAGATTACTAGTTGGCAATGAACAATCCCTTAAGAGGATTGGAGATGATGGGTGAAATGGGCCGGAATTTCATGATTTAGGTTGAGTGCTTGATAAGAATTTGTTAAGATTGGATTTGAAAACAACCATATTGCAGTCAGCTGGGAAGCAGCCGCGTAGTATTATGGGGCATTCTTGGAAAGAAACTTTGTTCATGGAAGTTCCGTTTAGTTTTAGATACACAGAGGAAGAAAGAAAAATTCTTTACTGTGGTTGTAGCTAGACGAGTTTTTGCTGTGAATGTTTTACAGGGAAGAACTAGAGATTGGAGCTCAGTCAAACACTTACTATGAAAATAACGATAAAGTAGAAAAAGATTAGAAACGTTTCTGCTCTAAAAAGGGGGCTGTAAGGAAGAGAAGTGATCATTCCCCCCACTATATTTTCAAAGTCGATTTTATACTGCATTCATGCTGAACGTGATAACTTACCAAATATGAATTTTCGAAAACGTTTAGATCTGTCAGTAAGACGATACTTCACAATAACATGAGTTTGATGTAAATTAGGAGACTAATTCAATACAAGAATAATATCATACTAGAATCATGATCATTAGTAGATATTACTAAGATTGACTTTTTAAGTAAAAAATAAAAATATTAAAATGAATAAGTTAATAAATATATTGTTGACTACCACCCTGCAGGCAATACAGGGTAAGTAATCTAGCAATCTATTAACGCTGTCCATGTCTACTTATCACCCTTCTCTGTACAAGGTCAAATGTTAAGTTCAATGGAGGCTATTTCACACTTTCAGAAACAGGTTTTCTCATATATTATATATACAATAGAGTGAGATTTTCCCTGTACCATTGATGGGTATAACTTTCTAACCACTAACTGCATATATAAATCTGCTTCAGCATCGATTTAGGCCAATTATAAGAGTGCATGTTCTCAGAAACTATAGATTTGTTTTGTTCAATTTCATCGATTTTCATATCTAGTCATGCTTGGTACTTTGTCTTACAATAGTCATCCATACAGGAAGTTGGAGAAATTTCCACTCTCACATTCAGATCTACTACCACTGCTGATTTTTAGAATCAGGTTGAATAATACGGTTCGGGATGAACTTATAGATACTAGGGCATGACGTGACAAGCCGATTGATTGGATCAGGCCTCTCCGACCTCCCGTCTAGCCGAATTAGTGGATTGTTGCAAGTCATCAAACCACAGACTGCTCAGCCACTATGACTCCATCCTAACGCATCACAGGTCGCCACTCACGGCCTACAGGTGGCCTTGTTTCCATGGGTGTTTTACCCCTCTACATGGGGTTGCAGTCGGCAAATTTGTGCCCCCCGCTGGCAGGGCGAGGGTTATTAAATGACGAATAAAGTTGTCAAATGTAATCCTATAAGTAGGAACTTTCAAGAAACAAACACTGGAAAGAAGAATCTACCAGACTTTGAAGTTATATCCTATTTTTTCATTATCTACTTCAAACAAGGTTTTTGGTTAAAAAGTTAAATTGTAGAAATGTATTTTTTAAAGAAATATTCAAAACTTTAGACTTTGCCAATCTAGTGCAGTGATTAGCAAACATTCTTTTGCTGATGCCCCTCCTCCTACTGATTCTGAAACCACTCCCCCTAGCACCGCTATTCACACATACAAAGAGACTCATTAGTTATACTGCAAAGTAAAAACAACAATTTTTCAAAACATGTAACACATTCATGCATTTTACAAAAAAATAAAAAATGCTTCACCAAATGAGCCTATTTATTTAGTAATCTTTAAGGGTAAATGTACACCTCACCTGTGGCTACATTGTCTTCAGTTTTTAGCTCTTCTATATAGACTTTAATGTTTGATGCACATTACAGACTGAAGATGATTTGTAATAGCTAAAAATCTCCCTGCTGATGATTGCTGTCAGATCTGATTAGTGTGTGTCCTGTTCAGATCCTGTCACCAAGATACGAGAAACGTTCAGAATTTGAACTCCCAAATAAAATGAAACCATGCTTTTGTGTCTTATATTAATTTTATTATTTTACACGCATACAGAATGTTTCTCAAGTGTATGTGATCTTGTTTTTGTCAGATTTTGTCATATAATGACAAAATCTGAAAAAATTGGCATTGTTGGCCTGTAACCCTACTATATTTTTCCTCCACACACCATGCACTTACTCATGCCAGATCAATCGGGGAATTATTTGCTGATGTCAAATTTCTTGGTTAGACCATTATCGAAATATTTAGTATAAGCAGAATTTGATAGTTGATTCAAATTAGGAAGATACTTGGAAATTGAAATTTATTGTAGAAAAACTAGGAATGAATATTATCAATTACCAGCAAAATTATCGCTCATTGATCTCAAGAAGGCTCGTCTGCAAATACATAGAGAAATCAATATGGCCGTACAAGACACTTGTGGCCAAGGGCTGAAAGTACAGTCTTAAATGGTTGGCGTTTGGCCTTAATGTAACTCATCCAATAATGTAGTTCATGTTCGAAGTTGCACTATCTTAAAAGAAAGCAAATAAATGGAACATTCAACTGGATATCTATATATTCACGGCCATTACGGATGTAAATGTGAGAAAATTACAAGAATGTAGATGATGCAGCACAACTAATAGACATATGCATAATTATCCTTTTTTGACTATATTAATAGATGCATTTCCATTGTTATTATTCACATTTTTTGCATGTACTGCGTGCATAAGGTACGATTGGTTTACATTTAGATTTACCCTCTTTTTACGATTGATGGTTTCGATTTACCATTTTAGGTTACCTTTTCTCTTGGTGAATGGGTGGCATAATGATTACTCATGCAAACTATAGAATCGGCATACCGAGTTCAAATTCAGTTATATTCGTTACATTAACTTATGCATGAAAAATATTAGGATAGGTATGAGTTTCGGAATTCCTTTCATTTCTCAAGCTTTCCACTCATCATTATCGTATTCAGTTTAAAGTCTGCTTTCCATGCTGGCATGTGTTGGATGCTTTTTATTTCTGCTAAGATCTTTATCTATCCCTCAAGTCCATCCTTATCACTTCCTCCCATGTTTTCCTCTGAATTGAACCTTCTACCTCAACTGTTCTACATCTACTAACCCAAGAACTCTCATCCATTCTTTCAACATAACCATACCATCGAAGTCTCCTGTTCTGCACACATCTCCCTATATTGTCCAAATGTAATCTTCCTCTGAGGTAATCAGATTTAAGCCTGTCTTTAAGACTCACATTACACATCATATCCTTGTCATACCATTTCTCTCCATGCAACTCATGTCCTCAACCCTCACTAGATAGGTTTCACTTCCATACATCATCACACTGCGTACACATGCCTGATAAACCAAGATAACAAAATTTCAGAACAACTTCAATAACTTCGTCATCCACATATATTTTCTCCACATATTCACTAAATAATCTTTTGATAATATTGTAAATGTATAGTCGGATCATATACAGAAAACACAAACTGAAAGTTTTTTAACATTGAACTGAAAAAGAAATGTTGTTTTGAGGGCATCAGATTAGGTAATTTAGTTGTAGTGAATATTTCTTTTTTTCAACATTAAAAGATCTCATTTCATGTTCACTTTTCATATTTTAGCACACTATATGCACACTATATGCACACTATATGCATACTAGTGAGATCTCTTGAACATTTCACGCTTCCTGTTGTCATCAATCTGTATAATTTCTGTTAATGATATTTCATTTAAAATAATACATTTATGTAAGGTTTAATATTCAGCAAAAATTATATCTTTCTTATACCATAAAAATAATTTTCAGTTAAATATTCTTTAAATAAATAAAACGAATATGTCTCTTTTTTATTTTATTGAAAATTAATATATACAAAACCTTTGACAAGGTCTGGCATAAAGGGCTTCCCATAAAAATTAATTCATATGGTATTACTGGACAGATATTTAATATAATTAGATTCTTCCTAACCAAAAGAAAGATCCAGGTTGTCCTCATCCAAACAACATGACATAAATGCAGGTGTACTCCAGGGATCAATCCTTGGACTTTTATTATTCCTGATTTTCATAAACGACAGGTGTCTGAGATAGGTATATTTGCTGACGACACCACACTCTACTCTTGTCATGTGGGTAAAACAGACATGCACATATCTGAGGCAATGGCTGAATCCTTAAAAAATGACCTCCTATCCATAGTGGAATGGGGTCATAAATGGATGGTAACATTTAATGCTGGTAAGACAAAGCTCCTTTCCTTCAACAACTACAAGAAACCTCTTCAACCACCGATTGCCATGGCAAACAACACCCTTACTGAGAGTCCAACGTCCAAACTCCTTGGCCTAACTTTCACAGGTAACATGAATTGGAACAAATACATTGCTAAGGCTGCTGCAAAGAAAGTGGGCTCCCTCTACCGTGCTAGAAAACTTCTCACACCTGACAGTATCCTATATATCTACAAAGCCACCATCTGCCCATGCATGGAGTATTGGGGTCACATTTGGGCTGGTGCACCATCCACCAGTTTCTTCCGTCTTAAAAAATGTCCAAAAAAGAGTACCTAATCTAATAGGTTCCTCATTATGCACCAAGCGCCAGCATTTGTCCCATCGCCACACGGTTGCATCCTTTTGTTTTACAAGTACTTCAATGGAATGTGCTCTGATGAACTTGCTGCTCTAGTGCCCAATAGCTTCTTTCCTCAAGCTGCCGGCATTTAGGACTCCCTCCCTGCTCCCTGTTTCCTCGACTGTACCGACATGCAGAAATTTAAAATTAATGTGAACAAGCATCTCGCTGCACAGCTCCCAATTTAGGATGACCCCCTAAACTTTCACCCTAATTCTTAGTAGCTTCTTACGTCTACAGTGGCAACTTGCCTTGTTTAAGTGAACTAAGTTTTAAAAAAAAAATTTTTTAATTGTAACAATGTATATCTTTTTAAAACAGTAAATATTCTGTTTTCTAACCATAAAAAATAATTGTCAGCTATATATTTTCTTTTAACTAAATAAAACGAAAATTTGAACCTTTTTATTTATTGTTACAATTTAAATTGTTGCAAAATAAATCATCTCTTCCTTCTACCGTAACAATAATTGTCAGTTAAATTGTCAGGTAAATATTCTTTAAATAAATCTTTGGCGATCGAGTGATTCCAAAAAGGGGTTTGTGGGTGATAACATATGTACAAACATGAAACTGCCTTAGTGTATTATTATATAGATGTTTAAAATTATGTATGTGTTTAAACTTTCTTCACAAGATGATTGAAGCACGTCAGAAATAATAGGACAATTAAAGACAGTTCGAAACAACAGTACTTTAGAAAAATGCTATTTACCTTACAGTCTGATTTAGATAAGTTTGTTAGAATTTTGGAAACAATGAACAGATCAAATAGACAAAAAATGTCTTATTTAATGAAAGATGAATTATAGTATATGATATTTTTTAATCTTTTTTTTTCTTTACTTTTGTTCATCCCAAACAAGGCATATTGCCTCTGACATAACGGAATACTGTGAGTAGAGGCCAGATTTATAGGGTGAATCCTAAGTGGGGTTTTGTGCAACAAGATATTTCCTCACATTACATTCTGCATATTGGTACAGTCGGGGAATCATGGAGCAGGTGGGAATTCTAAAGGCAAGCGGTTTGAGGAAAGAAGCTATTAGAGTAGAAAGTTTTTCAACATCTGGGGGACCTCTAGAGTGAAGGGGTGGGATTTTGCTGATAGTCGAGTTGATCAGGGTGTATTTATGGTGATGGGGTATCAGTGCAGTAACTTAAGTGTATCGGAGCACATTCCGTGGAAGTACTTGTAAAACAAGCACAAGAATACAACATTGTGGTGATATGACAGGGGCTGGAGCTTGGTAGACAGTGTGGGATTTATTACGTTAGAGATTTTTTTGCTCCCTGTTCAAGAGGGAAAGACTAGTGGCTGAAACATTAGCTCAGATGTGGCAACAATACTCCATGCATGGGAAAATAGTGGCTTTATATAGATATAGGATACTGGCAGGTGTGAGAAGTTTTCTAGCTCGGTATAGGGAGCCCACCTGCTTTGCAGCAGCCTTGGCAATGTCTTCTATGTATTTGTTCCAATTCATGTAGCTTGTGAATGTTAGACCGAGAACCAAAAGATTAACCAAAAGCACTCCAAAAGTTTTAATATATACATGCCTCCTTATGAGAGTGAGTTTATACACAAGGTCAATTTAAAGTGTGTGTGTATGTGCCCACTTAGGGCATCAGAGATCCAGGACTAGACGGCAATTTTGTATTAGACGGCCAATAACCACAATGGTGAAGATCATCACACTATAATTACAAAATTCTTACACCAATACGTTATTCAGTGTAACGTGTTGGCAAATATGTTTTAATAAGACATCAATTATAAAGGAAACTATGTAACTTTCTAATTTGCTGAAATATATGCTGAATTCTGAAACATTGAGACAATTTAATGGCTTTTAGAACAATACTTCTCAAAGAAAAAATCCTTTAGTCTACATAAACACAACTGTTCTGTACATGTCTGTATATATAAGCCCCCCTTCTTAATTGTCGTTAAATAAGATCGCCTGCTACTAATTAGCATAATGCAAAGCTCTTTGTAAATAAATAAATACAGCACTGTAAAGTGGCAGTCAATGTTTATATAAAAAACATTATAGATATTATTTACCAGTGCCTGTCCCATGGCTCATAAGTGAGAGTTGCCGCCTATCAACTTTGGCTTGGGATGGGTGGTAGTATAACCGCACTGAAGAGCTGTTACGCAGCAAAACAGTTTCTGTGGCTGACAATACATATTCATATATATATATATATATATATATATATATATATATATATATATATATATATATATAGAGAGAGAGAGAGAGAGAGAGAGAGAGAGAGAGAGAGAGAAGTGCTAATTAACAATGAAATCATATCTAAATGAAAATTGTGCCATTAATCACAACTAAGAAGTAACAGAAATTGTGATTTATTTTTTAAAATTAAATAATTACTTGGTAATTTACAGACAAAAATGATTTTAAAACAATCATGGAATCGAGAGAATATATACTTTAATATCATATTAAACTTGAAATGAAATTGTCTGCAATCGTAAAGTCATCAATGAGAAACAAAATCAGATAGGTGTTAGGTAAGAGGAAATAAAAAAAAAAATAAAAAATAAACCTACTTATTATGATGATCAATGCATTTGGTTAATCTGTTCTCATGAGGTAAAAACAGGAATAAAACTTCTTTTTTTCTTCTTCTTCTATTCACCTCTTCCTCACTATCTTTCTCTTAAACTCACAAAATGTCAAACATAATTGGCAACCTTGAGCCAAAAAACAAAAAAGCAGCCCAAGTTGATGAGCGAAGATGCTAATCACTTAATAATAAAGAAAAAGTCAGTTATTATTTATTATTGATCAATACCCAGTTCCGTACAACATATATAATTAAAGGACATTGCAATGTATTGGCCACATGTGTAGATTCAGTAACGAATGGCTCCCTCAACAGATTTTGCTCTTCAAACTTAACTCAAGATTAATATAAAATTGATTGCCCTCAAAATTCTTAAGTTTAACTAATTTACTCCAGAGAAAAATGAGGAAGGGAGATGTAATTAAGATTTTGTGTTTTAAATGAATCAATAGAACATGGAGTCGATCTTACCTCACCTCATGGAAGAAACCGTCATGATGAAAATAGTTTTCTTTTATGAAGAATTTATTAAGACATTGAGAAATGGATTAAGGAAAGTAACGAATCATGGGAAGGAGAGAGGGAGTATAGCAAAGTAAAAAGATTGGTCAAAGTTAAAAAGGAAAAAAAGGAAGAAGATTGGGGTAGTAGAAGGACAGTTGAAAGAGAGAGAAGAAGAAGAAGAAGAAGAAGAAGAAGAAGAAGAAGAAGAAGAAGAAGAAGAAGAAGAAGAAGAAGAATGATAGACAATACGCAAATATAAGTTAAAATATTTTACTTCAAAATTTTTATGGGATTTCTAAATATAGAATACAGTGTTTTAATATCTCTTCTTGGATTGAAAATTTATTGGCAAAACAGATTTCAAAAACTAATAAAATTAGATGTTTAGTTATTAACTAATTTGCTCCAAAAATAGATGAATTTATGTTAAAAAATAGAACTAGTGTTTTTTTTTTAAGAATAAACTGGGTGAATTTAGAAGTAATGATAAAAGAATGAACTTACAAGAACATTGTTGGGGTCTATTTCATGAAGATTTTAAGAGAATTTGATGTATATTTTTATATCATCTGTAATATTCTATATATATATATATACTTTATAGTTATATTCCGATGACCAAAGGAAAAATCAATCCATAACCAAAATAATTTTTATTTATTTATTTTTCTCAATTTCCTCATTTTCTAACTTCGACGAATACCCCTATTTTTTCCTTCGTCTTACGAACAAAATTCATATTTATTTTTTTCCAATTTTTTCATATAATTTTTCCACCACTAAATTCAAATGTGAAATAAATTGATAAATTTTGATGAAAAAAAAAAATCAAGTATTTGTTAAATAAAAAAGAAAGAAAAATACATGTTCTTCTTTGTGCACAGTGGGAATACTCGGATGTGATTGGCAGAGCAGATCAGATATTAGGTTAGAGAAATGGATTTTTGAAATAATTAATAAAAACAGTTGGAGAGAGACAAAGTTACCATATAGGTGGCCATGTAGAACACTGTTACTCGTAGTCAGCTAGTAAAGAGAATGAACAGCATTGGTATCGAGTCAATAAATTAACATTTTAAATATTTCACGCGATTAATCGTCATCAATTTATCGTAATGCAGATACCAGTCACGATGAAGATGGTAGTCAACGACATGGTCCACACATGGGGAATCTAAGTATATGCAAAGGAAATAAAGATACAACTTCCATACAACCTACATTAAATGTCTGCTTATGATTACTATATTAAGTCTACATGAAATGTCTGTATATGAGACTTCTTTTTGTTACAAAGGGCCTTTTAGTGTTTTCCGTCGTTGGACAATGCACCCAATTGTTCAATCCCTTAGTCTGGCCCAAAAAGGGCATTTCTATTCAATGAACTGACACAATGATCGTAATTAAAGTAACAGACAATAAATTTAGTTACATCATTTTCAAAGTAATTTTATAAGTTTTATGAATGTGAAGATTTTCAATGAAAAGAATTTGCTTTTCTACAGAGTTTATTGAGTGTTACTATCAAGTAATATTTTTCAAATTCGAAATACTTTATAATTCGTGAAGTGGAGAATCACATCATTTTAAAGTCATTCTACAGTAAATTTATTTTAATTCACTCTTGTTTTAATCTACAAAAATAAAAAAATAATCAGCTTGATCCAATTAAGATAGATAAAATTTGTATCAAGTGAAGAATCTTGGTATTAGATATGATAATATGAGTTGGCTGGGACTAGATATGGAAACTTCCTAATTGCTAAAACATACCGCAAGTAAAGAAATGCATTTCAGTTCAAAATATTCATAAATCGACTATCTAAACTAAAATGAATTGAAATGTATTTCGTTTTCATTCAATTTACATAATGTTATTTTAATGTCAAAATGTGTTCATAGTGCATTTTTGAAGAAGAATAAAATATTACATATGATAAATAGGAGACGTTTACCGCATGCACTTATAAAGCACAAATCAGTTTGAGTAACCATGACAGAACTCATAATGACATTTGTTCTTAAAGAGATGGTTAGAATCCTAAAAAGATCTCAGTTGGAGTCTCTGAAATAGTGGGTGAATGTCTGGCATCCAGTAGGATGCCCCATCCTCAGCAAAAACAAAAAGATAAGAAAATTGAAAAGAAAAACAAACATTTCTGGTTATTTCAGTAAAATAAATTTGTTATGGGCCTCACCTCATTTGATAGGACTAAAGGATTTCTAAAATGGACAGACAGGCGGCATTAGAAAGATCAAGTAGTGAGGGGAAAACGAGGGGTTGAAGCACTTTTATTTATTTATTTTCTTAATTTCTATGATAAAATCTAAGTCACTTGCATTTTAGAAAAAAAAGTTAATAAAAATAAGGATGCAAATAAATTGTTACTTGAGGGTTAAACATCACTATCGAGTGCATGTAAATATTTTGTCGGGTTGTGTCGTCGGGTTTATGAATATACATGTTTATATTACGACGGTAGTGATAAAATATAACGAATAGTGACCTCCTTTTCAGTGATATCTCTTTTTAAATTGGAAATCATTTAAATTTAGAAGAACTTAAATGAAAAATACTTTTAAATATTTTTTTTAAATGAAAAGATAAAAAGAAAATCCAAACCTTTTCAAGTCCATTGGAGATAATTTCAACCAATCCCTGTGGCTCCATTATCTTCCAAGGAACCCCGACAGTGAGAGATTGTTGGTCAATGACAACGACAGGAATGTCACTATCCATGGTTAAGAGCAGTTGATCACACTCACAGGTTAAAAGTCCAGGTATCAGATGTGGTGCTGCTGGTGATAGTGGTCATGTTGGTGGACAGAATGGAGCAGTCCAAAATAGCAGAGCAGGAGGGTAGCCTCATTGCAGTGGTTTTCAGACCCGAAATGGCAGCAACCACATATTCTCCCCGTAGCAATGAAAACAAGTGCGTGGCATGTGCCGTCATGCACAGTCCATTCATTTTGAGGCTTTTGTCTTGTTTTCTTTCTATCCTTTCATTTGGCTTATTTCTTTTTGGTTTTAGTTTTATCGGGAAGAGACTCCTCTTTTCTTGCTTCCTTCTTAATATACTTGTTCTTTTTAATTATTTTCTTTAACTCCCCCCCCAGTTTATTTTTCCTTTGATATCAGTTTCGGGGGGGAAGATTGTTCATCCTATCACCAGAGTCTAACATGTTGATCCAATTTGAGGATACTACCGACATCCGAAGTCACCTTTTGTATTTTCTCTCTGGAAAAGAAAAAAAAAGAAAGGAGTTTAGAATGATCTGGAAAAGTTAAGACCACAATTCAGAAAGATAAACAAGAGCATTTAGAGAATGCAGACCTCCATCAAGGTCCACCAATAGCAACCTCGACCCACTTGACTAACAAGCATAATCTGAGCAACAAATCAGTATTGATGAGTATTTCTTTCTATACTTATTCACAAGATCAATATGGCTACCTATATAGAGAAATTCTATGGATCCCAACTAAAATGTTTTAATAAATTTTAGTATAAAAAACTACAGGTTCACAGATTGTTTTCATCATCAGCTTGAAAAACAATTTTACTCACTCTAAGATTTTTGTTAATTCACAGAGC
>OY744527.1:138636291-138676291 GCA_963556195.1 Sepiola atlantica | reverse complement strand
CATATACATATATATACATATACATACATATATGATACACAATGTCTTTTCTTGAGTGCCATATACTTAGGACACCAACAGAAATTAAGAGTGAAAGTATCAACATCCTTTACATAACTCAAACATTTTAAAAACACATTTAAATATATATATATATATATATATATATATATATATATATATATATATAATATATATATATATATATATATATATATATAATATATATATATATATATATATATATATATATATATAAAAGTTGTTTTTTTTTTATTTAAAAAATAAAAAAATATATACACACGTTCGCCAAGTTTGCTTTGTATCTTTATAAGATACACGAGAAACACGTAAAATTTTCCAATTTGTGCTCATCAAACCTGTTTAATCGTTTTGAACACAGCTGAATAACGTCTTTTTTGTAAATAAATAATACTTTGTCAATTTGTCTTTCATTTTATTTTAATAGTTTTCAAGATTTCTTTTCTTGATTTATGTAAAGAGAAAAGACGTATTTGAATGTTTTTCTTTTTACTAAATTATACAAGTTTCAAATCCTTATTCAAGATTTCATCCCTATCCTCCTCCACCCTCTTCATAAATACATATCTACAATCGCGTGCACCAATAGAATGTGCAACAAAATTAGGGGATGAAAAACAGTAATTTATCCACTCGGGTATTTTTCGGAAATGATCTCCCTTATTTGTGACTTGCTCATTTTAAAGGTGGCAATTATCTCATTTTCAGCACTTTATGACTCCCCCCCCCCCCCATTATTCCTGAAGCAAGACGACGAGTCGTTCCCTACAATTTCATGCATGCAACAGGTGAAAAAAATAAGTAATGAGGTAATCACCTTTGTAACACTCTGCCGCTTTCCAACGAATGATCATTAAAAAGGACACCCTCGCCCATGCTCACTCATCAAGCAGAGAAAACTCCGGAAACATTTTTTTTTTAAACAGAATTTTAAAAAAAAAGAAAAAAAAGTGTATCCGATTGTAGGTTTAAGAATGTTTTTCGATGCGTCATCGCATCTCTATAAGAGTGGTTTTCTTCTTCGCCAGGTGTTCTATCAGACTTCTTCAGTTCAGTTTGAATACGTTTGAAATAGCATTTCTATCAGACTTCTTCAGTTCAGTTTGAATACGTTTGAAATAGCATTTATGTCTTCAGATGCTCCGATTGAATGTACGCATTCTAAGAATGGATCCGTTCCTGTTATTTTTAAACAAGACTTTCCACCCACCCATGATTAGAAAGATTTTTTCCGTTTTTTTTTTTTTTTTTAAATGATCTAAGGAAACAGTAGATTCTTTTAAATCTAAAATAAATTAAAGTCAGTCATCGATGTATGATGTAAGAGGGAAAACAAAACAAGCTTTATAGTTAACTCCCTTTCCTTTGTAATCATTTGAAAAAAGAAAGTGTTATTTTGACATATTGCACAACATATCTACAAAGATTACCTAGTATCTCTATTGAAGAGCATCAGGAGGGGGGGGAGGGCAGCTGCAAAACATTCATTACATTTGCAACAAGTAAACGAAAACAATAAATAAATCTAATGCTAAAAATAAAAATCAGTCGACATCACATCTGATAACAACTTTGCTGCTTTCATTCGTCTGTTTCATATCAATCGTTTGAGGGTTATTTCAATTCAAAACAAAAATACCTATTGTAAATGATTCATTGTATACGATGAATTGAACAAAACCTGCTATTTTACGTTGACTCATAATAGATCATTATCAAACGTTTTCTTTGCTTTTACTGCAGAGAACGATCGACCATGGTTGAATTATCAACTGAATGTAGTTCCACTCAGCCAAGTGGTGATACGGCCATCGACCTGATCACTGCACTACGTGATAATTACTGCGCCACAGAATTATCACGCAACATGTAAATTAGGTGCCAATATTAAATCAGACGAAAAATATGTTTCTTTTTCTTGTTGTATCCTTAGTCTGGGAATAAAAGATGTGCTGTGCACACGTATTAATGTTACCCCATTTTATTTTAGTCTTTTCTACTACATCTTCGTAACTCATAGTCAACCACGATGTTGCGATCTACCTCTCACAGCTTAACAGGTGATTGGCCGAGCTATGCAACCCATAGACTAATGTTTCACGGAGATGAGAGTAAATACGAATTATGGGAGGTGAAATTTCTTGGCTACATGCGGACTCAAAAAGTGTACAGCACTATTACCGCAGGGAGCGATGCCGAAATAAATCACAGCAAGAACGGCAAAGATTTTGGTGAACTGGTACAATACCTCGATGACCAAAGTCTTTCGTTGATCATCAGAGATGCGAATAATTATGGCAGAAGAGCATTAAATATTCTAAGAGAACATTACCTGCCCGTGGAAAACCAAGAATAATTTCTTTGTACACAGAGTTAACATCGTTGCAAAATATTACAGACTATGTAATAAGAGCAAAATGCCGCCACATTCCTAAAAAAATGCCGGAGAAACGATAAGCGATGGATTACTGATCGCAATGATTATAAAGGGATTACCGAGTGGGTATAAGACATTCACCACAGTGATAAAGCAGAGAGATGCACCTATGACATTCAAAAACTTTAAAATGACAAACCAAGATAAAATCAAATACTTTTTAGGCATAGAATTTACATATGAAAACGAAACAATATCAAAACTGATATCTTCAAAAATGATGAGAAAGATTTGGAATGAAAGATATTAAACCTAAATACACACATAGCGAAAATAATATTAACAAGTTATGTAACAAAACTAGCAAATTAGCAGACGAAAAGCTATATAGAGAAATTGTCGGAAGCTTAATATATGCAATGACACCCACTAAAAGTACTTTGAACAGCATAGGTTTTTGCGATGCAGATTGGGCAAACTCGCGAGGTAGAAGAAGCATAACTGGATATGGATTTAAAATCTCAGACGATGGACTATTCATTTCGTGGAAAACACGAAAATAGTCCAGTTGCATTGTCTACTTGCGAAGCAGAATATATGTCCATAACTGCAGCGACACAAGAAGGCAAATACTTAAAGACACTCATGACAGATTTACTAAATCGATACATTCTCATTATATTGCGATAATCAGAGTGCGATAACCTTAGCGAAAAACCCCGTAAATCACCAAAGATCAAAACACAGATATTAGATTTCATTTTATTAAAGACGAATTACAAAATAATACTCTCACTTAATTCACGTTGCGAGTGAAGAAAACATAGCCGATATATTACCAAACCAGCAAATAGATTTAGAAATGAAAAATTCAGACATTTATTAATGGGACTCTGAAAAACATTTTTTAAATGTTAAATGAACACAAAAATGTTTTAAAGTCTATAAATGTGAAAAGTATTAAAAAAAACAACAAAAAAAACTTTTGAAAATTATTGATAACACAACAAATGTACCAACAAACTTTTATATTGTGAACACACAAAAAAAATGTTTAAAGCCTATGTGAAAAATATTAAAAAAAAAAAAAAGAAAAAAAAAAAGAAAAGAGGGCTTAATAAAATGTCAAAATCTTGTCTGACAAAAAAGGGAGGGAAACAAACCCTGTTGAAATATTAAACTAACAAAAAAACAACAACAATAAACATTTGAATCCATTTCAGTTGAAGGGTGTATGTTGAATTATCAACTGAATGTAGTTCCACTCAGCCAAGTGGTGATACGGCCATCGACCTGATCACTGCACTACGAGATAATTACTGCGCCACAGAATTATCACGTAACATGTAAATTAGGTGCCAATATTTAATTAGGCGCGAAATATGTTCTTTTCTTGTTGAATCCTTAGTCCGGGAATAAAAGTTGTGCTGTGCACACATATTAATGTTACGCCATTTTATTCTTGTCTTTTCTACTCCATCTTCGTAACTCATAATCAACCACGATGTTGCTGCGATCTTCCTCTCACAACTTAACAACCATATTTGAACTGCCGTCAACACCTCCTGCCTCTCACTACTTTGTTTAGTAGACTGATTGATCTGAAAGTCCAGGAACATACGTTATTAAAACACTCTCTGAGTGGTTTATCTCTTCTGTATCCGTTCACCATTCCTTCTAGACTAGTTTATCATTTTGTTATTCGGGTTAGAGATCTGAAATTTAAAAATTCAGCTACTTAGGTGCGTTTCGAAAAATTTGTTTTCCTTTATTCAACTTTAGATCAAATTTTGGAATTAAACGTGCCTTCTTTGGCCCCAAAAACTCTGTCTTATGTTTAGCTCTCAGCATCTGGTGATTTGAAATATCAAGAGTGTTAAGTCAAAATGAAATTATTATTTTATTTTTTTTGTTCATTTTTCGTCTTCTTGTTTCATGCTGAGGTTAGATGTTTTGGGAATGACTTCCAACTTTTCCTGTCTGTTACCATTTTGCCAGGATCAGGTAGTCATCAGCTGATTGCCTCCATGTCTTAAGCGGCCTACCACGTGGCTTTGGCGTCAATGTGGGAAACACTTTGGAGCGTTTCGGATGACGGCGGGCGACGTGGCTGTACCAGTTGAGACATCATTGTGTGACATACTTTTTCATGGAGGCCTGTAAAGTGAGACCAGTAATTTTCTTTATCAAATGCGTTTCAGCCAGGATCCTATCGTTTTCACGTTTTGGCATTGACCACATTTCGCGGCCATATAAGAATACAGGTCGGACATGTGTGTTGTATGCTGCCACTCTCGCATATGATGGGATCCCTGCGTTTTGTAAAATTGTTGACAGCTGCCTGAAGACTTTCCATGTGGCAGATATGTCGTCTTATAGTTGTGTTGGTTCGCCCACTGGAATCAATTGCGTTACCTAGGTAGTTGAATTTATCGGCTCTTTCGACACTTGCAGCAATTTATCTTTCCATGGGAGTTCGATTTCGACGGGTGCTGCAAATGAAATTAGTTGCATCTGCTACACGTAGAACAGGCCAGTTGATGCATCTTTTGTGACACTACTGCATTTGATGAAGTTCAAGCACGTTCTAAGCTTACAGATGCTGCATGGGTATTTGCCCTGTGAAAGATCTCTTTAGTGTCAGATATATGTTTCGTCTTTGCCATATTAACCCTGATTTGCACCTGTTAAATGCTGCACTTCTGTCACACTGGGTGCACCGATAACAATATCATCTGCATACACGACCTCTCACGGAGCACCACTTCAATTTGATTTTTCTGTTTCGTTGTTTGATGAAGTCCATATGTGTAAATTTTCATTCTTAAGTATTGGTTATTATCAAGTTATTTGTGGTACCCAGAATAAATTGCAATTAAAATCACCCATTATTATAAATAAATGATCCCATTTCGGTAATTTTAACTATAATAAATTGTATTTGATAATATATATTAATATCTGTCCCATTTGAGGGTTCTTGATAAAGTGCAGAAACGAGTCTGTAATTTGATTGGGCCTACCCTTTCTTCTTCTCTGCACCCTCTCTCTCACAGATGTGATGTTGCTAGTCTCAGTCTTTTCTATAAATACTATTATGGCGTGTGTTCCTCAGAATTATGTGATCTATTCCCTGCTTCTTTTGTTCCAGCTCGTTTGACTCGTTAGTCTAGTGGTCTCCTCTGTTTTGATACGTCATTGTAATACAGCTTCCTATTCCAGTAGCTTCTTTCCAAGAATTTCAGGCTTGTAGAACTCTTTTCCTGCTGACTGTTTCCTCCTCCCCATAGCCTTGGTCTTTTCAAGACTACGGCCAATAGGCATCTCCTGTCTTTGCGATGATGATATTTGTTCTTGTTATCTCTTTACATAAAGTGGCTTCATGTCTTGTCTGGAGCGATTTCCATAAAAAAAAAAAAAAAAAAATTAAAATAACTTCTCTATCAGAGTGTGCAGATGTTGGGAAATGGCATTGTATAAATATGAAAAGGTTAATTGTATAAATATGAAAAGGTTAATTGTATAAATATGAAAAGGTTAATTTTCTTTAAAACATTACGTGTGTTCAAAAAATATTCAGACCAAAAATTACCAATTTTGCAATTAAAATCCACCATTAGAAATATAGGATCCCTTTTGGGGAATCAAGGGAGGCGCGAGAGCACTCTATCCCTAATAGACCTCAAGAATGGCCTATGCTGGAAATCTCATTTCATCAATCATAACTCAAAAACCAATAAACCAAATTAGTTAAAACTTTGCACAAAATTTTTATTTGATAGGTTCTATAAATGTGTTTCAGCATCATTAGTCAAGGCAACCCAGAGATCCAGAAAGTTCAATCATGAAATCATGTTATCCGTACGTATGTGCCGCCCTGTATCTCATCAACTATTTGATGGATTCAGCTGATTTTTGGCAGAGATAGAGGTTCTAGGGTCTAGTTGATGGCATTTTAATTTCAGTTTACTATATACCTTAGTTTTCCAGAAAATTCAAAAAAAACTTTAAAATGACCATTGTATTGAGGCATAGCCTTTACAAAAGTAGTGACATTCCATGAAAAATGCCAGTATACTGAAATCATATGCCCTTAATAGGGTTAAGATGAAAATTCATATACACTAAATGTACAAAAGCAAGGAAATTCCCAAATTTTTACACTTTTATTGTCATTAAGGGTATGCAAGCACAACAGGGCTATGTATTTTACTGGTAGGAATTTTTCTTCAGCGTACCTCACACACTTCATCCACTCATGCATCTCTATGCATACTATATACTATGTATATTATACTGTAGTGATGTGATAATGAAATGGTTTGGTTGATATGTAGTCATACCCTTAATTAATGACAATAAAAGTGTAAAAATTTGGGAATTTCCTTGCTTTTGTACATTTAGTGTATATGAATTTTCATTTTAACCCTATTAAGGGCATATGATTTCAGTATACTGGCATTTATCATGGAATATTAATATATATAATCTATTATAGTTAAAACTATTAAGGGATAGAGCGCTCTCGTGCCTCCCTTGATTAACTCTTTCACCAGAGTAATAGACATAAAATAATCAGGTATCTAAAGGTAAATCATATTTTCATTATATCTAAAAACTTTTAATGTGGGCACATAGATCTTTGCAAAATGTAAACAATCAAACTTATTTTGCTAACTCAATCAGCCACTAAATTATTAGCGATCAAAGTTAGAAATTAGAAAACTTGCTGTCTTGGATGATATAGCTCCAGAAGCAAATTTTAGTGGATAACTAAAAATGCAAGCTTCAAACAAGTGAAAATTCTTAACAAATGTAATGCCATCTTGTGATGAATGAAAATTAATCATAATGTTTAAGTTGTCTTTCACAAAAAATCCAATTTGAAAACTTTAGTGAATGAAATATTAAAGAAAATTTTACCCTATTATCAAATTGTGTTTCTATCTGTTTTTTTTAAATTTTTATTGATTTACTATTAAAAGAAAAATATAGCTTGATCTCTAATGTGTTATAAATCCTATTAAGAAGATTCAATGTTTGCTATTAAAATACTATATTAAGCACACCATATTAACGCGTGACCTTTTTTATTCAATATGGGACTATCTTTATATGAATAGAGACACACAATATTGTGCGCACCAAATTTGATAAACACCAACATTTTTTCGCTTAAAAAATACATCCCCTGTTACCAAAAATAGTGAAGTAGCCTAGAAAAATTGTACAAGAGAAATAATTGTACATTTATAAAAAGAAAAGGTTTTTTTTGTTTACATCCACATTTTAATTAAATTAATCTACAAAAAAAAAAAAAAAAAAAAAAAGTGAACGAGATATCAAAAGTTGAAATTGAAGGGAATTTCACTTTGCACTCTAAACTTTTGATACTTAATATAATAGCTGGTAAAAATACTGAAATGATAAAAAATGAAAAATAGAGCTCAAAAGACTGACAAAAAGGGGTCCCATTCAGGTCTTAAATGATGAAAATTTCTTCAAATTTTCATCATTAACAAAATTTAAATCATAATTCGTTTAAATCTCATTAAAATTTTGTTAAACATTTTCAGTTTGTGATGCGCTGTGGTAATTTCGCACTGAGTTATCAATTTAAACCTTTCTAGAAGTTAGACCACAAAATAATTCAAATCAATAAAAAAAATACTAATTTAATCAATTATTAAAAGGTCTAGAGTCACAAAAAGCAGTATATACTACTTTTAAAATAAATTCATCCAGTTTGAGCAAAATTAGTCAAAAGTGTTGGGTAATCTCACAGAGCATTTCCAATTTTGCATGCATATATAACTTCTGCTTATTAGAATTTATCGACATATATAAATTTAAACAAGCAAAAGTTTACAATCCAGGTTTTACAATACTTGTCAGGTTTTCTGTCTTTTTTATATGTTCTAAACTGTTTTAACATCCCTTCCACACCTTTACTTAACTATTTTAATTAGTTATATTCAGTTTTATTAAAACTAGCAAGCACACTAACCATTCCTGTCCTGGTGCGGCATCCTCCCTTCCTTTGAGGAAGTTTCTAAGTAATATTAAACTTCACAAGCAGTCTCCAGTCGCATGTGTATCCAATAGTGTTTTTGAAATAGGAAGTACGATATTCCTGTGTTGCTGTAATCTGTCGCCAGCCCTGTCACTCTGTTTATATCGAACGTTTGGACACCCTTCTAAATCCTCTTCACTATCACTCTCTTTGATTCTTGGAATATACTCTCCAGTGTCTCATCCCAATAGAATTTTCTGTTCTTTGTCCTCAATAGTTCTCGGAACGGAGCCATAACTTCTGCTTGTGAAAAGGCAAATGACACCTGATTCACAAGTCCAAACCAGGATCTAACCCCAGTGATATTTGTAGGGGTAGGGAATTTAAGGATGGTTTCTGTCATCTTTTTTGTGGGTCGAACACCATTTGCAGTGACCAGAAATCCTGCGAATTCTATCTCCATTTCAGCAAAATGAAACTTATCCGGATTAAATACAATCCCCTTGTCTGTGTAGCGACTGATATAGTCAACTGTGTGCCAGAACGATGACTATTGAATCGTCCCATAGGAGGCTGTCGTCTATGCATCGGGTCTTACGAGCCATATCCACTGTGATGTCATCAAACCGACAGGTGTATCCGTCCCCTGATCCATGGAATCCTTGAGGGGCCCGACAGTACCTATGTCGGCCCCACTCGGTGATGAATGTAGTGACATCCCGTGCAGCTGGAATTAGCGGTAGACTGTGGTATCCATTCCATGTGTCAAGGATCGTTTTCCTGGTGTATCCCGGTATCATCGAAACCTGATTGAATGGTGATGAGAGGTGATGTGTTTCTCTCATAGTAGCATCATTCAACTTTTGTAGGTCAACTGTGCGCCTTGGAGACCCATCTTTTTCGGCGTTACCACCATCCTTGAACACTAGGTAGTAAGTGTGCCTACCAGTTCTATTATCTCCAGTGTGACGTCTCTGTCCTTCACCTTCTTCTTCCAGTGATGAGGAACCGGTATTAGTGTGTGAATTGCTGTCGGTGTTATTCCCGGGACAAATTTTATCTACAAGGGTTTACCTTCCATTGTTTGCAGAGATTGATATGGGCATATGTTAAATGCGCTTGACTTAAAATCTTCCACTAACCATCGTTCGAGTTCATGTCTGTTGGCTTCTGTTGGTTGGAATCGGATGGTTTCTGGTTTCATTGGGACAGGCGTTCTGCGCGGGCATCCACATGAAGCCATTTCCTTTATGTTCCTTAACGAGCTATTCTGTGACAACAAAGTTGGGAAATTGAAGGCAACAAACCCAGATCTTTCAAGGCAGTTTGTGACAAATAAAATCCTGATGTATTGTCTGATACATATAATGCCTGTCGTGTCCTTTTTGTTCCCACTTTTATGCATAGAAACAAAACACCTCTGATCTATAATCTGTTGTCTGTTATGCCCCGTATCCGATGGGTAGTTGACACGAGGTACCCATCGAAGGAGTTTCTGAATCTCAGGTTCACTCAGACAAGTCTGCACCCACAAGTTGGTTGGAATGCGATGACCATGCTAGCTCACCGGTTTCTTTAGTTTTCGTCAAAATTTTTCATGAGTTCAAGGCATCATGGTGACTTCCACTGCCACTGAAGGCTCTGGGACGTTCATCTGAAATTGTTCCCCACCCCATTCGAGGTGAGGCATGTTTGGCGATTGTGTTTTGTTGTACCTGCTATCCTTGCGAGCAGAACAACTATCCGGAGCACTGTTGGTGAACATGAACGACTCCCCACTCCTTGACATTTTTCTCGTGGCTTCCGTTTTGGACCGCAAAAGTTTACGGCACACTTTTTCCATGTGGCATCGGAGTCCAACTGCTGGGCAATCCTTCCGGTTAATTGACCCTCTCGGGTGTGAAGTCTCTCCACATCCATTGCAACGTTTGGTGTATTGTGGAGTTGGGAGGTCCCCTGGTAGTGCTGTTCTAGGTTCGACCTTTGTACATTGGATAATGTAACAGAGGGTGTGGCATTGTAGAAGTGAGGGGTTGACTTGTCTGTTGTCTTTAGACAAACCAACCATGTGAATTTCTGGTCCAACGTGTAAAGTGACACTACCTCCGCCAGTACCTTCCTTTGGTGTTCTATGTTGTTAAGTCCCGCTATCATTTGTCCAGCGACCATGTCATCCGAGTAGTTTACTTGCTGCCTGCAAGTTTGTTCATCTGGACATCGAACCCTGAATTCGCAGAATTTAGCATGGTCACGTAATCTCGAGAAAAAATGCGTTATCGACTCACTCTCTTTCTGTCTCATGGAGTAGAATTTGTGTCGGTGGACTTCTTTGTGTAATCCTGTTACTGCCACCAGTCGTATATTACATAAAAGTACTCCCCGGTGGCAGAGTTGAGCGTTTCTGACCCTACTAGTTCGAAGAGTAGCCTGTTCGTTTCCGGTGTACATGTCTCTCATAGTTCGTTCTGGATTGGGGCTGGATCTTCCAATCCACATACATCCTTGTATTGAGCCCATGTATCAAAAAACAATGGCCAATCTCCGTCTGTGGTATCCAATCCTATTGAGGGTCGTTCTGGTCTTTTAACCCGCAATCTGTTAGACTGAACGCAAAACATTTCTTTTCGGAGCTCGATACTTTCTTTTTGCATCTCGATAAGTTGTTTCATTAATAGTACACTTTCATGCTACATGGTGGCTGGTGGTAGGTAAGTTCAATGTCCGACGTAGTGCTTGCAAAAAAAAAAAAAAAAAAAATTCCACGTTTACAGTATTTATAATCCTGTTCATAGCGGCATGTAGAGTATGGAAGATGTCCCTTCCAACGTCCGTCACTGTTTACTACTCCAAAACAAGATGGCCGCCTCCACCGATTGCTATATACCATAATAAGGGGAGATAACTCCCGTTTACTCTTTCAACACAGGAGTAGATAACTCCTTTACCTATACAATATCTATTCAAGAAAACCTTTTATTTCTGGTTTCTATGAAAACACTTGCATATAGCTGAGGCTTCTAGATTATTACCTCTGCCAGCCAAAAGGGAAGTAATGTTTCATCCAGGTTTATTGACACAAAATTTAGTAGGCGATTATACCTTGATCAAAAACAGACTCCATTAAATTTGGTGCGGATCTAGAAATTTACTTTCATTTTCTTTAACATTTACAGATACTGACATCCAAAAAAAGTTTTTAAAAAAAAGGCATGATTAATAGCTATGGGTAGTTTAAAATTATGATTTTACAACTTATGAATTTGATATTAGATGAAACCTTATGAAGTGAAAAGAAACTGAATATTGGGCCTGGGGGAGATGTATATGCTTTAGTAAGTGCAATTCTTGTTTTTGGAGTATTTCTTCCTGATTTAAGCACATTTTTAATTATTACACAGCAACTTACTAAATTCTTATAAAAAGCAGTTGCAGATTGAGTCCAGGTGTTTATTAGAGAATGGAGTGAAAACTTGAACATAGCAAGTTGAGGCTACTTTGACATTCAACATCCTTGACCTTCTGTTGCATAACAACATCGCAAAATGCCTTGGGCTTGCTTCTGAACCACAACGACTGGCAGTAGAGGTAGCATTACTCGTTTCTTTCTTCTTTTATAAGAACATGAATGGGTCCCCCTACTCTCCTCACTACCACAATCCAATCTAGGTAACTGTGTTGATGTTACAAGATCAAATAAACTAGATGTAACAAAGTAAGTGGTTATATATTATTGATGATTGTTTTACATATTTTATAAAACTATGTGATATTGCACAACAAAGAAGCTGAATTTTAACATCTTTTTTAAAATTCAAACGGAGCTTAATAGACACTATTAATGTAATGTTTACTATGTCTATGACCTAGAGGAAAACAATTTGTAAAAGAGAGATGAGAGAGACAGAGAGATAGAAGAGAAAAAGAGAGAGAGACGAGAAAGATAGAGGGGTACAATAGAGATAGATAGATAGATAGATAGATAGATAGAAGAGAGAGAAAGAAGAGAGAGAAAGAAGAGAGAGAAAAGATGAAGAGAGATAGAGAGAGGAGAAAGGAAGAAGAGATAAAGAAAGATGACAAGAAAATCAAGAGGGGAAGGATATATCGGTTGAGTTTTAAAAATAGCAGTCAAGTTTGTGAGCTGATTAAAATGGCTACAAGGGAACAAGTAAAGCTGATTTTCCTTTTCAATTTTTGTTTCGTATTTTCTTTTTACAACTGTCTTGGTAGGTGGTGAATGGTTGTTCTAGAAATAGTAAATTATTATCACGAGGCTGCTAAGTATTAGTCAGAGAAGAAGTATGTGAGATTGTAAACAAGGTAGAGAAGTAAACATTAGAAAAAAGACATCAACTATGACAACTTGGAAATATTTGAAGCATTTAAAAATAGAGAGTGTGAAAGAAAGAGATAGTGAGAAAGAACAAATAGGAAGAAAGAAGAAAGAGATAGGAAGAAAGAAGAGAAAGAAAGTAGAGAGCGAGAAAGAAAGTAGAGAGAGAGAAAGAAGAGAGAGAGAGAAAGAAGAGAGAAAGAAGAGAGAGAAAGAAGAGAGAGAAAGAGAGAAAGAGAGAGAGAAAGAGGAAGAAAGAAGAGAGAGAGAAAGAAAGAAGAGAGAGAGAAAGAAAGAAGAGAGAGAGGAAGAAAGGAGAGAGGAAGAAAGGAGAGAGGAAGAGAGAAAGAGGAAGAAAGAAGAGAGAGAGGAAGAAAGAAGAGAGAGGAAGAGAGAAGAAAGAGAGGACGAAAGAGAGAGAGGAAGAAAGAGAGAGAGGAAGGAAGAAAGAAACAGAGAGGAAGGAAGAAAGAAAGAGAGTGAGAGGAAGAAAGAGAGAGAGGAAGAAAGAGAGAGAGAGGAAGAAAAAGAGAGGAAGAAAGAGAGAGAGGGAGAAAGAGAGAGAGGAAGGAAGAAAGAAAGAGAGAGGAAGGAAGAAAGAAAGAGAGAGGAAGGAAGAAAGAAAGAGAGAGGAAGGAAGAAAGAAAGAGAGTGAGAGGAAGAAAGAGAGAGAGGAAGAAAGAGAGAGAGAGAGGAAGAAAAAGAGAAAGAGGAAGAAAAAGAGAGAGAGGAAGAAAGAGAGAGAGAGGAAGAAAGAGAGAGAGAGGAAGAAAAGGAGAGAGAGAGGAAGAAAAGGAGAGAGAGAGGAAGAAAAAGAGAGAGAGAGGAAGAAAAGGAGAGAGAGAGGAAGAAAAAGAGAGAGAAAGGAAGAAAAGGAGAGAGGAAGGAAGAAAAGGAGAGAGGAAGGAAGAAAGAAAGAGTGAGAGGAAGAAAGAGAGAGTGAGAGGAAGAAAGAGAGAGAGAGAGAGGAAGAAAGAGAGAAAAGAGAGTGAGAAAGAAAGAAGGGGGAAGAGAGAAGTGAGAGAAAAGAGAGGGAGAGAAAAAGAAGAGAGAAAGCGAGAAAGAAGAGGGAGGGAAAGAAGAGGGAGGGGAAGAAGAGAGAGAGAGGGAGGGAGGGGAAGAAGAGAGAGAGAGGGAGGGGAAGAAGAGAGAGAGAGGGAGGGGAAGAAGAGAGAGAGAGGGAGGGAGTGGAAGACGAGAGAGATAGGGAAAGAGTGGAAGAAGAGAGAGATAGGGAAAGAGTGGAAGAAGAGAGAGATAGGGAAAGAGTGGAAGAAGAGAGAGAGAGAGAGAAAGAGTGGAAGAGAGAGAGAGAGAGAAAGAGTGGAAGAGAGAGAGAGAGAAAGAGTGGAAGGAGAGAGAGAGAGAAAGAGTGGAAGGAGAGAGAGAGAAAGAGTGGAAGGAGAGAGAGAGAGAGAGAAAGAGTGGGAGGAGAGAGAGAGAGAGAGAGAGAGAAAGAGTGGAAGAAGAGAGAGAGAGAGAGAGAGGGAAAGAGTGGAAGAAGAGATAGAGAGAGAGTGGAAGAAGAGATAGAGAGAGAGAGAGAGAGAGTGTGGAAGAAGAGATAGTGAGAGAGAGAGAGAGAGTGGAAGAGATAGAGAAAAAAGGAGAGAGAGAGAGAGAGTGGAAGAAGAGATAAAGAGAGAAAGTGGAAGAAGAGAGAGAGGGTTGAAGAAGAGAGAGAGGGTTGAAGAAGAGAGAGAGGGTTGAAGAAGAGAGAGAGTTGAAGAAGAGAGAGAGTTGAAGAAGAGAGAGAGTTGAAGAAGAGAGAGAGTTGAAGAGAGAGAGGGGAAGAAGAGAGAAAGGAAGAAAAGAACATGAAGAAAACAAAATAGAGAAAATAGGCAAGAGAATAGAAGAATATTTAAGAAAAAAAGGCTATGATGAGTAAAGTTGAAGAAGAGAAAGAATTCGATTGAATGAAGGGAATGAACACGGCAGACAATATTTATATTTAGAACTAAAAAAGAGAAAAGCACACACATGACTTATAAATAGCCTCCAGTAATTTGGCGTTGTAACCTTGAAATACACGTCTTCGTTTTTATGTGGATGTTTTGATTGCGCATAGTATTTTGAGTTTTTTTTGTCTCAGAAAAAAACACCCCCCTTTAAGTAAAATTGTGACACTATCATCTTTATGTCGATATTTGTCTATGTGATTGGGTTTTTTTTTTAACAAAACATTTTGCAACTGTGGAAATAGACAATTATACTGAGAAATATGCAGCAAAATATCTATCCATTTTTTATAAAAACGTATATATATATATATATATATATATATATATATATATATGTTAAAAAATGACAAACGGAAAACAAGTTAGAGTGCAGGAGAAAAACAAGAGATTTTTTGACCGGTTTCGTTCGTGGAGAACGTCTTCAGAAAAGGAAGATATAATTTTATTTTGAAGGCACACACATGGGATGAGAGAAGGATGATCTGATTGGATCATATGAGAAGACATTAAGTGATGTTGGGATATGATAAGTAGGTGACACATTCTTCTATGTTTTTTTTTTGTTTTGTTTTTTTATCTAGAATGGAGAATGTGTGTTAGAGTGAAATAAATTCCAGAAGGAAATCCGGGTATGAGAGCTCAATGTAATAAACAGAGCAAGAATAAAATAAAAATAAAAATAAAATAACACGAAATCACATAATCACTGGTGCAATAATTTATTTCGAACCCGTGGTCTTGTCAAGCATCCAAGCAAGGTGATTACATTTTTGAAAATGAAAAAAGAAAAATTCACAGTCACCATTTCAATATACATATAGAGAGAGCGACAACAATATATATATATATATACGAGAGAGAAAGAGAGAGAGAAATAGATAGAGATATGCTCATTTAGATTTTATACCTTTGTACTAAAAAATCGTATTCGACATGGTGATAATAATGTAAATGAAACGTTTTTATGTTTATAAGTGAAAGCTAACATTGGGTGATTTGTGAAACAGGTCTAAATCTAAAACTCTAGGCTTAATGTCTGTACACGCTGACTGAGAGATCATAAGATGGTAACATTTCCGAAGAAAAAACAGTTCTGCACAAGTTGAGTAAAATGAAAACAGCACTAACTTAGTGTCATCAAAATGTTCTCGTTAGATGAGAGCTTAATGTTGAAAATTGTGAAGAAACAGTTTTTAGGACTTGAAGAGAAAGACATAGTGTAAGAGAGAGAGAAAGAGAGGAGTAAGAAATAAAATAGAGAGAGAGAAATAAGAGAGGGAGAGAGAGGAATAGGAGAAGAAGAGCAGATAGAGGGAGAAAAGAAAAATAGGGGAGAGAGAGGGAAAAGAAAAATAGGGGAGAGAGAGAGAAAAGAAAAATAGGGGAGAGAGAGAGAGAAAAGAAAAATAGGGGAGAGAGAGAAAGAAAAGAAAAATAGGGGAGAGAGAGAGAGAAAAGAAAAATAGGGGAGAGAGAGAAAGAAAAGAAAAATAGGGGAGAGAGAGAGAGAAAAGAAAAATAGGGGAGAGAGAGAAAGAAAAGAAAATTAGGGGAGAGAGAGAGAGAAAAGAAAAATAGGGGAGAGAGAGAGAGAAAAGAAAAATAGGGGAGAGAGAGAGAGAAAAGAAAAATAGGGGAGAGAGAGAGGGAAAATAGGGAAGAGAGAGGGAAAAGAAAAATAGGGGAGAGAGAGAGAAGAAAAATAGGGGAGAGAGAGAGAAGAAAAATAGGGGAGAGAGAGAAAGAAAAGAAAAATAGGGGAGAGAGAGGGAAAAGAAAAATAGGGGAGAGAGAGGGAAAAGAAAAATAGGGGAGAGAGAGAAAAGAAAAATAGGGGAGAGAGAGAGAGAAAAGAAAAATAGGGGAGAGAGAGAGAGAAAAGAAAAATAGGGGAGAGAGAGAGAGAAAAGAAAAATAGGGGAGAGAGAGAAGGAAAAGAAAAATAGGGGAGAGAGAGAGAGAGAGAGAAAAGAAAAATAGCGGAGAGAGAAAAGAAAAATAGGGGAGAGAGAGAGAGAAAAGAAAAATAGGGGAGAGAGAGAGAGAAAAGAAAAATAGGGGAGAGAGAGAGAGAAAAGAAAAATAGGGGAGAGAGAGAGAGAAAAGAAAAATAGGGGAGAGAGAGAGAGAAAAGAAAAATAGGGGAGAGAGAGAGAGAAAAGAAAAATAGGGGAGAGAGAGAGAGAAAAGAAAAATAGGGGAGAGAGAGAGAGAAAAGAAAAATAGGGGAGAGAGAGAGAGAAAAGAAAAATAGGGGAGAGAGAGAGAGAAAAGAAAAATAGGGGAGAGAGAAAAGAAAAATAGGGGAGAGAGAGAGAAAAGAAAAATAAGGGAGAGAGAGAGAAAAGAAAAATAGGGGAGAGAGAGAGAGAAAAGAAAAATAGGGGAGAGAGAGAGAGAAAAGAAAAATAGGGGAGAGAGAGAGAGAAAAGAAAAATAGGGGAGAGAGAGAGAGAAAAGAAAAATAGGGGAGAGAGAGAGAGAAAAGAAAAATAGGGGAGAGAGAGAGAGAGAAAAGAAAAATAGGGGAGCGAGAGAAAAGAAAAATAGGGGAGAGAGAGAAAAGAAAAATAGGGGAGAGAGAGAAAAGAAAAATAGGGGAGAGAGAGAGAAAAGAAAAATAGGGGAGAGAGAGAGAAAAGAAAAATAGGAAGAAGAGAGAAGAAAGAAATGTATGTGAGAATAAAATGAGAATATTCTTAAAATTTGTGCATTTAATCTTTGCATTTAGCAACGAAAATGCAATTTTAATCAGAAGCACGGCAGATCCACCTAATGGGCAAAGCCTCTCACTGAGATGATTGGTCGCATACAACAACTAGTGTAATGCATTTATGCCAAAAGTGTTATCTCCTGGGGTAAAAAAAACTGTTTGAGACTTGGCCTTCTTAAATGTTAACAATTCTGAAAAAATAGCATAACTTGACTAAAATCAAAACCACTCATTTGCATTTTAAAGTATTTCTATCAGCTGAGGGGTATGTGGTGGAGGGGATTAAAGAAATGTTTGGCAAACCAGCCGTTCTTTAAAATAAAAATTATGAATAACGTTTTGTATGAATTTAGTAAAATGAAAACCACTAACTCATTGGCATCAACTGAAGGAAACTTAACTTTTGGCAACTGAACTATTTTGATGTTTTGACTCCTTCTTTTATCACCTTTATACCCTTTCTATCCTCCAGCCTGCAACGTCCATGACATCTGTATCTCACAATAAGGAGAAAGAGCTTTACTGTCATAATATTATAACCAGTTATCATCCAAGACAAATAAAAAGGTATAGAATGTAGGTAAAAACAACAAAAAATGAGTAGCAAAAAAGGCAGGGGTGGGGGTGAAGGGGTGGGTAATGTTGGGTGTTAACTTCGAGGAAACATTTTACAATATGAAAACATAAAATAAAAAATAAGTTTATATATATATATATATATATTATAATAGAAGCATTCGTGGACAAACATTAGATATATATATATATATATATATATATATATATATAGAGAGAGAGATAGATATTATGACCGTTAGCTACACAGAAACGTTTATGTTTCATTCCCAAGGGTAATCCTCAGGTTAAGTAATTAGCCTGATAGTTTCCCTTGGGAATGAAAAAAAACAAACGTTTCTACATAGCTTATTTGCTATAAATATATTTTCATACTACTAGTACTAAGCTCAATTCATGTACTGTTGAAGTAAATACTGAAAAAATATGCGTAATATATTATTTAATGACATAACTTTAATTTAGCCTGCTAGCTAAAACGGTTTCATGGCACTTAGAGCAAACATGTCAGAAATTTAGGAGATGAGTGAGGACCAGTAATGTCGTTCACTCTACCAGGTAGGATGCAGATTGCCGAACTTGAAAGTTTCTTCATCCAGAGCCCCTGATACCCCTTATAAAATAAGTGTATCCACATAAAATAGTAATATACAAGTGTATAAATTATTTAGATATTGACTTAAAGTTTACTTAGAAAATTCTCACATGAGGCTATCTAAACGATTTTTTTTCAACTTGTAAAGATAAGATAAAATAGATCTTAACATATATGCGTATATATGGACTTAAAATCGCATTTAAATAAAGTTTCGGAAATAAGAATTCATATAAAATTGGTTTACGCACGTTTCAAAGCTCAAGACTGGCACAAGGCAAACCATGGAATGAAAACGATTAGTTTTTGTTCGTTAGACCGCTTCTAAATAAAGTCGCTTCTCATCAGAAAATCGAGAAAATCATCTAAACACTGGCAAAAGCCACATGTAGCCGACAAAGACAGACATATGAAGGGCAGTCACAAACATTTTTCAAAAACAATACTTGCAAGTAGTCAACTGTTACAAGGGTAAAGAAGGGGCTGTGGATACAGGTAATTAGAGGCTTTAAGCTCACGTCCTGAAAATGGTTGAGAATAATTGAGCAGCAATTAAGTCAAATAAACATAGATGAAATGCAGTTTGGTTTCATGCCTGGGCAAGCTACCACTGATGCTATATTTATCCTGAGACAAATTCAAGAGAAATATCTTGATAAGAAGAAAAAAACCTGTATTTTGCTTTTGTGGATTTAGAGAAAGCTTTTGATAGAATGCTAAGAGATGTTGTCTGTTGAGATTTGCATAAATTAGGAGCAAACGAGTGGTTGGTGAAGGTTATTCAAGCAATGTACAAAAATGTTCAACGGTGTGTTAAAATTAAGAACACAGCCTTAATGCTAAAGTCGAAATACATCAGGGATCTGTACTGAGTCTGCTGCTTTTTATTTGTGTCTTAGAAGCGCTGTCCAGGGAGTTGTGTACGAGTTGTCTAGAAGAGATGATGTATGCTGATGATTTAATGCTTGTTTTTGAAACAATGGAAGATCTACTTGTTCAGTTGTAGACTTGGAATGCTATGGAAAGTAAAGGTCTGAAATTGAATGTTACCAAGGTGCCAAAGTGATGGTCAATGATTGTAGTGTTAGGAAGGGGAAAATTTTCCTGCTCAGTTTGTGAAACGGGAGTTGAGATTAATTCAATGTTTTGTGGTACTCGTAAGCATTGGGTACACAAGTGCAATGGAATTACAGATACGTTTAAAGATGCTAGCTAGTTTGTGTGCAAGAAGTGTAAGACAATGGAGACGGATGAGAATTCAGATATGGAGAAAGTATATTTGGATGGTGAGGCTATTGAGATTGTCTAAAAGTGTTGTCATTTTGGTGATACCATTGAAGCACAGGGGGGAGCTAGTGCTGGTATGATTGCAAGGGTCAGGAACAAGTAGACTAAGTTCAAAGAACTTCTGCCATTACTAAGCAGCAGAGTATTACTGCTGTCGACCAATGTAAGAGTCTATCAGGCATCTGTATGCAGCGTGATGATGTACGGAAGTGAAACCTAGCCAATGGAAGTTGAGGATATGTGTTGCATTGAAAGAAATGATATGAGAATGATATGATGGATGTGTAATATGTTTTAGAGACAGATATAGATCTGATAACCCCAAAATAAGATTACATCTGGACAGCATAGGGAGATGTGTGCAGAATACAAGACTTTATTAGTTTGGTCACATTGAAAGAATGAGAGTTTTAGGGTTAATAGATGTAGAACAGTTAAGGTAGCAGGATCAGTTGGCAGAAGAAGTCCAAGGAAATCCTGGGAGAAAGTTGTAAAGAAAGATTTGAGAGAAAGAGGGGGTAAATAGAGACGTTGCCCGAGATAGGTTAGTTTGAAAGTCAATTTCTAAAAGCCGTCCAACACATGCCAGCATATAAAACGGACGTTAAACCTAACATTATGATGGTATAGCAGCTAAAAAGAGGTACAAGTAACAAATTTAACTGTTTCTGAAATGAATTCCCCATAATGTCTAGACAGTCGTAATTGCTACTGAATTTATGTTCAAATAAGATAATAACTAAGGATAGCGAATATAAATAAAAGGAAGAAAAAGGTTTAAAATGGCTGTTGCTTGCTGGGTTGGAAAAGGTGGGGGAAAATCGTAACTGAATTTTTAATGGTGGCCAAGAGGAAATCTAAAGATTGAAATATGTTTACATCTTGTTTCATTGATAATTCTGTCCCCAACCCCATAAGCTGTTATTTATATATATATATATATATATATATATACACACACACAAAATTAACTCCCTTCAAACCGCCATAAGCTCATGTTTTTAATAATGTTCTTTCGAATAAAAACATGATTTTCACCTGAATTTTCCAGGTTATATTTACTCATTACAAACCTTTGCCAATTATAGCTTCAAAATAAAATGTGTAATACATATAACAAACATTATGTCAAAATACTGAAGCAAATCAAATTTTTAAAAAACTATGATTTCAAAAGTTTTTTTGTTTTTAAGTAATAGATTAAATGATAAAAAGAACCAAGCCAGTTTCCACAAAACACTTAAATAAAACTGTTTGATTATTTTCTTTTTTCATTCATCAAAATAAAAAATAAAAAATGGTCTCATGTTATTATTGTACAAGATTGGGTAGATATGCATGCAAAGACACCCACAAATGAAACAAGTAGTTTTCAATTAGTCTCAAACAACAGCAAGAAATTTAACAAATATTTCAACTTGAAAATTTACAAACGGCAAAATGGCAAGAAAAGACTTTTAAAATGGTTTTAACAGCAACCATCATCAGTATGTATCAGACGGAAAAACTCAAAATCTGCTATGATTGTCTCAGATATCATCCCCATGTTTGATATACAACAACATGTGGAGATATGTTTGTGGGTTGGCTTATGTGTTGAGTATTGATTTACTCCTCTCTAGGAGTTAGGCACAAGGCCAGTTTTTATCTTACTCCCACAAGTAAAATGTCAGGTCGGGAAAGTGGGATTTAAAAATTGCCTGGGCAGCCCCGTCGGCATTTCCCGGTAGGGGCGCCTCAGGCAGTAAGCAATAAACTTACTCCTCCCCAAAGAGAGGAGGCAAAGCCTGGGAAGGTGGACCTCCCAGAACTGCACAGGACAGACCCATTGACCGGCGTAAATCAAGACCCGAAGGCCAAGACAACACCAGTATGGGGTGCAGTATCCATCGGAACAGATACTACACTTTGATCTAAGCCAAAAGGCCAAGGAGAGAGCACAATATCATGGATAAAGCTTATAAATAGTGTAAACAAATGTGTTAAATGTGAAGGGTTCTTTCAGACTTTGGCTGAAGTTATTTGCAGACCCATTCACAACATACATATCCTTTTTTCTTTCTGTGTATAAATGACTGATAAAAACTTCCTTTTTGAATATATATATATATATATATATATATATATATATATATATATACTAGAAAAAATGTGACCTATTGTGTTATCCATTGAGCTCGGGTTAAGTTGTTTGCATCAGAAAACTGCGAGATTGCAAAAAAGTATAAAAAATAAAGACAAAATCAAAAAATTATTCTTGCTATATTTCTCTCTCTCTCTCCAACTATGGGTTAAATAGTATTACTGTTTGTGATAATATCCCAATCTTTTTGTTTTTTCCTACCTTCAACTGTTAACAGAGAGAGAGAAGGAAGGAGGAGTGAAAGAGACATGTAGAATAAAATCAGAGGGGAAGCAAAAAAACATACAATGAGATATGGTGAAAGACAGAAAGTTAGTAAGAGATTGGTCACTTGATGAATTAAGTGCAAATTATGGATAATTAGAATTAAATTGGAAGTCTTCTTCAAACATAACTCATTCCCAAAATTGAAGAATATTTTAGCATGTATTTTGTCCGATTTAAATATATAAGAAAAAAAGCTTTAGGGTAACAAACATTAATTCAACATTAGTACAGATACATATAATTAGTAATTTAGGTGAAGTTCTGTTCATCAGAGTTAATCGTTACTGTGTTTATGTAGTAGTGCTCAATAAGAAGTGGGTGTTGCATATTTAGTAGAATCTTTTATTTATACAAACATTTTTGGCGACATATTTGCAAATACGTTTTAGCTAGAACCTTGTAAACACTTAGCTTCCATAGGCCAAGTTGTTAGTCTGAAAACGAAAAAGAGTTTCTTTCTGAAACATGTCTGTAAATATGTAGCAAAAAATGTTTGTATAAAGTTATACTACATATGAGAGAGAAAGAGGGGGAGAGAGAGAGGGAGTGTGTGTTCTCTTAGGTTACCAAGAGCATAGTAAATATATAAACAAAGAAAATACATGAAATGCAATCATTTCCATTTCTATCAGTAGCAATTTTGTTGGCACAAGGGTAAGACACCTGATCACAGTTGGAAGTGATCTAGCATTCGGGTATCGAATCTCAGCATGGATACACTTACATCTAGCCACACTGAAGAGTCGTGTTATTTTGAAACAGTTGTTTCTGGATGACATTATATATATATAACGACCGAGTTTCAATCTCAGCTTAAAGTAATTGCCTGTCTAGTCACTGAAATGTTGTGAGACAGCAAAACTGTTTGTGGATGACTACATACATTCCCTTCGCCCCTGTAAGTGAAATCACCAGCTACCATTAGCGTTAATAGAGAGCTATTCATAAAAGAAATAGAGCACTTTTAGACGGCTGATATTGGTTATATCAAAAGTAAGATTTCTCTTCCTCATAGTTTGTGATGATGACAGTGGATAAAGGCTTAGACTGTCGGAAAAACTAGTTTAAATCTCAGTTGAAACATTTGCCAGTCTATCCACACTGAAGAGCTGTGATACGGCTGTCTGTCTGGATAACACATATATATATATAAAAACGAAACATGTGTCTGAATATTAATATTCACATAACACATGTGATGTAAGAAAAAAACGGTTTCTACCTCAGCTAATATGCAAGATTCTTCCCTGGAACGCAATTGAATCCTATATTGAAACAAATTAGCATATTTATAAATGGTAAAATTTATCCTACATTATATCAACTAGTGAGACAGCTAAGACATTGAGATTTCTCAATAACCACCGACTATAGGTCCGAGGTTCAAGCCTCGAGGTAGGCGAGTTGACAAAACATGCCTGTGGATATCTATATATATATATATATATATCTCATTAAATACGATAAACTTCTGTCTGCATACTTTTGTCCTGATTCGTTCTAATTTCCTAATGTATTTCCTTGTTTCTATCAGGAACTGGCCGATATATACACCATACTCGCCTTTAATCCGAGTACTTTCTGATCCTTCAGGATCCATCATCAGGAGTATCTACTGTATTAATAAAATGTTTAAAGAAAAAATGCTGCCCGGATATCTAATATTATATATATATATATATATATATATATAAATGATACTAAAATGCAATTAGAGCTGCAATGATAATTTTTTTTATGATAAGCTAAAATTTATTTAAAGAAATTCTATAGACATTTCTTTTTAATGTAAAAATGCATGTTTCTTTGAAAAGTTATTAAACTAAGTGTATAACTACAAAGTGTATAACTACAAAGTGTATAACTACAAAGTGTATAACTACTAAGTGTATAACTACAAAGTGTATAACTACAAAGTGTATAACTACAAAGTGTATAACTACAAAGTGTATAACTACTAAGTGTATAACTACAAAGTGTATAACTACAAAGTGTATAACTACAAAGTGTATAACTACTAAGTGTATAACTACTAAGTGTATAACTACTAAGTGTATAACAACTAAGTGTATAACTACAAAGTGTATAACTACTAAGTGTATAACTACTAAGTGTATAACTACTAAGTGTATAACTACAAAGTGTATAACTACAAAGTGTATAACTACTAAGTGTATAACTACTAAGTGTATAACTACAAAGTGTATAACTACAAAGTGTATAACTACAAAGTGTATAACTACAAAGTGTATAACTACAAAGTGTATAACTACTAAGTGTATAACTACTAAGTGTATAACTACAAAGTGTATAACTACAAAGTGTATAACTACAAAGTGTATAACTACTAAGTGTATAACTACTAAGTGTATAACTACTAAGTGTATAACTACTAAGTGTATAACTACAAAGTGTATAACTACAAAGTGTATAACTACAAAGTGTATAACTACAAAGTGTATAACTACAAAGTGTGTAACTACAAAGTGTGTAACTACAAAGTGTATAACTACAAAGTGTATAACTACAAAGTGTATAACTACTAAGTGTGTAACTACAAAGTGTATAACTACAAAGTGTATAACTACAAAGTGTATAACTACAAAGTGTATAACTACAAAGTGTGTAACTACAAAGTGTATAACTACAAAGTGTATAACTACAAAGTGTATAACTACAAAGTGTGTAACTACAAAGTGTGTAACTACAAAGTGTATAACTACAAAGTGTATAACTACTAAGTGTATAACTACTAAGTGTATAACAACTAAGTGTATAACTACTAAGTGTATAACTACTAAGTGTATAACTACAAAGTGTATAACTACAAAGTGTATAACTACTAAGTGTATAACTACTAAGTGTATAACTACTAAGTGTATAACTACTAAGTGTATAACTACAAAGTGTATAACTACAAAGTGTATAACTACAAAGTGTATAACTACAAAGTGTATAACTACAAAGTGTATAACTACAAAGTGTATAACTACAAAGTGTATAACTACAAAGTGTATAACTACTAAGTGTATAACTACAAAGTGTATAACTACAAAGTGTATAACTACAAAGTGTATAACTACAAAGTGTATAACTACAAAGTGTATAACTACAAAGTGTATAACTACAAAGTGTATAACTACTAAGTGTATAACTACTAAGTGTATAACTACTAAGTGTATAACTACAAAGTGTATAACTACAAAGTGTATAACTACAAAGTGTATAACTACAAAGTGTATAACTACTAAGTGTATAACTACTAAGTGTATAACTACAAAGTGTATAACTACAAAGTGTATAACTACAAAGTGTATAACTACAAAGTGTATAACTACAAAGTGTATAACTACTAAGTGTATAACTACTAAGTGTATAACTACAAAGTGTATAACTACAAAGTGTATAACTACAAAGTGTATAACTACTAAGTGTATAACTACTAAGTGTATAACTACAAAGTGTATAACTACAAAGTGTATAACTACAAAGTGTATAACTACTAAGTGTATAACTACAAAGTGTATAACTACAAAGTGTATAACTACAAAGTGTATAACTACTAAGTGTATAACTACAAAGTGTATAACTACTAAGTGTATAACTACAAAGTGTATAATTACAAAGTGTATAACTACAAAGTGTATAACTACTAAGTGTATAACTACAAAGTGTATAACTACTAAGTGTATAACTACAAAGTGTATAACTACAAAGTGTATAACTACAAAGTGTATAACTACTAAGTGTATAACTACTAAGTGTATAACTATAAAGTGTATAACTACAAAGTGAGTTTGCAATGTTTATTTGCTTATTTGCCCATTGAAATAGTTTGGTGTGTTTGTTTGACGACATATGAACCACTTTTGAGTGATTTAATCCAAAAATAATACCTATGTTAGGATTAGGAAACGGTTTATTGTGAACAATTATCTGAAAACGCAAGTTATTTTTACCCATAGTTGAAGTGATGTGTTCATACCCCCCACACCCCACATGATACTGTGATGTAAATGAATGCAATAGATGTAAATGGATTTGAACGCAGTTAGACCAATTCCACAGTGGTATTCATTACACCACTTATACACGCCCCCTCCCTTGTTGATATTATTGGATGTATTGATTCCAATACCTGTTGCTGATCAGATTGTCTTTTTAAGAAATACACAAATGGCATCAAAATGATTGTAATCTATCGTTAGATCTAATAATAATGATGAAGTATATTGAATGGCTACAGAAATGCAATCTCATTTCAATCAACGACCTTCTCACACGATTTAAAATGACCTAGAGAGCCGTGTGATTGAAACATAATCGCATTTGTGTAGCCATTCAACATACTTCATCATCACTTATGAAATAAATACTGGAAAATTTCACAAAAATGTCATAGTATTTTTTCCTCTTCTGACTTGACTTATTAAAAAAATCAGAGAAATATGGCATACTCGAAAATTTCACCAAAATATATTTCAATTATACACACACATCAATTTTTGCATTTTTTATTCTTTGTTATTTCTCCTGGTCATGACAAGTTACTTATCAGAATTAGAGAATAAAGAATTTGTCTAAAAGATGTTCAAGTAATTTTGGCCAGAGAAGAATTAGCAGAGACTCGTCAAAGACACAAACTATTCCTTATTATTATATACTTTATTTAATGAATATCACTTGTCATAGAGACACTGATTGTAACCAGTTTTCAGGCAGTAACCCCTCTAATACTTGATTGAACACATTCGATCTAAAGTAGAAATATCAGTCCATGCATAAGTAATCCCATTATTTTTTTTTACAGGAAGTGCGTTAGTATATAATACTACAAATAACATCTTTTTTTAATAATAAAATCACTTCCTATCCTAAATGTTATTTTTCTTAATGAATATAATTAAAAAAAAACAAAAAAAAAACAATAAGCATTTTAAATTAAACATTGTTAAAGTTATGTTTTAAAATGTTAAGTTGTAGTATATATTAAACAACAAAAATCACACCAACAAACTCAAAGGATCCTACCTGAAGAAGACCAGAGAAATAACTGATCGAAATGTTTATAGGACTGCCCTGCACACAAATGAAAACAGAATATGTATATAGAGAGAAAGAGGTACATGAATGAAAGATGCCCAACATATATAATGGAAACATGAAGAAAGGGATATCGAAGAATAAAGTTGACAAAAAGCAGAAGACAGTCTTTGATGAATTCATGCCAACTTTATCTGAAGAAGTTTTCATCAAATGAAACACATCTGTCTTCCGTTTTTCTCACTTATTATAATAGAGATTTGGTGTCAGTAATTGAAATCACACCATGTTTCTCAAAAGCTTTTTGTATTCTGAAGAATACACTGAGAATAATTGTCTTATTTCAAAACTAATAATACTGTAACTATTTACATACATTCTGAGTTTTGTGATATTAAGATGCAAAGTTAATCAATACCTTAATACAAGCGATGTGTGTGTGTCTGATTAACTACTTTTAGGAGATTAAAATTTCAGTTGTATTTTTTTGTATTTATTTACAACAAGTTGTACCCACCCGGCGTATCTTTATTTTCATTTTTATTTCGTTTTTTGTTTTAAATAGGATTTTGAAAATGAAATCTAATTGAAAATTTTGGAAGCTTTTTACATCGAATAATTTTATAAATAGAAATTATAACAACATTACTTTAACAAAATTAGTTATAGTTTTATAACAAATTGGTTCAATAATTTAATGAATAACGATACTATAATAGTATCGTTATTCATTAAATTATTGAACCAATTTGTTATAAAACTATAACTAATTTTGTTAAAGTAATGTTGTTATAATTTCTATTTATAAAATTATTCGATGTAAAAAGCTTCCAAAATTTTCAATCTTTTAATACATGAGGATTTGCTAAGAATTTTAAAGCCAATTTATAAATTACTGTCTATTTGACAGCATAAATGCTTCCAAAACTTTTCAAAATTCGAAGGATCATGAAATAATTCTTTATTTTTCAATTATAAACAAAATATTAAAATTGGTGCTTGTTTACAATGAAACTGAAATGCATTCTATTCGATTTAATTTCTTAAATTTCTTTTTAAATAGGATTCTTTTAAAGTTCGCTTTAGTACTTTACATTATTTCATTTTTAATTTCAATAAATAATAAATAAATAATAATAGTAAATAAGAAAAAGAATAATTTCACTTTGTTTACATTATATATGTATTTTTTAAAATCAATTATTTGGTCTTTTCAGTCTCAAGCCGTTTATCATTATTTAATAGCAAAACATAATATGTATTGGTAACAATTCATCGTATACGATAAATTAAACACAAGTTGTTGATAAGCTTTCCCAACAATATTACAGTGTAAATGATTATAAGAGATCCGGTTAGACTTGAAGTAAGCTTGGCCGATTCCATAGCTTGGCCGATTCCATAGTCTATGCCAGCACTCATGTGTCTTCATCAACTAATGAGAGAACGAATGTAATGTTAGATGAAATATATAAATATAGTGAAGAAATAAACCAGAGTGAAGAGATTCTGAGTGGATCGGGAGCAATGAACTATTAAAGTTGTTCGACTGCTTCTTAATTATTTACATCAAGAGTAATGTCCCCTCTCAATAACGCTTGGATATATCATCCTCGTGTCCATTTAATAAGCGCATTTAGCAACGCAAATGCGATTGCAAATTTGAGAATGACAAATGGGCAGCTGGACACAGCCTCTCAGAGATGCGGACGCATCAAAAACTGACAAACATTTTTTTTTAAAAAGGGTAGAGAGTACAGAAAAGGAAAAGAAAAGGGAAAAAGGGAGACGGGGGGGGGGGGGGGCTAGACATCTGCATATAAGAATGCTGCTAGCCTTTCCTCTAAATGCACGCACACCTAATTTTTGCAATGGTCAATGTGCAGTCAGACAGTACCAACTGCTTTCAGACAAGGTGTGGTGGGTTAGACTTATCTTAGGAGGGGTAGGGGTAACATAAAAGAATCGTGAAGGTAACTGGGAGTGCTGGTCAGGGGATGGGGACATCATTTTTTTTTTTAAGTCTTTCGTTAAAATGATAAACTAATGAAAAATAAAACTTTGTGCAGAGGCTTTCATACCAGTCGAGGATACGTCCTCAACAATCAGTCCGTCAGTCTGGGTCATTTTGAAGCTAAGTGGTCTTGCATCTGTCAGGCTGTGTTATGGTTCTGTACAGTCCTAAAAGGTCCACGCTCTCAGACTTTACCTTCTTGCACTTTGAGAAGGGGTTAGGGTTAGTTCATTGTAGTTAGGGTTAGGGTTAGTTCATTGTTGTTAATCACCTGAGGCATTCCTATGGGGGAATGCTAACAGAGTTGGTCAAGCATTTGTGTTTGTAGGCCGGAGTGTGCTTCCTCTGGTGTGCTGATTTATCAATTCTCACCTTCTGACCTTGTGTCAAACCTCCTATAGTGGGGAGGTAAAAAGTTTCTTTATTAATGCCTTGGCCTCAATCTATTATAATCAAGAGAGGCGCGAGAGCACTCTATCCCTTAATAGACTACAAGAATAGCCTATGCTGGAAATCTCATTTCTTTGATCAATCATAACTCAAATACCAATAAACCAAATTAGTTAAAACTTTGCACAAAATTTTTATTTGATAGGTTCTATAAGTGTGTAGAATTTCAGCATCATTAGTCAAGGCAACCCAAAGATCCAGAAAGTTCAATCATGAAATCATGTTATCTGTGTGTACGTACGTACGTACATACATACATACATACGTACGTATGTGCCACCCTGTATCTCATCAACTATTTGATGGATTCAGCTCATTTTTGGCAGAGATAGAGGTTCTATGGTCTAGTTGATTGCATTTTAATTTCAGTTTACCATATACCTTAGTTTTCCAGAAAATTCCAAAAAACCTTAAAAATGACCAGTATTCATACACTTTATTATATATCTTATCGACCATTTGATAGATTCAGCTGATTTTTGGCAAAGATAGAGGTTCTAGTGTCTAGTTGATGGCATTTTAATTTCAGTTTACCATATACCTTGATTAGTCAAACTACCAACTATATCAGTTATGAGAAGGCATTGTATTGAGGCATAGCCTTTACGAAAGTAGTGACATTCCATGAAAAATGCCAGTATACTGAAATAATATGCCCTTAATCCCTATTAAGGGCATATTATTTCAGTATACTGGCATTTTTCATGGAATGTCACTACTTTAAGATGAAAATTCATATACACTAAATGTACAAAAGCAAGGAAATTCCCAAATTTTTACACTTTTATTGTCATTAAGGGTATGCGAGCACAACAGGGCTATGTATTTTACTGATAGGAATTTTTTTTCAGCGCACCTCACACACTTCATCCACTCATGCATAGAGATTTATACTGTAGTGATGTGATAATGACTGTTGGGATGTCTGTCATTTTGTGTGCTCGAAGTTCTGTCAACTGGTGCGTGTTGGGGTTAATATTTGTTTTTAAGACAGGGTAATAAAACTTTATAGACATGCGTAAAAGACTAGTAGTACACCCGAAAACCGCGCCAAGGGAACAGGAAGGATGGTTAAAAAAAGGTAGAGATTATTAATTCACCTAAAGTCATTTTTTAAACTTTAAGGTATTTTAGTCATAGAATTCATGACTTGAATTAAAGTTTAATAATTAAACTTTCGAATAAATTGTCAACTCTAAATAAATACTATATTAACAATTTAGTAAAATATAAATCGTTGCATAGTCTACTTTTTGAATAACCCATTTTTGGGAGAGAAAACGGTATAGTTGAGAGATAGTTCTCTAGAAATTACAATTTATGTATGAAGTGGCTTTTCAAAAGTAAACAATGAAATGCCTAATGTTTAAAATAATTTTAAAAATCCGAATAAAGTGACACTAGCATTGGCAACTACTTTTTTTCTTTTTAAATGTTTATACTTACTCACTACTTTTCGTTTATTTACTTTTACAAGTATTTTTTTTTAATTTCATTTTAATAACTTATTTTTTTAGATAACTCTGAAACAAACAAATAATTATTTTACAATTTTGAGTTGAATCAAATAGATTTTCGACATCATACGGAACGCGTTTGATTTTTTCTTTTTCATTTGAAAATAGTTTATGCTAAAAATACGATGTCATGTTGTCTGTCGTATTTCTCTTTTTTTCATTTGAAAATTCAAAATGTTAATGATAAACAAACTGTAAACAAAGATTTCTTCCTACAAGTAGCAATACACATGAAAAAATTTAAATTGCTTAAAATATCTCAATAATGGCATATATAGAAAGAGCTTGATGATCTAAGAAAGAATCTTTTTAAATTTTTTAAATCTGACTAAAAATAAGGAAGTTATGACTATTTTTGTGCCTCGCACAATTGGATATTTTCCCCTCTTTAATACCATATGCGTTTCGTCACATTTTTTACACTAATTTTTCAGTAAAAATGTTATATCTTTGTTAAAACACAAGATTAAGCAATGAAATTTACCATATAAGTGTATTTTTGTACAAGGAATCAGAATATGACACTGAAAATCTCCAGAAATTAATGGTTTCCAAGTAATCTGCACTAAGTGCACATAAATATGCTGCAATACCTTAAAAATACCATGAATCCATTAAAAGAAAGAAGTTAGAAAACTCAAAGTTGAATTGTAATACATTTTATGTACAAGAAACTAAAATCTAATACTAGGACTGTTTAAAAATGAATATATTGCAAGATGTTTTTAGCATTATTGTAGATTTACACCTTCTGCTAACTCACCCCCTTACCTCCCCAAAATATGAGATTCTACTTTTTTTTATTTAGGCAATTACATGTTAACACCCTGAAAAACTTGGCAGAAAGAAAGAAACAAAAACAATTATTTTAGAATTTAAAGTGGGGATCAGTTTCACATAAGATAATCCCCCATTGTAAGGCCATTCTAGCGTTTTAGGTAAGTTAATTATTTTTTCTATGGGAGATAAATCCTGTGCGTTTTTCTTGTTTTTTTTCTTTTTTTTTTAGACGATTATAAGGGTTTTTGTGGGAGGAGGGGGGCTTACCACTTGAACTTCAGGTTAGTGGTAGGGCTAGGGGCAATTAAGTGTGAACACCCTGAAAACTTAGCAGAAAGAAAAAAAAACAATTCATTTAGAATTTCGAGTGGGGGATTAGTTTCACATATATTTAATGCAGAATAATTCACCATTTCCGGGCCATTCTAGCGTTTTAGGGCATTAATCAATTTTTTTCTATGGCAAATAAATCCTGTGCGGTTTTTTTTATGGGCGTCTGCTTTTTTTTTTTTTTTTTTTTAGACGATTATGTGTGGTTTTAATGGGCTTTTTTGTAGGATTAGGGCTTCCTACTCGGACTTAGGGTTAGTGATAAGGTTAAGGAAGGGGTTTTGTTTTGGATGGAGGTTGCCATTCGGACTTAGTGTTAGGGTTAAGGGAGTTTTTTAGGAGTGGCTTGCCACTCATATTTAAGGTTAATGGTACGATACGTTCAAGATGGCATTTTTAGGAGGTGGGCTTGTTAGTCGTACGGAGAGTTAATGGTAGAGTAATTATTTATTTTATAAATTTCACTAAAAGGCAAGAATGGCCGGGAAATCGGAGATCATTTTACATTAAATTTATATGCGAAACTGATCCCCCACTCTAAATTCTAAACTATTTTTTGTTGTTTCTTTTTTTCGCTAAGACTTTAAGACGTAATCGCCTAAAAAAGTAGAATCTTAATTTTTTTTTAAATTGGCGACTAGAAAGTCATTACTACTAGAAGTTCGAAAGTTGAGTGAAAACCAGTATTTTTTAAATTATTTTTTATAAAAGAACCAAATAGGATTAACTTTTTTATGCACAAAAAGTATTTTTATCGTTTATCAACGAATTTTACAAAGCTTTACAAGACGCTGCTGCAGATTGATTGTTATATCAGCAATACTAGCAGCCATTGTTGACTTTCGCTCAAAAAAAGGACAATATTTTTTTAGGATAAGATAATTTAAAATTACTATTACCGAAAGACAAAACAACGTACAATTATAATTTTAATGCATAAAAAAAGATGAAAGATTAATTTATTTACTAGTTGGGTACGAAAAATGTAACAACATTTTCTATATTCATATTTTAAAATGTTTAAAATTCGTTCTAGAATGAAAATAAACAAAAATCGCCTCGTGTTTATAGCAGTAATTGCAGTAATATATTTGTTCAATCTGTCCTCTTACTAATATAACATTTTTTGGTAATATTCAATTTTATTCAAATCAGAAAATCTTTTCAACCGTGTTTCCTTGTATATGGTGGCTTACTGTAGTAAAAACACAATACCGAACGGTTACGGTTTAAAAAAAAAAAACCGATTCGGTATTCGGTATGGAGACGAAACCGAAAAACCGCGGTTTTTCGGTAAAACCGCCCATCTCTAGTCCCCGTGCAAAAATTCTTCAGCAAACCCCACTCTCCTCAATGCTCAGAGGCAGCAAGCATCCCGAATATTCGGCCGCCATAAGTCAACTGCGAATAGACAGAAATTCAGTCAAGAAATTATTGTAAAGCAGTGATAGGTGAAGCAAAGAGAAGGTATACAGAGATACCAAAAAAACGCATTCTGTCACAGAAACTAGGTACTCATGATTTCTGGAAAATCTACAATAGCGGTGGTGAACAATGGACAATCAACAATTCCCCCGTTATCACACCACAATGATGTCGTTTGCACGGCAACTGATAAGACTGAACTACTTGCCCAGCATTTCGCCTTAAACTCCATTTTCGACTCACAAACCACCCACTCCCAAAATTTCCATTGCGGACTGAAGCCACACTTGAAATCCTGGTCATCACCCCATCTCAGGTCAGGGACATCATAAAAAAAACTTTGACACCTCTAAAGGGCCTGATCTTATACCAGTAATAGTAATAGTAATAAAGAAATGCTCTGCTGACCTGGCCCCTGTCCTCTCCAAACTCTACAACAAATGCATTGTTGAATCTTGCTTCGCTGATAACTGGAAAATTGCTTCTGTGGTACCAGTCTTCAAGAATTCTGTAGATAGAACAGATTCTCAAAATTACCGCCCAATCAATCTACTCCCGATCTTTGCTTAAATCTTTGAATGCTTAATCAATCTAGCAATAGTCTGGCACCTAGTTAATGCTAAACTTCTTTCTGATCATCAATACGGATTTAAACAATTATGATCTACCGCAGATATCTTAATGGTCATCTCTGAACGCATATATCATACACTGGACAAGGCAAGTGAAGCTAGGGCGGTAGCGCTTGATATATCCAAGGCCTTTAACAAGGTATGGCATAAAGGGCTTCTCCTAAAAATTCACTCACATGGTATTACTGGACAAATATTTAATATAATTAGATCCTTTCTAATCAAAAGAAAGATCCAGGTTGTCCTCGATGGCCGTTCATCTAAGCAACATGACATAAAGGCTGGTGTACTCCAGGGATCCATCCTTGGACCTCTACTATTCTAGATTTTCTTAAACAACCTCCCTGATGTCATTGAGACTGAGATAGGTATATTTACTGACGACACCATGCTGTACTCTCGTCATGTTGGCCAAAACAGACACGTACATATCCAAGGTAATGGCTGAATCCTTAGAAAATAACTTCCAGGCTGTAGTGGATTGAGGTCATAAATGGATGGTAACTTTTAATGCCGCAAAGACAACGCTCCTTTCCTTCAATAACTACAAGAAACCTCTTCAACCACCCATTGCCATGGCAAATAACACCCTACCTGAGAGTTCAACATTAAAACTCCTCGGCCTATCATTCACAGGTAACATGAATTGGAACAAATACATTGAAGATATTGCCAAGGCTGCTGCAAAAAGGTGGGCTCCCTCTACCGTGCTAGTAAACTTCTCACACCTGACATTATCCTATATATCTACAAAACCACCATCCTCCCATGCATGGAGTAGTGTTGCCACATCTCGGCTGGTGCATCATCCACTTGTCTCTCCCTCTTAGACAAAGTTCAAAAAAGAGTCGCCAACTTAATAGGTCCCTCACTATCCACCAAGCTCCAGCCCCTGTCCTATCGCTGCAATGTTGCATCCTTGCGCCTGTTTTACAAATACTTCAATGGATTGTGCTCCAATGAACATGCTGCATTAGTGCCTCCTCGACGTAAATTCACTAGACGAACCCGACAAATCCCATCCATTCACTGTGGAGGTCCCCAGATGCCAAAGAACCTTCTACTGCAGTAGCTTCTTTCCTCGTGCTGCCGGCCTCTGGAACTCCCTTCCTGCTCCCTGTTTCCCCGACTCTACTGACATGCATAAATTTAAAACTAATGTAAACAGACATCTCGCTGCACAGCTCCCAACTTAGGATGACCCGAAAAACTTACACCCTATTTCTCAGTAGCCCCTTACATCTACAGTGGCGGCCTGCCTTGTTTGGGGTGAACTATGTTAAAAAAAAAAAATTTAGAAAGAAATCTATTCGGTGAGACAATTTTTTTTCAAGTATTGGATCTGGAATATTTATCAAATATTTATATTAGATTTACCCCCCCCCTAGCCAATTTTTACTTTGTGTGTCATGTTTACTGATTTTATAAGCCTATAACTATAAGTAGATGCAAACCAAATTATTTTCTGCTTCTTTATTTGCTGTTGTGACGAGCCAAGTTCAGTGGTTAGATTACTACAGTTATTTAGTGCTTTAAGATATATAAAGCTAAATTTATTGACAACCTGTTCATCGAAGGAATTGTTACTGAATCTGCAATTAATTGATTGGGTATTTTCTTAATTACAGAGTAGGTGGTTAAATTTCGGATATACACATTATTCCTGAAGAAATTAATATTATTTTTTTATATTTCTCTGAACTGTGGTTTCAATTTTTTGCTTGTTCTTAATATGATATGTGGATCCTTACGTCCTTAAATAACACAGAGTTAAATTTAATGGTGCCATTATCTTCCTTACGAAATGTTACCCGTATTGGTCCTCATGGGATCTTCTAGCTTCTATCGATTTCTATAATAGACAAACAAATTTCCTCCATCTAATAGACACACACACACCCACACCCACACACAGGTTATGTAAGGATTAACCTCTTACCCCAGTTTTAAATACTTATATATTAGGATGTGCCTTGCCTGACAGGATGAAGCTATTAGGATGTGCCTTGCATGACAGGATGAAGCTGTTAGGATGTTCATCCTAACTTACTAAGCTGAGCATAACACAGTCGAAGGCCAAATTAGTTAGGCTAAACAGACTCAAAAGGTCATAACTGAAAATGTGGGTTTTGAACTAGTCTAACTGATGTTAGTGGGACGAATGGGAAACATGCAATTATCTCAGACATTCAAAAGAAAACTGAACGGATGAATAGACTGATAGCCACAAACAGGCTATGAAGTTGATGAGGAGTTAAAAAAAAATCAGCATATATGGATACCAATATGAATTATTCAATTATGATTTAACAGATCAAGTTTCTACTTGATGAGAATGAATCGATAAATCAACATTATTTAGTACTGTATACCGTCTTTTTTCAGAATTATCTTGCGATTGTTTTATAGAATTACATCTTTAATTAATGACAGATGTATAAAACTAGCAACAGGAAGAACCAGCATTGCCGGATATTGAATGAGGAATCCTAACTCATTTTTTGTGCAGCTCATAACACCATATTACCATTTTTTCTTATTTTTTTAATTTTATAATATTCAAATAAAATTAAAACGTAATTTTTATGGATGTCAAAGGTGAACGCAGACCTCATGATAATGTTGTGCCCCCTTTGATCAAAATTAAATATACTTATCCATGTATCTTGGGTAATGTAGTTTCAGAATATATTTGTTATTTCCAAAACCCGAGGAGGAGTGTGTGAATAAACAGACAGAAAGGACAACTAATCTATTTGTCATACTCACTGTGAGATTAAAAATCAACTTCCTATTCATAATAAAACATCTTTATAATATACTGAGCCATGACTGTGTTTAAAGGTTACTTAATTTGCATATTACTTTGCAAAACGAACTATCATTAATTAGCTATTGGTTTTTGTTTGTTTTTTATTCCTTATTCGATGATTGTTTTTATTTTACTATTATCCACAGTTCTATTTACAAATATTTTCTATATTTTCGTGGATAAATGCTTAGAGAAAAGAGTGTTTCTGGTCAATGCCAAGATATGAGTCCCGGTACGTTCAGACAACGTTCGTCGAACACTCTAGACAGCCTTTCTATATGTGCCTCCTTAACATAAATAGAAATTAAATTCCCTTTCTTGACATGGTAATGTCCTGTGGCCGTTTGGTTATGAACCTTGCTTGCAGAGTCTAGGGTTACTCTGTAACCGGGTTCAAATCTTGCGACCGTCTAAGATTATCATTCCCTACACTGATCAGAGCCAACGCTTGAAACGCCGGCGTATGTAGGTAAAAATTATGTAATATTTACTTATATATATATATATATATATATATATACATACACATACATACATATATACATACACACACACACTGAGCTTGTTTTTTTTCTCCTGTACATCTACTTATAATGAAGAGGTTCTCTGTCTGTCTGTCTTTTTGTTTGTCTGTCCGTCAGCGGAAATATTTCTAAACGTGAGAAACTTATTTTACATAAATAAATAAACAAACAATAAAGAAACTTGACGCCGACACTGGGAATCGAAACAGCGAACCTGAGGCCTGCAGTCTTAGTCGTTACTGACCGAGCTAACTGGCTGAACTTATGAAAGTCTTTCAAATTTACTCACTTAAACAATTCACTGGACCTGCACGGTTTACTGTGGAACTCGTCAGTCACAGAAGGAAGAGACGTGGCAGACTAGCTAAACCATACAACTGCAGAGAGGATATTTTGGCTAGTCCACTCATAATATAAGAGGCATTTTCTGAGTGTGTCTGTCTGTCAGTCACAATTTTTTTAAGAAATATCTTAACTTCTTTTAGAAATGGAAAATATTGCATTAATACAAAATAAATTCCCAACAAATAAAGGGCATGCCATGATTTGAAATCGAAACCGAAATCTTGAGATCTTCAGTCTGATGTTGTACAAACTGAGCTATTTAGATTTTCTTATGAATAGATCTTAAAACATTACCATAACAAAATAATTATAACTTTGATGTGACGTCATAGACTTATGAGTTACGTCATGTTTCAAAGCATGAATTCAAACATATGCAATAATAAAAATAAATAAATGGTTAAGCATTATCAATAGCGTTGGAAACTTTTTTAATAGTCCAAAACAATTTATTTTGCTTTAACTACGTATTGGCATTAAAAACTATTTAATATCTAATATATACTAGAATTTGGGCGCACATATATATATATATGTGTGTATGTCTTGTCACTAATATATACTAATGATGAATCAGCATCTTCCTTGGATGACTTGTAATACAAAAATGGTGAGACTAACAGGAATACCCAAGCATACCCGAATTAATTTAACAATGACTTTCTGTCCATTAGAAACATTAACATTTAGTGATTACCACCATGAAATGTTAATATTTTTCCAACAAAACAAGAACAATAGTTGAGTTGAGAGAAAGACTGACAGCTACAAACAGTAAATATAAAATATATTAAACTAGATGATAGCTTTATCGGCTTGTTATCGCTTTGCAAAGTTCACTACTTGAAACATTTATTTAAAATAATAAACATTTTATTCATAACATTGTTGCAAACATGAAATAAAATCTTTCTCATGTATTCATATAGATATACATTAATATTTTGCTAATTTCGATACAAATTTATATATCTTTTATATGTGGTCAAAGGAAAAGAAAGAAATCAATTTGCCTTTTCACTTGCAATTTTGAAATAGATCACAACTTGTTGAAAATAAAGAGTTGCTCCTTCTAAAGAAAGGAACATTTGAACACTAATGCTAAATATTTGTCTAGGAAATAAAACAATATTATGAAACAGAACTACTTGTCATATCAAAATCAAAACAATCATTTGAATTTAAAAAACAAGAACAAATAATAGTTAATTACTAAAATGTCCTTTTTTACAACTTATATGCAAATTAGTTAACCGTGCGACTGATATCGCATATGCATGAGCATTATATAAAAAAGATGGTGCATCTTTTGTGTAAAGTGTAATTAACTTGAAATAAGGCATTTTTTAGCTAACCATTAGTGCGAGAAATGGCCGCAACTTTCTCATTTATTCATTTTAAATATTTATGGATAGACAGGCGCATATTTATGGATAGACAGGCGCATATTTATGGATAGACAGGCGCATATTTATGGATAGACAGGCGCATATTTATGGATAGACAGGCGCATATTTATGGATAGACAGGTGCATATTTATGGATAGACAGGTGCATATTTATGGATAGACAGGTGCATATTTATGGATAGACAGGTGCATATTTACAGTCAAACTTTACCAGAGAGAAACATTTGTAATATTTATAAATAATCACAATTGTTCATTTTTATTCTATCAAATGATGGGATCTCAGTTACAAATGAAATCAAATGAAATTAGCATTAGAAACATTTTTTTGGGAAAAAAAAAAAAGAAATCGGTACTTATATCGAATATAAACCAGTTTCCGTGAACTTTGCATCGTCAGCGTTTGGGC
>OY744527.1:138553791-138628791 GCA_963556195.1 Sepiola atlantica | reverse complement strand
GTGTGTAGACATATATATTAGAATGTTGTCAACAGAAAGACTGCATTGGCAGAAACATATCTATTAATAAAACTATCAGACAATATCTCGTGTGTGTGTGTGTGTGTGTGTGTGTGTAAGTTGTCGATTTCTGATTGGTGCTTTGGGTCAGAGTTCAATACCAAGTAAACAATTTAACTTTGACTTATAAGATCCATATCTCATTATGAATGTGGAAAAGAGGCAGGAAAGTTGAACAAACAAAATATGTCAATTTATATAAGTAAATAAATAATGACTCATCTCAAAATACAATCTTTCTACATGAAACATTTAATTCATTAAGTTTTCCAAAATTTTATAAATTGAACTATTTACTAGCATGCAACCCTTTAACGTGTTTGGGGGGAATCATCAAAACTAAATTAAAGGTAAAGCAATCAGGTCTTTAATCTACCCTTGCGTGGGACGACAATTGTTTTAATGCACAAATCTACCGTTGTCACTATCTATGTCATGCTGTAAACAACTGGCACTCAAAAATATTTTAATGGCTGCAATTATTTTTTACTTTTTTGACCTTTTGGGATTAGAACTCGCAATTAGTCCAGTAGAAGCTAATAATCAAGGAAGTTGTTCAAATCATCATGTGAGTTCTAGGGTTAAAAGAAGGGGGTGGCTTTACCAGTGCCTCTCTATTGCCATTATTTGAAGGAAAGCTTTGAACGCGCTCTCGACCTGCCAAGTCAGCAGGTCATCCTATAAAACTTTCAGATGTTTCGGATATATCCACAAAGGCTTTTTAAATGTGGCAGTTAAACAGATTATTTAAAATAGAACGACAACAAAGGAAATGTTTAGATTAACTTTGTAACGATTATAAAATTGAACTTTTATTTCAATTTTTTACATATTTTGATAATTTGTTATTCTTAAATTATTGACTTCTTCTGTTTTGACTTCTTCACTTTTTATGAGTAGTGTAATCAATATTTAGAAGGATCACCAGTTGTTGTCTACCTATGTACGTGTAGTGGCGAAGTTTACTGAAAATGAAAATGCTTAAACTCGTCTCTGCGCAATCGTCTCGACGGGCGCATTTGCTTGAATTAATAAAAATAAATAAGCTAATCAGATGCATTTTTCTGGATTTATCAAATGTGCCGGGTGGATCCACCCAGAATGCATATAAAGTCAGTCTTTTTCTTCAACAATTATGTTTAGCCCAAATTCACGATAGAGCTAACATCGACACTTAGCCACTGACACCAACGCACACACAATACATTAACTCTTACACTGTCTTAGGCATACTAAAGGCGACACACACACTGTTTGAATCCCATTTCAATGTCGTCTGCTGATTGAAACCAAATGTATAAACTGAACCACTTTAATACTTCATACATTAATCACTGAACTTTTTACTATGAAAACAAATGATTATTGACTCTATTTAATAACTTTCAATGAAATGTAATTTATGTAATTCAGTGAGGAAGTTTTGATTACGATTTATCAGACTGGTGGATAATTCACAGCCCTTAAATTATTGACTTAGGCTTCCTCGATATCTCAACTAATGAATCCCTCTTGTTCTGCTAGGACACTCAAATATGAACAATTATTCTGTTTATCTATCAATGTAGACTTCCATTTTAAACATATATAAAATATCTTTTGTGAACTTATGCTTTTGTACTCTTTATTTTGTTTGTTTATCATATAACATTTCTCTCACACATTTGAATATTACTTAAAACTGTTTTCTTTAAAATGTTTCTATAAAACTTGTTCTTCCCAAAATCTCCCTCTAAAAAGGATTCCTCCAAATACGTTACCTAATATATTTATATGAAAAATTTAAGAATTTCCACAGGACAGCAAGATAAACTTTAATATAAAAGAAGAGTAAACTAATAAATTTATCTTTCATTTTAAATTGTACGGAAAATGCACAAAAGTTATTCATTTTAGCAATTTCTTTTGCCAGAAATAAGTCAATATTTTTTTAATCTTCTTTGCGTGTCTTTGAAGCATGTGACAGTTTCCCACTTTTGTATGCAGCCCTTTTCATTCGTGTTGTACTCTGCAAGATCTTTCAAGCTGCACCGGTTATGCAAGTAGAGGGCAGACAAATCAATGTTGCATCGTATGGTTTTCCTCTCCACATTCACAGATGGTTGGGTCAGTTTTGTAGCCACATCTACTCATACCAACTTTTGATCACCCCCATACTCATTCTCATTTTTTAAATAAATAAACTGGATAAATAAAATATAAACAACCAACAATTCTTAAAATTCCATTTTTTTTCTTTTCAAGATTTAATGATTCTTAAAACCAAACAAAAACTGATCTCGAAAAAATACATGTTACTTGAGATGTAAAAGTTATTTAAGAAAATATTTTTCTTAATAATTTTAAAAACTGAAAAACAAAAAACACAAATTAAATATTTACTAGTTTAACACATTTAAAAGGAAATAATTTATGTCTATTTACAAACAAAAAAAAGTGTTTTTTTTGTTTGTTGTATTTTGTACTTTTAACTAAAACTGTCAAATTGAACAGTTCCAACACCAACCATTCCACTTCCTTGTAATAATACTTACAAAAATGGAAATGAAAACATGAAACAGGTGTTTTTCACTGTTTCAGATAGAAATTGGTAGGTCTAAATTAAGGGGGCGGGTACATTAACAATATTGATTTCTTTTCAAACCTGATAGGATTTAAATCCGCATAAGTAAAAGTAGGAGGAAATAATTCTATTTAAGATATCCAAAACTTGCTGACATGCAAAGTTTTACAGAAAAAAGAAAATATTTTGTAGGATTCAATTAGCCTTTATATAACAAAAATTAAATAAACTTTTCTTTTTCTTTTTCGTATTGCGTAGGGTTTAATGAAAGGTATGTTTTTCTTGAAAGATCGCCCCCCCTCTCCCCCGGACTTAGGGTTAGTGTTGGGTGTTAATGAAGGGCATGTGTTTTTTTATAATGATTATTTCATCCATAACTTATATTTGATGTCATTCTTTTCAGAACTACTAGTATTAGAAACTTGTAGAAAGGAAAATAATTTTGCTGATTCGATAACTAGATACTACGATTTTACTTGAGTAGGAATGATACAGTGAAATCGTACTCAAACTGACTGGGGTTCAATCCTAAGAGGTGGTAGGTATCACCATTCATGTTTTGTTTGTTTGTTTTTTGCTCACTGGAATTGTTGGTGTGCCTTTTCTTAATTACTTTCTTACTTTTTCTTTCTTTTTTTTAACTGCTGTGATCACATATCAAGGACAAGAGACACTGGAGGAAGGGTTAATGAGATGAAATGATTGCCGAAAGATGAACAATCAATAGTATGAACTAAGTTATGACAAGTATTTGTTGACATTGGATTTGAAGACGACTATGTTATAATCTGCAGGGAAGCAGTCCTGCGGTAATGAGTTCCACAGACGGGAAGCCCTTTCAAAAAGTTCTGTCCATGGAAATTCTGCCAGATATGGCACATGGAGAAATAAAGAAAAGTCTTTTTCTCTTGTGGTAATAAGATGAGACTTGTACAATCATTTCAACATAATACTTGACTTACAAACTTTGATTCTTTCCAGAAATTACTTTCTAATTGAGAGTTTAAAGACTTCAAAACCACTTTCGAATTTTCCACGTTATTTTTTATTTATTTATATTTTATGATGATGGGAGGGGGACGATGTTTATGCTGTAACCTTCGACATTCGAAAGTGCTTTTGAAGCCTTTAAATTGTCGAAAAAAGTCATTTCTGGCTAGAATTTAAATTTATAGACAAGAATCTAGTATTATGGCTCATTTGTGTTCCTAAACCAATAAAAAAAAAAACAGTATTTTCAACTGTGTCACTATTGAATCAAGGAACCAAAATTGCTCCCCAAACTCATAAATGGATTGATGTTATCGAGAAAACCTTTTTTTTTTGGACCAGTTGAATTTCGTGCCCATAACTGAATTGGAAATTAATAAAATCGTGTTTTACTTTATTGTTAATAATTTAATTGGTAAAAATGCTACCTTACAGTATAAGATAATTATAATTACTTGATTTTTCGTGATATTAATTTTATTTTTTATAAAACCATTATATTTAATATGTAATATAATACTATTTTTTTACGTCTTCTTTTTTTTGGGGGGGGGGGGAGTATTTGTCTCGAAATGGACCTATTTTGTACACATTTTTGATAAAATGTATTGTTAGTTTTAAACTGTACTTTTAGTCCAAAATTAAAATTGTAATTTACTTTAAGTTCCCTATTAGTTATCTACTCACGAAAAAATAATAACAATAATGCATCTTGAAAAATGGCCTCTCATGGTCAGTAAAAAAAATAAAAGTGATAGTAATCTTTTTTTATTAGTAAATTATATTACACACATTTTGTGTCAAAAAGGTTAAATATAGTTTTATACGATAAGTTGCTTTGAAATAGTGCCCAGTGGCATTTTTTAGGATTCTCTTAAGATTATCTTTAACAACCGAGTTTCCGTGCAAAATTAATGGTCAGTCACTAGCATTTTGAGCTTGCAGACTTTTGACATTTCAGCAAATAATACTAGAAATTTGCCTTGTTTTTAACTCATTTATTTTCATAAACAACTTTTTCAATCAAAAAAACAACCAAAATAAACACTAATCTATCGACATCTCTCGCTGTCGTCTGCCATTTATTTGTAGACGATACATGATGGCCGCTTTTTGGGAACTGATGACCAACTCAAACAACTTAACGTCAAAATCTTATTTTTAATACGTGGACTGTTTATTTGAAGATAGGTGGAGTCGCCAAGAATATCTATTATTGATAACAAAACAACAATAAACACTGATATGCAACAAACGTTTCGGTTTCGTCTGTATTCAAAGAATGGTTTCCGTTGATTTCCGGCACTTTCCGTAAAACATTTTACGAAAACGACCGAACGACCATGGCCCTTCTTTCACTGTAGTACTACTACAGGACTTTGTATCACAAACAAACAAATTGTACCTACCCGCTGTTGCCCGGGAGTCTTTATTTCAAGTTCATGTTTTTTGTATGTGTTTTGAGGGGTACTGGTGCAGTTTATGACCCATGCTGAAACCGACGTTTCATCGGTATCTTTCGGCAGTTTACGTAAACCGCCGGGAAAAGCTGAATGAAAATTTCGTGATTTCAAAATCAAAACGAGGCAACGCTATGATAGTGTTGCCTCGTTTTGATTTTGAACAAGAAAACTTAAGGGTACTCTTATAGGGAACGCACCATGTTGCCGTGACTTCGTGTCGTTAACGTTCGGACAGGTCTCGGAAGCGCCCAAAAGTTGACGAAACTACTAACTAATCAGGTTGCAGCAGGCATTAGACAATCAGGCTACAGCAAGCAGCCGATAACTTTTGGAAGAAATTAATCGCGTTCAATAACAAAAATAAATTTCTATCATCACTGTCAGATGGCTGAATCTCCCGAAGGACTAATTAATTTTTGCCAGCAACAGAACCCGTACACAAGAAAACTTTTGGACCAACTGCAACCCTAACCCTAAACAAAAAAACTGCCAGAAAAGAAAGAAGAGACAAAAGATTGGAAAAAAATAAACGATTTGCTTTAAAACATTTCGTTCATTAGAAAAAAAAATTGCTTAGAAACAGTTGTTTCGGTGTTTATGTTAAGAAAAAAAAAAGACACATTGACAAAAAAATGTAAAAAAAACAGAAACGTTTTCTTAAAATCATCTTATATAGATATGTATTTATTTTTTGTCAAAGAAACCATTGTTGCGCAAAAAAAAAACTTTTTTTTTTGCGCAACGAAAAGTTTCTAAAAATGATTTTTTTATATATATAACAAACAACAAAACAACTGTTTTTAACCAATTTCTTTTTTCTTTTTTATTTTTTCATTTTTTTTCTTTCAATCTTATTTTCTTCCGACCTCACAAATGAATAAGTAAACCCATTTTAAGGACACGGCGAATTTATTTGTTTTCATTTCAGAAGAGTTACATTAGTATCAGTGGCAGACAACAGTTTCTTTTTAAAAAAAAAGCACGAAGTCTTTATTTACAATATAGTACAAATTGGTAAAATTGTCAATTCCCAGCCAAGATGGCGAACAATAAATCGTCTGCAGTTTTCTGACCTCACAAATGAGTACATAAACCCAAATAAATTGTTTTTGACTAATTTAAAATTTACCTTAAATTATTTTAAAGGATATACAGTTGGGAAATTAGTCCAAAACAATGTATTTGGGTTTACTTACTCATTTGTGAGGTCGGAAGAAAATCAGAAAACTGCAGACGATTTATTCCTTTCGAACCTATGAAGCAAGGAACACGACGCATCTAAAGTGCGCTTTACTAGCCAGGAAACCCCTCTCAAGTGAGAATCGAAGTATGCTGAAAAAACACGAAAATCCCTAGTCAGCGCATCCAGATAATCACCTGGAATTAAGTTGGTCTCCTGAATACAGCATATATCCACTCCGAACTGCTGAAGATCCTGTGGAACTCGAATTTTGCGAGAACCGAGCCTCAGCCCCCGGACATTCACACTAGCCATTGTGGTATCTTAGGGTCGAATTTCAGAAACGAACATTAATGGCGTCAGGATGCCGATGGCTCCTCACATAGAATATGTGCTCATCTTAATAGTAATGAGGCCATCCGAAGACAAAAATTTACATACAGGTGAAAAGTTAGTTTCGCTACTCTGTAGAGGAAGGTGTGCATTCTGACAGGGACCCATGACATGATTTTTTGAGTATGCGAAGATGTAGGTCTTTGAATATAGTTAGAGATGGCGAGGTGTCGAATGATGAATTGGCTTCTTCGAGCATTTTTCATAGTGATTTCGCCTCCTCTTTGGTCCGTATAATGATTAAGACTCTTTCAGTATTAGGGAAGTGGGTTCTCCACTGACCTTTCCTCGACCTCTTTAAAGTCTAGTAAATTTCTTAGGTCACTGAGGTTGTGTCCTCTTGCTCTAACGTCCTGTGCCTCAGTGACCACACATATCTCCTGTCCAGAGAGGAAGTATTGTTTCTTCCTTTCTCTATCGTTATCAACGGAATTCTTTGCCTCTTTCGACTTGATGGCAGAGGTGGATAGAGAAGGGGAAGAGGTTGATTTTGGTGTGTGTGTGTTATGTAAGAGTGGTGAAATAGGGGGGAGATTTTGCGGGTGAAGGAGTGGGGGGTACTTTTCAGGGTAACAAATGGGAAGGCTTTGGAAACGCTTTACTTTTTGACAGGTGAAAGGGGGATAAGTATGGGGCCATCTTTTTGGGGAATGATTTTGGTTTGGTTAGCAGAGAGTCAGAGATTAACATGGGGCTAGGCTTGGGGGTCACCTGGGACGATTTTGTTTTGGGAGGAGAGTGGGTTCTGGAAGAATTCTTGGCTTGCGGGTCTTTGTTAAGTTGAACTATTTCCAGGTATTTTTCCCGACCTGGATCCTTTGACATTTTATACTCCTTTTCCAAGGACCTGTATTCTTTCTTTCGTTGCATTCCATAGTTAAGTGCCCCACAGGTTCAGCAAGAAGGCCGTCTACCCGCAACAATTATAGGCAATTTATCATCGCCAGTTTCCAAGTAATAAGAAATTTCAGCGAACACTTTTGGGTTTAGCAGCAAATCTTAGTTCCAAACAGAAAGGTAGTTATCACAGGTGATCGTCATTAGGAAAGCAGCTATGTGCTCTCTGTCTACGTAGAACGGTACACGAAAAACTGACACAGTAGTTTGTCTTCGCCCCAAGTATTCCATCCATAGAATGTACTCAGTAGTAATAATTTATTTTTGTGACAACATTAAACATTCTTCTGACACGAATAAGGTTCTTCATGTGTGGTATCCTCGTGATTTAATTATTTTCTGAGGTTTATGACTCCCTGACGCTAATAGCTTTGTGATAGTGTCTACCGTAGCTCGAATAACGTTTTATTGTTCTTTCGACAATAAACATGGTTAGAATTCTTTTGTTAATCTTTTCTAGTTTTGGTAGATCAATTATGAGTCCTTTGTCTTTAATGAGTGAATAATATTGTTCCATTTTCTTTTGAAAATTCTTAATATTTATTTTAACAGTCAGAGGCTTTGACCAACCCGACGGACCTAGTTGGAGGGAGGTGAACTGACCCCTTTTCTTTCACCACTTCCATGGTATCTTGGAGCAGAAGGCAAGGTGTTGCCATGGCCAAAACAATTAAAGAAAAAACCGGCAGTAAAAAAAAAAAACTAAAAAAAACGTCAGAAGTTCAAAAAAATAATCCGACTCGGAGACGAATTCACCTTTAAACTATCAGTAACAAAAACAAAACATGCAGTAACAGTAGACGTGTGCGTAAATAAGAAAAACCCAACTGCGTACAAAGAGCGAGAGAAATTCTAAAAGAAAAATGTTACACAACTTTTACACTTTGTATTTTGTTATTCATGTCCCCGGATTGGCGATTATGTAATCATCACATCTTCATCGCATGGGCTTATAACAAACCTACGTGTAAAGAAATTCATACGCGATGAATCGTTTTGGGCACAAAAACAAAATCATGTGATGAACAGAACAATTCAGTTCCAGCCTGTCTCACAAATAGACAAGACGCTAGCGATAGATGAGTCGAGGAACTCCAGGATAATATTATTTTGTCTAATCGACATGAATCAGCCCATTGCATCATCTTCATTTCGTTCCTGTGTTCCCGTAAATAAAAGTTATATCTATTTGGCTGTGAAGCCATTATTTATTTTGATCCCTTTTTGCTTATGTAACTTTTCTATTTCAGTCAGATTCGGCCAGACGTAATTACTCTTCCAAGTAAGTTCGTTATTCTGATTTTCTTCCCGATTTAAACCACAAACTCTAAAAATGGTTCCCAACTAAAAGTTGTCTTGAACCCAGGTGCATTTGTTTTTTTATTTATCCTAAAGTTAATGTTAATCTTCAATGCAGTCGCTTAAAACTGAACCGAGATTTTGGAATGAATTTCGGTAGCAAACGGGTTACATTTTTACCAGTCTTTTGGCTCGGATCAAGGTGTGGTATCCTTTACCGACTGACTATACTTCCTCTGCCTGAGAACCGTGTAACAGTCTTCCAGCGATTTCTATCCTTGCTCCTATGGAGAAGAGGTAGGTCGTCGATTCGCAGACAGGTTTGTATTCAACATCAGTGTGAAGGAGACTTGGGGATAGTCATCGACATTGTGAGACACTGGATTTTCGAGTCGAACCTTGATAAAATCTGTGTGTAACCCTGCGTCCAAAAATGCCTTTCCCGACCTCATCTTGAGCTTTTCAGTCAAAGGCCATTGCAGACAAAGGGGTGAATCGCAATTCTTCATAGCATGCCAAGCCACGCTCGAAAAGCTTCCTCGGGACAGTGACCTTTCACAGTCTAGATAGATACTATGCAGGGATTTAGTGGAGTGTTCCCCTTCGGATCTGCTTGGGGAGTGGCTGGGATAGTCGATGGAGGAGATCTGCTCCTATTGGAGCTGAGAACTGTGTTATGGATATCTCTAACAATTCTGCGTACTGGCGATTAGTCCTGAATGTGTTTCCCTTCAATGGCCGACTTTTTAGGTCGATGATTTTGACAGCACTGAAAAAGTAATGGTTTCTGCAACTGTAGCAAACTTGGGCTTTTCTTGAAGTATATCAATCGGTGGTCGACTCTTAGGGTTAGGGTTGGGAGGGTCCTACTAAGTTACCCCTGATTGTATTTGGTGTCTTTGGGGGTTATTTTCTTTCTTGGTCGTTTTTTTGTTGTCCCACTCCCCATCTTTTACCAAATAAATTTTTAAATATCTTTTGTAAATAAAATTGATTTTAGGGTAGTCGTAAATGTGGTATTGTGATGACTGCTTAAATGAAAGTGATGAACAAATGAAAGAATGAAAGGAATTTGGATGAATGGATCAAAATGCATCTAATTAAGAGTAGGACAGACAGGATTACCAACGACCCCCCTTTCTCCCACACTTCTGATGGCCTTGTGCTGAATTTTTCAAATTTGCTTACCTTTGTTTGCAAACAAATAATTTTAAGTGTAGAATCTGTTCGGTTTCATGCATTACCTTCTCTTTCCGGGGAGAGGGGGGGGGGATGGGTTTAATACCTGTCACATGAGACGCCTTCATTCACAAGAAAGTAGCGAAAGGATGAATTTTGTTCCCAAACAAGAATGCCCGTTTTGGAGAACTGAATTTCCCCCACAGTAAAAACAGATCTTGTGTCTAATTTTCCTCATAGGGATTATAAATAGAGGCCGATGGAAGTTTAAATACTACAGCTAGGAATTTAAACAGAAACTATATGTAAATAGAGACGTCAAAATTGTACAGATTCTGAAAATTCAAACAAAATTCATTTGTACATCTTGTGAGGTGACGGCTGGGGCTTAAATCTATAAACGGTAAACATCCTAATTTCACAATTTTCGGTTATTTTCTAGCTTGGTGATGGTTCCTCCGAGAAATAATATCTTTGGTTTAGGGGAAAAATAAACCATAAAAGTCCATGTTCGCCAATACACATTAATCTTAGCTAGAAATTACTTTTGATTTGAAATTTTAAAGGTTTTGAAATCGCATTCGAATGTCTCATGAACAGGGTAAACATTGTGGCAGGAATTTTTGTTTTCATTACATCAGATTCACCAGTGACCAAATTAGTGGGGAGAGTAAAATTATTATTTTTTTTAAAATTATTTTTATTGGTAGTTTTTCCAAAAAACACTGAAACAAAGTCAAAAAGTCAAGTCAACTTTATTTTTATTTTGGGCTTTTCTTGGCCAGCTGCTAGAGAGGTAAAGAAAGAGGGGGGGGGGGGGTCAGTCGAAGATAGAGAAGTTTCAAGCAAAAGATGTTGTCGCACATACTTTTTTTAAAACTTATTTTGCTATTCACATGCCTTACTAGTTAATATTAGGTACGTGCAAAAATGGCGCCTTCTTGTACGGACTATGCTTATTAAAAAGCGCTTATCATTAATTATTTAATTAGTTTCCGTGTAAACTTTGATTGTGTTTGAAAGATAAAGGCCTAAACTTAATCTCTAAACGAAAAAAACTGCATATTTACGTGTGAAAAATAAATTATAATAAAATATGTAATTACGACGGTCAAAAACCCCAAAAATTCAATGAATTTTGAACTTTGAAAAAATTACTTGTAAAAATCCCTTAAAAGATAAATATAAGTTTTTGGGAACTATTTCAAAGATAATTATTAAATTAAAGTCATAAGACACTGAATTAAAAATAAATAAATCCCACGTTTGACTAAAAATTAGCAAAATTATCCCTTCAAATGTGATAAATGAGTAAAATCCGCCATAACTTCATCGGAAAAGGACGTTGTTTACAAATTGACTATTGCTATGCAAAATATATGGAAGACAAAAAATGTCATAATTTATCATTTTTAACTTTATATATAAAAATGTAATAATAGTTTATAGAAGTTGAAAAATTATTATCCATTAATTTCTTTATTATTTTTAAGGTTATAAACAAATTTAAGTACCCTTATTTTGTTATAATAAAAAGGAAATGCTTATTTAATTATTTGTGAGTGTACGCAATTATTTTTAACTGAAAAGGTTCAGTTTTTAATTTAGTAATACTCTGAAATTATTGATGACGTCTGTTTACAAATGTTTTTCCTTAGAATTTGAAATAAAACTATTTTTTAAATGTTAAAAATATTTTTACGTTACGAACTGCGTCAATTTTATCAATTTTTTTTACATGATTTAAAACTTTAGTTACTCGATTTATTCTTAACGTGTCGTAACGATAAATTACATTGATTCTTTTAAAAATAAAGTGTTTTTATTTTTTTATTTTAAGTGTGAAAAAGTAAATTAAAGTCAATGACTACACTGACAATTTATTCATTAAAAAAAAAGTTAAAACAGTTATTTATTGATAAACAGAATTCAATTTTGAAAGAAAATGTCATGTTGGAATTCTCTTTATTTATTAATAAATAATTGTTTTTAACTTAAATATTTATTAATGAAAAAAAAAGACAAAACAAATACAAATCTTTCCAAATAATTGACGATGAATTGTGAAATGAACGAAATTGTTGAATCTAAAAAAAAAAAAATTTTGCGCTGTAAAAGTGAGTGATTGTTGGAAGGCTAATCCCACCTGGTTATTACAGAACGGGGCTACCATACTAATGAAAGTTCATCGTTAGTAGAAATTATTCAATTTTTTAAATTCTTTTTTTCGTTAAGTTTCTGGATCTCAAATTTGTCAATTTTTGGTTTATTTTCAAGATTATAAAAAAAATTTCTTGCACTGATGATGCCACGTTCATCTATGAAAGAGAAATATAATTATGTCGCATTTTTTATTTTTCCAAAAACTCTAATCATTAAAATCACATGAAATATTTTTTGTAATTATATTATTTTTTTGGTGAAAATATTGATTAAACAATGCTTTATTCAATAATAATATCGCTAATTCAAAAAATTAATTTTTCTTCGAGTTATAGTGATTTTATTAACACGGTATTTACTGGCCTTTTTCGTAATATATACGAAATATTTTGAAAAAAAAATTAATTGTTAACATCTACGATCCTTTATTTACATAAGCAACAGTTAAAAAATCATGCATTTTTTTTTATTAATATATAAAAATATAACTTTAGTAAAGGTGTATTTTCTTTTTAAAAAATAATACATTTTCACTAAGATTTTTAAAAAAATAATGGTTTCATTATATTCCGTGATTGTTGATTAATAAATATTGAAAATTTCAGTAAAATTGGTTGATTTCCTGAATTTTAGTGTATTTTGGGAATCGGCCATTGATTTTGCACGTACCTATAATATTAAAAGTTCATTCGTTTAGTAAAGTTCTATAAAGAGGGGTAATTTTGAGATCATACCCGACATAGACGGATGTTCCAGCTAGTATTAAATAAGAAACCAACTTAAAAAAAAAAACAATGTATAACAAGGAGATAGCTTTCACCTTTTAAGTTTTACAACTCTAAAACTACTGAGAGTGAATCTATCAATGAAACCAGTGATATCCATTTACTTTAGTTCGCCAGTCAGCTGCTACTAAGTTCACAATGGCAGCAATGTTTACCTTTGCCGACCCGGCACCACTCACTGCTCTTCCCTCCCACCACCCACACCACCAAGATGACTCACTACAAACACATGGTACAAAACAATTAGTTGAATCATCAGCTAGCCACTGACACACACACACTACGCATACGTGTGCAATATATATATATATATATACACACACACACACACACACACACACACACACACACACACACACACACACACTAGTGTACACCCTCCATCAAAAATTATGGAAAGAAATATGCTTCACCCGTGTTCGCACTCGCTATTTATCTAGATATATTAGAAAAATATTCATATGAAATCATAGAATTACGTCAGTAATTTAATTTTTTATATAAATTATTATCATTATTGATGACCTAAAGAAAAGAAAAACGCCCACCGTTGGCTTTTTATAAGAGTGGAGGATGTCTTTACAAATTCATTTCAGGCGGTGGGTAAGTCTGAGATGCTTGTCTGACTTGCAATTTGCTTTCTCGTTTCCCCTCACTACAAGAACTATTTCTGGCAGCTAGAAAAAAAGTATGTGTTTTACTTGCTTAGTTTTGCGTGACGAGATGAAAGTACATAAATAAATAAATATAAGTCAGGTTCATTTTATATTCCAATAACCATGTTTTTTTATTTTTAAATATGGGGTACAGTGGTACACACTAGTGGAACCCGTGCATTACCTGGGAAAACTAAAAAAAACAAAAAAAAAAACTTGTGCACCCGCCTCTGAACCCCATATCAGTATTTTTAATCTATTCTTTAATTATCTATAAATATGAATTGTATTATGTAAGTATTAAATCAATAAATAATGAAAATTAAAACGTTTGTATTATTTAGTTACTACAAAAGAACATCTTTGCAACAATGTACTTAGGTAAAGTCGACAATTTTTTTCTTGGAGGGGGGGGGGTATAATAGTGTATATACACAAACACTAGAAGTAAGGTAATATTTGATAGGAATAAAAGTATTTGTAAATGAGGAAATGTTTCTATTATTTTTAAGAAGGTCAGTGTTTAAATAAAAGTGTAAGCAAACATTTGGTGCAAAAAAACGAATAATAATTGATATCTTAATTAAATGTAAATGGAAAATAAATAGGAATTATATATTATATGTTTAAAAAAGTAATATATATATATATATATATATATATATATATATATATATATATATATATAAATAACAGAGGTAATTGGCCTAATTTCCTTTACAGAAAAAATTAAAAGTTAGACTAAACAATATACTTCATATTGTGTTGTTGTTATTGTTTTTAGCGATAATTGTACTACTGGTAATATTTGCTGCCCTGAGCAATGGGGAGTTTCCTATCTTTACTTACGCATGCAAATTTGCTCCCCTGGCATTATAAACATACGTTGGCTTGACTACCACAACTTTTTTGAGGAGGTTAACAATACATCTATCCCCTGCCAGCTGCCCCCCCCCCCCCCGCCTCCAATTTCGAAAACTCTTAGTAGAAAACACCACAATTTTAGAACATACTACTAATAAACAAAAACTCTATATAATGAAAGCCCTGTACATCAAAATCAAAAAGCCAGCCATTAATAGAATCAACTTTAATACTAGCGATAACATTCTAAAAATGTTCATAATGCCAACTTTAGTTCCGTATTAATAATATAATTCCTGCCAAAATTACTTATTAATATCAACTCCATAGTCTTTACCTGATTCTCTTGAAGATGGACCTGGATGGGCACGAAAGTACATGGGACACCAACGATTATGGCAGATTCATCGACCAATTCCCCACCGAAACAAAGATCCTGATTCGACTATTGGAAAGGATACACACAAACATACCCAGACATAAGTTGTCTGTCATATTCAACGATATATATACATTATATATATATATATATATATATATATATATATATATATATATATATATATATATATTTGTTGTTTTATTTACTTATAGATAAAATAGTCAGCCACACTGATGAGCCGCAGTACCGGCGAAACATGATAACTACTTAATATTGATATTCTTGTGCAGAGAAATGAAAATACAGTTGGATTAAATTTCTATCGATTTAATTATTTGAGTCATTAAAGATAAATCTATCATCATCATTTTATTTGGTTATATTTTTGAAAGCCCATTTGATATATTTAATGTTTTGGTTTTCGTCTAAAGCAATAGGTCAAAAATCTAATATCGTATATATCATCATAATCAAACTGTTTAATTCCAGCTAGGATGACACTTATTGTGAAATCATTTTTAGTTTGTTTTTGTCTTTAAATGCTGTCTGAACGAGTGTTTTTTTTTTTTTGTTTGTAAATCGAAACAAAAGTATTTCTATATATTTCGCAAAATCATGTTAACGTGGGAAACCATATATTTTTTTATCAAGACACAAAAATGAAAAAATCTAATATAGCGTAATAATGAAACCTACTTCAAGAAGTCTGTTTTTTAAAAACATTTCTTGGTTATTTTTTTTTTTAAGTTATTCAAACAAAAGTTTTTCTATAGAATGTAAAAAGTAACTCCACAATTTTGTTTTTTAGAGGAAAAAATTCTTTGCTTGTATTATTTTTTTAAAAACTTGTCTGAATATGTGTTTTGTTTTTAAATTGAAAAGTAAAAGATTATATATAGGAGAAATAACATTGCGTCGAACTTTGCCCTCATGGGGATCCAAGTAGATATGGAGAGCGAGTTACGTTATTATTACATAGGTGGTTTCAACCGATGTTACAATAGTACTAACGTTTGTAGCATATAAGTGAAAATACATTTTAATTAGTTGTAAGAAATATAATCATTTTACTTAGTATTATGATATACAAGTAATTATAAGAAAATAAATAGTTTAATATGTATTTTAAACACATAATTGTTTATCTTATAGCTGAAATAGAGCAATGTCGAAAAGCTTTTTTATTAATGTCCTTATCTGACCTTGCTGTTTTGGGCAATAATGAATAATGTCCTCATTTTAACAATCTTCAAGGAAACTGAAGTAAAATATATTTTATTTGTGCACAGAACATGGAAGAAAAAAATGAAAAGGTGGCTCGTCTGAATAAATATCGATTTGTCAGATGCAATGATATCGATCACAGACTTTAACAAATAATCAGCTTCACTTATATATGTATATAACACTATACAATATTTGATTAGTTATCAAAACCAGCGATTATATATATATATATATATATATATATATATATATAAATAAAGATAGGTATGTTTATATATTTGTATGTACAGGATTCACTTCTAAACTAATTAACCTATCATTATGAATTTTTGAAACACAGCTGCTAAGTATAAGGTTTCAAATGTTGGCTATATGTATAGTTTTGTAAAAAGGTGATGGAAACCATTGATGAAAATTCAGATACCTCTGATTTCTTTGAAATTTTAACAATAGGTATTAGACACAATTTATAAATATTGCCCACTTTTCAGTTTCTTTGAAGTATTTTAAAGGGTTTTTAGGAGGTATCATGAGTACAAACTCCCATTTGAAAATCCAAATATATCAGATTTACATTGAACTTGATCCATAGTTAATAGACATCAATTAAGCAAGATTCCCTTAATTTCAATGGTCAAGCCAAGACTGAGTGAGACGTTCCAGCTGAGACGGACTGAGAACGCTACTGTAAGACCATCCAGCCGATACTAAAACAGAACGCTACTGTAAAATGGTCAACCCGAGACGGAATGAGAACGCTACTGTAAAATGGTCCGCCCGAGACGGAATGAGAACGCTACTGTAAAATGGTCCACCCGAGACGGAATGAGAACGCTACTGGAAAATGGTCCACCCGAGACGGAATGAGAACGCTACTGTAAAATGGTCCACCCGAGACGGAATGAGAACGCAACTGTAAAATGGTCCAGCCGAGACGGAATGAGAACGCTACTGTAAAATGGTCCACCCAAGACGGAATGAGAACGCTACTGTAAAATGGTCCAGCCGAGACGGAATGAGAACGCTACTGTAAAATGGTCCAGCCGAGACGGAATGAGAACGCTACTGTAAAATGGTCCACCCGAGACGGAATGAGAACGCTACTGTAAAATGGTCAACCCGAGACAAAATGAGAACGCTACTGTAAAATGGTCCGCCCGAGACGGAATGAGAACGCTACTGTAAAATGGTCAACCCGAGACGGAATGAGAACGCTACTGTAAAATGGTCCGCCCGAGACGGAATGAGAACGCTACTGTAAAATGGTCCACCCGAGACAGAATGAGAACGCTACTGTAAAATGGTCCACCCGAGACGGAATGAGAACGCTACTGTAAAATGGTCAACCCGAGACGGAATGAGAACGCTACTGTAAAATGGTCAACCCGAGACGGAATGAGAACGCTACTGTAAAATGGTCCACCCGAGACGGAATGAGAACGCTACTGTAAAATGGTCCACCCGAGACGGAATGAGAACGCTACTGTAAAATGGTCAACCCGAGACGGAATGAGAACGCTACTGTAAAATGGTCAACCCGAGACGGAATGAGAACGCTACTGTAAAATGGTCAACCCGAGACGGAATGAGAACGCTACTGTAAAATGGTCAACCCGAGACGGAATGAGAACGCTACTGTAAAATGGTCAACCCGAGACGGAATGAGAACGCTACTGTAAAATGGTCCGCCCGAGACGGAATGAGAACGCTACTGTAAAATGGTCCACCCGAGACGGAATGAGAACGCTACTGGAAAATGGTCCACCCGAGACGGAATGAGAACGCTACTGTAAAATGGTCCACCCGAGACGGAATGAGAACGCAACTGTAAAATGGTCCAGCCGAGACGGAATGAGAACGCTACTGTAAAATGGTCCACCCAAGACGGAATGAGAACGCTACTGTAAAATGGTCCACCCGAGACGGAATGAGAACGCTACTGTAAAATGGTCCAGCCGAGACGGAATGAGAACGCTACTGTAAAATGGTCAACCCGAGACGGAATGAGAACGCTACTGTAAAATGGTCCGCCCGAGACGGAATGAGAATGCTACTGTAAAATGGTCCACCCGAGACGGAATGAGAACGCTACTGTAAAATGTCCACTACTAATGTAAACAGTTAACCAGGCAAACTGCTATTGTAAACAATTTTCCCATGACTGAATAAAATATTGTAAACGAGTATTTTCCAAAATCAAAATATTTCTTATTGCCTTCAAAATTACATGAAACCATGTTTGCAATGAAGGGAATTGTACAATTTAAACAGTTGGTGAAGCGATAGAATCGCAGAGAGACAATTATTTATTTTTTGTTAAATAATTGGTAAAATTAATTTCAAATTAAACGACATTTCAGGTATTTTTATCTCAAAACCTGTTTCTTATGAAATACAGAGTAATCTACAGATTTTAACAAATCAAACTTCAATATTTGTCATTTTTAAACATTAAGATTTAACCTTATGATTTCTACATGATACGAGTAAGTACTGATAGTAAGTGTAATCTTAAAAATGACATCCAATTACTTTACTCAACTGAATATTAATTTCTTCAAAAAGTAACTCAGTAAAAATCTATTATTATTTCCTATACAGAAAAAAAAGGTTCTTTGCAACATTCTACTTCTCTCTCTGTCATCGTCTATTATCTCCCTTTAGACCATGCTATCTATCTTCTCTCTAAGTGACCTATTTTCAGTGTTGACAGATATACACTTTCAGACAAACCTACAGTCAATGTGTATCGTTTCTCCTTTGAGAAAACTAGAATAATTGTTTAGTTAAATAATAACAAATATCGAACAATGTCGCCTAACCAATCCGTTATTGATAATTTAATAACAAGCAGTTGCATTCTATATTCTTAACTCGCATAACCCTCATATTTGTTAATAAAAAATGTTGTTTTAACTATAAGATATACTAAATGATACCAAAAAACGGTTTAATAGTTAAAGTGTTCGATTATTACATCAAGAGTTTTTGTCCAAGTGCAGTCGGGTTAGCGATGCTTTTTAACAGTGGCTCTTGATTTACTATATTCTATATGCATTTGGCGTTAAGAGTAACATTTGACACAAAAAAATAGCTTCTATCAAAAATGTCTCCAGATTTTTTTCAACTTATGTGCAAGCGCATGCAACAAGAAAAATAATAAAATGCACACAATGTTGTCAGAATGGTTATAGGGGCAAGAAAAAGACTGGAATTTTGGGGAAGACATATTTTGAAAGAAGGAATCGTAAAAATAATCATGGGATATAGAAAGAGACAAAATAAACATTACTTAGCCTTTTCAGTCTGTGTTGTGAATTCCATACAGCAATCGTGATGATTGAAAAGTGAACCTAACGTAACAGGTTCGCAGCCAAAATAGTAAAAAAATCAATAACTTTCAATGATCACTTCTCATCTATTGATTAGCAAGGAATTTTTAAATAAAAAATAAAAACGGTATTGGTATTCTTATGAACTCATAAAAAAATCAATACTTATAAAGAATCAATTTATTTATAAGCATGTAATTTTTTTTTTTTAAATAAAGTTAATCAGAAAAACAGGTGTAAATGTCCTAGACCTTAAAATTTATATTGTTAACGGTTGAAAATGTTTTGTTTTTCTTGCATGGGATATGTAATTAATATCTTTGAAATAATCCATTTACCCAGAATAGAGAAGCGAGAACACTAGAGAAAAAAAACGAAAAAAAAAAAGAAGAATACCATACAATATTTTGTTTAAACTTGCTCTCACACACGCACACACATTGCATTGAGATTCGATTTCATTCGAATGCAAGAAGAAATATTCGCAACACACTAGCAACAAAAGCATTACCAAATTCTATTTTCAATAGCAGTCTATGATCATGATGCGCTCATTCTTGTCAAGCAAACAAACCAATGTGATATAATTGCAATTTGCTAGAAGTTATTAAGCCACTATTAATTCTAAACGCATCATGATAGAGAGAAGAAAATAATCAAACATGTGATAGTTTCAGAGTTATTGAGTCGAAAGCAATTCAGGGACTACTGGGGTCAGAAATGGAAAAATGTACTAACTCTGAGAGCACTACCTAAGAAAATAATAAAAAATAATATAACATTTTATATGGGTATTTATATATTTATATTTCCTATATCAATCTGTATAAAGTTGTAGTTCCTGTTTGTTCACAAACTCTTCCTAAGCCTTTGGAGAGAGGCTCTAATAATCATATATATATATATATATATATATATATATATATATATTCTGAAACTGCATTACCCAAAGTACTTGAATAAGTACATTTCATTTTGATCAAAGGTTACGCAATAATAACGTGGGGTCTGCATTCAAGTTGGACATCCATAAAAAGGAAATACAACATTTCACGTTATTTTATTTGTTTAAGGACCTGAACATTATAGAAATTACTAAGATAAAACAAATAATAATATAGGGTACATAAAGATCAACAATAATTCCTGGAAAACAAGTTTCCCCCAAGAAGATTAAAAATTAAAAGTACCAAAATTTATTTCGATTACTTACACCCTTTCTCCCCCTTCAGTCAACCCCAAAAATTGAATATTAAAAATTAAAAGTACCAAAATTTATTTCTATTACTTACACCCTTTCTCCCCCTTCAGTCAACCCCAAAAATTGAATATTATAAAATGCAAAAAATTAGAATTAGAAAAACTAATATGTTGTTATAAGCTGGGTGTAAAAATTACAGAGTTCCTCATTTAATCCCGGGCACTGCCACATTTTACGGCTAGTATATAAATAAAATGTCAGAGTTAAAATTGGAGTTAAAAATCTGCATCCGTGATTTCAGTTTGTAAAATTGAATCGTAGAAGAAATTAAAATACTTGTGATTTTAAGTTGAAGAAAGCTGAAGCGGTAAAGAGAAAGGTGTGGAGGTTGATGAAGAACACATGAAATGCAAGTTTAGTAATTAAGTGATTCAGTTTTCGGTTACCAAATCAACTTCAGAAAGTGTGGAAGAACAGTGAATGAAAGAGGAGCTCTAGGTATAAGTCAGATAAACATAGATGAAATGCAGTATTGTTTTATGTTTGGCCAAAGTACCACTGGTGCTATATTTATTGTGAGACAAATGCAAGAGAAGTATCTAGGTAAGAACAAGAACCTGTATTTTGCTTTTGTGGATTTGGAGAAAGCTTTTGACAGAGTGCTAAGAGATGTTGACTGGTGGCGTTTGCATAAAGTAGGTGGTGAAGATTGCTCAAGCAATGTACAGAAATGCTAAAATCTGCGTTATAATTAACAGCACATTTAGTAACAACTTTAATGTTAAAGTCGGAATACATAAGGGATCTGTACAGAGTTCATTGCTTTTCATTTTTGTCTTCGAAGTGTTGTCCGGAAGAGATGATGTATGCTGATGATTTAGTGCTTGCTGTAAAACAATGGAAGGTCTCTTTGTTAAGTTAAAGACTTGGAAGAATGCTATGGAAAGTAAAAGTTTTGCAAATGAATGCTACGAAGACCAAAGTGATGATAAGTGGTTTAGTGTTTTCGTTGGGAGCAACTCAATTTTTCATGTTACTTGTACACATTCGGTAGACAAAAAGTGCAGATAGGGTGAGAGATGATAACCAGTTTATGTGCAAGAAGTGTAAGACAATGGAGACAGGTGAGACCTCAGATATAGAGAAAGTATATTTAGATGACGAGGCTATTGAGGTTGTCCAGCAGTTTTGTTACATTGGCGATACCATTGGAGCACAAGATGGAGCAGGTGCAGGTGTGATTGCAACAGTTAGAAGTGGATGAAGTGAGTTTAGGGAACTTCTGCCTTTACTAACCAATAGAGCATTACCACTGTCGACCAAGGGAAGAATCTATCAAGCATATGTATGCAGTGTAACTGTAATGATGTATGGAAATGAAAGTTGATCAGTGAGGATTGAGGACATGTGTTGCATGGAAAGAAATGATATGAGAATGATACAATGAATATGTAATGTGATTCTTAAAGACGTTAGACGTGATGACCTCAGAGGGAGATTAAATCTGGACAGTATAGGGACATATGTGTAGAACAGGAAAGTTCATTGGTTTGCTCGACGTGAGTGCTGGGGTTAGTAGATGTAAAACAGTTGAGGTAGCATGATCAGTTGGCAGGAGAAAACCAAGGAAAACATGGGAGGAAGTGATAAGGATGGATTTGAGAGATAAATAAAGACCTGGCAAATATAGGTTAGTTTGGAAGTCAATTTTAAAAAGCCGTCCAACACATGCCAGCATGATGAGATGTTTGATACAAAAAATAAGTCGAGTAAACAAGCTCAACATTCCAGGCGAGGATAAGATGTTGAAATCAAGTAGGTAAAAAGCGATGGGAAATGATCTTATCAAATGAACTGATCCACTGTATAACAGTCTAAAAGTACTTTTCACTTTTCACATATTAGTACAGATTTAATAGATTTAATAGATTTAATAGAGCCTCATATTAGAGAGAGAGTAGAAAGTGACTAACGTTCGGTTTACTTTCGTCAGTTACCTCGTAACTTTTGCTTCCCTTATTTTGTCCTTTAGTCCTCACATTCCATGAGCGATGTTTCTGCCTAAGGGAGAAGAATTCCTGTTTTCTGGGTCGGATTCTATTCGTCTAACACTTATCGTTGGCTAGTTTTTGACCTTGAAGTAGTATTTTTTTTTAAGCTCCTTACATCAAGTGGCTTCATGCCTTGTCCGGAGCGATTTCCATTCAAAGAAAATGTTATAATTTCTAATCATTTCATTTCGATACTCATTTACTCTTGCCTTTTTTTATCATATTTTATTCAAACCATGAAATATATACTCATTAACATTTTATTTGTTTATCTTTTAGAATATTTGATAGCAATCAGCTATTATACTTACGTGTCTCTTGTAATTTGTGAAACGGTTCAAAAGGTAAATTTAAATTAAAATCAGACCCAACCTCAGATGACTCCTCCTCCTCCTCCACCAAAGTGCCCCTTTCCATTGTACTAAAGTGATAGCATTAGTAATGCCTCCACAAGTAAGGGAGTCTCAAAAGTCAGGAAGTTAATGTTTGTAGCTGCCTTAGCCATTGTAAGAGACTACACACAATCTGACCTTGTGTCAAACTTGATCTCGACAAATAATTAGGGTTATCATGATCTAGTCAATCCAAGAGAACAGTAATCAGCCGGATAAAAAAGAAACCATCTTCACCTGCATGCCTATCAAATCACATGGTACCTCTTTTTCATTTGGGCCATTCGCCCAGGCATCTCACATTTGAATTCTGATCCCTGTGACGGGTAAATCCAGTGTGGGCATTTTGGAGGAGGTGGGTAGGCATAAAGAAACAAAATATGTCTTGTATATATAAATATACTAGAAAAAATACCCCCCACCCAACTGGAGGTCGACTAAATGATTATCTAAAACATCCAGGTGTCCCGTTTTTTCTTTATGACGGAGTAGGAGATTGGGTTTTATTATGACTAATTAGAAGATTATGCTTAAAACATTTCCCCAGAATTGAAGATGACTTTCAGTAGAAAATGTAAACCCTCTCTGACTACCCCCTCCCCTCTTCCTCAAAATGAAAACTATTTAAGGGTCAGTTTTCAGAAAATTTCATAATTTTTTGTCAAGCAGTTTTTATGATATAAAAATACTGATTACTAAGTTTCGGCTTATCTAATTTAAAATGTTAATTTAGAAATCAATGTTTGGCTACATGGTACGTTTAATATTGAAATACTCTTGTCCACCTTCGGGAACAGTTAAAGTAAAGCTATTTATCCTATTAAAAAAAATATTTAAAAATCTCTTATTTCTTTCTTTTTTTTTTTACTATAATGAGGATTTTGTGTCTGTAACCAAACCAAAATAGAATATTATGTAAAATGAACATGGTGTATAATAACATTGATCACTATATTTAGGTACACTGGCATATAAATAACTAATGTTATTTAACAGAATATTTCTTTTAAATATTTTCAGTTTTAATAACAAACATGAGAGGGGGTCCATATGACAGCTGAAAAAACTGACAGCTGAAAAAAAAAAGAAGACTTATCACTAACCTCTTGTCGTGATGTAACTCACAAGATCTTGTCTCCCCTTTCTCATTATAATGACGGTATGTACGAGCTTCCCACAGCAGAAAGATGTGACACAAGGTCATTTAATGTGAAGAAAACCAGTCCCCCCCCCCCCAGACACTGATAGAGTACAAAAATAGATGTGAACAGACACATCGACATTTCCCAGTAGACACGAAGGAGGAAGTAATGGCTGAGAGAATAGCTTTCTAGGAACAAACTGAACCCTAAACCCCATTCCAACAAAAAAAGCGCCTGATGTTACTCAAATCAACCCCTAGGTTGCCAGAATGATGTCAAGGCAAAACTCGGCTGGTATTATAAAATACCCAAATTATCTAACAACTTGATTTTTATCAATTTCCCTAACTATTCCAAATTATCTAATTAGGTAAATGAATGTATGAAGACAAGAAAATGTCAAAATATTGTGTTTTAATTACAGACAAAATACCATCATTGTCCATCAGTTGGTCAGACTTCGATTTGAAATAAAATTATCACTAAACACGCAAATTGAATGGGTGAATCTTATTTTATATGCACTAAGAAGATATGCCCGTCTGTCACACAAATATCGTGTTCGTCGGTCCATCACAATTTTGAAATTGTCTATCAAGATTAAGTTTGAAATACCATTTATAGATCTGCTCACCGGGCTCTGTATGTCCGTCTGTGACGTTTTCAAAATAAATACTGTTATTGCTTCCAGCATGGCATTATCATGGTCGACTAAGGGAAGCGTCTATCAGGTGTGTGTGATGATGAATGAAAGTGAAACCTGGCCAGTTGAGGACATGTGTTCCCTGGAGAGAAATGATATGAGAATGATACAATGGATGTGTAATGTGAGTGTTAAAGACAGGCTTAGATCTGATGGCCTCAGAGGAAGATTAAATCTTGACAGCACAGGGAGATGTGCGCAGGACAGGAGACTTCGATGGTACGGCTACATTGAAAGAATGGATGAGAGTTTTGAGGTCAGTAGATGTAGAACAATTGAGCAGGTCCAGTTCACAGGAGAAGAAAAAGAGGGGGGGGGGGGTTGTAGTGATAAAAATAAACTTAAAGACCTGGCAAGATATAGGTTAGTTTGGAAGTCAATTTCTTCAAGCCGTTCAACACGTACCAGCATGTAAAACAGACGTAAAAATGATGATGATGATGATGATGATGATTCTATGGAAAGATTAATCGGAGGATAAATATACCAATCTATATTTTGTTGGCTGCAGCATGAAAAATTAAGTATCACACATATGGTAACTATTTTTGATGGGCCGTAATTAATAATGCTAACATGTGCGACCAGCCAAGTCTTGGTGAATTAGACGAAATCACATGATGCAGAAATTGACAAGAGAAGTAATAAAACGATGTAGCGGTTGTCCAACAATTTGAACTGTCATCCGTGTGATCCAGGGAGCACCCAATCCCGGGCTATTTAATAACATTCTCCGTTACAACGGATAATGTATGTGTCAAAAATATAAAAAGATTAATGTTAGTGTTCGATATTTAATTAATTGATTAATTAATTAAATATCAAACACTAACATTAATCTAACTATTATAAATAATTATTTTTAATTAACATTATTAACAATTTAATTTCAAATCTTTTTCATTATGTGCCCAATAGTAAATAACGGGAGACGAAAGTGTGAACCACTAGACGTAATTAATTAGCGTGACTTTATTTTGATGAGCGAATAATAGTGAAGTGTTAAGTGCAGACGTACTCAGAGACGAGCAGGCGGAGAGAATTCTCTGCTGCAGTGATGGCGTCATCACCATCGGTGGCGGCGGCGGCGAGGTGAAAGACCTACGAGAACAAGAAGTGCCTATAAAGTTGCCTATGTCTTACGTATTACGATAGAAATCAAAACCTATTAACATAAATGCAAGGTAGCATCCTCTTCAAACAAACGCCATGTTCAGTGATTAGAATTTATTGTCAATTTCTTAGCAAACAAAATTAAGGATTACAATAAATAAAATAAAAAATAGCAACAATTTTTGTTGTTGCTTTGAAACATGTAGAACAACAACCTGCTCTGCTAGAATTTTTTTAGACGATTGACCATTTGGATTTTTCTTCTACGTAGTTGAAAGTTAAATGCTTTCTACCGGCGATACTAACTGAGAATAATGTAATACTTAATACCTTTCCCTGGTGAACAAGAACAATCTATCCCGTGGATTAAATAAAGGGTTCAGTTGGAGATTCGGTATGAGTTACCGAGTTCGAAAGATTCATTTGAAGAAGGTCGAACGTTACATCAAGATGAGAACAGTAGTCCGAATAATACAAATAATCTAAATTATCAATCCTCATCTAAAAAATTCCGAAACAGAAAAATAAACTTTTTTTCATTACATTTTACATTTATTATTATTTCATAAACGAAACAATTGTCAAATTGGTCGATATTAAATTTAGGGAATCCTAAAAATACCACTCGGCACTAGTTTAGGTGCTTCTCCGGATTAGGACCCGAGCTAACTTTGATTATTAGAATTAGGGTTGGGGTCAAAGTTAGCTCGGGTCCTAATCTGAAGAAGTATCCTATTTTAAAACATATTGTATAAAACTTTTATATTTAATGTTTTTGGCACTTCTTTAGTTTAGCTGTGAATCGTAATTTATTTGCTTTCCTTTTTTTTTGAAGACAGGGGCAGACAATCAACCGGAAGTAACATAGAATTAGGTTTTATCCAAAATAATCAATAAAGTAAACAATAACAGCGAACATTGTTTTTTTTAATTTAATAATGTCAAATTTTATAAAAATAATGAATTTTTTTTATAATTTAAAACTTTATAACAGTGTTTTTTATAATGTCAATTTTTATAAAATGAATAGTGATTTTGATTTTTGGTATAAAACTTTCTAAAACGAAAAAAACTGCCGTTCCTAATGGACAATGATTTGTAACGGAGTTTATGCGGACATCGCCACTGAAATCCGTCTTTTCCATATATGGATGTCAGTATTACTTCCCTTCCGCACGGGCAGGTCTCGCTGGAAGAAATAAGGGCACTTCTGTAGTATATATGAAGCAGCTGCCGATTAAGAAATCGAAATTGAAGAGTTCCGTTTTTTTTTCTCCAAGTACAATTCATTCAGAATTCACCGGAAGTTGAATTTAGTATTTAGAAAATGGAGTTAAATGAGATTAATCTTCGAGACATTGGTAATTTAATGAACCAGCCGCAAAAAACAATAGATTTTTTACAGGCACACCGCCTGATTTCTTAGGGTTAGGGTTTTTTATTTAAATTTTTTTTACTTCATATAATAAAAAAAAGAAATTGTTAATTGTTACCCAAAAACAAATCAGTCTTGCATTTTTTTTTATGTTGTAAAAAAATTACTTCCGGTTGAATTACCTCCCTTTATTTTCAGTAGAAGGACAGAAAATCTGCTGCTTCATATATACTACAGAAGTGCCGAAATAAGTGTGTGCCTGCAAAAAGTCAATAGCTTTTTGGAGCTCGCTTACCCAATACCCATATCTCGCAGATAGGTCATTAAGTTCCATTTTTGGATAAAACAAATTCAAAGTCTAAGCCACTTCCGGTTGATTGGGTTGAGTGAATGGAACTCTTCAATTTTCATTTCTGATTTACAGCTAAACTAAAGTGCGTTTTTTTTTTACAAAAAAAAACATTACGATAGTTGTTTGAGTGACCGTAATTAGCTATTTTCCAAGATGGCTGTTAATTGTTTATATGGTTGTATTTTGTGAGAAGGCAAAGAAAATGAATTTTTTAAGTAAACAAGTCGCCCGTAAAATGAAAGATGGCCAGTATAAATAAATCAAAAAGGGAGATAAGTTGAAGTTGTTGTTTTTTGTTTTGTTCTTTTTAGGGTAACAATTTCTTGTAAGCGACAGAGTTAGCAAGTTGCACTAATTGCATTTTATTTTTGACAAATATTAATCTACATTTTGGCAGCACAGAGAAGAAGCATGAAGTGACAGAACATCACTAGAATCATTTTTGTACTACATGGATACTACTGACAATGAAGAAAAAAGGTGGTCGATGTAGGTTTAGTTTAAAATTAAAATATTTAAAGCCTTGTTGTGTCCTTGGCAGTTCTGCGTCACCCCCTTTTGTTTTGTTTTAAAGGTGACTTTAATGGATGAAAGGAGACCAAAAATTCCATGAAAAAAATGTCCGACTTATTTAGTGTTGGGGCTGATGGGAAGTGTGAAATATGGTGCATGAACTCATGATTTTTGTTTGTGTACCTCCTCCTCCTCCTCGTCGTCGTCCTCACACGCTTGTTAAGTCTTGTGTGGGTGCCACAACTAACTGGGGTCTGCTGCATCAGTCGGAGGGGGGGGGGGGGTCAGACGCATCCTCAAAAAAGTTAGATGGAGAGACTGGATGATGACAGCAAAGACGACCACCACCACTGTAGCAGGGAAAGAAGAAGGATGGGTAGATTGGATATAGACTCTTAATAGCCGCCACCACCCCTACCACCATATGGATGGCTTCTATACTGTCCCTTGGCACCACGGGTGGGCGTTTGTGGCCCAACCATCACCTTACCCACCTGCCCCATGGCCGTAGGAAATCAAAAGTAAAGAGAAACATTTAGAGGGGAAAAATAGTAACATTTTGGGTGCTTCTGCTGTTTCAGTGACATGTTAGGCCTCGCTTTAAAAAAAGAAATAGTTAAAGAAACGTATAAACTTTGTTATGTACTTACGTGGTATCTGAAAAGAAGACTGCACATTAAAAATTACGCAAATTCATCCAGTATTTATTAAATTAAAAATAAAAAACGATGTTATCTACATGTTGCCATTTTTCTTATATTTTGACTTTTTTCCGAATGTTATCCCCCTTGCTTGCTTCGTAAGCTGAAATGTCTACCGATATGTAAGATCGTTTTCTTTTTCTTATAATTTAATAAATACTGGATGAATTTGCGTATTTTTTTCTGTACAATCTTATTTTCAGCTAACACGTAAGTACATAACAGTTTATACATTTCTTTAAATATTTTAATGTCATTGTGAAAGAGCAGAAGCACCAAATTTGTGTTACCTTCCTTCTTGCTTTATTTATGTATCGGCCATATTTCTTTTCCCCGATCGATTTGTTTTGTGTGCGTTTTGCGTGTAGGGTTAAACTTACAATAACTTACTGTTTTTAATGTAACTTTTTTTTTGTTTTCGTTAAAAAATGGTTTTAAGTAAAAAAAATAAATAAATAAAAGTTGTTTGGGAACAATGAAACTCTGGCGAAACTAAATAATAAGCAATGATCAAGGCGATCAATGATACATTAGACCATTAGACTTTCTCTTACAACTTACGCTTGAAATAATACGGTCTAGCTTAAGATTGTGACAGGAGACGGAAGACGACGATTGAACAACAAGTGCACCCGGCTGTTTTATTATGTCGCAACCCGATTGATGGTGGGGTCATTGCAGGCAAAGCAGCAGCCAGAACTGAGAACAGTTTCTTCTCCCCCCCCACCTCACCTCACCTCACCTCACCTCACCTCACCTCACCTCACCTCAACACTTGTAGAAGAACAACCGTCTCTGCTCCTGCCACTTCCATTACCGACGACGACCGAAGCAGCAGCTGTTGCACGACGACCACTTCTCAGTACAACAAACCAAGCACGGCACATTTTGCAATGGTGTCTCAAATGAATTCCTATTTCAGTTACCTAAATTATTTAGAGTGCAATGTTTTTTGGCATTACTCCAAGACAACGTTTCTTTTTTTTAAAATTACGTTTTAGTAAATAAAAAAAGTTAAATATAACATTAAAACACTTATAGCGAGTTTCATCGTACACGTAAAACGCGAAATAAAAACTCTCCGGAAAATATAGTCGCGATCTTTGTAAACAAGTCCAAGAATGATAACTCAAGTTCATTTTTTAAAGATAAATACAAAAGTTAAGCAGAACTTAGTACCATTTTTTGATCACCCACTTCCGAACCAGATAGCGTTTTTAAGGATTTGCCGTTAAAATTGGATCATCATTAAATTAAAAAAAACAACACAATATTTTAGACTTTAGAGTGAAGTTTGCATATTAAGGTAAATATGCAAACTTCACTCTAAAGTCTAAAATATTGTGTTGTTTTTTTAAATTTATTTGACCACTTACTTTTTCGGGTTGTTGCAACCGCAAAAATGGTCATGTTTTAGCCTTTTGGTACTTTATCAGATTAGAACCCGAGCTAACTTTGACCCCAATCCTCGTCCTAACTCTAACCCCCACCTTGACTTTGCGGGTCCTACCGTGGCCACCGAGAGTTACTACAGGCCAAGCAACTAACTTCCTGCCCCCCTCTGACGTCACTGACTTCCGTGTCAAAACAAGGACCGTAGTAATAACAATAAGAAGGCATTTCGACTTCTCCATTCACTAAATAATCCATCAAAATTCAGGAAATCAACCAATTTTAATGAAATTTTCAGGATTTATTAATTAATGATCACGGAATATAATAAATCCATTACTTTATTATAAAGCTTGGTGCAAATGTATTATTTCTTGTAAACAAAACACCTTTACTAAAGTTATTCAAAATATCAAAACATGTTGACCATACGATATTGTAAATATTTAAAACAAAGCATTAGACAACTTTAAAAATTGCATGTAAAAAAGAAAAGAACACGATTCGATTCATCTTGAAACTGATCTTTATCCAATATAAATTTAAAGAAAATAATAATTCACGATCAAATACTGCAAAAAACTGAATTATGAATTACCATTATTTAAACTTCTAACCCAATCAACCATAAGTAATTCAGACTTTGAAATTTGTTTAAAAATTATACAAAAAAAAATTTCAATGTTAACTGTTTGTTTAATAATGGAATCAAAATTCAGGAAATCAACCAATTTTAAAATAATTTCGCGCTTTTTAAAATTTAATTTCATAATTCACAAAGTTAAAATGCCTACTGCATATGTTTGGATTTCCAAAAGAGAAATAATTACTGCAAATATGGATACACGTAATAATGTTTACACCGACTAAATATAGTGTAGTAAGTTTGAATTTTGTTTTAATTATATAAAAAAAATCAAGTCTGAATTACTTATTCATTATTTGATAAAAAAGTAGTGTTCCATTTTTTTTTATTACTTTTTTTCGATGTCTTAAGTGTGGCATAGTTTATCTTTTCTCTACTTTTGTAGATTAAATAAATGAAATAATAACATCATATTTAATCAAAATTTTCACAAAAAATATTAATTAAACAATGCTTTATTCAATGATAATATCGTTAATTCTTCGAGTTATACTGATTTTATTAACAAGAGTGTAGGGGCATTTTCCGTAATATATACGAAATAGTTTTTTTTTTTAAATATTTTAAACATATACAGATCTTATTTTCATTTTAAAAAAATCATGGATTTTTTTTATATATATAAAAATATACGTTTAGTAAAGGTGTATTTTATTTTTAAAAAAATAATACATTTTCACTAAGATTTTTAAAAAATGTTTCACTATATATCTCCTGTGCTTGTTTATTAATAAATATTGAAAATTTCATTAAAATTGGTTGATTTCCTGAATTTTGGTGAATTTTTAAGTGAAGGGAGGGTCAAAATGTTTTTACATTTTGGGGATCGGCCTTTGATTTTGCACGTACCTATCTCTTAATAGCAAGATAGGAGTTGGTGATTCCATTATTAAACAGACAGTTAACATTGAAATTTTTTTTGTATAATTTTTAAACAAATTTCAAAGTCTGAATTACTTACGGTTGATTGGGTTAGAAGTTTAAATAATGGTAATTCATAATTCAGTTTTTGAAGTATTTGATCGTGAATTATTATTTTCTTTAAATTTATATTGGATAAAGATCAATTTCAGGATAAATCGAATCGGGTTCTTTTCTTTTCTTTTTTACATGCAATTTTTAAAGTTTTCTAATGCTTTGTTTTAAATATTTACAATATCGTATGGTCAACATGTTTTGATATTTTGAATAACTTTAGTAAAGGTGTTTTTTGTTTACAAGAAATAATACATTTGCACCAAGCTTTATAATAAAGTAATGGATTTATTATATTCCGTGATCATTAATTAATAAATCCTGAAAATTTCATTAAAATTGGTTGATTTCCTGAATTTTGATGGATTATTTAGTGAATGGAGAAGTCGAAATGCCTTCTTATTGTTATTACTACGGTCCTTGTTTTGACACGGAAGTCAGTGACGTCATTTTCTAGCTAACCGGCCTGTAGTAACTCTCGGTGGCCACGGTCCTACTCCTAATCTAAATAAGCACCAACCTCGTTCTCGACGTGTTTATAAAAATTGCGACTATATTTTTAGGTTGAGTTTTCATTTCGGCGTTTCACGCGTACGATGAAACTTTTTATCTTAATGTTTTAATGCTTTTTTATTTTCATTTTTCACTAAAATATAAAGTTGTTTGAGAGCAATGTCGATACTCATTTCACCCTAAATAATTTACGTGACTGAAATAGGAATTAACCGCCGGAGTTAAACAACTTATTTTCTAATAAAATTAATGATTTATTGTTAGGTTACGTAGTTTTTATTTATTGTTTCAAATTAGAAAACTTAAACTCCAACTTTAATTTCTATGTAAAAAATAAATTAAAATATTTAAAGAAATGTATAAACGTTGTTATGTACTTACGTGTTTGCTGAAAATAAGATTGTACATAAAAAATTACGCAAATTCATCCAGTATTTATTAAATTATAATAGAAGGAAAAAAAACGATCTTAGGTATCGTTAGACATTTTCACTTATGAAATAGGCAAGGGAGATAAACCAGTAAACAAAATTTGAGTTAACAAAAATGGCTACCGGAAAATAAAATCGTTTTTTTATTTTTTATTTAATAAATACTAGATGAATTTGCGTAATTTTTGTGTACACTGTAAAGTCTTCTTTTAAGCTACCACGTAAGTATATAACCAAGTCTATACATTTCTTGGTTCTTGTTCCTTAAAAGTCTGAAAAAAATTTTTTTCTGTCTTATCATAATAGAGAGGTAATTAAGGGGCAATAACTCTATTCAACTGCTGATATTACATCGAAAGTAATTATCTGGAAAGTAATTATTAATAAATGAACGTAAAAGAATACAATAATGGTAAATTTTAGAATTTATTTTGATTAAATTTGATTTTAGTAATGAATGAAATCACTGAACGAAATTCAGCAAGGAAAATTTAAATAGTTTTTTGGGGTGCAATTTTAGTTAAAGGGCGATGCAGTTAATTATTTTCATGTAAAAGCATTATTTTGTACTTACTCAGTCATATTTTATCTCTCACGGCACGAAAAAGAATTTAAAAATATCAAGCAGAACTTTAATTAGAACGATTTTTCCATTTCGATGTACAACCTGTATTTGCGCCCGAGCCGACATTTTGGCTGTGAGCGGTCAATAGAATAGACAAGGGCATTAACTCCGTTTTTATAGTTAGGATTATAAAAAGAAAGAAACACATAAGCAATAATAATAAAATATATATGTATTAAATAAAAAAAATAGAAAATTAAATAATTATTTTTAATTTGTTCACCGGGATACTTTCCACGATATAATTTTCTTGTTTTTTTTCTTTTTTCATATTTACATGGTAACTGGGTACCGTTCTGCTATTTCCCTGAAAACGGCACCTAGTTTATTGTTCCTGACACTTATCTGCCCTTAGTTAGCTAACCGGCCACTCCGAAAATGGCAGCGACTCGACGTTTCATATCTCCCTTATGGAAATGGAAAAATCGTTCTAATTAAAGTTCTGCTTGATATTTTTAAATTCTTTTTCGTGCCGTGAGAGATAAAATATGACTGAGTAAGTACAAAATAATGCTTTTACATGAAAATAATTAACTGCATCGCCCTTTAACTAAAATTGCACCGTTTTTTGTTTTCAGGGTTGATGTCACAAGTCTCATATTATGCCAACAACTGCAGGTTTCTTCGCCAGAAATAAGCCCATGGGCTTGCAAGAAATCAATTTGTTTCGCTTTTTCGGAAGTAAAATACAGCACATCTTCAAACTTGAACAAATTCAACTCCATTATCGCAATTTAATATAAAATCAAAGTTGTCAGATAATACAGAGAAAATCAGACTCAAAATTCCAATTCAGAGTTATTGCCCCTTAATTACCTCTCTATTATGAGAAGACAGAAAAAAAAATTTGTTCAGACTTTTAAGGAACAAGAACCGAAATATGATATCATTGCCAATTAAAGAAATAATAGTTATTTTATTAACACGGAATTTAGAGGCCTTTTTCGTAATATTTAAAAAAAAAAATTATTTTAAACATCTACAGTGCTTTATTTTCATTCAAAAAAAATTTTGAATTCATACATTTTTTTTTTATTAATACATAAAAATATAACTTTAGTAAAGGTGTATTTTGTTTTCAACAAATAATACATTTTCGCTAAGATTTAAAAAAAAAAAAAAAGGTTTCATTATATAACGTGATCGTTGATTAATAAATACTGAAAATGTCATTAAAATTGGTTGATTTCCTGAATTTTGGTGAAGGGAGGATTAAAATGTTTTTGCATTTTGGGAATCGGCCATTGATTTTGCACGTACCTAAGAAATACATAATTCTTAGAAAAATTAATTTAAATAAGTTTCTAATTCAATTCCATCCAGGAGAGGCAAATAAGGGGGAGAGAACTCTAGTTTCAACCATGATTTATCTGAAAATGGATTTGACTATTGTAATTATTAAAAAATGAAAAATAAAATGATTTTGAAAAATAAAATGATTTATTAAAATAACAGGTGAAAAATAATAGGTGCTTCTGTATTACAGGGCCGAAATTTTTTTTTTCTATCTTTAATTTTGAAGTGTCAAATGACAGGGGGAGATAATTCAAAGTGTTCCCACACGATTTATCTAAAAATGGATTGTTAACGCTCTGAACTTGGAAGATATTTTATATTTAACCACAGATAATATTTTATATTTAACCACAGATGATGCCAAAATAATAGACTTCTTGCAAGCGCACAGATTAATTTCAGGTGCTTAATTTATTTCAATAAATCTTTTTACTTTTTATTTGTACCGAATACCATAAAGCGTTGTGGTATTTTGATTCCGAACTAATCCTTTTACGTATATATTTTTGGGGTGCTTATCCAGATTAAGGAAAACATTCGAAAAAAAAATAATAATAAATAAATAGATAAAACTGAGGAATATCTGATGTGCGTACCTGTCACGGGCTGAATATATCCTATAGAAAAAAAAAATCACGTAAATTAATCAAGTAGTTTTAATTTTATAAAAGAAAATGTAATTTTAACGAATAACGTGGAAATACGGCTGCCATTACGGCTTATTATAAATTTCGGTTATCTCCCTTGAATAAGTCGTAATACCGACGGTATTTCCACGTTATTCGTTAAAATTTAATTTTCTTTTATAAAATAAAAACTACTTGATTAATTTACGTGATTTTTGGTATATGATATATTCAGTCTGTGACAGGTAGGTACATCAAATATATTCCTCAGTTTTTTTAATTTTTATTTTTCGAATGTCTCTCTTAATCTGAATAAGCACCATTTTTTTTTACTTTAAGTTAATTAAAATGCATAACGGTAAAATCCCTTTGAAGAGAAATCCTGGTGGAACACTTTGAATTATCTCCCCCTGTCATTTGACTCTTCAAAATCAAAGATAGAAAATCTTTTTTCGGCCCTGTAATACAGAAGCACCTCAATATCAAATTAAATCTTTATGAATATTTTTACTTTGTTATCACATCTTACATTGAAATGTAGTTTAAAACTACAAATTGAATAATCGTATAGAATGACGGTCTCTTAGAGATAATCTAGGACGCTGAAAACGTACACAAATTTAAAAATTAAATGAATAAAAAAAACAGATGAATTTTAATTTTACAAGTGGAACTTAGTTGAAATTTTTCCATTTCTAGATTTCATCAGAAAAATATTACTGTGCGCATTTTTTGTTGTACTGTCAACAAAAATAATTGCGACAAAATTTGTCATTTCAATTACATCCCTTGAAAATAATTCAAAATATTTTAAAGAAACGTTTTGGTAATTTACCTTTTTATCATTAAATCACTTTAATTAATTACTGGTAATATAGACAAAATAATTGCATATATAGAGAGAAAATAGCGCACTAAAATTAGAAATATATAACACCAAACAGTAATTAATTATGAAGTGTTGAAAAAATAATTATGCAAATTAGGTGTACAGAAACCTCAGTTTGGATCTTTAATCTCTAGTGTATATATATATATATATATATATATATATATATATATATATATATATATATATATGTATATGTATTTCCGAGAAACATATTGTATTGTTGACTTCAATAACATAAAGCCCTTTTGTATGAACTATAGGTATGATAAGTGAAAAAGATTATCGCATTTATTCATTTAGATTGGATTAGCAGGAATATCTTATTTTCGGGATTGAATGACAAACCATATGTTCATTTCTCCCGATGAGAGTATATTACCTTTATTGTAGTTTTTTTTTTTACATTTTATAATTTTCAATTTTTGGTGGAGGGACCAAACGATGTAATCAGCATCGACTGGGTGGAGAGGATGTATAGTGACATTAATTGAAATACATTTCGGTAAATTCATAATATTTATTTAACTACCACTAGGCACACTTGGCTTTTCCATGAAATCAGTAGAACACGTGCGCACACCTGCTCCATGCTCTGAACCCCATATTACCATTTCTATTATTTTTTAACTTCTATAATTTTCAAGTTATAAAATGTAATCAAGTAAACCATTGTATGTATTTCATTTTTATGAATGTCCAACGCGAATGCAGACCCCGCAATATTATAGACCCCCCCCCCCTCCTTATCAAAATGAAATTTACTTTTTATTTATTTTTATTATCTGGGTCACCACTTATCAAGGCCAAGAGTCACTCGAGGATAAGGATTAATGAAACGGAAATGATTGTCAGACGAAAGATGGGGAATACTATGGGAGTACTAGCATTGATCAATGGTATGACCTGGACCATGGGTAAGAATATATATATGGCTATGGGATCATTATTTCATCGGTAATTTTTCGGTTTACAGGTGTCCGGAAATGTTTTTGACGTTGGGCAAAGTTGTCGTTCCTGTTTGTCTGTTTACGAACTTCTAGAGGTTTTGGAGATCGACCACATAAATGGAACTACAACTTTGCCCAACGTTAAAATATTTCTGGACACTTGTAAACCGAGAAATTACCGATGAAAAAATGATACTGTCTAACTTTCACACTGTTAAGAGTAGCATTTTAAGGCCAGTGCTTCACGTGGACAACAACACCGAACAGCCCAGCCAGTCGAGTGAATTGATTTTTTAAGCAGAGTCCAATAACAATGTAGCTCGGCTTGTAAGCTGCTACACCCAAAGAGAGAGAGAGAAACAAGTGACAAAAGAAGATCAAATAAATGTTTGCCTCAGCGATTAAAAAAGAAAGTTTGTAATCGTATTTAATTGATTCTCTCCAAGTGGATTTCATAAAAGTAAAAAAGTTACAAAATAAACAATCAAAGTCCTGTGCTCAAAACTAATGGAGTAGTAGCCAGGAGTATGCAGTAGTTCTAATAATAGATGAATCCACAATCCAGCATATTAATGAAATAATAACTTATATTGTAGAGATTTTATTAATGAAATAATAACTTATATTGTAGAGATTAAAAGACTCCGGCAACCAAGTTGAAATGGGTGTGGCTAAATCTCCATGTAATATCAAACAATTTCACTTTAAAATGCTCAACTCATTACTATTATTACTCTGCGCACACACACACATACTAATATAAGAGTTGGGTGTCTGTATGCATGTTCGCTAACTCCTTGTAGACTATTAGAACTAGGAACCTGAAATTGTATAGGAATCTACTGTCAGGGTTGAGTGCAATGCAAGATTTTATCAGTGCGCATGTGCGACCTAACCACCTAAGAAAACAATAACCAATCAGTGTTAGGTGCAAAAGGAAAACTATTCTAGAACCTTCTGTGTGCATATCTACAAAAAGCCAAGACAAACTAACGGCTAAACAGATCGTCTGCAGCAGTTACAGAGATGTCATGTCTCCACACCTAAGTAAATTGTAGTTTTCCTACCAACAAAACATGTGCAACGTAGATCTTAGCCAGAGCCAATGTTAAGGAAATTACTACTATATGTCGTCATGCTAGTGCCATCTGCAATCACCAGCATCGTCCACATAAAATCAGATTGCAGCAGGCAACCAAACGACGTTCCACAATCTCTATATCAAAGCAAAACGTTTATTTTCACCAACAGATTCGTCTTCCTTAGATCTCAATTTGAATCTAGTTCGGAAATAATATCTGCTTTTTCACCACAAACAGCACAAACTCGCAACAGTACCGTTATATATTTGCCAGGCAGGCTAACTTACAACAATAACCAGTAACATCGACTTGCCTACAAACAATCACCAGCAGTATCAACTTGATCAAATCTAGCAGCACTACAAACTATTATTACTGCTGATGCACACACACCTGACAAATTTTCACTTAGATAAAGCTAGAGAATTTTCACTCCTTCTCTCACACACATACTCCTGCAATTCAATCTGCATACATGGAAACAAAAATGTTCTCATTGTTATTTTCTCTTACTATAAATATTTGTTACATTTACAACCGCTATTTCACTTGTTATTTGATCGTTTGCATTTTATTCTATTTTTTTTGTTGTATATTTTTACAAGGTCAGTGACACTACTTATGCCGATCGTCATAAACTCACATTTACCTTTTTCTTTATGAACAAGATGAGGGAACATAACTCCCCACTCTATCAACATGTTTTTTTACCTATAATTTTAAAAATAGTTCATGGTACAAAACTGAAAATTCGCTCAATTTGAACAAATTTTGACAAGTTTAAGACATTCTAATTGAATGTGTTTTTAACCGTTTGGAAGTATTTGGGGTTTAAATCACCACACTTATTAAATGTGGAGAGATGGCTCACGATTATCCCAGTTACAACATATACCAATTAAATGACCCGTGGCCCATTAGGTCAACGTTGGTACATTGTACAATAATGTATACGTGTCACACCCTTAATCGATTGTGAAGGTAAATAGATATTTTAAAAGTGCGTTTATTTATTGGAAGTTTATGCAACATCTTTTAGATTTGAAGAAATTTTGTAATTGTTTACAAAACATTCTTATTTACAATATTTCTTTCTTACACGTTTCCCATTAATTGAAACTGAACATTTGGCTGACTTTGGTCTCCACTCAATTTATATAATACTAAAAATAAATTTTGCTTGTGATTGAAGATAAACTAAAAATTTATTGCCCTGGACACAACCTCCAGATTATGAGATTTTTGAGTTTTATACATTTCACCTATTCCCCTCCTTTCATCACTTCTCGTCTCATTCAGTGTGCTAGAATATCAGAGTATTATTATTTTAATTTGTTATGCTCTCTATTCATTGTACGACAATATCTCATTTCTTTAAGAAAATTACTTGAAGCTATCATCACCAAAGAAGATAGAATCTCACAATAAATTCCTATGTATAATTTGCATAAGGGATTAAGCAGAAAACCTTTTTCTTTTTTACATCTCCAATATTATGCAATGATTTATACTTATAGAGAACGTATATTTATACATTTATAAATATCAGATGGTGAGGGAGAAGGTCGAAAAGTAGTTTTGGGGCAAAAGGAAGCAAAAGATTTCATTGTAAATGTAGAGTTCGGATTAAAAAGTTTGTCCGGCTGGCTTGGCAGGCCGAGAGCAGGCTCAAGGCGTTTCCACAAATAATGGTGATGGAGCGGTGCTCGTAAAGCCAAGTCAATTCACGATGGTGTAGCGTGTGGCATATCATTAACATACCAAGGATGCCGAGGAAGTCGCACGTAGAGTAATGTAGAATTATTTAGGGAATAAATGGCTCAACTTCCAGTTAAAATTGATGGATATGCATACACGTGCTGAACAGAACTCTGGGATGTTTAGTGAGTTTTATTAAAAGAGTAAATATGATTTGCAAAATCTGTACAGATGTTCGATTGCACTCTAATCTCTGGTCCCTCCTTGTAAGACATTCACAGCAAGAACTCGTTTTCCTACCACAATGGAAAAAGACTTTCCTTTCTTTCTTCCACGTATCTAGCATCAGGCGTCCTTTGCAAAGATTTCCCATCTGGGGAACACTAGCACAAGACTTTTTATTGTACTAATGAATTATCACTTATTAAGGCCTAGTGGCTACTCAAGGATAAGGGTTAATGGGTTTATAAGGTGGACGGTGAGACAAACATTTTGCGGATTGGAGACGATGCTTCCCTGCAGATTACTTGTTATATACTAGTCCATAAGAAATCAAACTTAGTTCATACAATTGATTGTTCCTCATCTTTCTATTGACAATCTCTCAGTCTCATTAACATTCATTCTTGAGTGGCTTTTGACCTTGATAAGTGGTGATTCAAGAGTAAAAAAAAGAAAAAAAGTTGACATTTTGAACAATTTATGAAGATAATAAAATAAAGATGGCTTAGCGTCTATTTATCCACTCATAGGTTGTCAACGGTTGATCTCCGAGCAAAACCAATGAGATATTTTAAATCTACGGATTCCGATGTTTTAGTCTGCTCCAAATGATTCAGACATGTTTTCAGTTTTCCATTGTAATAATGTACACGTTATTTGGTTTCATGGCTATTAACCGTTATAGAAATCTATTTAAGCCATGAATGTGCCGAACGAGGAGATTCATATGTTTCCAAAGTTTTATCAGTTATGTTCAAGACATTTCATACTCAGCCGATGCCCGGAAAATTTGTTAATATCAAGATATTTCTAACCTTTATTTTGTGAGTTTATTACCATTGTGTAGACTGTTTCTCAACTTGCTTCAAACCATAATTCCATATTCTGCCATATTAGTAACAATTTAGCGATGTAGTCATGTGTCCATTCGTAGCTTTTTTGGTTTACTTTCTTCTGCGATCAATATGGCTGCTTTATAAAAACGGAACAGTAAAACAACTCTTGTGACGATGAGGTAAGGGGGAATTAAGAAACCAGCATCACTTAAGATATGATTTGGAATAGAGAGAGAGAGAGAGAGAGGGGCAAAGAAAGAGAGAGAGAGAGAAAGGCAAAGAGAAAGAGAGAAAGGCAAAGAGAGAGAGAGAGAAAGAGAGAGAGAGAAAGAGAGAGAGAGAGAAAGAGAGAGAAAGGCAAAGAGAGAGAGAGAGAGAAAGGCAAAGAGAGAGAGAGAGAGAGAAAGGCAAAGAGAGAGAGAAAGGCAAAGAGAAGAGAAAGGCAAAGAGAAGAGAAAGGCAAAGAGAAGAGAAAGGCAAAGAGAGAGAGAGAGAGAAAGGCAAAGAGAAGAGAGAGAGAGAAAGGCAAAGAGAAGAGAAAGGCAAAGAGAAGAGAAAGGCAAAGAGAAGAGAAAGGCAAAGAGAAAAGAAAGGCAAAGAGAAAAGAAAGGCAAAGAGAGAGAGAGAGAGAGAGAGGCAAAGAAAGAGAGAGAGAGAGAGAAAGGCAAAGAGAAAGAGAGAAAGGCAAAGAGAGAGAGAGAAAGGCAAAGAGAGAGAGAGAAAGGCAAAGAGAGAGAGAGAGAGAAAGGCAAAGAGAGAGAGAGAAAGGCAAAGAGAAGAGAAAGGCAAAGAGAAGAGAAAGGCAAAGAGAAGAGAAAGGCAAAGAGAGAGAGAGAGAGGGAGAGAGAGAGGCAAAGAAAGAGAGAGAGGCAAAGAGAGAGAGAAAGGCAAAGAGAGAGAGAGAGAAAGGCAAAGAGAAGAGAAAGGCAAAGAGAGAGAGAGAAAGGCAAAGAAAGAGAGAGAAAGGCAAAGAGAGAGAGAGAAAGGCAAAGAGAGAGAGAGAAAGGCAAAGAAAGAGAGGGGAAAAAGAAAGAAAACAATAAGAGAGATAAAAAAAAAGAAAGGGAACAGATACTGAATGAAAGAAAGGATAGCCAGAAATACACTCGGGGGGGGGGGGGGGGGGGGGCTTGAAGAGCAGTCATGTAGATGAGAAAGCATCTGACTAGAAAGAATAAGGAAACCCCAGAACTTTGTAAGATGGATGACTGCTCTCGATCACTTATGCTACTTTTTGAGATTAAATAAAGTAGACATCCCAACAACCTAAGAAGGGCAGGGGGGGGGGGGGGCAGGGCCAAATGGATACCAGTGCAAACTATAGACTCAGCTATGCAGAGTTCAAATCTTATTGAATCTATTGGAGTCATTTTCGCACTAATACTTTTCAGAAAGGTATGAACCTGAAATGTCCCTCCAGCTATGGGCAAAAATAGTAACATAGTATACAGGAAATATTGTGCTTTGGCATTAAATAATCCAAAAAGGGTTGATATGCAGTAAAACAGAAACAAAACCAATATGGCAGAGAGATATATCAGCAAGACTCAATTCACTTTCAGAATTTTAAAAGAAAACGTGGATTCCAAGTTTTATGGAAGTCTTTAATGAATAAATCAAAATTCAAAATCAGCCGAGCAGTTAATTTTTTAAAAGCAATTTTTTAAGTTTGCCTTTGAACCGGGAAACATGCATCAACGTCATAGAAAAGAAAGCTAAAGAAATATTTTTATCTTGAACATTGGAAGATTAAAAGCTAAAATATGCTTCCTGGCTTTCACACGATGCCTTTCGATACATAATCCAGTATTAATAAAGGATTTTCAGACAATCTTAATCTATAATTTACAGCTTATTTATTGGATAATTCCAGAAATATGCGAGTAAAAAGGGCTGTAAATCTTGAAAGCGTCTCATTTTTTCTTAAAATTTTAGAAATTGCCAATCTATCTCCAGTAAAAAAAGGAAAAAATTACAGATAATTTTAAACGAATTAACAAAATGAAAAATAATTTTTTTTTTAAATTAAAAAGGTGTAAATCAAATAATATTTTTAACTCTGTGCAACTGTCCTTTTTGATGAAAAAAAGAAATACATCATCAAATTAGGACGATTACTCATCTTTCACATAAAAAAAAAGAAACAGGAAAGACACAAAAACGACGATTGCCTCCATTTCCTCCGTTTGAATTTTACTCAAGAATTTAAAGAAAGTTTGAAAGAGAAACTAAAAAAAAATACACAAATCCGGAAACATTTCTATAAACTAAATTTATGAAGAAGAAAAAAAAAACAGAATTGCATCACGTGTGTCTTGAAAAAAAAAACACCTAAAAAAGAGAAACTTCATAACTACTCTTAAGGATTGAAACAGCTTGTTTGCTATAAATAGATGTTCATACTAATACTGAAGTCTGCTCATGTATTGAGCACTATTGAAATAAATAATGAAACACAAGTCGAATTATTTGGATTATTTGGACTACTGTTCTCATTTTGGATGTTCTTCTTACAACCCTACGGCCGATGTAACCTCAGACTTTTTTCAGGTACATCTCGTCAAACTCGAGAACGGGTATATCAAACTCTGGAATTTGTACAGAATTTTAAACGGAACCCTTTATTTAATCCACGAGCATAGCTTGCTTCTGTCAGCCATGACTGTGTAAAAGTCTTAAATAATTCGTAATTATATTCTTAGTATCATCCGTACTGAGGATTGAACCTTCAACCTCCAGAAGATTGTCACTTAGAACTGATTATTACTTAGCACCACGATTCCAGAGTTTGACATTCACATTCCCTAAGTTTAACAAGATGCGGCTGAAACGTTGAGAGAATAACATCAAAGATGAGAACAGTAGCCCAAATAATCCAAATTATCAACATAAAAAATTCCAAAAGATAAAGGAAACATATCCATAGATAGCTGTTTCGGCATGTCATGGAAGTTTCAGTGGGGAGGGTTTGTACGCTGAGATTCGAAACCCGACCACTTGATCAGCATATATCTAATTACATACTATTACCAAGCATCAGCTTGCTTGGGAATGAATGAGGATCTCCTCCTCCTCACAGACCTGAACGTATGTTAGCATTTTTATTCCTTGATTATTGAAATTTTCGATTTATAAAGTGAAACCGTCATCTTTGCTGTTTATGGATGTCAATGCAAGCCTCATAACAAAATTGATATCACCATTGGATTCCTTGTGAAATTTTACCCAAGAAAAGTTCTCCGGTCTGGTTATAGGGCTTTGTTTTCAAGATTATAGCCAGACAGAGACACCACAAATTATAGTAAGTATAGATATAGATTTATTTTAACTAGCCAGATGGTGAATTCTATACAGACATTTCTTTCTTAACTTTCGGAATTTATTTTGAAAATGGCCATATCTTATTTAATTAAAAACGCTCAATGAAAATAAATGTTAGTAAGATTTGTTTTGTTTTAATGGATTCAAATTGCGTGGTTGAAATGTTTTGTGCAGACGAGAAATTTGTTATCCATTTCAGTGGTGGCCTTCAGATCATTATTTGATTGGTCAATTTGAGTGGCGTGACAGTTTTTAAAAAGTAAACAAACGCAGACGACAAATTTGACGATAAAATCTTTCTGAGATTATTTCGTCAGATGAAATCTGGGCGTGGAATTGTCAACACCTTTTTCTTTTCTTTTTTATCTCCGTGGTCATAATCTTCTTTCTTTAGGAAAATTGTGGCCACGTTAATTACTTTTGCTTCTTTTCATGTAAAATCTACATTATGGTGTCGAAAAATAATTTAAAAGAGTTTTAAAAATAACGTGATAGATTTGAGATATTTTTCTCTTAAATTTTTATTAGTAGCCCAGTTTCTCAATTTCTTTTTTATTTTCAAGATTATAAAAAAACATTTTTATGCGGATGAGTACACGTTCACGTGCACAAAGGAAATATTAGAATATCGCCTTTTAATATTTCCCGGAAACTGTTATCATTAAAATCACACAAAAAATTTTGCCAATCATATTTTTGGGGGGAAAATATTGAATAAACAATGCTTAATTCAATGATAATGTCATTCATTCGAGAAATAAATTTTCCTTTGAGTTATATTTATTTTATTAGCATGGAATTTAGGAGCTTTTTTCGTAATATAGAAGAAATATTTTTATTTTTTTATTTTTTTAATTGTTAACATCGTAATGAAAAATAAATTCATGCGTTTTTTTAGTATTTTGAGATATAACTTTACAAAAATATACAGTAGGTAATAAAACCTACAGCTAAAGTGATTACCAGTCATCTTGCCTTGGCATGTCATCGGGTGATAATCATGGAGGCTCAGAGAGTGATACTCGTGTTGTACAAGTGTTTCTCATTACAATCCAATGATGTAAAGATATCTTTTTGCGATCTCATTTGTCACCCAAAAATTATAAAAGTCCTACGAGGCTGAAGGAGTGATAAAGCCTGCAGATAAAATCTGCTAAGAGCATAGTCATAATTTTTTACATATCAAAGGATGTAGATCTGCAGCTGGTCTAAAAAGCTACCTATGAAGTTATAGATGAGGAAGGAATAACAGTGGATAAATGTGATGAGATGGAAATCATCTCTGAAGATGCAGTGAATCATCATCATATAAAGTACTGAGTTAGAATCCTTTACCTTTGAAGTGAAAATAGTGCTCAATATTTATTTTTAAATAGAGTCATAATAATCTGTATCTTGCAAACCGTTTCTATGTTATTGCTTTTCTTCAAATGTTCAGAGTCCGTTTTGAACGGCTGATTTCAAGTTATTAGTCATGTGAAAAAATCATGTACTCAGCATATAAAAGTCTTTTTGACATCAAAGACCTACAATTATGCATTATAGAGTTTAGAAATTTCCTCAAGATGGAGAGCGCTCGATATCAGGGATAAAACATTTATAAACAAAAGCAAAGTAACCACAAAATATAAACTTCATGGTAACTGTTACTTTTATGCCAATGAGATAATGATTTTAAAATTTCTTCATAACTTATATAAAATCTCTGAAGAGAAGTTCAAAACTTAAGTTTTTACCAGAATATTTTTACAGCAGAAATTGGATGTGATAATTTTATCAATAAAAATGAATAAAATAATATTCTTTAGTGGTCTAACCCCAAGCCAAATATTCTTCCCATCACTGGTCTGCTGTCTTCAGCATGCATATATGTACCCCACTAAACATGCAGCAGTGTGCATGATTACACAGCTTAGTAAAAGGTAAAGGCAATTCCTGCAAGAATACAAGTAAATAAATAGAACAAAGAATGCTTTTAACAGTTATGCCATGGGTCCATGTGGATGATTGAAAGTGTTAAAAATTGTTGAGATTTGAAAGTTTTAGTCAGTTTGAGTTTAAACAACATGGGACAAATGTCTGATTGAAAATTAAGTGAGGAACCCAAATAGTGCTGGGGAATCACTGCTACTTGCTTGGAGAATAATGCAGTAACTTCTTTCACTGCATTTCTTAAACGGGCAGAAATCTAAACAAGGAATAAAATCTATAAACTAAAACTATAAAAATCACCTTATCCTTCCTTTCAGTTTTTTGGAGTTGTGTTTGACCTCATATATATATAGCTTTGCAGACTATGGTATCAGAGAGTTAAAATCTGTTCAATTATACACTAAATAATATTAGGAAAGCTATGGACCTGGAATTCTCACAGCTACGGTAAAAATAGCAACTTGTGTTCACTTAATTCCATACAATGAGTCGTTTGTAATAACTTTTAGGTTTTGGCATTAAATAACTAAAAAATGGCTGATATTCCGTAAAACAAAGAAAATCTTTCAGTTTTCTAGTAAGGTCATACATAGGTATAACATTGCTTTCTACCATGTCTAGTTCTGCTGAATCATTAAGATTTGAACACATTCGCAATCACATTAAGATTCGATAATAAAATTCTATTAAGAACAATTTTAATCATATCCTTGAAATCCTGGCTAATTTATTTAATTAAACACGTCTTCATAATCTTAGTGAATTATCAATCTACTCCAACCCCACCCACCTTTGATGTCATCAATACTAACAATGTTATCTCATTCAAGCTACGAGATTGAAAGATTTGGGGGAAAAAGTAAATACATAAGTGTGTGTGTGTGTATATACATACATATATGTATGTATGTATGTATGTAAGGTAGATACAAAGATTTCCAAAAGTCACGTTTTTGTCTGGGACAATAAAAGAAGTCCCAGATAACATAACGTTTGGAAATCTTTATTTACCTTATACTTTGATTTGCAAAAGTGTAATTATATACATATATATATATATACATATACATATATATATATATATATATACACACACACAAGTGGACACTTGCTACATTGAATCACACTGAGGAATCATAAATAACGAAACAGTTGTATGTGAATGATTTTATATATATATATATATATATATATATATATATATATATATATGGAAAATGAAAAAAAAAAAATCAATCATCTTGAGGAAGTCTTGGAATAAATATGAAACAGTGATGAATATATCAACAATTTTTAACAGTTTTCCTTTTTTCATTAAGTTGAATTATTAATTCCATGATGATAATCATCATCATCATCATATATATTATAATAATTAGTGGTTTCAAGCTGATAAAATGGGCAATTATATGGATGAATAATAACCTTCTAAAATTGTCTTATTCACTAAGAGTTCTAGCAATTATGCATTGGACCTTTACAGAAATGAAAAGCTTTCGATTTAGTGCGCATGTCTATTTTTGTTGTTGTTGTTGTTGTTGTTGTTCTATTGTTTTTACTAGCAGAATTATAGAATTTATTGGCAAAAATATACTAACCCTGTCGTTATTTACGTGTTTCGAGCTGCTGTCCTCATCTTGGTTATGTTCACAATGTTTCCGCGTCTGTACTCTCCAGCCTTCTTCAGGTATCTTTTGTCATAATCGGTGACCTTCCAGGAATTTCAAACTGAACCGTTTATTTAATCAACTAGAGTAGAAGATTGTTCTTTTTCAGCGTTGCACATGGACATACGGATATTCCGTTGAAAATTCCGAGAAGGTTAAAGAGAAAGAGAAAGAGAAGTGAGAAAAGATGGAAATCCTGGTGGTGGATGAGAACCACTCAGATGAGGACAACAGTAGGGAATATCGCAACAATTTAATTAACAATAATATCTCATTTCAGAAATATTGTTAAATAGTATCCTTGTTATGTTTCACAATTTTTGAGATGAGGATTGATCATTTGGATTTTTTGGATCATTTGGACTACGACAGTAGTCAGAGTAACCTTGTTTCGTTTCTTTGTTTTTTTTTTTGTTTGAGATGGAGAGAAGGGTGGAGAAAGCATAAGCCTCACCCGGAAGTGCTAGTATAAGTACCCATCCCATGGTCATGCTTACAGACAAATTATGAGTCTCTCTCCCTCTAAAAAAAAAAAAAAAAAAAAAAAAAATTTTTAAATGTCTAAATATTGAAAGTGCTCTAAAGAATGTTTTGTATTTTATTGACTTCTATAGTTTGAACTATATCACCTGATCCACTTAATATATATACATTTAATTTGCCCATAAACTGGTTTAGGAGATAAAATTTATTTATTAGAACATTTAGTTTTGTTTTATGACATAATCCCCATTTTTCGTTAGTCAACACATTGGATTTCCTTAGATGGATATTTTCAATTATTTTATTTCTTCCTCTGCTGATATAAAAATAACAATCATACATTTTTTTTTCATACTCTTGTTCTGGACTGGTAATATTGTCTTCTGAACATTTGGGAATATTACTATTGTTGCTCAACGAATTTTGTTAAACCTGAAACCAACAAGATGGAAGCATACACTGGTTTCAGGTTTTCGCTTCTGCAGTTATTTTCATTTCGAAGCTAAACTAACGAATGGCATCGTTTAGTTTTGAGGCAATTGTAATGAAAAATAGCTGAGAGTAGAAATCCCAAGAAAACTCAATGATGCAAAAGTAAAAGCGTTTTACATAAAGCAGCAATGTCAGGATTAGGTTCATCCCGAAACATTGACACAACTGTCTTCATTTCAACAGAAATTCCTCGCTAATATATTGTACAGCGTTACTAGTAGCAAGGGCTTTTATTTCTACTATAATCTAAAAATACATCTTACAAGAAAAGCACTAAGCAAGGGTTAGGGTAATGGATGAAGGCAGGGTGGAGAATGGGGTACACTCAGGGTAGGGACATGAACAAAAATCGTTAACCCTTATATTCACATGAAGCCATTTGTAGAAAATGTTGATTTCATTTAGGTAGGTTCAGCCACATGATTGTTTAGAAATAAAATGGGTTTTTTTAAGTTTAAAAAGAAAAATTGTTCAGAAAATCCAATTTCCAGCTTTAGTTACTCCAACAACTAAAGTTATAAAAAAATTAATTTCTTCAAATATTTTTACATTTCTATGAAGACAAATTCCTGGAGATATCTATATAAAAAGTGCCGGTGAGATTTTCGAAGTCAGACCCAAATAGCAATCTGGCTGGCATATCGATACTTGATTCTGTTTTTTTCTTTCAGTATGTTATTAGCATGAATAACATTTGGTTCACTGCAGTTTCTTTCTAATAAGGATTAATCCGGCTAGAAACTTTGTCAGACTGGGGACATTTTCTGTTTATGACCTAAAATAATACATTGATAAAATGAAATTATACAATTTATTTGCATGTGTCTGCCTTCGCATAAACAATTACATTTTTTTTACCATAGCTCTTAGCCCATTTATTCCTACGATATCACAACATGAAGTAGATTTCTCTTCCTCTAACAACTTTAAATCTGTAAGCAGTCTTAATTAATAACGTTGCAAATGGAGAATCAATGAGTAAGTACTTTTATTATTCTATTGTCCAGAAACAGAGTTTTGATAATTATATAAAGTGAGAATACATACACAAACATTAAATAATGTGTCACGTCAGAAGGAACACATTCTTTTCTATAATAGGGGCAATTTTGCGAAATACTCTTTCTCTTTGATAGGGGTGCAAACGATTTAAAATAAATTACGTTGTCTTCCAATTTAAAGATTTTTATTTTTACTGTTTTGAGACTTTTTTTTTAAACATATATTACTTTCATGTACTATAGCATTATTGGAGAACTGCAATCTATGGTAATTCACCTAAAAAGGTGTTAAAAATAAATACAACACAAAAAAAACATTTTTTTAGACCAAATAGCGTTTTTAAGGAGTTGAAGATCAATTATGTGTGGGTTGGTTTTTTTTTGGGGGGGGGGGGGCAGTTCCTGCTTAAAATATCCATTAAAACGTGTTACAAATACAATAATTACTTACTTTTGGGGGCGATTTGAACTTTTAATGGTCGTGTACACGATAAGTAGATTTTTACTGAGCATGTTACACACACACACACACACACACACACACACACACACACACACACACTGTGCACCCCTTTTCAGTATTTTTTTGTTCATTATTTTTCGTATTGCCACCCGGAATTAGGGCATATGTTTTTGTTGTGGACTGATCCGGATTCACCCATAGTGACAGGATGGATTTGTCAGGTCACTCTGAAGTCTACACTTTTTCCCTTACCAAGGAGAACCGCTTAGCTCTTAGCACGTCTGCTTAGAGCCGGTAATGGCGACCAACTTATTGTAATTAAGTATTCTTAATACAATTCCTATTCCTTTCAATTCCTGTCTTGGGTTTCTTATTATTCTTACGATATAACAGTTTTTTATTGGCATTATTATTATTACTAAAGTTTGATCAGGAACATCAATTGTTTTCAGCATAAAAAAAAGGGCCAACACTTTTTACCACCCTTAACAAACACAATTTATCTCCTTTTCTGGTCCACAAGTAGGTGATCATTTTATGTTACATTTATAACTGTTTTACTGACATGTTTTTTCAGACTGGTTTACATGTAATTGCTACTTCTACTAAATAATTCAATGTAACTTGAGTATCTTTAATCTGATTCGACAGAATTCTTTCAGTCTCACAGAATATATAGTTTTTGTATTATACGAGTATTGAATTGATTTATCGGCATTGGTGGAGGGAAGCAGTTTGGCATCACTCATCAGACTGCTGACTTATCATTGAGAGCTCATCAATTTGATCAGTGTTGATTACTGAACGCCACAGGGTCATGAGGAGCACCATTCTGTCATCCAGTAATGGCCACACCCACGTTTGTTGGGAGGCAGGTAAATTTGAACATTGCATTTGAAACCTAAAACCGAGAATGTGTAAAAATCAGGTGCTGTTTGCAAGTGAAAGGTTTATAGAATGATAATTAAGAATATAGTCATGTTTATAATTTTTTTTGTAAAAGCGTTTTATTTTTTCCTTAATTTCTTTTTAATTTCAATAAATATATACATTTTTTCGACAATTACATGTTAACAGCCTAAAAAAGTGTGTTGGTAAAATATTTTTTAAAGTTTGAAAAATAGAAAACAGTTATAAATGTTGCATAAAATGATCACCCATTAAAACTATTTTGAGACAGAGTAAATTAGTAGTGTTGGGCTATAATTTTACTAAAATTAATATTCAGCAAATATTTATTGAAATTGAAAATTAATTAGGGAAAAAATAAAATGCATTTTACACATCTAATTTTAAAACAAATTATAAACATGACTATATTCTTAATTATCATTCTATAAACATTTCACCCACAACCATCAAATGGTTTTTACACATTCTCGGTTGGAGGTTTCAAATGCAATGTTCAAATTTACCCAACTCCCCACAAAGTCGAGCTTAACATAGGTGTGGCCATTACTTTGTGGTGTTCAGTAATTGACACTGATCAAATTGATGAGCTCTCAATGATAAGTCAGCAGTCTGATGAGTGATGATAAACTGCTTCCCTCCACCAATGCCGATAAATCAATTCAATACTCGTATAATACAAAAATTTTATATTCTGTGAGACTGAAAGAATTCTATCTAATATGATTAAAAATATGTAAGATTCATTGAATTATTTAGTAGAAGTAGATTGGATGGGGGATCCTCAGCTAAGTATATGGCAACCCATCTAAGAGAAGGAAACTGAAATAAAACCTACAGCTAAAGTGATTACCAGTCATCTTGCCTTGGCATGTCATCGAGTTATAATCATGGAGGCTCAGAGAGTGATACTCGTGTTGTACAAGTGTTTCTCATTACAATCCAATGATGTAAAGATATCTTTTTGCGATCTCATTTGTCACCCAAAAATTATAAAAGTCCTACGAGGCTGAAGGAGTGACGAAGTGTGCAGATAAAACCTGCTTAGAACATGGTCATAATTTTTCACATATTAAATGATGTAGATCTGTAGCTGGTCTAAAAAGCCACCTATGAAGTCATAGATGAGGAAGGGATAACAGTGGATAAATGTGATGAGATGGAAATCATCTCTGAAGATGCAGTGAATCATCATCATATAAAGTGAAGTGAAAATAGTGCTCAATATTTATTTTTAAATAGAGTCATAATAATCTGTATCTTGCAAACCGTTTCTATGTTATTGCTTTCCTTCAAATGTTCAGAGTCTGTTTACATTTTTAACGGCTGATTTCAAGTTTTTAGCCATGTGAAAAAAAACATGTACTCAGCATATAAAAGTTTTTTGACATCAAAGACCTACAATTATGCATGTATATACATTATAGAGTTTAGAAATTTCCTCAAGATGGAGAGCGCTCGATATCAGGGATAAAACATTTATAAACAAAAGCAAACTTTTACTTTTATGCCAATGAGATAATGATTTTAAAATTTCTTCATAACTTTTATAAAATCTCTGAAGAGAAGTTCAAAACTTAAGTTTTTACCAGAATATCTTTTCACAGCAGAAATTGGATGTGATAATTTTATCAATAAAAATTAATGAAATAATATTCTCAGTAAAATCGTCTCATAGGAAGAGGCAACAGTTGTTTAAAGACATTGTTTAACGCAGAGGTTCTCAATTTGTTTCAACCCTGTAGAAGACCAGTTTAAATAAAAAAGATCTTAAGATGCATACATTTAATCTGTGCATTTAGCGATGAAAATGCTATTTCGAACTTCCTTAACGAAATGCTAAAAAGAGAATAACAAAACTAACACCATAAGAAACTTACTAAGTGTGTTGTGCTTAAGTTGGAAATGGCATTTTAGATGCATCCATGGCTTCTCTATGTAAAAAGCTTTATTTTCCTGTCTCTCAGTCCAGTACGCTTATGTTTGAAATAGTATTTTCATCACTAAACACACATATTAAATAGACACATCTTAACAATATTGGTTCTTATGTTTCAGAATTTTTTAGATGAGGATTGGATTATTCAGACTACTGTTCTCATCTTGAATGTTATTCTCACAACGTTTCGGCCAATGTAACCTCAACCTTCTTCAGGTGACCTTGTCGAACTCCAGAATCTGTACAGAATTTCAAATGAAACCCTTTATTTAATTCACATTGCACTTGAAGTCGGAGGTTACATATCGTCCAAAAATGTTGTGAGAATAACATGCAAGATGAGAACAGTGGTTCGAATAAGCCAAATAATAAAATATTGGTTCTTGTTTTTTAAAATAGCAAGTTGCACAATAGTAGCACTGCATAGCCACCCGTAGTTATGTGAATACAATGGCCGTTAGTCATCAGGAAAATAAACAAAAATTGAGAATGAAAGACTTATCCCAGAACAATTTCTGATTTTCTATGATGTTTATGACTACAGATTACATACATTGGTCAGTCCACTTTTATATCAATAGATGGGTTTGATAAAAAGCCAAAACGTGGTATTAAAACAAAACTGATCACACAAAAGAATTGATATTTTTAACTATCGATAACAATCGAGGGTGCATTACAATCGATAACAATCGAGGGTGCATTACAATCTATAGCAATCGAGGGTGCATTACAATCGATAACAATCGAGGGTGCATTACAATCGATAAATATCGAGGGTGCATTACAATCGATAACAATCGAGGGTGCATTACAATCGATAGCAATCGAGGGTGCATTACAATCGATAACAATCGAAGGTGCATTACAATCGATAGCAATCGAGGGTGCATTACAATCGATAGCAATCGAGAGTGCATTACAATCGATAACAATCAAGGGTGCATTTCAATCGATAAATATCGAGGGTGCATTACAATCGATAAATATCGAGGGTGCATTACAATCGATAAATATCGAGGGTGCATTACAATCGATAAATATCGAGGGTGCATTACAATCGATAAATATTGAGGGTGCATTACAATCGATAGCAATCGAGAGTGCATTACAATCGAGAGTGCATTACAATCGATAAATATCGAGGGTGCATTACAATCGATAACAATCGAGAGTGCATTACAATCGATAAATATCGAGGATGCATTACAATCGATAGCAATTGAGGGTGCATTACCTCAAAACAAGTTATCAAGCTAATCAATTGAAATGACAAAAAAAAAAAGGATTAAATTATATGTACTAAAATCAGAGAAATGTCTTTTTGCCCTAGAAGTGTGAAATTTGCTGTAATTATTTCCTGTCTAAATATAAACACTTTTTTCTTAAGGAAACCTGTTTTTTAAACACATATCAGCATTTGCTTCGGGCATAGAAGAACAAAGACTCCTTCACAAGGAAATATATTTATTTCATAATGCCAAGAATATCACTCCACTCAGGAGAGGTAGCCCCAAATATACACACAAAATAGTGATGAGAGGTTTAAAATATAGTTCCACAGTATTTCATGGGTTAGGGTTAGACACTGTCTGCTTTTTAGTCTCTATTTACTTGTCTTACCATGAGGGAAGAGTCGGTCTTTAATGTAGGGAAAATGCAGCTTCCCAAAAAAGGCACTCTGGATTGGGACAAAAATTAAAATTGCCTTAGTCTAGAAGGATTTTTTCTTCACTGACAGAAGACAGAATAGATGAATTATAGTATCAGAACAGATACTACACTTTGCTCCTCTGCTCTTTTGTCTATTTTGATTTTTTTTAGATGCGTCCATCATGCTTCAGTTTGAAAACGAATTTTCATTGCTAAATGCACAGATTGAATCGATAGCGCTTATTTTATATGCATCCAAGCAGATCTAAAAGGAGCTCTGGTTTTCAGACACGTTCAGTTGGAAATTTGGATCGTTAAACACACAGATTGAATGAACACATTCTAAAGAATGGATCCATTCTTGTTGAGGAGTTTTGTTTTAGGTTTCATAACTTTGTGAATATTCGTGGGAGTATTTTGAGTTCACACACTGAGCAATTCGATAGCATGTCAATCTTTAGGAGGATTAGGTTAAACACAAATGAGACGTGTTTGTGAGTGAATAAAAGAACGATTAAAAATGTTACTGATCAAGTACGTTTCAGCATTTAGAAAAATGAGGAAAAAGAAAATTGTCACTCATGGATGCGTCCTTTATTTTTCTTGATTCAGTGCACACAAATCTAATTAAAGTGACATTTAAAAAAAATAATCTGTCAGTCAAGATTACAAAACTATGCATCTTGTTCCAACCTGTTCTAAAGAAAAATTGCAGTAAATGAAATAAAACAACAAAAAAAATGACAAAGTTGGCAACCATAATAATTCACCAAGACAACAATTCCTACTTCTATTTGTTATTCTATGAAAAACTAGGAAAGAAAACAGGCGGCTGATGAAGAGCCATGTTCCAGAATTTTATCCAACTTGAGGGTTAACCATGCCCCCGCCCTCCGAGTATCTGGCAAGTTTTGAGCATTTTTGAAATATGGAAATAGAACTAATTTATTCGAATTACAAGAATTCTATCACAAAGAATTTTTCAAAACTTGCAACACGTCTCTTTGCAAATCCCCTAGCTTGAATTTTTAGGTTAGTTTCAATGCTTACTTGGTTAAAAATCGTTGTCCAACTCAGAAAGTCTTCCAGAGCAATTTTCCTGTTCTAAACTGAAGTTCATGCACTTTAATTTCGCAAATCATCTCTAAACTATTGATTCAACTACAACACCTGCACCATACAATTCACAAATTCTTTTACACATTTTTGCAACATTTTATGACAAAAATACTTTTGGCTATAAATTTGTAATTCTGATAAGAGCTAACAAAAGTAAAAAACAGCGATGTTTAGTGCGAGATGTAAATTGTTGCTTAGCATGCTGCAAATGATGCCAACATATCAGGCATACCAACACTACATCAAGTACATGAAGCATTTAAAGACAACTGCCAATATCACTCAGCATTTTCTGGATGATGCACTATAAATTAATGCTAAGGTAGAATTGATTTTTATTTCAATAATCAAAGAGAGTAGAAAGTGGGCCTTGGGTTTACTTTTGGCAGCCTCATAACTCTTGCTTCCCTTATTTTGTCCTTTAGTCCTCACATAACATGAGCAATGTTTCTGACAAAGGGGGAAGAATTGCTGTTTTCGGGGTCGGAATCTATCTAACACTTATTGTTGGTTAGTTTTTGACCTTGAAGTAATATATTTTTAGCTCCTTACATCAAGTGACTTCATACCCTATCTGGAGGGATTTCCATCAAAAAAAATATTTTCTAAATCTTGACCTTCTCCAATAACCCTCATGCCTAGAAACACCAGGGTTTAACCTCTCAAATTCTCTTCACCTACTTATCCATCCACAAATCAATTTACAGGAATCTCTCAGAATAAAAAAATAAGTAAAAATTTTAATAAAGAAGATTAACAAATCAAATTCAATTGACACGCATGAACTTAAAAAAAAATTTTTTTTTAAACTATCATTCATCAGCAAACTTCATCTTCCAGAGTTGCCGAAGTGCCATCTTCAGGAGTTATTTATTTGTACAAATATTTTCCCAATCCACTCGTGTGTCGTCTGCCTTTCATTTCTTTCCAGTATTCCTTGTAAAATAGTTTGTTTTTATAAGGCTATTGGATCTAGAGACATGGCCGTACCAGTCCAGTTTTCTCTATTTGTTACTGTGAGACTTTTCTTTTTCAATTTTCTTATATCTTGTTTTTGTTGGGGATGGGGAATCCTACCGGAACTTTTAAAAACATTCACAGCAGAAGAAATTACATCAGTATTAAATTAAATCTTTCTTTATAAAAACGTGTTTAGTATTTTAATTATTATCATTAAATCAATAACGTGAAACTAAATAAAATTTATATCAAGCCAACATAGAAAAAAACCCAAAAAAAACATACATTTAAAGAAAGTTTTCATTTGCTGCTTTTTTTTGCTTAGATGGAAAGGGGAGATAGAAAGAATAGCTTTCTTCTTTCTTTCACTTTTGGCTGACAAAAAGAAGGGAAGACAGAAAAATTATGCTTTTCTATTTCCAAGGCAAAGGTTATGGGTTTGAACCTCATCTGGGCATAAGTATTTTTTCTCTCATTTTGACTTAAAATAAAATTAAACATTTCAGATTAGAATACCGAACAGATTGTTCAGTTTTACTTTCATTTTTTTCTCTAATCCATGGAAATTAGGACTCCAAGCGATGCCAGATAGGCCTGCTAGTTTTTTTTATATAATAGACAGAGCACATTCACACATAACGTAATTCAGGGTGTTCTTTCCTGACACGTTACTCACCAGAAAATCAGCTCTCCATTCAACTCACAGGGAGGGGGGAGGGGGTCCTTCCTCAAAAACATTGGATTTGATTTGTTTATTGACAATCAACCCTTGTTGGGTTATCGCATGTTAAAATACAATACATCTATTGTAAATGATTCATGATTAATTGAACACAAGTTGCTATTTTTAACAATTGGGGTTGTATTGCAGGTTTGTATCTTTTCCCTACAATATTAGTGTGTTAATGGTCACAAAAGATACAATAGGATTTGAACTCGGCATAGCTGATTCCACAGGCCATGTTGGTATCTATTAGGTCAATTATGCACTCTCTCTCTTAAATCAAGTACAAGTAGATCATCTCTCTCATAAAGATTAACAACATCTGTTTGAATCATGAACCTGATGTAAAAAAAAAAAAAAAGGGTCATTTATTGTATTGAGAAGGATCATCTATTGTTGTCACTACTACCTACCTATGTTCCTAGGCTATGATAAGTTAACTCCGTAGAATTTCAATGGTTAAAGCAAGTAACACTTAAAAAGGTATTATTCCAGTCTTTTTAGTTTTTACTCTCATTGGATTTCTTACAAATCAAATTTGAAACATTTCTTTTTGAAAAGACTAATTGTGATACTTAAAGTAACAGTTAATAATATAGTTCACAACCTGACATCCGGAGGAGACGACTCTAGCATAAGGCAACTCAATATTTTACACACAGAAAAGAAGATGAAATAATACTAATGTATATAACAGTATTATCTTATGCTTTCTGGCGATGTTGCTATCCCTCCAGGTCAGCTTAACAGTGGACACAAAACCTGGTTAACAAACAAACAAAAAAACATCTAAATTGGCCAACTTGTTCTCACATCTATTTTTGGCTTTTCCTCTCTCTCATTTCATTTACTATGCTCTTTTCTAGTCAATCAATAGAAATTACGTCAGTATATTATAGACTATTTCTCTCATCTGCACTCAATTAAAATCCTCCTCCTCCTCCTCCTCCTCCTCCAATATCAAACATAAGTAGTGATTTACACATCTCTCCATGAAGTACGAGTTGAATATAAGATTTTTCTTATTGGGTGCATAGTTCAGGTTAAAAATAAAGTGACCACAGTACTTTCGAACTGTGGGGGAGACAACACAGGCTCTGCTCCAAGAATTTGCAATTGAATTATTTTAGAATCTCTATAATAATACGCTTGTATATATGCTATCACCTTCCACACCCTTTTTTAAAAATGAGGTTGTCTGATAAGCCAAAGAATAATTGCAGACTATCCGGTGTCGCTGGGTGGCAAAAATTTAGATTTTAAAATAAATTGTTCCAAAATCAAATAAGACATCATAAATAGTATTCTGCTGTTGTCGGCTTAAAAAGTAAAATTCTTTTTATTTAAAAGGATATTTCATCTTAGTTATAGAGACAATTTACTTTTATTTGAAAAAAAACCAAAAAACTTTTACTTGCCCCCCTCCAAGTGACTTGGATTTTGTGGTTTCTTTGTTTATTCCCAGCCTCATGGACTAAATTAATCGTTTATTTAATGATATTACCATGTTTTTTTAAATTTTGTTTACATCCACACAAACATGAGCGTCAATTTAAAAAAAGTGTCATATACATGGGTAGAGCTCTCTGGTAGAGGAAATAACAGTTTCTCATTAACATAAAGCAATAATCTTCTGTACCAAATAGATTTCTCGCATAGTAAAAACATATGCAAATAGAAAGAGTACATATAGCGCTAGAATTTCTTCTGTCAATAGTTTGTTGGCACAGGAGGTTAGGTACTTGGACTGCAGATCTCATTTGTATGTAAGCGGCCATTCGAGTTTCAAATACAGTTGCTACGTCTAGTCACACTGATGAATGATAGACAACGAAACAGCTGTGAATGAGTATATTTTATATATTCCTCTTCTTTATTTTTCCTTTTTCTCTAGCACTCATAGTATTTTACCGTATTCATTTGCGACATTCTCTCCGAAGTAATATTTTCGAAAATATCTTAGAAAATGACCTCCAGTCTGTAGTAAAATGGGGCCATAAATGGATGGTTACATTTAATGCTACGAAGACAAAGCTCCTTTCCTTTAACAATTATAAGAAACCTTTCCAACCATCGATTGTCATGGCTAATAGCACTCTACCAACATTCAAACTCTTCGGCCTAACATTCACAGGCAACATGAAGTAGAGTAAATACATAGAAGATGCTGCCGAGTCTTCCGCAAAGAAGGTAGGCTCCCTCTACCGGGCTAGAAAATTTCTCATACCTGCCAGTATCCTATACTTCTACAAAGCCACCATTCGCTTTAAGATGATTGATTTGAAGAAAAACATAGATTTTAAAATTTGAAAATATCTGGTGCGTTAAATTTTAACTATGTTTTTCTTCAAATCAGTCATCTTTAGAAATTCTTTAAATAAAGACGAAACGTCACTGAATATATAAACAATTTTCAGTTTTCCTCTATTCATTACATTGGATTATTAATTCCATATCATATAATATATATATATAGCAATACTAATGAATGTCTTAAATCGCAGGAAGGTTGGCCGGCCAAGGAAAACTTGAAGCAATTGATTAAGCAAAACCGCACGGAGTGGAATTTGGAAACTGCTGATCAGCTGATCAGTGAGAACTTGAGAGTGAGCTTGCATAATATCAAAAAATGACTGACCCCTGAACAAAGGGAAAGTGAAGTCAAATTAATAGAAAATTACTAGCTGAAATTACTCGGCGTTGTCTGGGTGGCTTTTTACTTTCATTTTTCTCTTTTTTTTAAATTATTTAATTTTCGTTTGTTTGTTTGTTTTTTACCAAATTATTTGAATTTATTTTAAATACGATTTTGAAAGTTAAATTTAATTATTACAGTATTAAATTATTAATTGAACTAAATTTTTAACAAACTAGAATTAATTGAAAGCATCGTTAAGAGATATATTTGAAAAGATTTTTTTTTCGACGCTTTCAATGCTGTAGTGACACTCATATTATTCTATCCACTGCTTGCACCGGACATATATAAAAACACTCCAATAACATCGGAGAGAATCGTCAGTCTTCGGCGTTTCCGTTGACTTTCACCATGAAACAAAAAAATTTTTTTTAATATATATACTGTCTGCCATGATTAGAGTTTGTTAAACCGAAAATTCGGATTTATAAAATATATTAAAAAAATTTTTAAATGATTAATAAATTTCATTTATTGATATAAATTCACGCATCTGTTGACTGGTTTCTCAAATTTTCAAATAGATATATGTATACTTTACTAATAAATATTACTTTCTTATAGTCAAATAAAATTTAACAAATTTGTTTGGTTTTTATCTGTTATTCCTTTTTTAATTGAATATTTTAACATTTCTAACAAACGTTAATATTTAATTAAAAATTTTTTTGTTTTCTTTTTACAAGGTACATGCAAAAATGCCCGTCGCTTGTACTGACTCTAGTTCTAAAATGTGTCTGTTCTTAATCTTGTAAAGTAGTTTTCGTTTAACTTTTGATTGTGTTTGAAAGATAAAAGCATTTAGTTAATATCTAAAAGGAAATAAATGTATATTTACATGTGAAAAAAGAATTAGAATGGAAAATGTTATCAAAACTGCTCAAAAAGAGTGAAAAATCATGTAAAACTGCAGATTCAATAAAACATGTTTAAAATTTGCTGGAAAGGTAAATATCAGTTTTCTGGAACTGTTTCAAAGATAATTATTAAATTAAAGTCTTAAGAAAGTGAATCACAAAAGAATGTACCTCTTTTTTACTAAAAATTGTTTAATTATCAAAAAAAAAAAAAAAAGTAAAAAAATTAAAAATAAGGTTCTGGACATCTTTTCGCCGTGTAAACAGAAAATATGGCTACAAAATCTAAAAGTATGGAAGACTCGTTTGCAATAATATTTATTTATACGTTACGAACTGCACCAATTTTATTAATTATTTTTACATGATGATTGATTAAAATCTTGGACAATTACATTACTCGTTGTATTCTTTAAAAATTAATGTAATTTAAAATTACATTAATTCTTAAAGAATAAATAAATTTATTGTTACGACACATGTAAGCATTTCTTACATGTGTCGTAACGATAAATTACATTAATTCTTTTAAAATAAGGCTAAAAGAGTATTTTTTTTATTTTAAGTGTGAAAAAGTAAATTAAACGGACGTTAAACCGATGATGATTATCAAAATAAAATCAATTTTTTATAAACAGCATTTTTGTAAAAAAATGAACGCAGACATATGCTAATTATTTACTTAGTTTGTTTTATTTTATCAGTCAAGCTTAATTTAATATTTTCTTATTTTGTTTTGAAATCAGATTTTTTCACTCAACTTTCTAACGGGACACATCATTATTAATTTTGGGCCTGTGTTATTTAGGCAATTAAATATTCACGGATAGAGGATACATATATTTTAATAATATATGGAATTAGTGAAATAAGAATTTTTAAAGAAATGTGCAAAAACAGTGTTGCAAGTTTAATATGAAATCAAGAGTCATTTTGAATGAGACTATCAAAAGTTTGGATACAACGTTGTTTAAATAGAAATAAGTTGTATGGAAAGCGTCCACGACGAACGACACTTCACAAATCATGTCACATTGTTGTTGCTCGGTTTAATTTAGCAAAAACGTTTTTGGACAAAGATAATTGCTTTTAAGAACAAGTACTATGGAGTGATGAAACAAAAATTGAGCTTTTTAGACATAATTTTGACGGAAGATTTGGCGCAAGAATGATGTGACTTTCTTCCCAAAGTGCCAACATTAAGACATGGAGGCGACTCAATGTTTTAGTGGACTGAACAAATAATTGCAATAATAAGAAGAATAAAATCGGAAGACTATATGAAAATTATGAATAAAAATCTACAACTATAAGCACAAAATCTTGATCTAGGCCGGCAATTTACTTTTCAGCAAGATAATGAACAGTGTGGCTTCAGAAAAAGAAGCTTACAGTTTTGCGATGACCTTCAATGAGTTCTGACTTTGAATCCCATTGAAAATCTATAGCCAGAAGTTTGAATGAATCATCTGTCACGAGAAAAACTTTCAGGAACGTGCAACTATTGAAGAATGGAAGAAAATCCCAGTAAAGACTCATCAAATACTTTAGAAAATGATTGCAAAAAGTTATAAAGATGAGCGACCATGTAACTATTAATGTGAAAATTATTCAATTTTTTAAAGGTTTCATACTGCATCAATAATTCTGTCTTGTCCTCTATTTTTCTACTCATATCTAGTAAATTTAATCTATTCTTCTGAAAATATTCAATACTCAGGGGTGTATCGATAATTTCATTGTTGATTTCATCTTCTAATATATAAAATTAAGTCAGTCAAATTCTCTGGGTTAGTCAGCGATTACTTACGTTCTACAAAAATATTATTTCATTAGATTGCTATAGATTAATGGATTTTTATCAAAATTGGAATAAGTTTAGTAGCATATATATCTTGATTTTAACCAATAGCAGACAAAACACCAATTTTTTAAATTTTCAACAAATTTTGAATAGTTATAATTCGATAACTAATTGCTAGGGATGAACAAAAACAAGCACCTGCTCTAAAAATGTAATCTTTCAAAAATAGCCTAATTCTCGTATTTTGACAAAATTGGAAGCGTTGAGATAATCTTTCTCTTAAAAAATTGTTGACTCAAAGATTTTGCGGCAACCGTTTTTTGTGAAGTGTTATATTTTTCATGCCCCCCTCCCTAATTGATCGATGCTACTAATTTTTTTTTTTTAAACACCGAGTATATGTTTAAATTAATAACTTTGAAAGATAATTTCTTTGTAGCTTAATATTTTATTTTGTTTTGTGGAATAAACATCAACTTCTAGTCGAATATACCCCTTATTTGGGGAAATTTAAAAAACGCTAATATAAATAAAATATTGCCTGTCGAACAAATTTTTGGGGGTTAAATATTTGCTTAATTTATTACTGATGTGGTAGTAAAAAAAGATTTATTTTTTTAATTATTATTTAACAACTCAAAATGTATTATTTTCAAGAGGTTGGCCGAACAGTGGGCTTCTGTCCTCAAAAAATAACTTCCGAAAAAAACACATAGTCGACGCTCTGCTCTGCCCAAAAACCGAAAATACATTTTTTTATCTTTGAAATTTGGTGTCTTTTTTGTGTACATTCACGTAAATCAGACTTTGGAATCTCATATGTGGATTAAAAAAAGAGGGGAGATAATTATAATGCCATGGATCTCAAACTGTATAAGTACCTTTAATATTAAAATATTAATATTGAAAAAAAAATTGGAAATTCAAAAAACGTTTTTTTAAAATTTGGATTATTACATATTTGTGTAAAGAAAAGGGGCGTGGTTTCGTAACACATAAAATTCTGTAGTTTACCAAAGACAAATTTTCGTTCATCCATACTAATTGTGCTACCAAAATAAATTTGGTATCATATGTTTTGCAAAGACCTATGTGACAACATTAAAAGTTTTTAGATATAATGAAAATAAAAATTTTGGTTTGAGATACTTATTAATAGTAATTTTTTTAAAAGTGTAAGTCACATAAAGGCAAGAAACACACACACAAGAAGTTTATATTTGTTTAAAATCAGATTTTTCATTCAATTTTCTAAGTGGATGCATCTTCAACTTGACTGCGATAAATATCTCAATCAAGAAGGACTAAACGAAAAGAGAAAAAAATATGCTTATACTTTTGATAAAGGTGTATATCACCGAAAGTGCTCAAATTTTTAGAATAAATAAATAATTTATTTCAAAAAACATAAAAAATGTATTGTCCAGGTTTTTCGAAATATTCTCTTTATTATATTTATTTTTGTTTGCAAACTTGAGCAGAAACTTAGCATCAGTTTTTTTATCGAATGGTTTTAATACCCAATCTTAATAAATAATGAAATTGTAATCAGAGAAAAGTGAATTCTAAAATATAAAAAAATATAAATCCTAATGATAAAATTGATGAAAAATAAATTCTGTCAACATTTCCTGTGAGAAAAGAAAGAATAAGAAAAGAGAGAAGGAGAAGGAAAGAAACAAAAAGATATATAAAAAAAAAAATTATTATTCCTCATAAAACGATTTTCTACCTTCTCTTTCAAAATTATCATTTCACAATTCTAAGTAGTGTTAAGCAATTTCTTCTTTTTTTTTTTTATTAGTCTACATTGGAAAATCCCAAACGCACCCAAAATATTCAACTACTTACTCAATGGAAATCCCCTTTGATGTGATTTACAACTAGAACATTTCTTATGCTTATAATGTTTGGAATTCCCAGATGAAACATCTGTTATTTGAGATGGTAAAGTAGGAATGGTGTTGGCATAAATTCTTTGACAGAATCCGAATGAACAAGACTAATATTCTAAAAGTGACCATTCAAAAGAAAGTGCCAAGCTATGACAATGCATCCAAAGCAGCAGAGGTTCTGAATTCTTCCCGAAAAGTGCCAGGATGTTGGAAGTTATTTGTAAAATGTATAATATACACAAATAGAATAAATAACTTAACTCCCCATTGTGTATGACTAATAGAGAAATAAATCCGACATAGCAAAACAATTGCGTATAATCATTTGAAGATACTGTTAGAAAAAAAAAAAAAACTCTTTGAAAGTTGCTTTCTTTCTCTAACTTCTCGTTCTCACTCTCATCATCCCTTCAGACATTTTTAAGGGAAGTTTCTATTTCTTTCAAGATGACTACCTCCTCTCACCTTAGACAAGATGAAAGCTGCTAAATTTATATGCTCCTATCCTCTTCACTTTTCAGCATTTCAAACAGATGCCCTCATAACTTACGAATGTACAAAAACGTCCATCAATAAAGTCTGGAAGCTGACATCATCTTACGACAAAATAAATCTGGAGATGAAATTCTCACTGTATACTGTAAAATTCTGACAGTATGTTAAATTCTCACTGTATACTGTAAAATTCTGACAGTATGTTAAATTCTCACTGTATACTGTAAAATTCTGACAGTATGTTAAATTCTCACTGTATACTGTAAAATTCTGACAGTATGTTAAATTCGCACTGTATACTGTAAAATTCTGACAGTATGTTAAATTCGCACTGTATACTGTAAAATTCTGACAGTATGTTAAATTCTCACTGTATACTGTAAAATTCTGACAGTATGTTAAATTCGCACTGTATACTGTAAAATTCTGACAGTATGTTAAATTCTCACTGTATACTGTAAAATTCTGACAGTATGTTAAATTCGCACTGTATACTGTAAAATTCTGACAGTATGTTAAATTCTCACTGTATACTGTAAAATTCTGACAGTATGTTAAATTCTCACTGTATACTGTAAAATTCTGACAGTATGTTAAATTCGCACTGTATACTGTAAAATTCTGACAGTATGTTAAATTCTCACTGTATACTGTAAAATTCTGACAGTATGTTAAATTCGCACTGTATACTGTAAAATTCTGACAGTATGTTAAATTCGCACTGTATACTGTAAAATTCTGACAGTATGTTAAATTCTCACTGTATACTGTAAAATTCTGACAGTATGTTAAATTCGCACTGTATACTGTAAAATTCTGACAGTATGTTAAATTCTCACTGTATACTGTAAAATTCTGACAGTATGTTAAATTCGCACTGTATACTGTAAAATTCTGAGAGTATGTTAAATTCGCACTGTATACTGTAAAATTCTGACAGTATGTTAAATTCTCACTGTATACTGTAAAATTCTGACAGTATGTTAAATTCGCACTGTATACTGTAAAATTCTGACAGTATGTTAAATTCTCACTGTATACTGTAAAATTCTGACAGTATGTTAAATTCTCACTGTATACTGTAAAATTCTGACAGTATGTTAAATTCGCACTGTATACTGTAAAATTCTGACAGTATGTTAAATTCTCACTGTATACTGTAAAATTCTGACAGTATGTTAAATTCTCACTGTATACTGTAAAATTCTGACAGTATGTTAAATTCTCACTGTATACTGTAAAATTCTGACAGTATGTTAAATTCGCACTGTATACTGTAAAATTCTGACAGTATGTTAAATTCTCACTGTATACTGTAAAATTCTGACAGTATGTTAAATTCTCACTGTATACTGTAAAATTCTGACAGTATGTTAAATTCTCACTGTATACTGTAAAATTCTGACAGTATGTTAAATTCTCACTGTATCAGTGATAAAATATTTACCACTAAATTAAGTGTGCACACACTCAAAGAGACTATGTTGAAAATAACATTCTAGCATGCAAAATAAAGGCTCACTTTTTCATTGTGTTAGATATTGAGAGGGTAGATCTAGTATATAATTTAATTAGTTAAAAAGAAGAGAGGTCAGCCGAGGTCAACTTGATGACCCCGAGTTGAAAATTGCTTAGCTCGTGCAAATGTGCTAGAAACGGACATGGCGTTACATGGCTAAAAGAGAGAGGGTGATAGAGAAGATAGTCTATTGGGAAGCACACAGGGTGTTTGGACGTCGAATGACATGGGCTGAAGAGATAATTAATTAGTGGTTTTCATCCCCCCCCCACTGGTCGGCGATTTCGAAAAAGATCACACTGAATAAATGACAGCTGTCTTTTATCAGTTTTGAGTAGAGTTAGTCTTTTCGAAAGTATAAAAAAGAAGCTTTAATTACAGGATGGCAAGTCCTCAGTCTGGCAGGATCACACCGACTGACGTAGAAGGAGGAGGAGGAACATCCAGCAGCCGAGGTATAAATAACAAGTTGTGAACTTTTGTTTCTGTAATGATTACGGCAACTTGGTTGCTGCATGTATGACACAAAGTTTAGAACGCAACAATAAGGCTTCTTTTGAACAAACATATCAACCCGGATCCCCAAAGTTACGGTTGGGTAAAAATAGCGAGGATGGAGTTAATGGTAGAAGCTGGTGTCTCAATCACACTGAATTTATGCTCTGTTTTATTTTTTATTCATTTTTTGGGGGTTTGCCTTCATACTTTATTTTATGTACAGGATTAGGGTGATCCGGGAAGTTCTCTTCTGATGTGTTACTTATTTGAAAATCAGTTGTTTCTTGCTCAACTTACAGGTGTCAATTTTTTATTTACATGACATTTTAAGAGAAGAAACAGAATGAGAATTTGAAGCCGTGATTGGCTGAGCCCATCACGTGTGAGAGTTAAAAAAAAAAGAAGATTTTTAAATACTAAGTTAGGCAATGAACAAAGTAACATTATAACGTATGGCCTCTTACGGACATTTGTTCCCCATGACCACCTGGATAGGAAAATTATAAATAAAAGGTCCTAACAATGTAAGATAATTGTGTAATTGAATCAATATATTAATATGTTCAATCGTCATCAATTCATTCCAATGAACATACCAGTCACAAATATGAAATCCCAAACCGTGACGCGCTCCACATGTAGGAGTCCAAGTAAAGCCACTAAGATGCTTGTGAAACGAATATACAACAAATCTACTTTTATTGGTTTAAGGGTCAGTTTGAACATTCAAGACAGTTATGGACTATGACAAGAGGCATCTGAAGAAGGCCAGAGACTACAGTGGCTGAGGGTACAACATATCAGTCCTATTTTAATTATTTTATAATGTTGAAATACAATACCTATTGTAAAAGGTTACGTATATTCTATACAAAGTTTCAAGAAGATTACTCTCCGTTCAGTCTGGATAGACAATGGATACCCCGTGTAAGTTTGGCTGTGCATGTAAATCAGCAAGGGTTGCACAATTCCAACCATATTCTCCTGAATCGGCACTGCTTGATTCCAGTAGTAAGGCCAAGTCCAAGACGACTGGAAACAATGTGCAGATAACCATCAAGCACATACAGCACCTGGTATTCCTAAATGGTCACCCATTTAGTACTGACCAGGCTCAACGTCGCTTAATTTCAGTGATCTAACGGGGAACCGGTGTGTCACCGTGATTATGGCGTGTATCAAGAAGATTAATATTGATAGAATCAGCTATCATTTCACGATCAAACATTTAATTTAAAACATGGATTCTATAATATCTCACCATCTTCTTTTCTATAATAAAGTAAAGCGAGTCTTTCTCAAATCTGTGGGATTAATAGTATTCTTCCTACAAAATTAATAGCATTCTTCCTACAAAATTAATAGCATTCTTCCTACAAAATTAATAGCATTCTTCCTACAAAATATAATTTTTTTTTTTAAAGGGAATTATTTTACCTAAAAGAAAAGGCTACGAAAGAAAAAGTATCATTGAACTTAAACACCTTAAAACGATATAAAAAAGAAATAACAGATTATTCATTCTTAGTGTAATAAATAAATTAAAAAGATCATTTATATAAAAAATAAATAAATAAACAAATTAACTTCCTGTGAAGGTGGAAGAGTAATTTATTTTGCCTTTGGTAACATTTATTTGTTGGCTATTTTTTTTTTTTAAATATAACTTTTCTTTAATTTCAATTATTTAAATCGAGAGCAGCAGACTTAGTAATGTGGGGTAAATCCATCAACGTTAATTCTATTTTGAAAAGTAACAAGATAAAAATAAACCGAAAAGAAAAATATTGTATTCGGGGGAGGGGGGGGGGATAAAATGACAATTCGGTGCTAATTTTTAAGAATGAAGACGATTCTCTATTTTTAAATGATTGTGATTGATTGGTTCATTCGAGTCACGTAGGACAAATCCTGGCGAATAGTGGAGGATAGTGGCGGATATAAACCCTTCATAATGAAAATGAAAAAAAATATTAATTAAATAACGTACGAGATATTTATGTTTGAAACGGAATGGTTGACATTAAAATGAAGACTGTACCCCCAAAAAATAAGCAAATTCATCCAATATATATTAAATTAAAAAATAAAAAACGATTTTATATATCGGTCGCCATTTTGAGTTTTTCCCGAAAACAAAATTTGAGTTATCTCCCTTGCCTAATTAGTAAGTAAAAATGCCTGCCGATACGTTAGATCGTTTTTGTTTTCATTATAATTTAATAAATACTGGGTGAATTTGCGTATTTTTTTCTGTACAATCTTATTTTCAGCTAACACGTAAGTACATAACAAAGTTTATACATTTCTTTAAATGTGTTCATGTAGTGAAAGTAAAGAAGCACCAAAAATAGTGTACACCAAAAATTACGGAAAATTATCGAGTAGAATTTTAATTTAAAAAAAAAAATTAATTTACTACTGGAATCGACGAACTCCGAACGACATTCGTGTCAAGCCAGCGCGTTGTAGAAAAGTATCTCCCTTCTAATATGAAGACGCCATGCGGTCTTGTTGTTCGTTGATTTCGAATAGTAAATTAATTATATTTTTTATTAAAATTCTGCTCGCTTACGTTTTCCTGTTAATTTATTTTGAACTGCCATATTTTGCATGTATTTCAATATAAATAAGCACCTTGTAATTTTACTATTAAGTGAATATTTATTGAAATAAAAAATGCAATAGCATAAAATAAAACCAATTATTATTTGTTGTTGAATAAAATAAAGTTATTTCCAAGATTTTAATGTTGTGGCTTCCTGTTTAATCTGAAAACAAACACAGCGTCACGTGACGTACGGATGACCAGAAATGAAAAATAAAACGTTTTTGTTATCATTTCTTGTTTATGCGAATTTTTTAAAATTATTATTGTTGTTCCTTCGAATGATAGTTTAATAATAATACATGTTTAATTATTATTTTTGTTTAATGTAGTAATAAACATATTTACATTGAAAAAACATTTTATTAATAATGTAAGTGTCTGAAATAAATAAAAACATAAGCTATAATAAGACATTTTATTGAATAAATTTTAACGAACAAATTATCAACCGAAAATTATTTCTTTTTACATTGAAAAAAAAAAAAAATGGCATTTTATTGAATTAATTTTAACAAAAAAATGATCAACCAAGTTCTTCTTACTTTTTATTACACTTCATAACATTTTCTAACCTCATGAAATGTTTCGAAAAATTTTTTTTTTTATTAATACAATATCTCCTCCAAAAAACAAACTTTTCATAAACCACAAATGATAATAAAAAACATTTTTTTTTAAATTTCTGGTTATCCATACGTCACGTGACGCTATATTTGTTTCACAATTAAACAGGAATTCACAAAAACACAAAAATCTTGGAAATAACACATTTTTTTTATTATTAATTAAAGTTAATATTTGAGAAGAGCAGAATGTTAGACCCACAGTGTGTTCTTGTAGACAAAGTATTTCAGAGAGAAGAAAAAACGGGGATAAAATTTGAAAAGAAAAAAAATCTCAACAACCCTGTTGCATCAGATGACGTCATGCATCACATTCCAATCGTTTAAAAATGGAGCAGGCATTTTTTTTTTGTAATCCTCGTCTCATATTACGAATATTTGAGCTTTAATTAATTTTGATAACAATAATTTTATAGATTTTAATCAGGTAAAAATTCGTAAGTACCATTAAAAAAAAACACAGCGTTAGAAATAACTTAAATCTGTTTAATTTAAAGGAAAAGTTCATAATTTTCTAGTTAAAGACAGGTAAGCCACGGCTTGATACAAACACACAAAAAACATTTTACCATTCGTTGGTTAGAAAATTTTGCACGAAAAAAAAAAAAGAAAATAGTGAAATAATAGTTTTATACTTTTTTTCCTAAACAAAAATAAAAAAGAATTCACTGTTTTTTTAGTTAAGATCGCCACTATGTTTGTTTCCGGTCGAGTCTTCATTTCGGTGTTTCATGTGTACGATAAAACTTACTATAACTTAGCGTTTTTGTGGTTAACAGGCATAAAGTCGGTTGAACGCGACTTCCGCAAAGTTTTAAACCAATTGTTTTTATATTGAAAAGTCCTCAGATTTATAATGAAAGTAAATAATCTATGTGAAGTTTTCGAATTTATTTAAACTATAAAAATTGTGGGTGCGGTAAAACTGCATAAAACAGGCCCCCTGGCTGTGCGCCAAGAAGCGGGAGCGCAGAAATAAAGCCTTCATAATACGAATAACTGATCATATTTTCATTTTTTTAATACTTTATAAATAATTTAAAAGAAGATCTCTCCAGAAGGGTTCGTGACCGCGTTGACTTCCGGGTTATCCTGCAGTAAATTTCAAGTACGGATGATCATAAATGATAAAATAACCCTTTTTTTTAACGGAAAATTTAGAATTGTATTTTTATTATAATAAAATAAGTTGTTTTTCATGAAAATATAACAAATCTTTAATAAATCTTTTTTATGAATCAAATATGTTGAAATGTCTTCTTTTTATTGATATAAATAAAGTTTTGAAATGTCTTGTATTTTATGAAACAGCAACATGTGTTTTGATTTTTTATGAAAATATAATAAAATAGCTTAGTATTTTGATAGTAATTTTTAAAGCAAATGTCTTTTGCAGTTTGTGAAACAGCAACATAATTTTAAGTATTTAAAAAGAATAATAAAAGCGTGTTCAATAAAGAATATTGCCGAAATAATTTTGTTTTAAAAACTTTATATCAATAAAAAGACAGATATAAAAATTTGTCTTTTTATTGATATAAAGTTTTTAAAACAAAATTATTAAAGATTTGTTATATTTTCATAAAAATATAAACAAACATATATTTGATAATTTGTTTTGCTAACAACTTATTTTATTATACTAAAAATACAATTCTAAATTTTCCGTTAAAAAAAAGAAGTTTATTTTATCATTTATGATCATCTGTACTTGAAATTTACTGCAGGATAACCCGGAAGTCAGCGGAGTGGCGAACCCTTCTGAAGAGCCAAAAGAAGTAATCAAAATATAAAAAATGAAAATATGATCGATAATGGCAGTTATCCGTATTATGAAGGCTTCATTTTTGCGCTTCCGTTTGTTGGCGCATGCGCACATTGAGGGGGGGGTCTGTGTTATGCAGTTTTATCATTTTTTTTAGTATATTGCATTTTACACTATCGCATTTTTTTATTTTAATAAATATTCAATTAATAGTGAATTAAAAAATAATTCAATTCTCGTAGTCATGAGTAAAAAAACAAAAACACGTGATGTGTTATAATTTCAGTAATATACAGATAAAGCCGAAAGGATCAGTGAATTCACGCTGCAAGGATTATCGATGTTTAATCAATGCAACAGGATAATGATGTCAGTTTCGTTTTAACCTAAATCTGCAATTATTTGCGAAATGTGAGGCCATCGTGTCACCCACTCTCAAATCGATTATTCGACCTCATTTTGCATTCCAATGCAACACATTTAGGATAAAAATGGAATTTGTTGCGTCTTTTTGGAGTTAATATTTTTAATTTATAGGATTTGATATTTTTTGTTTCACACGATTTCATTAGGCTACCTAAATAAATATTACATCATTATTGCAATGCACATTACATATGCAACTTGGATTATGTGGATTACTATCCTCATCTTAGTTGTTATATTTACAACGTTTCGGCCGCTGTCACTTCCGACCTTCTTCGTGTGCAGCTTTTCGAGCCTGTAAATACATAACCATGATGATGATGATAGTTCGACTAATCAAAATACAAATCATCATCTCAAAAATTCCGAAACATAATAAACTTGTCAACATTATTGCGCTAAAAAGTGACATTAAAAGTTATAATAACTATAACCGAATTAAATAACCACCAACAGCAACAAATTAGAATTTTCATTAATAAAACTAACTTATTTTTAAATTTAACGATATTTACTTTTTACTGGGCTTCATATTGCAAACTGATTATATCTAATTTACTCGAGCATAGGCAATTTGAACATTGTAAAATAATTAATTGGAGAAGCAATGACAACTAATACAAAATTATTTTATAAGAAATTATCTCGTTTTTATTTATTTATCTTACAATAAAACACTTTTGTGGAATGTTGTGAAAGATGTGGTTGGGGGGGGGGGGCACGTGATGGTTGATCTTAAAAATAAATTAGGATGGAGGAAATGCTACCTGGCACGGACCCCCGCGTGCTTCTATCCGAGTGGAGAATGGTTCTGTTCAGTCTCAGGTGGTAATCCTCCCAAGCATTATGTTCTCCTTCGGGTGGAGGGCACGATTATTGCTGAATGTCCATCACGGCAAATTTTATAGCAATCCAATGTGACCACTTTTTGGGGGGGGTGGAGGGGTAGCTGAATTCAACACGTTAAACCGACCTCATGTTACATTAGTTTAATGTTGATGTAAGAAAAAGAAAAAAAACTTTTTTTTTCAATATGCCGATTATTCGAAAATGAAAGCTATAAAAATAACCCTCGTAATAATCAGAATAAGTAAATAAGTTAAACAAAACACTAAAAAACTATCACAAAAAACAATGTAACTTAATTAGCTAATAATTGCATGAGAAGTATTTAATCACAATCCATAAAAGTGAAACACTTCAAGTCAAAGTCCGTATGTTGAGATGAATTTCAAAAGATAAAAAAACAAACTTTCATAATTTCGATGGTACATACCTGTCATAAAAGAGTCCGAGTGTTCAATTTTAGTCCGTTCTTGTGTCAATAAGAAGCAAGAAACAAAAACTAGTGTTTTTTGGTTTTGTTTTAAGAGGAGATGGAGTAAAAATCCTGCCCGCCTAGAGCGGCTATCGCTACACTTACAGTATGTAAGTATATATGTAGAAAAAAAAGGCGAAACTGCTACTCCTAGTACATATCAGGTAGTCACTTCATAGTCATCTCTGTTAGTCGTAGTAGCGGTGGTAACACTTTTACTTCAACAACTATTATTATTATTATTAGGAGAGAGAGAGAGAGAGAGAGAGAGAGAGAGAGCGCACTTGTTTGTTTTTTTTGGTTGATTTCTCATCCTTGTTGCATCAGGTAGCTGTCATTCATAATAAAACTTCTACTTCACCTGTGGTGCAATTCTCTTGCAGACAGTACACAAGTGCGCTTAAACTCTTTTAAGAAACAATTTACTTTTCTATACATTTGAATTTTGATAAGTTTAAAACAAATAAAAACACAACTCAAATTTTAAGAAGACCAAAGATTGAATGAGTAAAACTATGTCATTCTGCTTCCACCCCATAATAGTACCATGTTACCTTTTATTCTTATATTACACCTATTCAGTTTCTTTTTTTGGAGTGGGGCCAAAGGATGTACTCCGCATTAATTGGGTTGGAGGGGTACAGTGATATGTATCGACATTGTTTTCGGCA
>OY744527.1:138441291-138551291 GCA_963556195.1 Sepiola atlantica | reverse complement strand
TCACAGCTCATCAGTGCGGCTAGACCAGTTAGTGTCTCAAGCCGGGATCGAAACGCAACCGTCGAGCTGACAGTCGGCGATGCTAACCCCTACGCCACTATGCGACACTGACTGAATGTAAGAAATATCTCAATGTAACGAAATGTAAACATTGCAAATGCCTGAGCTCGAATTAGTTTTACCTAATGAGCATTGCCTTAAAGCTAATGACCGTTGACGATACCCTTACAAAAATAAGCTCTACCCGGAGGGAGCTTTTTATAGTCATCCACATACAGACTGTTTCACAGCTCATCAGTGCGGCGAGACCAGTTAGTGCCTCAAGCCGGGATCGAAACGCAACCGTCGAGCTGACAGTCGGCGATGCTAAACCTGTTAAGTTCTTTTCCCCAAATGACACTTAGCTGGGTCGTTCTTGTTTCGACAGGTTGAGGGTATAGGTTAGACAGCTTGTCTGGCTGCTGTTTCAACTCTTAGGTGTCACTAAGAATGGCCGCTCCATCAACAGTTGTATAATATCGTGGGTAACTGTATGTGCCATGTTGCGCATGGAAAGGGACCCTACAGTTATCCCCGGAGGGCTTTCCCAAGGTCACACCCCCATGGACTATGTCATGACTAATGGACTCGATGTGTGAGCTTATTGTCACCAAACAAGCACCCACTTTGCCCTCCCCACTCTATCTTAAAAACAAAATATGACAATACAAAGTAAAAAGATCAAACCTAAACAGACACCCACCAAAAAACATCTTCACCTCCGCCCTTGAGGCTAGCATTAAAAAATATCCGCGAACTTAGAACCAACATCAACGATGTAGAAACCTTTCTTCTAACAAACTTCCCGGATATTCTAGCACTAAGTGAAACAAACCTTCAATCATCAATCTCCTCTCACACTATTTTGACATGACTGATTACCTACCCTAACCCTAATCTAGCAATAGTCCGGCACCTAATTGATACTAAACTTCTTTCTGGCCATCAGTATAGATTTAGGCAAGCAAGGTCTACTGCGAATATCTTAACGGTCATCTCTGAATGCACATATAATACACTGAACAGGACAGGTGAAGTTAGGATGGTAGCGCTTGATATATCGAAAGACTTTGACAAGGTCTGGCATAAAGGTATTCCCATCAAAATTAATTCATATGGTATTACTGGACAAATATTTAATATAATTAGATCCTTCCTAACAAAGATCCAGGTTGTCCTTGATGGCCGTTCATCTAAACAACATGACATAAATGCAGGTGTGCCTCAAAGATCGATCCTTGGACCTTTATTGTTCCTGATTTTCATAAACGACTTTCCTGATGACATTGTGTCTGAGATGGGTATATTTGCTGACGACACTATGCTCTACTCTCGTCATGTGGGTAAAACGGACGCACACATATCCGAGGCAATGGCTGAATCCTTAGAAAGTGACTTCCTCTCTGTAGTGGAATGGGGTCATAAATGGATGGTAACATTTAATGCTGCCAAGACAAAGCTCCTTTCCTTAAACAACTACAAGTAACCTCTTCAACCACCGATTGCCATAGCAAATAACACTCTACCTGAGAGTCCAACGTTCAAACTCCTCGGCCTAACATTCACAGGTAACATGAATTGGAACAAATACATAGAAGACATTGCCAAGGCTGCTGCAAAGAAGGTGGCCTCCCTCTACCATGCAAGAAAACTTCTCATGCCTGACAGTATCTTATATCTCTACAAAGCCACCATCCGACCATGCATGGAGTATTGTTGTCACATCTGGGCTGGTGCACCAACCACTAGTCTCTCCCTTTTAGACAAGATCCAAAAAAGACTATCTAATCTTATAAGTCCTTCACTATAGGCCAGATTCTGTTTTGCCAGAAATGACACGACCTCAACAATCCGTTCAATTATAGCTTTTCATTATTTCTTTTCAGTCGAAATTTGCTGTTGAAGTTCAGCATCTATCGTAGTCGAATGATGGAGTCTAACTACATGGTTCAGGTATTCCCTCATGTGAGTTTTATGAAAAGGGCTTTTCTCATGGTCAGGTATTCGTGGATTTAATTTTCTGCAAGTGGAGAAACCGTCTTCCTTTTCAAAGTTTGACATAAACGACAACTGCTCCTTTAAAAACAAACAAAACAGTAGCATGCTTTCCGATATGGAGCGTATAACAACCATTTTCTCTCCACAGTTTATCCGTGTGTGGAAACTTTATAAAACCAGTGTATAGAAAAGGATCTCTCATCCTTCTCAGCAAATGGACCACTTTTATTCTGATAATGTTGTACTATTGTTATCTTCAAATGTTTGGGAATTGGTCTTTTCAAATAACCAAAATCGTTTCTTTGAAAATCATGCTAAAATCTTCTTTGTTTATAAATACAAATACAAAATATTAAGAAATTTAAATAAAATATTTGTGAGGATTGTATAGCAGTATAGCTTCACACATATTAAACAGCCCATAATATAATTGGTTAAAATGCAACATTTTGCACTAAATATTAATGACTATTTTTTTTTACTATTTAACAAACTTTAGCAGTTGGGAGGTGTGTGGGATGAAAAAATAAATTTAAAAAAAAGTAAGAACATAATTTGGATGCCTCCATAGGTTAGATGTCCACCGCCCCCATCTGCACGCCACTGCCTGACCATTTTTACAACGATTTAATCATCACTATTCTTATCATTTTATCTATCAATACTTTATTTATCGCTTGCGTATGATTTTAAATTTTATCTTTAAAAAAATCAGAAATCTGAGTTAGTAAAAATCTTATTATTTCAAAATAATTTTATTCAAATATTTTAATTAAATATTTTTTTCATAATAATTTAAAGTATTTGGGGCATTTATAACGACAGCTAACAAAACGAAAAAGGGGTCAAAAAGCATTTTGGGGGCATTTATAACGACAGCTAACAGAACGAAAAAGGGGTAAAAAAAAAAAAATTTTGTCGCTGATTTGGTTTTTTTTACCTCTTTTTTTGTTCTGTTAGCTGTCGTTATAAATGCCCAGTATTTCTTTTTCTAAATTATTTACGAATTTTCTAAAAAATAAAAAATAAATCTGTTTGTTTTTTATTTATCAAAAAATCTTTTTTGCTCTCTTTCATGGTGAATAGGACTGTTCTAAAAATTAAAAAGAAATGTTGATTTCATCATAAAACTATGGCGTTAACAATTATTTGACTAATTTTACTTTAACTTTATTCAATTTAGGGCAAATAATCATATTTTGACCATTGTATCGAGGGCAAATAGAATGATCGAGTGTTGTGTTAAGGATATATAAAGCTCTAATAAGATATCATAGAGAATACTGCACCCAGACCTAGGCTCCAGCGACTAGACATGGAAATTGGTATGTAATATTGAAACTGGAAGGCGTACAAATAAGGGTGACAAAACTAATAAGTAAAGTAAAGGAGTGCAGTTACAGGGAGAGATTGGACAAATTGGGATTGACTACTTTGCTCGAGAGAAGAATGAGAGGTGATATGATTGAGACTTTCAAGATAATTAATGACATTTCTAATTATGGTGGGCATTATTTTAGTATTTCTCCTAGATCTGGAAGGTTTCAAAAACTAGATCTGTTAGCCAATTAAGTTTTTTGCTCACAGAGTAATATGTTTTTGGAATACGTTGCCAGATCAGATTAAGAACAGCAATAACATGGATCAGTTTAAGATGAGGTTGGATAAATTCAGAGAAAGTGGTAGGAGCGATAAATTGAGGGGGTACTTTTGGGAGTTGTCAAATGAAATATTTGACAGAATTTGATCTGGATATCGATACTGTACTAAGAGTTTAATTTCTTTTTAACAGTTGAATTGAGAAGTTAGTTAAAGGGGAGATGCCCAAATGATAAAATAATAATCAAACATTAAAGGACTTCTTTTTTTTTTAATATTAATTATAAAGTAGTAATTACGACAAATAACATTAATTACTTCTACAATGTCGCAAATTATTAGAGAAAATAAGTCCTTCTTGAGTTCAGCAAAACCTCCACCCTTCTCATGTTAATAATGGTGGCAATTTTTACATATTGGGCTTGAACTCTAGAAGCCCCGAAAATAAAACTACTTTAAGTGAAGCAAATCTTCGTATTTTTGCATAATTATTTTTCTAATTAAACTTTTTTTCAATTCATTTACATGTTAGATGTAGAGACGTTAGCCAGGAGTCTTTTTACTTTCGTTTTTGTTTCAAACTATAACGTTTGGGTGTTTGTTTTTGTTACGGCAGCACTTTTACCCCTAGCCCAGGCCGCCCACCGACGCCCAACGCCGCCCAGCCCCCGGCGCCAGCATTTTGGCTCACGTGACTCAATCGTAGTCGCTTATGAACAGAATAGTCTTCCGTATTAACAATTAGCATGTATCCCACCCCCAATACATTTTTTTTGTTTATTAATTATTTACCTTACGAAATAGAATGAAGATTGATGGGTTTTCCCTTCTGAGTATATCCCCACTGAAAAAATAAATGTTTCAAATTCTTTAAACTTAGTGCTCTGAAATTAATTAAATGAATTTTCAATCTATGAAAAATTTTAATACTTAGGACTGCTAAACTATCTCTCAAATAGCAACACAAAAAATCCATAATTATATCTGATATCTTTTGAAAGTTTTCCAAATATCTCCGATTAATAGACACACTTTACTTAATAATGACACAGATTTTTCTAGAATCTGAGTGTAGATTTAGAGTTATGAATAAAATTAAATTTATCAACATTTTAGGGATATTTAAAGTAGATGGCCACTCGAGTATTGTGCTGACTGAAATGATTTTTCTCTAAGATTAGGATAGCCAAAAAAGAGTCATCCAAGACAGGACCAGCGACCCCAACACTTGATGACATAGTGCCTAATTTGTCAAAATATATATTTGACATTTTTTCACAAATAAATAATCCAAAGTTTAGTATTCCACTGAAATTGTTAAAGGAAACTTTGGTTGATGTGGAATTCTTGGAACATACGGAAATAAATATGTAAAAAAATTGTTTCCGCTGAAATGTGTGTATATATGAATGTATATATTTGTGTGTATGTATATGTGTATGTACGTATGTGTATATATATGTGTGTATACATGCATATATGCATATATGTGCAGGTATATGTATGTGTATATATATGTGTGTACATGTATGTATATACATGCATATATGTATATATGTACAGATATATGTATGTATATATATGTGTGTGTATATATACTATATATATGTATATGAGTGTATGTGCGTATATGTGTACGATTTCTCGACTGCTAACTATTCTGAATTTTACCATTTACTCTGTCGTTCCTATTTAGTTGGTTCCCACTAGGGCAGAGTTAGACACAAGGTTGGTTTTTAATCTGGAGAAAATGTAGCTCCCCTAAAACGGGAACTGGATAGGAACAAAAATAAAATGCCTCAGTCTAGAATGACTTCTCCTTTATTGACCGAGGACAGAATAAAGTAAGTGCAACATTAGAACAGATACTGCAACACAAATTCAATTTTCACGAACGCGGTAACATTATATATATATATATATATATATATATATATATATATTATATATATATATATAGAGAGAGAGAGAGAGAATTATAAAAAGAAAAACTATACACACATTAAGGTACAACCTTAATGTGTGTATAGTTTTTCTTTTTATAATTCTATTTTGCTCTGTTTAAATTACATTGAGCTCTGTTATTCAGATTCTCTACACAAAATTGAAATCTACACACTATATATATATATATATATATATATATATATATATATATATATATATATATATATATATATATATGGTAAAAATCTACAATACCGTCCGGCCAATGACCCACTTTTCATGAACCTACTAGCGATTTTCCAAACCCACTAAATCGGAAAGAAAATCTCCAGAAATCCGCTAACGCTAACGCTTTCTTTAAGTACGTAATTTCACCGAAAAGGTCTTATTTTGCCATTTCAGTATATTCATAGAACGTTTATTGAAGAAAATTCTTGCTTTTCTTTTTCTTTTTGTAGTCATTGTTTTTGTTGTTTTTTTTTGTTCAGTGCGATTTTTAGTTTTATTTGATATAACTAACTTAAATATAAGTACGATTACTTCAAATCCAATAAATTTGGCATAATACATTGCAATTTTAGGATTAATTTGTATGTATGTGTATATGCATATATATGTGCATGTGTGTATATAGACCTGTGTATGTATTAATATATATATAAAGACATATGTGTATGTATATACACATGTATAGGGATATGTTTATACATACATATATATATGTACATATACATATGTATATATGTGTGTGTGTGTATGATTATGTATATGTATATATATATGCGTGTGTGTGTATGATTATGTACACATATATGTATATTTATGTATATATATGTATATACACATGCATATATATGTATATATATATACACATGCATATATATGTATATATATATACACATGTGTGTATGTATATCTTTACACATGTGTATGTATGTATGTATATACACATGTGTATGTATTTCTATATATATACATATGTGTATGTATATACACATGTGTATGTATTTCTATATATATACATGTGTATGTATATACACATGTGTATGTATTTATATATATACACACGTGTATGTATATACATATACACACGTGTATGTATATATATATATATGTACACGTGTATGTGCGTATATATATATGTATGTATGTGTGTGTGTGTGTCTGTGTGTGTGGTATGGTCTGTAAAAGTCTGGCAGGCTTGAAGATCCACACCCACGCCTCTCAGACAGCCACCATATATATATATATATATATATATGTGTGTGTGTGTGTGTGTGTGTAAATGATTCCATTAATTTCAAAGACTTTATGACCGGGTAACCTGACATTCTGGAGTTCACTTATGTTTATCAAACCTTTTGCAATGTTCAAATTTGTGTTGACACCTATTTACTAAGTGGCCATATAGCATCTCTTTGGTTGTATTAAATCGGCCCAAGACAATTTTTATTTTATTGCTGGCACACTTTGTCACTGCCCAGCCAGGTTACCCGGTCATTGGCCGGCCAGTATTCTAGATTTTTACCATTATATATATATATATATATATATATATATATATATATATATATATATATATATATATATGCGGGGGTTGGGCGGCGGTTTGCGGAAAATCTATCAATCTTCATTCTATTTAGTAAGGTAAATAATTAATAAACAAAAAAAATGTATTGGGGGTGGGATACATGCTAATTGTTAATACGGAAGACTATTCTGTTCATAAGTGACTACGATTGAGTCACGTGAGCCAAAATGCTGGCGCCGGGGGCTGGGCGGCGTTGGGCGTCGGTGGGCGGCCTGGGCTGGGGGTAAAAGTGCCACTCTTTTTGTTACCAATTATTAGTTATTTTGAACATTTCAACTTTAAAATGACGCCCATTGAGACAACATTATCTTAAACAAATTAGTTAAGTTTTAGTTTTATAGCAATTTGTTTCAGGTTCAATTAATAATTTAATGACTTTGGTCATTAAATAGCGTAATAATTAGGTTATATCATTACAGTATCATTTGGTGGTTAAGTTAAAGTGTTGCGTCCAATTCATTATCGGTAGAAAATATCGTGTACGAATGGCCAAAATGACACAACAACTTTTTTGGGGAGAGAATTTAGTATATTCAGACTACTGTTCTCATCTTGGGTGTTTTTGATCACAACGTTTCGGTCGATATATTTCAGGTGTACCTTATCGAACGCGGGAATCCTTCTGTCAAACTTTTTTTTTATCCGTATTAATTTGAGACTTGTTGTAAAAGTCTGTCTGTTTTATTGTTTCACAAGATTTTTTTTCTAATTTATTCTAAAAAAGTATTCCACAAATTTTTTTTTGTATTTAAAAAAAAAAGTTATCGTAAAAAATATTTCACAAGATTCTATTTTTCTCATTTATTATAAAAAAGTATTCCACAACTTTTTTTTTGTATTTTTTTTTTTAAATTATCATAAAAAATATTTCACAAGAGTTTTTTTCTCATTTATTATAAAAAAGTATTCCACAAATTCTTTTTTGTATTTTTTTTTTTAAATTATCATAAAAAATATTTCACAAGAGTTTTTTTCTCATTTATTATAAAAAAGTATTCCACAAATTCTTTTTTGTATTTTTTATTAAAAATTATCATAAAAAATATTTCACAAGATTTTATTTTTATCATTTATTATAAAGAAGTATTCCACACATTTTTTTTGTATTTAAAAAAAAAAAGGTTATCATAAAAATATTTCACAAGATTTTTTTTCTCATTTATTATAAAAAGGAAGAGGCTATATTGCCGGTCCCGGCAAAATAACGATTCCTGCATTATTTTGCCGGTTCATGTATATTTAACTAAATTGTTAAACATACAGTGACGCCCGGCACAATAATTATTTACTAATGTAAAGGGATCGTTATTTTTTTTTTTTTTTGTCTGGTGCTTCGAACAGGCGTGTTCAGGCTTGCTGGTTGTTCAACTCGCCCTGGCTGATGTGAGGATCCTGTGAGACAAAGGAACCGCACCAGCATGTGCTTGCATGTGCACGATAGAATTGGTGTCGGCTTGCCTGCACGCCGTGTATCCGACAATTTGGGGTTGGTCCGGGATATTAGCGAGGTAGGCATCAAGAGAGCGCTTAAATTGTTCCACAGCAGCATTTTTTATATCCCGAATACACCTAGGCATGGCATTGAAGAGTTGTGACCCCTGTACAGGTAAGCTCGTTTCAAAAATGGTTCGTATTTTCCCACCAGTTTTTAGCGAGGGAACAATACAGTGCCTCCCGCGGCGTTCATTGTCTCGGGCTTGAATGTGGCCATTAATGTTCGGTACCTTTCCTTCCAATATCTTCCAGATGTAAATTATCCGGTACCTTTCACGTCGTCTTTGCAGCGAGAACATTTTTGTCTTCTTCAGACATGACCAGTAGTTCCGATCAGCTTGAATTTTCCGTAGAAAGGACCACTGAATGGCTTCAAGCTTTTGGATGAGCCTAGGGCTACTTGGGTTCCACAAGACAGAACAGTATTCCAAAACTGGAATGACCAAGGATTTATACAGCGTGACCATTGCACGATATTCTCTGGTTTTAAATGTCCTCAGGATCCAGGCAATGATGTTCTTGGCTTTTTCCACAACTTTGTTTATTTGATTGCTAAAAAGACAATCACTAGACATAGATATACCGAGGTCCTTTACTTCTTGCTTTATGTTTATCATTTTTCCTGACGGAGTGTGGTATGATATCTCGCTTTTTAGCTGGTCGTTATTACCATAGCGGAGAAGCTCAAATTTCACGTCATTTAGCTCCATGTTATTGTCCTCCGTCCATTTGTAGATCTGATCGAGATCCTTTTGAAACAACACAGCATCCTCGGGAGACCGAACGGATTTTGTGGCCCTTGTATCATCGGCGAATGACCTGACTATTGACATGGCGATATCTTCATCAATGTCCCCAATAAGGATTAGGAAGATTATGGGTCCCAATACACTTCCCTGGGGAACTCCAGAAATGACAGGTTGTGGCTTCGAGGTTGCACCATCAACCATAACTGTTTGGAGGCGATTACTCAGGAAGGATTCGATCCATTTGAAGATGCTTCCACGAATGCCAAGATCAAATATTTTCTGCAGAACTATTTTGTGGTCAACTTTGTCAAAAGCTTTGGCAAAATCTAAGTAGACAACATCTGCATTAGCGCCATCATCAAGAATTGATAGAATGGTGTCAAACTGCTCAAGGAGTTGACTTAAACAAGATCTTCCAGATCTCATCCCATGCTGACTGTCATTGAACAGGTTATTTTCATTCATGTGTCTAACTATGTGTTTCCGTATGACTTTCTCAAAAAGTTTAATGAGGTGGGAGGTCAAAGCTATTGGTCTATAATTGGCAGCCACCGACTTGCTTCCACCTTTGTGAATGGGTGTAATAAGAGAATTCTTTAGTTTGCTTGGAACGACCTCTTCTTCAAGACTTTTCGTCCATAGAAATACGAGAGCATGGACCAAATGGGCCCTGCAGTTTTTCAGTAGTAATGCAGGAAAGCCGTCAGGACCCGCAGCAGCTGACGGAGAGAGTTCATCAATTGCAAGCTCAAAATCGGCTGCAGTTAGAGTAACAGTTGACAGTATAGAACTTATATCAAAAGTGCGATTATGTGAAGCTTGACTGCTTTGCATTGGTTTGCTAAAAACGTCTGTGTATTGTTTTGACAAAATTTCTGCCATCTCAGTACTGTTACCAGTAAGAACACCATTCTGGTCCACCAATGGACCAACTTTTGTCTTGACTTTGGACTTTTTCTTGACATATGAAAAGAAATATTTTGAATTACTTTTAATGGAGTTGACAGCCTTTCCCTCCATAAAAGCGTTAGAGTCAGCAAAAGACTTCTGCAGTTTCCTTTCAATATCCAAACATTCCTTGGACAGTTTGGAAATAACAGCAGGCGATGACACTTTCAAAAGACGCTTTTTTATCTTCCGTCTTCTTTTAGAAAGTGAGTGACGGTATCTTACCACCTTGGGCGTTCTTTTCTCGCATTCTGATTTACGCAATGGCACATGCTTGCAGCAGGCAGTGTAGACAATTAAATAAAAAGTGTCCAGCATTGCAGATGCACCCATGTCTCTTAATGAGTCTTCCCAATCAGCATGGCTTAGTTCCTCTGAAAGAGCAGTCCAATCGACTTCCTCGCTGAAAAAGTTTAGTGCATTGAACATTGTTCTTGGTGCACGATTATTCAATACCTCACTTTTATATTTAACTTTATATGTTGTTTGAAGCTGGATGAGACTGTGGTGAGATGTGCTTTGCAGTAAGGGTACATTGATGCTCTCATGAATCAAATCAGAATTATTGGTGAAAACAAGATCAACGATATTCCCATCTTTGTGCGTGGGAGACAGCACATGCTGTGACAAAAAAAGCTCATTGCAGAATTCGTTCAGTGAATTTATCATCAATCGCTCAGCATTTGATGCTCCTGGAATAGCCTGTCCATCAGGCCAAGATACGTGAGGGAGATTAAAATCTCCACCGACAATGATATCTGGAGCAGGGTTTATTGTTGATAATATATGTTTGACTTTATTAAGAGGAGAACTAAAATCATTTGGTGTGGATGGGTGTCCATGGTAGCTGTCATCAGGTTGTCTATAAGTAACAAGAATGGCTAAATCTTCATAGGAGGAGTAAAGGCATAACATCTGCACACATTCAGACGCATGAGAAAAAATTACATTACAGGAACATCCAATATCATCACGGACATAAAGAGCAACACCGCCGGTGTGCCTTCCACGTGTTTTGGCTTTTCTTGATGTGTCGCATCGGAAGAGTGTAAAACCTTCTATTTCAAGTTCAGCATCTCTGTGCGAATTTAACCAAGTTTCCGATAAGCCAATAAAAAGAGAATTGTCACTGTTAAGTTCATTTTTGATAAACGGTACTTTGCTTGGAACGGTCTGAGGACAAAGACCTTGAATATTTACAAAAGCAAAGTTATTTAAGAGTGGTGAACTGGATTCACCAAATTCATTCTGGGTCGAGGGAATTCTTGATAGTCCACCAGATTTATTCTGGGCCGAGTGAGTTGTTGGTTCGGAATCATAAACATTGGTTGATGGATTTGATTGGGAACTTCGGCTGGCTGTTGCCACGTGAATTGCATTGGCATTCGAGGAGTTGGCACATCTTGTTGTTGGTTGTGTAGTGCGTTGATTTGATTCGACACCAACAATATCCTCTGGTCCAAAGTGTGGAGGATTTCCGCCTTCAATAGGCGGATCACTTCTAAAAAATTGCACGTATCTCTTCCATTCTCTCGAGGTGTGGATATAACTGGGGACGAATTCTCAACTGACTCCTGACTCGTGGTTGGGACGGAGTTGCGCTGTGAATTATTATGTTATTATGCCGGTTCATTTTTTTTTTAAAACCTAATTGTTATGGCCTTGCGAAAGAAAAGGTAATTAAATAAATAAGGGCAAATATTTAAAAACAATTTGTTTTCATCATCAGTTGTGTCGGTTAAAGTAATAAAATAAAATCGACCTGCCCTATTGTGTCGGTTAAAGAAATATCTGCTTACTTTTCATAATAGAATTAATGTTGTCGGATTTTTCGTGGGTGTTAACGAAAACCGCTCTAAACAAAAGTCATGTTACCTAGGACAATTATCACAAAAAAAATTATAACAAGAGAGAAGGAATGGACGAGTACAAGATGTTCATAAAAGTTAAAATAAAGTTTTATTTACAAAAAAAAGGTAGCTTGGACTGCTTTTTTTCCAGAGCTGGAATAAATAAATTATTCCTAGATAACGTACAAAAAAAAATCAAAATCAAAAAAATTACAACATCAGGATTTCTTAACATTAAAGTTATATACAACAAAAATAGACACAATCTTAAAAGGGGAGGCAGATGATAAAACCTTACTTTTCGTTCGCAAAATAAGTAATCCTTTTTTTTCTTCACAAATAAAACACAATCTAAGACTATAAAGGCAGTATTCTTACAAAATCAATCAAATAGTCTCTTTTTTTTCTTTACACCAAAGTTCCAATCAAAAGTAATAAAATTGACAAACCGTGCTGAATGCCGACATAATTTCCATGGTAAAATAACCCTTTTTTTTTATTTTATCAAACGTCTGTCACAAAGTTCCTTTTTCCTTCCTTTTCTTCTATAATTTTCTTATAGCAAACCCAACGTAAGAAATACGTCACTAGAACAGTCCAAATTTCAAATAAACATAATACTTGATTTTTTAACAGTTTGTCTCAAATAGCATCACACGCGATCATGTGAGGATCCAATTTTCAAAGTTATCTCTTTCAAATCGATCTGTGTTGCAAGGACGATCACACTTTACGATTCTTAATCTCTGATTCAGAATCTTCTCAACAGCAAAGTATTCCAGTTCCCGGGAGCTAAGCTCTTCAACATAGGCAATTTCGTGCCCGGAGATATTTTTATCTCGTTCAAATTCTCCATAATTCTTCATTCCAAGTCTCTGACCTGAAACATCACAATGTTGATGAATTTTCCCAACATTACTAAGTCTGCTCTCGATTTAAGTAATTGAAATTTTCCTTAAGTTATATATAAGTTATATATAAAGAAAAAAAATAAGCAACAAATAAATGTTACCAAAGGCAACATAAATTATTATTCTACCTAGCTGTATAAGTTTATTTGTTTATTTTATTATTTATTTTGATAAATGATTTTTTTAATAAAAATAAACAATCAAATAAACAAATAAACTTATACAGGTAGAAGAAGAATTTATGTTGCCTTTGGTAACATTTACTTGTTAAAAATGTGCTTTACAAAGGAAAGATTTTAATGTAAAATTCTGATTTTCTTTATGAAGAAAAACTTCGATAATGTTAAAATATACAGAAAATCACTGATTTTAAACAGTTTCTATTTTAAAATGTTCTTTCAATGAAATCATAAAATAAGTCGTAATTTTGAAGAGTTCACTCCTAATCGAATCAACCGGAAGTAAAAATTAATTTTATCGTTATTTTAAAATATATTGTCGCTTAATAAAGTTTTAAATTATACAAAAAATCAATCAGGCAAAGATTAATTAAAAACAAACAAAAAAAATCAATCAGGCAAAGATTTAAATAAAAAAAAACAAAAAAAAACAATCAGGCAAAGTTTTAAATTATAAATAAAATTTCGTTTGATAAAGTTTTAAATAATACAAAAAAAATAATTTAAATAATAAAAAAAAAGTAATTTATAGTTAAATAAACACGAGCCGGCAAAATAACGTAAGACTCATTATTGTGCCGGGCGTCACTGTATGTTTAACAATTTAGTTAAATATACATGAACCGGCAAAATAACGCAGGAATCGTTATATTGCCGGTCACGGCAAAATAACGCAAGAATCGTTATTTTTCCGGGACCGGCAATATAGCTTATTCGTTATAAAAAAGTATTCCACAAATTTGTTTTTGTATTTTTTTTTTTAAAGTTATAAAAAATATTTCACAAGATTTTATTTTCTCATTTATTATAAAAAAGTATTCCACAAATTCTTTTTTGTATTTAAAAAAAAAAGTTATCATAAAAAATATTTCACAAGATTTTTTTCTCGTTTATTATAAAAAAGTATTCCACAATTTTTTTTGTATTTAAAAAAAAAAGTTATCATAAAAAATATTTCACAAGATTTTATTTTCTCATTTATTATAAAAAAAAGTATTCCACAAGTTTTTTTTGCATTTAAAAAAAAAGTTATCTTTAAAAATATTTCACAAGATTTGTTTTTCTCATTTATTATAAAAAAGTATTCCACCCATGTTTTTGTATTTAAAAAAAAAAAGTTATCATAAAAATATTTCACAAGATTCTTTTTTCTCATTTATTATAAAAAAGTATTCCACAAATTTTTTTTTGTATTTTTTTTAAAAAAGTTATCATAAAAATATTTCACAAAATTTTATTTTCTCATTCATTATAAAAAGGTATTAACAAATTCTTTTTGTATTTTGTTTAAAAAAAGCTATCATAAAAATATTTTACAAGATTTTATTTTTCTCGTTTATTATAAAAAAGTATACCACAATTTTTTTTTTGTATTTTAAAAAAAAAATTATCATAAAAAATATTTCAAAAGATTTTATTTTACTAATTGATTATAAAAAAGTATTCCATACATTTTTTTTTGTATCAAGATTTTTTTTACTTCGTTTATTATAAAAAAGTATTCTACAATTTTTTTTGTATTTAAAAAAAAAGTTATCATAAAAAATATTTCACAAGATTTTATTTTCTCATTTATTATAAAAAAAGTATTCCACAAGTTTTTTTGCATTAAAAAAAAAGCTATCATAAAAATATTTCACAAGATTTTCTTTCTCTCTTTTATTATAAATAGGTATTCGACAAAATTTTTTGTATTTAAAAAAATATATATAAAAATATTTCACAAGATTTGTTTTTCTCATTTATTATAAAAAAGTATTCCACAAATTTTTGTTTGTATTTTTTTTTTAAAAGTTATCATAAAAATATTTCACAAAATTTTATTTTCTCATTATCATAAAAAGGTATTCCACAAATTTTTTATTGTATTTTGTTTTAAAAAAAGCTACTATAAAAATATTTCACAAGATTTTATTTTTCTCATTTATTATAAAAAAGTATTCCATAAATTTGTTTTTGTATTTTTAAAAGATTATCATAAAATATATTTTACAAGATTTTTTTTATTATAAAAAAGTATTCCACAAATTTTTTTTTGTATTTTTAAAAAAAAATTATCATAAAAAATATTTCAAAAGATTTTATTTTACTAATTTATAATAAAAAAGTATTCCATACATTTCTTTGGTATTTGAAAAAAAAGTTATCATAAAAAATATTTCACAAGATTTTATTTTCTAATTTATTATAAAAAAAAGTATCCCACAAGTTTTTTTGCATTCTAAAAAAAAAGTTATCATAAAAATATTTCTACAAGATTTTTTTTCTCTCAATTACTATAAAAAGGTATTCGACAATTTTTTTTGTATTTAAAAAAAAACTTATCATAAAAATATTTCACAAGATTTGTTTTTCTCATTTATTATAAAAAAGTATTCCACAAATTTTTTTTTGTATTTTTTTAAAATTATCATAAAAATATTTCACAAGATTTTATTTTTCTTATTTATTATAAAAAAGTATTCCATTCATTTTTTTTGTATTTAAAATAAAAGTTATCATAAAAATATTTCACAAGATTTTTTTTCTCATTTATTATAAAAAAGTATTCCACAAATTTGTTTTTGTATTTCTTTTAAAAAGTCATAAAAAATATTTCACAAGATTTTTTTCTCATTTATTATAAAAAAGTATTCCACAAATTCTTTTTTGTATTAAATAAAAAAAAGTTATCATAAAAAATATTTCACAAGATTTGTTTTTCTCATTTATTATAAAAAAGTATTCCACAATTTTTTTTTGTATTTAAAAAAAAAATATTTCACAAGATTTGTTTTTCTCATTTATTATAAAAAATTCCACAAATTTTTTTTGTATTTTTTTTAAAGTTATCATAAAAATATTTCACAAGATTCTTTTTTCTCATTTATTATAAAAAAGTTTCCACAAATTTTTTTTTTGTATTTCTTTAAAAAAAGTTATAATAAAAAATATTTCACAAGATTTTTTTTACTTCGTATATTATAAAAAAGTATTCCACATTTTTTTTTTGTATTTAAAAAAAAAAGTTATAAAAATATTTCACAAGATTTTATTTTCTCATTTATTATAAAAAAGTATTCCACACATTTTTTTTTTAAATTATCATAAAAAATATTTCACAAGATTTTATTTTTCTCATTTATTATAAAAAAGTATTTCATACTTTTTTTTTATATTTAAAAAAAAAGTTATCATAAAAATATTTCACAAGATTTGTTTTTCTCATTTATTATAAAAAAGTATTCCACAAATTTGTTTTAATATATTTTTTTTAAAATTTATAAAAAATATTTCACAAGATTCTTTTCTCATTTATTATAAAAAAGTATTCCACAAATTCTTTTTTGTATTTAAAAAAAAAAAGTTATCATAAAAATATTTCACAAGATTTTTTTTCTCATTTATTATAAAAAAGTATTCCACCCATGTTTTTGTATTTAAAAAAAAAAAGTTATCATAAAAATATTTCACAAGATTCTTTTTTCTCATTTATTATAAAAAAGTATTCCACAAATTTTTTTTTGTATTTTTTTTAAAAAAGTTATCATAAAAATATTTCACAAAATTTTATTTTCTCATTCATTATAAAAAGGTATTAACAAATTCTTTTTGTATTTTGTTTAAAAAAAGCTATCATAAAAATATTTTACAAGATTTTATTTTTCTCGTTTATTATAAAAAAGTATACCACAATTTTTTTTTTGTATTTTAAAAAAAAAATTATCATAAAAAATATTTCAAAAGATTTTATTTTACTAATTGATTATAAAAAAGTATTCCATACATTTTTTTTTGTATCAAGATTTTTTTTACTTCGTTTATTATAAAAAAGTATTCTACAATTTTTTTTGTATTTAAAAAAAAAGTTATCATAAAAAATATTTCACAAGATTTTATTTTCTCATTTATTATAAAAAAAGTATTCCACAAGTTTTTTTGCATTAAAAAAAAAGCTATCATAAAAATATTTCACAAGATTTTCTTTCTCTCTTTTATTATAAATAGGTATTCGACAAAATTTTTTGTATTTAAAAAAATATATATAAAAATATTTCACAAGATTTGTTTTTCTCATTTATTATAAAAAAGTATTCCACAAATTTTTGTTTGTATTTTTTTTTTAAAAGTTATCATAAAAATATTTCACAAAATTTTATTTTCTCATTATCATAAAAAGGTATTCCACAAATTTTTTATTGTATTTTGTTTTAAAAAAAGCTACTATAAAAATATTTCACAAGATTTTATTTTTCTCATTTATTATAAAAAAGTATTCCATAAATTTGTTTTTGTATTTTTAAAAGATTATCATAAAATATATTTTACAAGATTTTTTTTATTATAAAAAAGTATTCCACAAATTTTTTTTTGTATTTTTAAAAAAAAATTATCATAAAAAATATTTCAAAAGATTTTATTTTACTAATTTATAATAAAAAAGTATTCCATACATTTCTTTGGTATTTGAAAAAAAAGTTATCATAAAAAATATTTCACAAGATTTTATTTTCTAATTTATTATAAAAAAAAGTATCCCACAAGTTTTTTTGCATTCTAAAAAAAAAGTTATCATAAAAATATTTCTACAAGATTTTTTTTCTCTCAATTACTATAAAAAGGTATTCGACAATTTTTTTTGTATTTAAAAAAAAACTTATCATAAAAATATTTCACAAGATTTGTTTTTCTCATTTATTATAAAAAAGTATTCCACAAATTTTTTTTTGTATTTTTTTAAAATTATCATAAAAATATTTCACAAGATTTTATTTTTCTTATTTATTATAAAAAAGTATTCCATTCATTTTTTTTGTATTTAAAATAAAAGTTATCATAAAAATATTTCACAAGATTTTTTTTCTCATTTATTATAAAAAAGTATTCCACAAATTTGTTTTTGTATTTCTTTTAAAAAGTCATAAAAAATATTTCACAAGATTTTTTTCTCATTTATTATAAAAAAGTATTCCACAAATTCTTTTTTGTATTAAATAAAAAAAAGTTATCATAAAAAATATTTCACAAGATTTGTTTTTCTCATTTATTATAAAAAAGTATTCCACAATTTTTTTTTGTATTTAAAAAAAAAATATTTCACAAGATTTGTTTTTCTCATTTATTATAAAAAATTCCACAAATTTTTTTTGTATTTTTTTTAAAGTTATCATAAAAATATTTCACAAGATTCTTTTTTCTCATTTATTATAAAAAAGTTTCCACAAATTTTTTTTTTGTATTTCTTTAAAAAAAGTTATAATAAAAAATATTTCACAAGATTTTTTTTACTTCGTATATTATAAAAAAGTATTCCACATTTTTTTTTTGTATTTAAAAAAAAAAGTTATAAAAATATTTCACAAGATTTTATTTTCTCATTTATTATAAAAAAGTATTCCACACATTTTTTTTTTAAATTATCATAAAAAATATTTCACAAGATTTTATTTTTCTCATTTATTATAAAAAAGTATTTCATACTTTTTTTTTATATTTAAAAAAAAAGTTATCATAAAAATATTTCACAAGATTTGTTTTTCTCATTTATTATAAAAAAGTATTCCACAAATTTGTTTTAATATATTTTTTTTAAAATTTATAAAAAATATTTCACAAGATTCTTTTCTCATTTATTATAAAAAAGTATTCCACAAATTCTTTTTTGTATTTAAAAAAAAAAAGTTATCATAAAAATATTTCACAAGATTTTTTTTCTCATTTATTATAAAAAAGTATTCCACAATTTTTTTTTTGTATTTAAAAAAAAAGTTATCATAAAAATATTTCACAAGATTTTATTTTCTCATTTATTATAAAAAAGTATTCCACAAATTTTTTTTGTATTTTTTTTTAAAGTTATCATAAAAATATTTCACAAGATTCTTTTTTCTCATTTATTATAAAAAAGTTTCCACAAATTTCTTTTTGTATTTTTAAAAAAAAAGTTATAATAAAAAATATTTCACAAAATTTTATTTTCTCATTTATTATAAAAAGGTATTCCACAAATATTTTTTTGTATTTTGTTAAAAAAAAGGTATCATAAAAATATTTCACAAGATTTTTTTTCTCATTTATTATAAAAAAGCATTCCATTTTTTTTTTATATTTAAAAAAAAAGTTATCATAAAAAATATTTCACAAGATTTTTTTGTATTTTGTATCACTTAGGTAAACAAACCAGCATTAAACATTAAATTAAAAAATAATGCAACACAGCATCTCGATGAATTTTTTCTGACCGAAATGTTTTAATATGTAACTCGCAGTTACTGATAAAAAATAAACTATTTCACAAGAACTTAAAGTTTTAAGTAAAGTTTTTTTAGAAAGAATAAATAAAATTAATGCAACAGAGCATCTCGCTGAGTTTGTTCTGGCTGACATTGCCTCTCCAAATAAATTCCGACAAATATGAGCTTAAGAGCGTATCTGAGGTACCAAACTGTCGGCGAAGTTGCGTTTGGCCTTCATCCACGTATTCGCAATTAATTATGTATGGACTGTAGAATCATTAGGATTAACAAAATTTCTTTCATGGACCACTACATCATGGTCATATACGCCACTGTCTACCTGTGATAAATTGGCATATGCAGACCAACCATCGCTAATTATTCTACTGCCAGGCAGTATCCACTCTCTGATTATGGCCCCTTCCCTCAAGCAACAGCGACCCGATTGTCTCTCGATCGAGACAAACACCCATTTTGTTTTCTTCGCAAATGCCCTCTATGGTATTTCCGATGATAGAACTTGCTTTCGTCTATTTCCACTTTTATCGGAGTTCCATCATCTGAAATACCCTCCAATCTTTGATGGTTTCTTTCCAGAAATTGCGTCTCGGTGGCCTCGGCATGCCTCCCTAAAAATATTGCACCAATCGATGATGGTGACGTGGCCCAGTTTCTTCCATAACGATTTTTTGTGGAAAATCTTTCTTCCACAGATAAATGACCAAAACAATTGTTCTTAACGGGAGGTTGCTTTTCTAAAACAAAAAAAGAGTTTTTCCGTATTGAAAGTCGAAAATTGTCTTTTGGATAACTTCATCTCCAGCCATCACTGGATCTCGAATACCGTGTGAAGGAGTAACTAACATGGCAGATTGCACAACTACAAACATTTGCTAACAAACGACGCTTTGCAAGCCATTCAATAGTTTCCAATTTGTCAGACAGGTTTCTGTCAAGTTGGAGTAATGATATGTCTTCCGTTCGTTGTCATATACTTCATTTACGATACATGTCCCCGCATTCTAGGAGCAGTAGCCATTATTAGAATATTATTATTGGAAAATTACTAATGCTAGTTTCATTTCAGTTTACTTAAGTCCTACTCTTGGAAAAAAAATCTTGTAAAATACTTTGGGTATCTTTTACTTTACTCAGCAGACTAAAAACGCCCAAAACACAAATATACAACAAATAAAAGTAACTGTAGGCGATAAAAGTTATTTTCAAACTTACCTGTGGCATTTGTTTGTATTTTTAAGTGCTATTTATTAGAAATTAAATTATTCGTCACACCAACATCGCAAGATCCAAGATGGCGATCGTAGGGGGGTATGTAAGAGAATAAGGACCGTCCGCCATTTTCTTTTTGTGCAAAAAAAAAAAGAAGAATTTTTGGGTATCTTTTATTATAATCCGTACGCTGAAAACGCTAAAAAAAACAAATATACAACAAATAAAAGTAACTGTCGTCGATAAAAGTTAATTTAAAACTGACCTGTGATATTTGTTTGTATTTTTAAACCGTTCCAACTGCTATTTATTAGAAATCAATAGTTTTGTCACACGAACTTGCAAAAAAAATGGCGCTTGCTCGTAAGGAAGTGAGCACAAGACGCCATTTTGTCTAAAAAAATACGAGTAAAAAATGAACAAGAATTTTTTTTTACATCTAATAAAACCCCATTTATAGTACGTAAAAATACAAACAAATATCATAGGTAAGTAGACAAATATCTCTTCTCGACGTAGGTTAAACTCACTTGTTGCATATTTATTTTTATAACCCCGTTCTCGTTCGTTTTTTGGACCCCGTCCGCGACTGTACTGATCATTATAAAAGATACCCGAATTTTTTTTACATCTAATAAAAACCCATGTATACTACGTAAAAATACAAATAAATGTCATAGCTACGTAGGAAAATATCTATTCTCGACGTAGGTCGCCTTTACTTATTGCATATTTATGTTTTTAAACACTTTCTCGTTCGTTTTTTTTACCCCGTTCACGACTCTGCGGAGTAAAGTAAAAGATACCCAATACTTTTTTTTATAATAAATGCAAAAAATAAAATATAAAAAAATCTTGTGAAATACTTTCTTACAATAAATGCAAAAACTAAAATACAAAAGAAGTTGTGTCGTTTTGGCCATCCGTACACGATATTTTCTACCGATAATGAATTTGACGCATCCCTTTAGCTTAACCCGTTTTGGTCATAAAATTATTAATTGAACCAAGTTTTTATAGCTCCCAAAACTTTTTATCTTTTTATATTAAAAGATAAAAAGTTTTGGGCTTTGCAACGGATGTTAAAACCAGTTTAAATCACTTCCTAATCGATGTTTTAAAGGCTTTCAAATTCCTCTTAAATTTTGAATAGTCATTTTTTCAGCTATTTGCCAACAAGACTTATTTACGAAGAGACAATACATTAAATTATTTTTTTAAATAGGATTTTTTAAATTTCCTTTTAATACTTTACATTATTGACTTCTTGATTTCAATAAATATTCGATTAATAGTAAATAAAAGAAACGGCACTTCTGCCGTATATATGAAGCAGCTGCCGATTAAGAAATCGAAAAGTTCCGTTTTTTTTTCTCCAAGTACCATTCATTCAGAATTCACCGGAAGTTGAATTTAGTATTTAGAAAATGGAGTTAAATGAGATTAATCTTCGAGACATTGGTAATTTAATGAACCAGCCGCAAAAAACAATAATTTTTTACAGGCAAACCGCCTGATTTCTTAGGGTTTAGGGTTTAGGGTTAGAGTTAGGGTTTAGGGTTGGGTTTAGGGTTAGGGTTTTTTTTATTTAAATTTTTTTTACTTCATATAATAAAAAAAAAGAAATTGTTAATTGTTTCTTATTACCCCAAAACAAATCAGTCTTGCATGTTTTTTTTTATGTTGTAAAAAAATCACTTCCGGTTGAATTACCTCCCTTTATTTTCAGTAGAAGGACAGAAAATCTGCTGCTTCATATATACGGTAGAAGTGCCAAAGAAACATTAATTCTATTCTTTAGTGGCGAGAGAAAAAAGGCAATAGTTGTTTTATAATTTTATTTATATAAACATTTCTTTTCAAAAACTTGTAGCTTTTTAGAGGCAAATTCAACATAAAAAACTCTAAATCAGATTTTGAATTAAAAAAGAAGAAATTTATTTAAATTGCAACTGTATGGATCCAAGTCGGTCGCCAATTAATCCAGGTGAGAGAAAGTAAACGAAATATTGATGAGGTCATTTTCTAACGCTTGAAGTTTGGTTTGACGTCATTATCAACCAATGAAAAGACTGGAGGTTCTTTTTGAAAAATGAACACAATAAATGAACCGGAAGTACTTCCGGAAACGCCAGACGACGCCAAAGAGCTCTCATTTAAAAGAAGGAAAATAAAGTTGTATTACATAAGCACGTGGTTAACAATAATATCAACAACTGTTTAAGAAAAAAATAAAAAGCACTCAAATTTGTTTTTCTTTTGATCAGCTTGTTTTGAGGACTTTATACTAATCTCTAACGACGGAGAGTTGGAAAATCTATATATATTTTGATGTATTTAATGTTTCGACGTATTTAGTTCGTAAAAAGAAACGTAAGTGTTTTTTTTTTTTCATCCAGTGTTTTTAAAGCGTTTCTCTGAACCAGATGTCATCATGCCAATATAATTGTTTTGCAAATATATACCACGACCCCAACAAAAAAGTTGGCCGATATAAACAAACCAAAAACAGACGCTGCTGATATCGAAAATGTACCACAGTTTCCGGGAACTTCGCGGCGGCAACGTTCCGGCATGTTACGTAAACACCCGAGAGATGCCGAGGCGAATTGACAGACGATAACTTCGATACGTTACTGAGTCGTATTTTTCATTTTCCAGAAAGATAGCAAATAACGAAAAAAAAAACCCAGTGAAATCACTGTTAATAAATAATTTTTTGTTTAACAAAACAATGCTACAATGTTACTTCCAAGATTTGGTAAATTTTTACTATCTGCAAAGAAGGATTAAAATTTTAAAAAAAATATTTTAGATTGGGAGATCACTCTCCTTTATAAATTTAACATAAAATGAGCACCCATTTCCCGGCCACTTAGCGTAAAACGAGAGATGTAACCGACTTTTTAAATAAAAGCACGTGAAAATTTAGGGGGAGGTATTTATTTCATAAAAACGTAGAGATTTAGGCAATTTATATTTTGTGGGGGGATTTTTTTTTTTACTTATTAAAAATACGTAGAAATTTAGCCAATGTATTATTTGGGGGGAAACCCTAACCGCTAACTCTAAATCCTAACCCTAACCCCTAACCCTAAACCCTAACCGTAACCTTACACCCCCCCCCAAACAAAATTAATTGGCTAAATTTTTGCGTTTTTTTATTTAAAAAAAAAATCCCCCCCACAAAATTAAAAATACAAGTCGGTTACATGTCTCGTTTATGCTAAGTGGCCAGGAAATGGGTGTTCATTTTACGTTAAATTTATAAAGGAAAGTGATCCCGCATTGTAAAATCTTAAATATTTAATTTTTTGGCACATGTTCGTCTTTTCCCACAGTCCGTTTTTCAAAACTTTTTACTGACCAGTTTTTTTTCTTTTTTCGGTGTACACTTACCTATCAGGCTGCTAGAGAATTGCGGGGTTTTGGAAATTTTTTTCAAATATTTTACATTTTAGGAGGGGGGTTCAGTTTCCAATGTTAATTCAACGTAGACTGACCCCCCTCTTTTTGATCACCTCAATTTTTATTAAAAATCTTTTCCCGTGTGCAATTACATATCATGTCAGTAGTGAATTCCGGGGGTTTTGGAAAGAAATTTCAAAAAATTGAGATTTTAAGGCGGGGGATCAGTTTTCAATGTAAATTCAACGTAGATTGATCCCGCTCTTTTTGAACATCTCAAATTTTTAAAATTATTCTTCTGCCTATCATGTCGCGAGAGAATTCCGGGCTTTTTGGAAAGAAATTTCAAAATTTGAGATTTTAAGATGTAAAAAGTTGTGAAAAACGGACTATGGTAAAAGACGAACAAGACTGATCCCCCGTCTTAAAATCTCAATTTAAAAAAAATTATTTCCAAAACCCCCGGAATTCTCTCGCGATATGATAGGTAATTGTAAGCAGAAGAATAATTTTAAAAATTTGAGATGGTCAAAAAGAGGGGGATCAGTCTACGTTGAATTTACATTGGAAACTGATCCCCCCTCATAAAATGTAAAATATTTTTTTAAAATTTCCCAAAACCCCGGAATTCTCTAGCAGCCTTATAGGTAAGTGTACACCGAAAAAAGAAAAAAAAACTGGTCAGTAAAAAGTTGTGAAAAAAAGACTGTGGGAACAGACGAACATGTACCAATTTTATTTTTAATTCCTTTGCGGATATTTTTTAGGCTGTTTAAATGTATTTGCACAAAAAAGTAGAATTTGAACTTTTTTAGGAGGTAAACTGCGCTGGGTAAGATAGTAAAAAAAACTAAATTGCCTGAATTTTTACTTGTTTTTATTTAAAAAAAAAAAATTCCCTCCTCCCTCCCCCAAAAAATTGAAAGCTCCAGTCGGTTACATGTCTTGTTTTACGCTAAGTGGCCAGGTAATGGGTGCTCATTTTACATGAAATTTATGAAGGAAAGAAAATCTTAAATTAAAAAAAAAAAAATTAATTCTTTATTTTCGGATATTTTTGTAGGCTGTTTAAATGTATTCATAAAAAAAAAGTAGAATTAAAACTTTTTAGGGGGTAAACTACGCTGTGTAAGATAGTAAACATTTACCATAATGTTATTGTGAAACTAAATAAGCACTGTAGTTTTTTTGTTTCTTAAAAGTGAAAAAATTCTTTCTTTGTGTTTTTGGCCGACTTTTTTTTACATTGTCTTTTCTAATCAGTCTGTTAGACTCCTGGGCCTCCAATCTGACGAGGATTTTGTAACGAATGTTCTTCGCAAACCTCCCTAAAAAAATTCGGTACTACTCCAGATGAAGCACCTAATTTTCGTGACTGCTCGGCGGCAACGATCGGACAGGTCGCGGAAGCGTCTGAGACGAAAACAAGGTTGCTGCTAATCAGGTTATAGTAAGCAGCTGACAATAATTGGAAGAAACCGCTAATCAAAACAATAATGAATTTTCAGCAGTTGTGCCAGGCTGAAAAATTTCCTGCGGAAGTTCTGCATAGGGGTCAGTCCAGCCAATCTCAGTGAGGGCTTGGAATTGATGTTCTCCAAATCTCCTGAAACTTTCAGATTCTTTTAGTACCATTGAAAGGAGTAAATCCTGAAAATTTCAGCTCAATTCCTTTTTCCGTTCAAATTTTATGGCCTTTTGAAAATATTCATGTCGCTGAAATTTTTTCGACACTGAGGATTTTCTCAATTTTGGAAGCCAATTTACAGAAATTGTTATATTTAAAAAGGTCTGGATGAACTGCTTTCAATTATGTCCATAGAATACTATAAGAATAAGTTTAATTCATGGTTTCTAACCAAATTGGAAAAAATTTACGGAGCTAACAAAAATGACAAAAATTGAAAAAAATCACCCCAAAAAGTCAAATTTTGAATTTTTAAAGAGTAAGTTCTTGCTAACAATCAACCCAAAATCCTTTTAATGCTTTAAACCTCATAGTATGCTATGAATACTTCCTCAAAAAATAAAATTTAGGTGTTGAAAACAAATAAATTTGAAATTATGGGGTACCAAATATGGCAAAAAGTCCGCAAAACTTAAATTTTACGGACTTTTTTCCATTTTAGAATGGTAATAACTCAGTAACGGTTGCTCAGAACCATATAAAACTATATATTTTCTTGAAGAACACCTTGAGCTCTATTCAAAAATGTAAAATAAACCAGTTTATAAACATCCTACTAAAATCTATGGGACATCAAAAATCACAGAATTTTAAAAATTTTAACTTTCGACGAAGTTCAAAGGCCTGGAACTTGTGGCCAAGAAAAAAAATGGATTCGATTTTTTGATTTTTTCAAAGAATAGACTTTCAGGTTTTAGAAAATTATCATGGGGATGGCAAACAGGGCTTTTACTCTTTAAAATGGTGCTTTCTATCATGGCACCTTTCAATATCCAAATCTGGCCTTTTCTACCATCTGCTTATAGTTTCGCAATAAAAAAACAAGTTTTAATCAAAATTTTCAACACATTTTAAAGAAATGCTATATATAGTGTAGATAGAATATCTTTCATTGGACAGAGAGATATTAATATAATAAACTTTGATAAAAATAAGAGTCCTAATCAAAATAACTTTCAGCCTTTCCCATAGTTATTTTATCGAAACAGTAAAACCTTCCTGTGCTTCCAGTAGATGGTGTATCAACTTCACAGTACACATCTTCAATTGGAACCCAACAAACGTCATCACGCTTTGGCCAATAAAACTTTTCAGAAGGTCCTTTAGGATGGAGGAATTTTACATTAACATCACCATGTTCATTTGATACATCATTCGCAACACAGAAGTACCAATCTTTATCGTACTGATATACATAAAATCTACCTGGTTTGATGTCTTCAATTCTCAATTTACAATTCAATTCTCCCTGATCAATTACACTTATCTGCTTCGAATGATCTGCAAAGGATGTCTTCTTCATAGTTAGACTCATGGTTGTGTTGTCAGGAATAAATTGGTGATGACTACGTGTACCTTTGAATGTACTTGATGTTGCATAAATAAATTCTCATAAATCGTATGCCTGCATTAGTGATCATAAAACTCATGACATTAATACTGTCTTCAGCTTCTTGAAACATTTTCACCAGAATTACATCACCAAGGAATTCCCATTTTTGCACAAGGTTTACTATTTTAGCGATGGTTCAGCAGCACAATACAAGAACTTTAAGAACTTGACAAACTTGCTGTATCATTTTACCGATTTCGATCTCCAAGCAGAATGGAACTTCTTTGCCACATCACACGGAAAGAATGCTTGTGATGGCGTAGGTGGCACAATCAAGAGATTAGCAGCACATGCTAGCCTTCAACGTCCCTACTCTAATCAAATTCTGACACCAAAGCAGTTATTTGAGTTTGCAGAAGCAGATATTGATGGTATAACCTCTTTTTTTGTGAGCACTGAGGAGGTTGCTAGTAACACTCAATTTCTTGAATCTCGATTTGCAACATCAAGTACATTCAAAGGTACACGTAGTCATCACCAATTTATTCCTGACAACACAACCATGAGTCTAACTATGAAGAAGACATCCTTTGCAGATCATTCGAAGCAGATAAGTGTAATTGATCAGGGAGAATTGAATTGTAAATTGAGAATTGAAGACATCAAACCAGGTAGATTTTATGTATATCAGTACGATAAAGATTGGTACTTCTGTGTTGCGAATGATGTATCAAATGAACATGGTGATGTTAATGTAAAATTCCTCCATCCTAAAGGACCTTCTGAAAAGTTTTATTGGCCAAAGCGTGATGACGTTTGTTGGGTTCCAATTGAAGATGTGTACTGTGAAGTTGATACACCATCTACTGGAAGCACAGGAAGGTTTTACTGTTTCGATAAAATAACTATGGGAAAGGCTGAAAGTTATTTTGATTAGGACTCTTATTTTTATCAAAGTTTATTATATTAATATCTCTCTGTCCAATGAAAGATATTCTATCTACACTATATATAGCATTTCTTTAAAATGTGTTGAAAATTTTGATTAAAACTTGTTTTTTTATTGCGAAACTATAAGCAGATGGTAGAAAAGGCCAGATTTGGATATTGAAAAGTGCCATGATAGAAAGCACCATTTTAAAGAGTAAAAGCCCTGTTTGCCATCCTCATGATAATTTTCTAAAACCTGAAAGTCTATTCTTTGAAAAAATCAAAAAATCGAATCCATTTTTTTTCTTGGCCACAAGTTCCAGGCCTCTGAACTTCGTTGAAAGTTAAAATTTTTAAAATTTTGTGATTTTTGATGTCCCATAGATTTTAGTAGGATGTTTATAAACTGGTTTATTTTATATTTTTGAATAGAGCTCAAGGTGTTCTTCAAGAAAATATATAGTTTTATATGGTTCTGAGCAACCGTTACTGAGTTATTACCATTCTAAAATGGAAAAAAGTCCGTAAAATTTAAGTTTTGCAGACTTTTTGCCATATTTGGTACCCCATAATTTCAAATTTTTTTTTTTTCAACACCTAAATTTTATTTTTTGAGGAAGTATTCATAGCATACTATGAGGTTTAAAGCATTAAAAGGATTTTGGGTTGATTGTTAGCAAGAACTTACTCTTTAAAAATTCAAAATTTGACTTTTTGGGGTGATTTTTTTCAATTTTTGTCATTTTTGTTAGCTCCGTAAATTTTTTCCAATTTGGTTAGAAACCATGAATTAAACTTATTCTTATAGTATTCTATGGACATAATTGAAAGCAGTTCATCCAGACCTTTTTAAATATAACAATTTCTGAAAATTGGCTTCCAAAATTGAGAAAATCCTCAGTGTCGAAAAAATTTCAGCGATATGAAAATTTTCAAAAGGCCATAAAATTTGAACAGAAAAAGGAATTGAGCTGAAATTTTCAGGATTTACTCCTTTCAATGGTACTAAAAGAATCTGAAAGTTTCAGGAGATTTGGAGAACATCAATTCCAAGCCCTCACTGAAATTGGCTGGACTGACCCATAGAACATCTGTCACGCAACCCTCGGCGACTCGGAGGCCCAGGGCATACGGTGGTAATAGACGAGTCTCTATTCAACAGCCAGAAAAACAATGTTGGCCGTGTCCTCCGGCCGCTCTGGGTCTTCGGGGGATACGACCCAGCAGAGAAGGAGGGTTTTCTCATGACAGTGCCTAACAGGAATGTTGAAACCCTCCTTCCAATAATCAAGCAGTTCATTGTACCTGAGACCACGGTAGTATCCGATTGTTGGAGGGCGTACAACAGGTTAGGGGAGGAGGGGTATCAGCACTTTACGGTGAATCATAGCGAGAACTTTGTCGATCCGACAACGAAGGCTTGCACCAATCACGTCGAGAGGATGTGGAAGGAAGCTAAACAAAGAAATAAGGAGTGCGGGCCGACGAGCAGAGCAATCGTAGATGGCTATCTGCGCGAATTCATGTGGCGTCAGAGATTTCGAAACGACCCCTTCGACGCCATATTAACGCAGATAGCAGAAATCTACCCCGTTGAACATCCTCCTTCCACTGCCTCGACGACCCCCTCCTCTTCTGCCTGTCTTTCGTCGATAAGAAATAGCGTTTAGTTCTTTGATTTATGTAAAAAAAGACAAAAAAAAAGTTGCCTAAATATCCTAAAAAAAAAAAAACATTTACTTCTTTGTTTTATGTAAACACTCTTCCATTTTACGACTTTCAGTTTTGCTTCAGCCTCGTTTTCGTCTCGGCAGCTCTCGGGTGCTTCTGCGACCTGCCCGATCGTTGCCACCGAGCAGTCACGGAAATTAGGCGCTTCATCTGGAGTAGTACCAAAAATTCTTCTAATCAGTGTGCGTGTTCCTTGATCCAACGCCACATTTCTTCAATGTCGTCTGACAGCGGATTGGCTAATCGCCTCGGTGGCATCTCTCGGATGTTTACGTAACATACCCGAATGCTGCCGACTTGAAGTTCCCGGAAACTGGTACACTTTCGATATCAGTACCAAACAGACAACTTTTTTCATTTTTTTTTTTTTTTTGGTACTTTTGCAGAATTTGAATCGAAGCAAACCGACTTTTGCCGAATTAAAGCTTAGGTTAGGGTAATAAAAAAAAGTTAAATGATGAGTTCGAAGGGATAAACATAATGCGATTAAAAAAAAAAAATTGGGTTATTTTGTAGTTTCTCGCTCACACGTCCCTTTTCCAAATTTGTGGCTATGGGTCGCCATCAGTGGATTGTTTCTCTTGTACCAAACGGTTATATCGGTTCGAAACCGTCTAAATTATACTTAAAACATTGTTTATGACCGTTTGATGCAAGAGAAACAGACCACTGATGGCGGCCCACGGCCACAAATTCGGAATAGGGGCATGGGAGCGAGAAACTACAAAATAATAAACAAAATTGTTTATAGACGATGAAAATGGTTTATGTTCTTTTTTTTTGTTTTTTTAAATAATATTTAATGAGGGAACCATTTCGACTTAAAATCTATTTAATACAACGCATGTAATCTGAAGAAAAACATTTGAAATGTATAAATATGCTACAAGAAGCGTGATTTTCACAAAATGGAGTCTTGCGAGATACCGCCATGTACTTTTTTGTATTGTTCAAGACAAAAAAAGTATTAAAATGTCTTGTTTTCCCTATTATTACGTCAATTAATTTTAACTCCAAAAACGTTCTTCATGTCATAATCTTTAAAACATATATATTATCGCATATACACTAATTCTATTCGAATTTTTAAAGAAACTGTTTGACCCTTCGAACTCATCACCCCCCCCCCCCCGAAAAAAAACAGTTCGTTTTAAATTCTGTAGAAATACCTCTTTATTAATGTGTTTCTTTGCTTTTGATCATCCACATGTTATTGCAATACTGGAAAATGGGTACTTATGCAGAATAGCGCACCAAATAATTACAGTACTTTCAGACTCATTCAGAGATTCCAGACTTAAGAGCATGGCCAGCCGGACTTAGGGTTTTAAGGGAAAAGAATCTCCATTAAAAAAAAAATTCTGTGCTCTTCTGCACAAGTACCGGAAATTTTATGGGAAAACTTGGAGTTATCTCCCTTCTGGGTTTGTTTATATCAGCCATCTTTTTTCCTGTTGCTTGTTTCACATGTATAATTAGACATGCTATAACAATCTGTGTAATGTTAATTTTATACATAGTACGTATTGCGTATAAATTTAACGTATAATAATCTCACTCTAGCTTTTTAAGGACAGATAACTAATTTATTTTTACATTCTGTGTGTTTTTTGGGGAGGGGGATTCTCTTTTTGGGGCTATTAGATGGGGTTGAGTGATTTGCAACACAACTTGGTCATTAGATTAACATCCTCCGCTAAATCCCCCCCCCCCCGAACTTAGAGTAAGGCTTCACTTGGCCTTTTTTCTTTTACTTTTGTTTACTCCCAAACAAGGCATATTGCCACTGAAGTGTAAGATGGCTACTCTGGTAGGGGCAAGATTTATAAGGAGAAAGATGTTTGTTCACATGACATTTAAATTTCTGCATTTTGGAACACGGGGAGCAGGGAGCAAATTTCAAGGGCAAGCGGTGCAAGTAAAAAAGGTATTAGAGTAGAAAATTACTTTTATTTTTTTACTTTTATTTACCCCAAACAAGGGGGCACATGCCACTGAGACGTTATGGGCTACTGTGAATTAGGGACCATACTTACAGGGACATCCTAAATTGGGAGTTGAGCAACAGAATGTCTGTTCACATTACATTTAAATTTCTGCATGTTAGTACAGTCAGGGAGTGAAGGGGTGGGATTTAGTTGCTTGTTGGGGGTATTTACGTCGAGGGGCTACCAGTGCCATGAGTTCATCGGAGCACAATCCATTGAAGTACTTGTAAAACAAGCACAGAGATGCAATATTGTGGTGATGGGACGGGGGCTGGAGCCTGTTCGACAGTGCGGGACCTATTAGATTGGAGACTCTTTTTTGGATCCTGTCTAATAGTGAGAGACGAGCCCAGATGTAGCAACAATACTCCATGCATGGGCGAATGATGACCTTGTTTGTAGAGATATAAGATACTGGCAGGTATGAGATTTCTAGCGCGGTAGAGGGAGCCCACCTTCTTTGGCAATGTCTTCTATGTATTTGCTCCAATTCATGTTGCCTGTGAATGTTAGGCAGAGGAGTTTGAATGATAGAACTCTCAGCTAAGTTGTTATTGGGCATGGCAATCGGTGGTTGAAAAGGTTTCTTATAATTGTTAAATAAAAGGAGCTTTGTCTTTGTAGAATTAAATGTTACCATCCATTTACATCCCCACTCCTCTACAGACTGAAGGTTCTTTCCCAAGAATTCAGCCATTGCATTGGATATGTGTGCATTCGTTGTGCCCACATGTCTAGAGTAGAGCGTGGTGTCATCAGTAAATATACCCATCTCGGACACAATTTCATCAGGGAGGTCGTTTATGAAAATCAGGAACAATAAAGGTCCAAGGATCGACCCCTGAGGCACACCTGCATTAATGTCATGTTGTTTAGATGCACGGCCATTGAGGACAACCTGGATTTTTCTTTTAGCTAAGAAGAATCTTGTTATATTAAATATTCGTCCAGTAATACCGTATGATTTTATTTTCATGCCAAACCTTGTCAAAGATTTTGGATATATCAAGGTCTACCGCCTTAACTTCATCTGCCTTGTCCAGTGCATGGTATATGCATTCAGAGATGACCGTTAGAATACCCGCAGTAGAACGGATTTGCATAAATCCATACTGTCGGGCAGAAAGAAGTTTAGCATTCTCGAGTGGTGGACTATCACTGGATTGATTTACAATTCAAAGATTTTAGCAAAGAGAAGAAAGAAACTGATGAGGCAATAATTCTTGAACACTGGTACCACAGACACAATTATTCAGCTATCTGGGAAGAAGACACGACTACAGAGGAGTGGGATTTAGTTAATCGGATACAGAGGAGTGGGATTTAGTTAATCGGATACATCAAGGGTATTTATGTTTGGAGGATACAAGGGCAGTAAGTTCACATTCAATTGAAATCCTTGTAAAACAAGTACAGGGATGCAACAATGCGACGAGCTGGAGTTTGGCAGCCAGTGAAGCCAGAAATTTGTTTTTGCACCCTGTCCAAGAGGTAGAGGCTAGTGGTTAATGCACCAGCCCAGGCAACAATACTCTATGTATATGAGTGAATATTGGCTTTATAGAGATATAGGATAGTGGCAGGTGTGAAAAGTTTTTTTAGCACAGTAGAGGGAGCCTACCTTCTTTATGGCAGACTTAGCAACATCTATGTACTTATTTCACTTAATGTTGCCTGAGAATAGAAAGGTTTCTTATAGTTGTTAAAGAAAAGGAGCTTTGTCTAGGTAGCATTAAATGTGACCATTCATTTTTGGCCCCATTCTACTACATTTTCCAAGAATTCAGCTATTGCCTTGCTTTTGTTTGCATTTGAATTTCTCTCATGCTGGGTATAGAGCATGGTGACATCAGTAAATACACCCATCTTAGACGTGATTGCATCAGGGAGGTCATTTATGAAGATCAGGAATAATATAGGTCCAAGTATTGACCCCTTGGACACACCCGCATCTTTCTTTTAATACAATTTGAGAGTCAGACTTTTGATTTTTTTTTCTTTTTTGTGCACGTTTTCAACTTTCATTACTACAAACTATTTTCGGCATTTTTCCATGTTTTTCATTTGTGACATAATGGCTGGTGCAAAGTTCTACCTGAAACTCATCCCTGATTTTAACAGATTCATGTCTGCGCTGGACTACGAGAGTTGAGCTAACCTGTTGCTTGTGTGGAGTCAAGCAAATCAAGTTGGTCATTTCCCTGCCACTAACGGGAGGCGCTCTGGATGTTTACCAGCAGCTAAACAAGAATGTTAAGCCCAATGTTGAGCTGACGAAGGCTGTGGTGTACAGAGCTGTTGCGATGGACCCTTGCATAGCATACATACGTTTTACCACCCAGAAACTATTGACAAACGAGACGGTGTATGTCTTCTTTGCAGCATTGAAGAAGCTGATTGTTCTGTTTGGAGGGTGGCCTGAACAGACTTACATATACACATTTATGGCTGGACACTTAGTTCAGGTAAAACAACTCGTGAGGGTATCCATAACCATAGAGGCGACGCCGATTGAACAGTTACTTGAAAGCGCACAAGCCATCATCAGGGATGAAACAGAATTTGAGGAGCAGTCAGCCCAGAGTGGCCTTAGAAATTCGCAGAGGCCGGATCCACATGCCAAAGTGAATTGCTTCCACTGTGGGCAGAGTTGTCACATTGCAAAGGATTGCATGGATACAAGACGGGAATGCATACGGTGCTTCCAGTTTGGCGGGATCGGACATATGGTCTTAAGCTGTCCAGGAAATGTGTCAGGGGACAAGATGTCAGCGGCACTCTGCTCCCTGGTTAAGATGTAAACGATGCGCAACCAATCATTCAAGTATATGTCGCCTTGCTCAGCGCTTCTTGATTCGGGTTATTCCTGTACCAGAGTGAGCGAAAGGTAATGCTGTACCTGGAGCAGAAGGAGCATTAAAATTACGACAATAAATGGCGAGACACATGCGTGCTGTGGAGTGGCGTTAGTAAGAATTTGCATAGACTCTGGTGTATCCACTGATGTCAATGTCCTGGTGACGCGAAAAGACATACTGGGCTTCAATCTACTGCTATGATATGACTCTATCAAGGCACTGGGTAGTGTTTTCATTACACTAGCTGGAACTGTGAAATTCCCTAAGGCACCAGTGTGTGCCGCACTTTGTATCGATCGGCCAAACTTCAAGGTAGAGTTCGATCAACACCCAAAGATCTGGACTGCATTGTGGAAATGTACAGATAATAAAGTACCAATCAAGCTACGGAATGGTGGCACAGAGTACCCCATAGCCGTAAACGTTAGGGCCGCATATGAACAAAAGCTTGACGCTAGGATCAAAGATGGTTGGTTGATCCCGTACCCCAACAAAGAGCTTGAACCTCTAAAAGGTCTTCTCTCTTTGATGGCAGTGGTACAACATAATAAGTCAAAGGTGCAACATGTCATGGACTATGTGAGCTCAATCAATATAGAGGCTTACACGGCTGATGCCGATGTATGTGCGAGCAAGTTAAGGAAGTGGCGCCAGAAAAGATCAGATGTATCATTGCTCGATTGCAGGTGCCGGTTAACAAAACTTTATGGCCATTCCAGATTATCTCAGAGGAAGATTACATCTGGACAGTATAGGGGGATGTGTGCAGAACAGGAGACTTTGATGGTATGGCCATGTTGAAAGAGTGGATGAGAGTTCTTTGGTCAGTAGATGTAGAATAGTCAAAGTAGCAGGTCTTGTTCAGAGGGGAAAACCAAGGAAAACATGTGAGAAAATGATAAAAATCGACTTGAGAGAAAAAGGAATAAATAAAGAGCCCGCCAGATAGGTTAGTCTGGAAGACAATTTCTTAAAGCCGTCCAACACATGTCAGCATGTAAAACGTATATATTAAAATGAATATGATTATGATTGTTATTGGAAAAGCACTGATAATTTCAGATATGATTACTGAACAAAATATCAGAAACGGTAAAAAGTAGCAAAATCAAATTTCAACCCTTCCAAAATCGATTGGAGAGGAAGGGGGGGGGGTTAGGGTGGCGCTCTGTTTAAGTTACATCTTAATTACAAACTAAACACTCCTTTATAAATATTAAAATAAATAAGAAAAACTCTAATTTTTAGGTGAACCTAGGATCGGTGTAATAATATAAATTTAATTTGTTATAGGAGTTGAAGATTCGTTGTCCTTAGTCTCAGAATCATTTTCTTCCTTGACTCTAACTCAGTCTTTTGATCCCAGAACTTTAGATTTCTTTACTTTATGGGTTTAGATGATCTGAAAACGACCACCACTTTAGAATTCTAAGATTCAAATTCCTTGTGAGTTAATTGACCCTTTGCAGACATCTTGTCGCCATAGTAGAATTGATCAACTTATAGTTAAGGAGACGAAAAAAAAAATCTTTAGAGAAGTACAAAAAAAGAAAATTAATATTTCTATGGTAATCATATGTTGAATGTTCAAAGTAAAATACTAAAAAATATCAAATGTTCCTTTGAATAAAAAGGGTCGTGTAATTGATATTGATAAGAATTTGCTCTTCAAATCTCATCCCACATGTTCACTTACACCGTAATACGATTGGTTAAAATATGAAGACCCACTCCTCCCTCCAGCGATGACTAAAATAGCATCTAACCAGACGAATGCACTTTATATACCAGCAGGGATACCCGTAATTGCCAGTGTTTTATATAAATCTAACAGGAAAAACCTGTATTGCTTGGTATTAAATGAGGAATTCTGTCCTTTTGCATCCACTTCATGCTACCATATTACATTTTGTTTATTCGCAATTTTACATTTTATAAATTCAATTTAATGCCATTGACAGTTGTCGATGGGTCAGCTAATGATAGTTATCTTTGTCTTTTGACTTTGGTATTGACCAATGTCTGAATAAATTGTTTCTGTTGACTACTGCTACAGTGTACTTTCTTCAGGTGTGTTGCTTGCTTCCATCATAGGTATGTACGATGACTTCTCCGGAATCAACACATACAGCAAGTGTAGTTTCTTCATCTTTTATTCATCGTCTCTAAAGATGATGGGAGCAGACTTTCTAGGGAAACAATACAAATAGGACATTCATACATACATGAAAATTTTACAACAGATTTCAATGATTGTCCCTCACATACATCAATGGTCATATTGATACCTGTCTAGCATTGGGCTCAAGGATATATTCAGTATTGATTGCATGGGAGTGGGTGTAAGTAACGTAGCATTAATTCATAATCTTTAACACTCTCAAAGCACACCTGGTGTTTCTCGGGAATCAATGAGGACCCCTGTACACTCCTGCTCCAAGTCCTGAAACCCTTACTAATATTTCTATTATTTAATTTCTATGATTTTGAAGCTAGAAAAAAATGAATGTCAAGTTCAAATGCAAGCTTTATGATAATGGTGTAATCCTCTTTGATCAACATGAAATATGTTCATCCAATAATGCAGTTTCAGAATACATGTTTATGGGAGGTCTATATCCCAAACCCTATGAGATGTTTGTGAAGAAACAAACAGAAAGGAACTACAACTTACTGAAATACAGACGAATGCCCTTTATTAATAGTAACAAAAACTATGCTCTCCACTGCGGTTGCATCCGGGGGTGATTGGTTCTTCTTATGAATAAGCAACTACATCTTCAAAAGACAAGAAAAAACATAGTAAAACAGCTCCCTACAAACTGAAAAACAATGGTACACTTTTTTTTGTCTTCTGTTTCCCATCCTGGTCGAGCACACACCGTGAGTGGGTTCAACCGGCTTCCTCTAGAGGAGGAAGGTTCTAGGGAATATCAATTTCATAAGCAGTCCCCAGTCGCAAGTGTATCCCGCTCAGGTGAGATAATTTTAACAACGTTAAATTTTGCAGGGAGGTGTCACCGTCTTCCCACATACAGCGCCTGGCATTCCCAAATATTCACCCATCTGGTACTGACCAAGCTCAATGTCGCTTATCTTCGATGATCTAATGAAAACCCGTGTGGCAACGTGATTATACCATATATTTGTTTAACATTCGGTTACTTAAACTTATTACTGTATTTCGATGGTTAGCCACTAAATTAAGAGATTCAGTTGTCATTACATCTAGATCTACTTTGACTTTGCTCGGTTACTACCGATGTAAATGATGTAAATCGAATCTGTCTTGAGTATGACTGTAAACTGCATTCGGTGGTGCAACACACATACATTTATATATGAATAACGAGTCAAATCAAACAGTCTGAATAAATATTTGAAGATATTAAGAACTTGAAGTAGAAACACATGTACCAAAATGAATGGATTCCACATTAACTGACTCCAAAAAAGTTGTATTAAACTTAGAAGCTCCAGAGTTCTGCGATACACGAGGCAGTTAAAGTAAACCATTGTTTTTGGTCTGAGGCCAGATCCACGGCGCCCCTCCAAATTTTTCTCCATTGTTTGCTTCCAGTTCATTATTGGTCTTCCTCTCTTTTTTAATCAGGGGTTCACTGAAGCATTTGGTTTGCAAATCTCTCTGGGGCCAATCTTCAGGCATTTCTGAGCCAGCCTAGACGTCGTTTTCAGATTATTGGTGATACCACCTGTTGGTTAGTGCAGTCTCTGACTTCTTGGTTCGTTGATATTCTGAAAAGCAAAACACAAATTACATAATGTTACATCGTTTTGCTTCTTTCTTGTTTTTTTTATAGTTTGTGGTCTTGCAGCAAAGGCCAAGAAAGCGTCCTTAAACTTGATGTTATTTATTTATTTATTTTTTTTGTTTTCTTAAGCACAGTAAAAACTCATTCCAAATAAAAACCATGGAATGACTTCAGAGTATTTATGCCATTACTAACCAGCATAGCATTACCACTGTCGACCAAAAGAGGAGTCTGTCAGGCATGTGTACGCAGTGTGATGATGTATGGAAGTGAAACCTGACCAGTGAGGGTTGAGGACATACGTTGCATGAAGAGAAATGATATGAGAATCATACAATGGATATTTGATGTGAGTGTGACAAAGTATACGGGGCCCCATGGGGATCGGGTACCCTGGTTACGCGCTACTATGCATCTTGGTGGTGATGCTAGGCCCTGCGTAGAGACGAAGTGGAGATATAAAACTAGTATATATTTGACGTAGAAACGAACTTATTCAGACGACAGAAAAGAGTCGCCAGTTTGTCGACCAAGAGAAGAGTCTATCAGGCATGTGTACGCAGTGTGATTATGTATGGAAGTGAAACCTGGCCAGTGAGAGTTGAGGACATGCATTGCACAGAGAGAAATGATATGAGAATGATACGATGAATGTGTAATGTGAGGCTTAGTTCTAATGATCTGAGAGCAAGATTAAATCTGTACAGTATAGAGAGATGTGTGTAGAACAGTAGACTTTGATGGTATGGCCATGTTGAAAGAATGGATGAAAGTTCTTGGGTTAGTAGATGTATATAACAGTTGAGGTATCAGGGTCAATTTACAGGGGAAGGCCAAGGAAAATATGGGAAGAAGTGATAAGGATGGACTTGAGAGAAAGAAGGATAAATAAAGACCTCGTTAGAGATGGGTTAGTTTGGAAATCAATTTCTAAAAGCCTTCCAACATATGCCAGCATTTAAAATGGATGTTAAACTGAATATGATGATGTTTAAATGCAATCGTTGCAGAAAGGAATGCATTTATTAGTTAACAGAGACTGAGATGTACAAAGCTGTGATTGGTTGAATAAGATTACATGTTAGTGAGAAGGTACTTTTAAAATAGTTACGTTAGCTTGTTAGACACAAAGCTAGGTGATCATGTGGAATGTTTCTTCCCTGTAGTCATCTTGAACTGCATAAAGTTGTAAGAATTTATGAAACAACCTGGCCAGCAATTATTGATTGTTATTAAAATGATATTTCAAATTTTTACGTTGTCCGTAGTGGGAATGTCAAAATCGGAGGGAGTCAGAGGTTTTGGAAGGAGTCGGGGTTAGACTTCTAAGAATGCTAGGAATTGGACTCGGATGTTTAATCCGACTCTAATTATTACTGAATATTGGAAGACTATAAAATAAGGAGTCATAGTCAGATATTTTAGAATTCTAAAAGTTGGCTTTGGAATTTTTCGAATTCTCTGAATTATACCTCCGCCTCCACAACTCTCGTTTATATTCATCAAATCATCGATGCTGTCCAGCCACGATGAAGAATAAAATCTAAAATGTCAACCAAGAATGTGTTTACACATTAAGTTCAAATAAAGTCGATTATGTCATTATCCTTCATCAGCAAACCGTGATCCACGGGCAACATGCACCCTGCGATGCTTTCGAAATGGTTTTTCTATGTTTTTCTTTTTATATTTTTTAGTATAATTAAATGAATAAATTAGAAACCAATCTTTTATGTAATTTGTTTTACTAATGAGTCTAGGCTGAAAGCCACTTGAATGATGAAGGATATTATGAGAGGACTGAAACTGATGAATGGAATGAACAAAGAACTGACCTCTGTGACATCTACAGAGTACCATTGTTCTGTTTTTCTTTGTCTGCAAATCGATGTACTTGAGTTATTGACTCACTATCGGACACACTAATAGATACATAGATGAATCTTTCCTGCGATCAAAGGATTACTACTACAGTTGGGAAAGATATGAACCCACATTTGCCCTCCAGCTATGGTAAAATATCAACTTATATTCCATTAATCATATACAATGGATCGTTTACTCCAGGTTGATTTATCATCCCTGTGTTTTCCTATATTATGGTTTGTTTGTTTTTTTATTGGGGGAAGGGAGGCTTTAAGTCAGGTGCATATCTCACCTGGCTTCTTTCCCAAACCCCAATGTAAAGTAAGAAATATTCTTTACAAATAAAAGCGATATGCCATGTTAACAGCTTAAGTATTGTGTTTATAAGCCAAACTGGGCCAGTGAAAATCATACAGAGGAGTTGATGACTAAGACTTTTGATTGGTGGGATAAGATTACTAACTAGCAAGTAGCAAATGATAGGAAACAAGACCTCTGAACCCAAACTTTTTCTTCTTTTCTCTTTACTTACTAATTCTATCGACAACAAGAGATCATCGCCATTACTTGCTTTTTTTTGTCTGTACTTGCTGATAATTATATACTTATTAGCCAGACCCGTGGAAATTCCACAGTGGCTTACCTACTGTCTTTTCTGTCTTAATATTAAAATACTGGTCAACTACATATTGTCTTAAACAAAACAAACGTTTTAGCGTTTTCATTTATTTATTGTAACTATATAAATCTTTCTAAAATAGTTCTCTTGTAAAAATGACTGTTAGCTTTAAATAAATAAAATGAATGTCATTTTAGTAAATAATAACATAGTTCTGTTTATGATGTCATATTCTATTTTGGAACAATCTACATTCCTCAATCTCTAACCACGTTGACATGACTAGATACCTTCCACTCTGTCGAAACGACTGTGACAAACATATGCACGGACTCAGTCTATATTCGTAACATTTTTCTCTTGACTAAAAAACATAGTCTAGAATCAGAATATCAAACCTTCATGTGCTTTAGATTAACTTTACAATACAATGTTAGTTACTTATATTTCATCTACCATTCTCCTGCGACCCAGGACTGAACCCTGCTCAACTATGCCCCTGATAGTATAGATGCAGCACTCTCTTTACATCCGACCACCCAAATCCATGTATTTGGGGATTTTAATGTTCACCACAGTAACTGGCTTGGATTCTCACGCTAAACACATGCTGCTGATAAGAGCACACATAGTTTCTCTATTACTTATTCCCTTTCACAGACTGTTTCTTCCCCGATCCACCTCCCAGATCGTGAGGATCAGCAAGCCGCACTTCTCGATCTATATTTGATTACACTGCCTGAGACTTGTGTGACAAATGCCCATAGCTGACACTGATAATGGTGGATATCACCCTAAATTTTGGCCCCAAGATGAAGAGTCGTTGCTCAAAACGACGAGGTATTACAAACAGGCTGATTGGGAATCCATCAAAGATCACATCAGGGATGCCCCATGGAGTAATACCTTTTCTTTCCCTTCTGATCAGTGTGTAAATGAGGTAATCGAATAGGTCGAATCAGGCATAGAAGAACATGTACCCATGCAGATATTCTATAGCAAGTCACACGAGTCCACTTCAACCTATGCAGCTGCTATTGCGCATAGGCAGGAAGCATTTCGCAGGTTCAACTGCCATAAGTCGAATACAACAAACAAAAAATTTATAGCTTTAAGAAATCATTGTAAGAGTGTAAAAGCCGCAGAAGAAAAGGTATACCGAGATGACAAGAAAACGCATTGAGTCGCAGAAATTAGGAACTCTCGATTTCTGAAAAAAAATCAATAATAATGTGAATAATGGGCAATCAACAATTCCCCCCCCCCCCCCGCTATACAACCACCATGAAGTCGTCTGCACGGCATCTGATAAGGCTGAACTGCTTGCTCAGAGGTTCGCACTGAACTCCACCTTAGACTCCACAAAACACTCCCTCCCAAATCTCACACTGCAGACAGAAGCCAATGATTTGATTATCACCCCTTCCAAAGTCTGGGATATCATACAAAAATCTTGATACCTCCAAAGCATGTGGATGCTGTATGTTTGTCAATTTCTATGTGTGTATTCATATTTAGGGAAATGGTGTGTAGTCTAATTTATTGATTGTCGCTTGTTTAAATTCTGGTGTGGTTTAAAGGGTTTGTTTTATATTTATATTTATTTGAGGGGGGTGCTTATGTTCAAGTATAAAACTGTTATTATAACTGTTGTTTATTGGCTTGATGTCTAATAGTTATCCTTATCAGTGAAAAAAATGCTGTCCTCAGGGGTATCAAATCTAGTGGATGGGCCATTATAAACTTGCTATCACCTTAATGTATATGGTGGTACCTGTATGGGATCATGTGGGTCCTTGTATTTAATTCTGTTAACTGACCCAATTATGAATCGAGGTTTAAATATGTTTTTATTTTGTTTGAGAGAATTCGATAAATATATTTCTAGGTATCTAAATAGTAAGATTTTTTAATATATTTAAAAACTTAGATGATGAGGTGTTTATTAACTTATGTTATTTGTGATTGGTAGGGATTATGAGGCTGTTAATATTGGTGATATTTATGTTAGTAAGGGAGATGTGTAAGGGATATGATATTTTTATCATGGGAATAATAGAATGCAGATTGCAGCAACTATGTCTTTGTTTATCAGTGAAGAGATTCATTCTTTATGACAAAAAAAGGTATGCAAACATATCCTGAATTTTTCAGAATGATTTGTCAGAAAATTCTTTTTAAATGGTCCAATATATTATTTATAAATAATCTATATATTATTTATATGGTTCGTTTTTCAAGTCTCTGAATTCAACATTTTTAGGGGGTTTATTAATATTAGCTGGCTTCACCTGCTCGCTATCACTTTGTAATTTAATCCATATGCACTACTTAGAATCATTGAAACGAAACTAGTTAAGACAACACTAATTGATAAGAAAAAGACAAAACTTTCTCTTTCTCCCTTCTGTTTTACTCTTGGTTTTTTTACCTTATTTGTTCCTTCTCCTCCTACCTCCTATTCTTCATAATGCAAAGTGGTACCAGACACATGTATGTTCACTTTTATTGTATAAATAAACAAAATCTAATGAATTGACTATTATAATAACCGTTTATATTCAAACATAATTCCCCACACCTAATAAATCTAAATATAACACATAACCCCTTTGATAATAGTAATGCACCCCCACCCGGTAGAAAAATAACAGTCAACCACACCAGAATTTAACCCACTCTTCGATCAATAAATTACACTACACACCATCACCCCTAAATATGAATATGCCATAGAAATAGACAAACATACAGCATTTGTTAAATTAACAGTTAAATTATTGCTAAATAATACTAAGTTATGATCAGGTTCCATACAGTCATATAGACCTCCCCCATAAACTTGGTACTTTACCCAAAAGGGACACTTGAGCAAATTCACCGAACGATAAGATCGGTGATTGTTGAATTCCATTTTCGAACTGTTTTAATTTTGTGGCTTGCAGAGAATTTGAGATGGATTATAAGGGCCTTTTCTAAACAATAAAGGTCTATCCATGTCAATGGAACCATGGTACTCTTGAATATGTAACGTATAGTTTTTAAATGAATAATTTATATTTTTGCTCTCACATTCTTAAGATCAAGCACTTCATTGATCATGCATACACTAGACTACCTGTGATCGTTGGGTCATAACCACTATTTGTTCCACGTTGACTTCATTCGAAAATTGATAAACTGTGATAAGTATGGTCGGTGAAAATGAAAATAATTTTTTAACTAAAAAATGAATTCCTCCAATTGAAAAAAAATCCATAAAAAAGCAGAGAATTATTCGATCTTAATGGAATTTTCTGTATTTATTAATTAATAAATAAATGTTAATATAAATTATTTTATTTAAAAAAAAAAAAGGTTTTTTGATCACTTAAATCGCTTTACTTTACTTCCTTCTCTTTCATTTCAAGGATGAAATACATTTTATTCTACTCAGTCTAAACTCGGTGACCACTTTTACAAAGATAACATTCTGAATGTGCGAGTGCAAAAAAAATCTGATTTAAAAGACAGCTAGCATTTAAAGATCTCAAAATATCTAAAAAAAAAAAAACATTTCCATTTTCGATTTTTTTCCAAAAGCTGCTTAAAATTTTTTTTTTTTATTCACACTTCTTTGTAAATGTGATACCGTAGACGAATTTTGTTCTTGTAGCTAGTCACGGTACGAAATCAGATTGTTTAAAATTTTTTTTTTTTATTCACACTTCTTTGTAAATGTGATACCGTAGACGAATTTTGTTCTTGTAGCTAGTCACGGTACGAAATCAGATTGTTTTAAATTTTTTTTTTTTATTCACACTTCTTTGTAAATGTGATACCGTAGACGAATTTTGTTCTTGTAGCTAGTCACGGTACGAAATCAGATTGTTGTAAATTTTTTTTTTTTATTCACACTTCTTTGTAAATGTGATACCGTAGACGAATTTTGTTCTTGTAGCTAGTCACGGTACGAAATCAGATTGTTTTAAATTTTTTTTTTTTATTCACACTTCTTTGTAAATGTGATACCGTAGACGAATTTTGTTCTTGTAGCTAGTCACGGTACGAAATCAGATTGTTGTAAATTTTTTTTTTTTATTCACACTTCTTTGTAAATGTGATACCGTAGACGAATTTTGTTCTTGTAGCTAGTCACGGTACGAAATCAGATTGTTTTAAATTTTTTTTTTTATTCACACTTCTTTGTAAATGTGATACCGTAGACGAATTTTGTTCTTGTAGCTAGTCACGGTACGAAATCAGATTGTTGTAAATTTTTTTTTTTTATTCACACTTCTTTGTAAATGTGATACCGTAGACGAATTTTGTTCTTGTAGCTAGTCACGGTACGAAATCAGATTGTTTTAAATTTTTTTTTTTTATTCACACTTCTTTGTAAATGTGATACCGTAGACGAATTTTGTCCTTGTAGCTAGTCACGGTACGAAATCAGATTGTTTTAAATTTTTTTTTTTATTCACACTTCTTTGTAAATGTGATACCGTAGACGAATTTTGTCCTTGTAGCTAGTCACGGTACGAAATCAGATTGTTTTAAATTTTTTTTTTTTATTCACACTTCTTTGTAAATGTGATACCGTAGACGAATTTTGTCCTTGTAGCTAGTCACGGTACGAAATCAGATTGTTTTAAATTTTTTTTTTTTATTCACACTTCTTTGTAAATGTGATACCGTAGACGAATTTTGTCCTTGTAGCTAGTCACGGTACGAAATCAGATTGTTTTAAATTTTTTTTTTTTATTCACACTTCTTTGTAAATGTGATACCGTAGACGAATTTTGTCCTTGTAGCTAGTCACGGTACGAAATCAGATTGTTTTAAATTTTTTTTTTTTATTCACACTTCTTTGTAAATGTGATACCGTAGACGAATTTTGTCCTTGTAGCTAGTCACGGTACGAAATCAGATTGTTTTAAATTTTCGGTTTGCCAAAAAGGGGATATGTTAATCTGACAACAGAACAATGATGCTCTTCATTTGTTTAAAATAAGCAATGTTTTGTTATGAATGTTGCTTGAGATGGAGCATATGTTTCTGGTTGTTGATCTGTCATTATTTCCTGTGTATGGTGGCCACATATTGCCTGTTAAGAATATAGGTTCGATCCCTGAACAACTTGGAATAAAGACACTTGCAGAGTGTACCGTACCCACCTGCTGACTTTCCTGTCTCATTTTTTTTATCGATAGCAAATTCTTTATCCCTTCATTTCAAATTCACATGAAATAAAAGAAAAAATACTAGATTTTAATGAAAATGGATAATAATAAAAATTTGTAACGGTAAATATTGAACACCCTGTATATGATTAGTTGAACAGAAGTTGCTATTTTACTCGTAGCTGTGAGGAATTTGTTTAATTTGTTAGTTAATTGTATATCAAAAATCATTCACTATACTTATTGTGTTTTGGCATTGAATCAAAAGCAGGCAAACCAAGCACAAGATACTAAAAAGTAAGAAATGATTTGAAGAATTATTTTGAAAGTTGAAAGCACAAGATACTAAAAAGTAAGAAATGATTTGAAGAATTATTTTGAAAGGTGAATGGATTCTTTTACAAGACTGAATATGCTTAATGTGCGTTCATTCAATCTATGCATTTTACTGAAGAAAGTAATATTGCAAACGTAACATTTTTCTTAGTCTGTCATGCTTATTTCAAACTTAAGTGTGACAGACCGAGAAAAATGCTATTTCAAACTGAAGCATGAGAGACTGACAGATAGCATCTTATAGATATGTGGACACATTTTTTAAAAAATTGATTCAATGAATCTTTCATTTATTTCACATCTTTTTGAAAACTATTTGATCATCATTTGATCTCTCTTGGAATATAAGGTGAGTGTCTTCTGTAGTGCTTTTCATCAAAGACAGATTTCATCAGTTTGGATGTGATTCTTGAAGTATATGTTGGGATGACAACATTCGCAAGGATGACATTTTTTAATTAAAAAAAATTAACAGGAATCGTAAAAACAACTTTAATGCTTTAAAACAAAATAAATCTTTTTTGTTCTTTTAAAAATATAATTGCTACTACAATGTTTAAGGAATTTTAAGTGTTAAAATGTCTTCCTGCCCTTAATGAATTTTTTTTTCAATAAAGATCGCTCCAGACATAACATGAATTCACTTGATGTAAGGAGCTAACAAGAACAAAAGATGATTACCACAAAGACAGGAGATGCCTATTGACCTTAGTCTTGAAAATATAAAGGCTATAGGTAGCTGTGCAGCGAGATGTCTGTTTACATTCAGAATGTTATCTTTGTAAAAGTGGTCACCGAGTTTAGACTGAGTATAATAAAATGTATTTCATCCTTAAAACAGGGAGCAGGGAGGGAGTTCCAGAGTCCAACAGCACGAGGAAAGAAACTTTTGGAGTAGAAAGCTCTTCGGCATCTGGGTACCTTCACAATGAATGGATGGGATTTGGCAGATTGTTGTGTTGGTCTAGTGAATTTGCATCGTGGGGGCACCAGAGCAGCAAGTTCATCAGAGCACAATCCATTGAAGTACTTGTAAAACAAGCACAAGGAAGCAACATTGAGGTCGTTTTCTAAGGATTCAGTCATTGCCTCACATATGTACGCGTCGATTTCGCCCACATGACGAGAGTAGAGCGTGGTGTTGTCAGCAAATATTCCTATCTCAGTCTCAATGACATCAGGGAGGTCATTTATGAAGATCAGGAACAGTAGAGGTCCAAGGATGGATTCCTGGGGTACACCAGCATTTATGTCATGTTGCTTAGATGAACGGCCATCGAGGACAACCTGGATCTTTCTTTTTGTTAGGAAGGATCTAATTATATTAAATATTTGTCCAGTAATACCATATGAGTGCAGTTTAAGGAGAAGCCCTTCATACCAGACCTTGTCAAAGGCCTTGGATATATCAAGTGCTACCACCCTAGCTTCACCTGTCTTGTCTAGTGTATGATATGTGCGTTCAGAGATGACCGTTAAGATATCTGCAGTAGATCGTGCTTGTCTAAATCCGTATTGATGATCAGAAAGAAGTTTAGCATTAACTAGGTGGCGGACTATCGCTAGATTGATTAATGATTCAAAGATTTTAGCAAAGATCGGGAGTAGACTGATTGGGCGGTAGTTTAGAGGATCAGTTCTATCTCCAGAATTCCCTATTTTAGGGTGCATGAAGTGCATTTGATTTGAATAATTTAATTGTCCATTCTAAGGTGCATCAAGTCCATTTGATTTGAATATTTTAATTGCCCATTCTAGGGTGGATCAAGTCCATTTGATTTGAATATTTTAATTGCCTATTTTAGGGTGGATCAAGTCCATTTGATTTGAATATTTTAATTGCCCATTCTAAGGTGGATCAAGTCCATTTGATTTGAATATTTTAAATGCCCATTCTAGGGTGGATCAAGTCCATTTGATTTGAATATTTTAATTGCCCATTCTAGGGTGGATCAAGTCCATTTGATTTGAATATTTTAATTGCCCATTCTAGGGTGCATCAAGTCCATTTGATTTGAATATTCTAACAAATAATTGTTACATTGTTTCTCTTTTATCCAGGATGTCTTGGCTGACACGGATGTTTCCATTGCTTGCAGAATGGGTGAACGGTGATAAAAAGCAATTAAAAGACACAATCAGATTGTGGCAGAAATATTCAAGACCAGTTGTTTTTTCTTCCACTGATCATGTGTGAGTATTGATCTAATTCTAATCTATACTACCCAAAAGACCTGTCCCAATACCTTTGCTAAAAATGTCAATTTTTCGGTTGACTCTTTTTCTTTTGAATTAATGTTTTCTTTTAGTCAACTCAAGTAACACCAGATATTCTTGCTAGTGTATATGTAGTGTAAGTATATATAGGTCATTACTTCCAACATGCATGGCCGATTGGAGTGGGGAGTGGTGTTGATATTTCAACTGAGTTCTGGGGGTGGTAACCAGATACACCTCTAGGGCTGTGGGCAAATGATAAACACCTCCGTCCATATTCCCCTCCCTCCTCTCTAAAGAGTACCAAGACGGTGTGAGCGCTCCCATTTCTCAGTTAGAAACTACCAGCCATCGCAACCTGTCTGATGATTCTTATCCTGACGAGATGAAATAAAATTATAACGTGAAATGACTAGAATGTTGGTCTGAGTTTTTTTTAAAACTTATATATACGTACATACATACATACATACACACACATATGAAATTAGCAAGTTTCGATTTTTTGACTTGCTTCATTCTGGTGTTTCCACTAATTTCTGATTGTTTTTATCATTAGATACTTACAGAAGAGACCACGTGATGGTTGATAACATTTTAACAACTCTAACATGGCGAATCATGTTAGTCGGTAATCAATGCATAACCTGCCACTTCTAAATAGGAACCTAAAAAAAAAATGTTTTTGTTTTTATGGCATATCAATTCTTTTCAGCTTAATGTCAAATCCAGTCATTTTAATAAAAGCTTTTTGCCTCCAATTCTAATATCTTTAATATTTATTCTTGGTGTTTGCTTTAACTTGTAAATGTATATATATATATATACATGGCACACATAGGATTCACTCTATTTAACCTATATACATAGGACCCTTACAGGTACTATCACTCCAGGGTCAGAAGACACGTGGGAGTAATGTTAATAATGGGGTGCCTTCACACTTCCCAAACTGGGGTCTCATCACCGGAGGCAGTTTTATGTTTCACCAGAAAAATACTAAAAGGACACCTGATAAAATAGCAATGACCTCAAAAGCGATTAAAGCTCATTTAAAAAAACAGCAAAAACATATCCCTGTTAAAAGCCATGCCCTGCACTGTGTGCTCACTTTTCAAGCCATTGCAACCTTTTGTGGTAGTCAGCAAATAACACACCCTCATGTGTCTCTGACTAATGTTTATGGTTGACTAAGTGCTTATCCCTTTTCTATGAAAAGTGCATCACTGAATGATTGAACAATCGACACAATTACATATTGATTTCTACTCTTCAAACAAACAAAAAATATGTCCACTTCTTGGAAAAAAAGAATAGAACAAACTAAAAATTAAAAATAAATCTATTAATGTCGTTTAATTTCTGCTTATTGATGTGCAACTTTTCCGATGTATTTCAAGGTCGAAACTAAAATACCTATGAAACTTCCATCTCTAAAATTAGTGTCATCATAAAACGTCTCGTAGGATTGGCCGCTCTCATTCAGTGACTAATATCATTAGAGTTAATGAATCAATTACTTGTGCAATAATTAGTAACTTTAATAAAAATACACAGGAGTGTCTTTTTATTGTCTTATCTTTAATAAATATACATATAGAGAGATATATTGATTCATTGATTTATTGAAATATCGCAGTATTTGATTGTCTAAACAATATTTTTTTAAGGATGGGACCTGTTAGCCAACTCTTTGTTTAAATCAATCTCAAGAGAATACTTTTATCTCTAAAAGGAGTGGTTTGGTGTGGGTTTTCATTGTTATGGCATATCAACCCCTTTTCAGTTAGTTTTTTTTTTTTGAATACCAAAGCATAAGCATCTATTTCAAACGACGTGTGAAAGATTCATTATAGAAACTATCATTGGTTCTACTCTAATGCCTTTTGGCTAAGATCAAAGTGTAGTATCTGTTCCGATGGATACTGCACCCCATAGACTGGTATTGTCTTGGCCTTCGGGGCTTGATTTATGCCTGTCTATGGGTCTGTCCTGTGCAGTTCTAGGAGGTCCCCCCTCCCAGGCTTCGCCTCCCCTCTTTGGGGAGGAGTAAGTTTATTGCTTACTGCCTGAGGCGCCCCTACCGGGGAATGCCGACGGGGCTGCCCTGGCAATTTTTAAACCCCACTTCCCCGACCCAACCTTGGGTCATATCTTACTTGTGGGAGTAAGATAAAAACTGGCCTTGTGCCTAACTCCTGGAGAGGAGTAAATCAATACTCTAATAGCTTCTTTCATCGGACCACTTGCTTTTGGAATTCTCTCCCTGCTCCCTGACTGTACAAACATGCAGAAATTTAAATGTAATGTAAACAAACATCTTGCTGCAGAACTCACTATTTAGGATGCCCCCTATAAATCTGGCCCCTAATTCACAGTAGCCCCTTACGTCTCACTGGAAAGGTGCCTTGTTTGGAGGTGAATAAAAATTAAAAGGAAAACAAATTATAGTTTGAAGTAGCTAATTTTATTTTGCAATGATTTTAGCTTTAAATAACTCATATCATAATTGTGATTATCTGTAACTGAAACTATGACACATGTTTTAAAATCTGAAATGTTGAATTTCAATATAGCGGTTAATATCTGCATACATCCTGAGTAAGATTTGATTAAAAAGTCTTATTAATAGGTATTATTAACATACAATGTTTTTTTTTTTTGTTCTTTATTCACTACTGGTAACGGTTTTCCCAGGAGTCTGAGTAACAGCAAGTCTCCTCAAATTTCCAGTAATCTCTGCTCCTTTCTATTACCATTGCAACTCACTTTTCTTTTCATGAAAGTTTCTCCAGACAAAGCATGAAGCCACTTGATGTAAGGAACTAAAAAGAACGAAAGATGATTAACACAAAGACAGAAGATTCCAAGGCTATAGGTAGGAGGAACACAGTCAGCAGGAAGAAAGTTTCACAAGCCTGCAGTTGGATAGAAGCTACTGGAATAGGAAAATGTATTATAACGAGATACCTGAATAGCAAATTGATGAAGACCACTAGACCAACAAGTCAAACGAGCTGGAACAAAAGAAGCAGAGAATAAATCAGACAATCAGTATTCTTGCACCAGCCATTTACCATTGATTGCACACCGATAACAGCTAATGGTTTACTCTGGAATCTGAGTGACAATAATCTTTCTTCAAATTCCATAACTCTTCATACCCTGTCAGTCAAGATCTGGATGGTGCTATAACCTCTTTGCTCTTTCCATCCTCTCAGACCTTCTACAGAAAATTTCCACAGTGCCATCCAAGTAGTTTCAGCTCGCTTGATTTCATCTTAATATTCGTCATTTCTACTTCAAGTTGTGTTTTGTCCCAGTGGCATTTTATTTCAATTTTTTAGTCGGTCAGTGTCACCTCATTATGTGGGTTGGTTTCCTCACTCTAGGATATTTCTTAATATTCCAGCTGTTTTCATCAATGTTGTGGTTTTTATTGTGTCAATTATTATTTTGTTCTGAGGCGTTTTCACACGAGTCATTACCAGTGATCACTTAAAAGCAAAAAACAGGTGGTGTTGCCTGGAGTCCGAGTGACAAGTTTTCCTAGAGGTCTCATTTAGGGGGTGCATATCTATAAAAAAGATTATTTTAATTTTTTTATTAACCGATCATTATGAATTTTGGAATATATATCATCGGTAACACAGTGAGTAACATAGGCACATTATTTTTTTTGTTGTAAATTTGACCGTTTAGGGAATGTGCCCACCCAAACTTGCACCTGTCCTCAAAAAAACTTTTACAATAAGTTTGATACAAAGAATTTAGAGAAAAGAATTGCTCTACATCAAATTTTGAGTTATATTATGTAATACATTTTTAAAAGGATCAGTGCGCACGTGTGAGCATCAATAATATGTACAGGCGTGGTAAAATCCTAAACTATTACGAATTATGGAACATGTATTCTAGGCAACAAGGTGAGTAACGTGGGCAGATTATTATTTTTTTTGTGTGTAAACTTTACCATTTAAGGGTTTGCCACTGAAACTTTACCATTTAAGGGTATGCCACTGAAACTGTACCATTTAAGGGTTTGCCACTGAAACTTTACCATTTAAGGGTATGCCACCGAAACTGTACCATTTAAGGGTTTGCCACTGAAACTTTACCATTTAAGGGTATGCCACTGAAACTGTACCATTTAAGGGTATGCCACTGAAACTTTACCATTTAAGGGTATGCCACTGAAACTGTACCATTTAAGGGTTTGCCACTGAAACTTTACCATTTAAGGGTATGCCACTGAAACTGTACCATTTAAGGGTTTGCCACTGAAACTTTACCGTTTAAGGGTATGCCACTGAAACTGTACCATTTAAGGGTTTGCCACTGAAACTTTAACATTTAAGGGTTTGCCACTGAAACTTTACCATTTAAGGGTTTGCCACTGAAACTTTACCATTTAAGGGTTTGCCACTGAAACTTTACCATTTAAGGGTATGCCACTGAAACTTTACTATTTAAGGGTATGCCACTGAAACTTTACCATTTAAGGGTTTGCCACTGAAACTTTACCATTTAAGGGTTTGCCACTGAAACTTTACCATTTAAGGGTTTGCCACTGAAACTTTACCATTTAAGGGTTTGCCACTGAAACTTTACCATTTAAAGGTTTGCCACTGAAACTTTACCATTTAAGGGTATGCCACTGAAACTTTACCATTTAAGGGTTTGCCACTGAAACTTTACCATTTAAGGGTATGCCACTGAAACTTTACCATTTAAGGGTATGCCACTGAAACTTTACTATTTAAGGGTATGCCACTGAAACTTTACCATTTAAGGGTTTGCCACTGAAACTTTACCATTTAAGGTTTTGCCACTGAAACTTTACCATTTAAGGGTTTGCCACTGAAACTTTACCATTTAAGGGTTTGCCACTGAAACTTTACCATTTAAGGGTTTGCCACTGAAACTTTACCATTTAAAGGTTTGCCACTGAAACTTTACCATTTAAGGGTTTGCCACTGAAACTTTACCATTTAAGGGTATGCCACTGAAACTTTACCATTTAAGGGTATGCCACTGAAACTTTACCATTTAAGGGTATGCCACTGAAACTTTACCATTTAAGGGTATGCCACTGAAACTTTACCATTTAAGGGTATGCCACTGAAACTTTACCATTTAAGGGTATGCCACTGAAACTTTACCATTTAAGGGTATGCCACTGAAACTTTACCACTTAAGGGTATGCCACTGAAACTTTACCACTTAAGGGTATGCCACTGAAACGTTACCATTTAAGGGTATGCCACTGAAACTTTACCATTTAAGGGTTTGCCACTGAAACTTTACCATTTAAGGGTATGCCACTGAAACTTTACCATTTAAGGGTATGCCACTGAAACTTTACCATTTAAGGGTATGCCACTGAAACTTTACCATTTAAGGGTATGCCACTGAAACTTTACCATTTAAGGGTATGCCACTGAAACTTTACCATTTAAGGGTATGCCACTGAAACTTTACCATTTAAGGGTATGCCACTGAAACTTTACCATTTAAGGGTTTGCCACTGAAACGTTACCATTTAAGGTTTTGCCACTGAAACTTTACCATTTAAGGGTATGCCACTGAAACTTTACCACTTAAGGGTATGCCACTGAAACTTTACCACTTAAGGGTATGCCACTGAAACTTTACCACTTAAGGGTAGGCCACTGAAACTTTACCACTTAAGGGTATGCCACTGAAACTGTACCATTTAAGGGTATGCCACTGAAACTTTACTATTTAAGGGTATGCCACTGAAACTGTACCATTTAAGGGTATGCCACTGAAACTTTACCATTTAAGGGTATGCCACTGAAACTTTACCATTTAAGGGTATGCCACTGAAACTTTACCATTTAAGGGTATGCCACTGAAACTTTACCATTTAAGGGTATGCCACTGAAACTTTACCATTTAAGGGTATGCCACTGAAACTTTACCATTTAAGGGTATGCCACTGAAACTTTACCACTTAAGGGTATGCCACTGAAACTTTACCACTTAAGGGTATGCCACTGAAACGTTACCATTTAAGGGTATGCCACTGAAACTTTACCATTTAAGGGTTTGCCACTGAAACTTTACCATTTAAGGGTATGCCACTGAAACTTTACCATTTAAGGGTATGCCACTGAAACTTTACCATTTAAGGGTATGCCACTGAAACTTTACCATTTAAGGGTATGCCACTGAAACTTTACCATTTAAGGGTATGCCACTGAAACTTTACCATTTAAGGGTATGCCACTGAAACTTTACCATTTAAGGGTATGCCACTGAAACTTTACCATTTAAGGGTATGCCACTGAAACTTTACCATTTAAGGGTTTGCCACTGAAACGTTACCATTTAAGGTTTTGCCACTGAAACTTTACCATTTAAGGGTATGCCACTGAAACTTTACCATTTAAGGGTATGCCACTGAAACTTTACCACTTAAGGGTATGCCACTGAAACTTTACCACTTAAGGGTATGCCACTGAAACTTTACCACTTAAGGGTAGGCCACTGAAACTTTACCACTTAAGGGTATGCCACTGAAACTGTACCATTTAAGGGTATGCCACTGAAACTTTACTATTTAAGGGTATGCCACTGAAACTGTACCATTTAAGGGTATGCCACTGAAACTGTACTATACCCCACAAAGAAAGAAAAAACATTAAAATTTTAAACTAATGCAATATTTATTGCTTATACCCGCCCTGGGCCGGTAATTTTTTTAGTATTAATATAAATTCATATACAATTGCGTAGTTCCATATATCTAACGACGTGACCGATGAAGAGAAAGAAGGAGAAAATAAATATATTTAAAAAAATACATTTATTAGGATATGAGTTTAGGAATGAAATTTTAAAATTTTAAAATAAAATGAATGTTTTTGTAGGTTGAATTTTTTGACATTGAAGAAAAATAAGTTATTTTTGTTGTTGTCAGTATTAGTTTAGTTAAACAATGGAATTAGAAAATCATTTTGAATAAAGTTGTTTTGATAGACAAAATAGCGAGAAAATAATTGACATCACCTCATTGCGGAAGGAATAGCAAAGTGAGTCGTTTTATTAATTAATTAGCAAAAATATGTGGTTGCTCAACTCTTCTCCATCTAGATAAAAACGAGCCGTCCACTCCATAGCTGCCACAACAAAAAGCATGCTTTTACAACTCCATAAATTTTTGAGGCACGACATAAAACTGCCTCAGATACCTTTGGGCAAAGTGTTCTCCTCTACCTCACCTCACCCTCTTTAAATTTCTTTTTTTCCAGCCCTTTCTATCTTTTTTTTCTGCCTACCCTATTTCCCAACCTTATGGACTACTCACCCCCCCCCCCTCCCCTGCACTTCCAACCTCTTGGGTATGACACAAACCTAAATCCAGTAGGGAGGCTCCAATTTGGGAACTTTGAAGAGAGTTGAGTCACCCCTTAGTTGCCATTACTCCAATCTCTATTCTGACCCACAGTGGTAGCATGCTGCCAGGGCTCCATCTATCAGTTAAATAGTAACTATTTCTTCATGAAATCTACGCCTACGAAACAATAATTTGCAAACCATATTTTGACCTAAAATGACCCAACAACTAACCAAATCCACTTCATAAAAGCCGCATATCCATTATGCCAATAATGCAGATACTACACTTTGATCCATTGCTCATTTCTCCCTAAGTAAAAACAAGCCTCAGTCTTGATACTTTTTGAACATCCCTCTTATTTTTATTTTTAAAGATGAACATTGCAATCATTTTTGACATACCATCAAGGATTATGGAATTGGCTATGCCGAGTTCAAATCCAATCCTATCTTATCTTGTTGTGTTTCATTAAATACTAATACTATTAGAGAAGGTATGAACCCCCAATTTCCTTTCAGTTATCAGTAAAATAGTGAGTTGTTTCAGCATTATATGACAAACTAATCAATCATTAAGTTTGACCTTGTTAAAAACAGATTTGATCTGAATAGTTTTCGAACACACATAATGTTTTCAAAAAAAATGAACCTTTTCATATTTATACAATACCATTTCCCAACATCCGTACACTCTGACAGAGAAGTTATTAATATATATGGTTAAATACAATTTATTATAGTTAAAATTATCGAAATGGAATCAATATTTCTAATGGGTGATTTTAATTGCAATATGCCTTGTTTGGGGTGAAAAACAAATCTAGAAAGAAGTTTACACACATGGACCTCAGCAGACAACAAAATATTCAACATAATTAATAATACAATGCAATTTATGAAATACCAATTTATATAGACTATCCACAAGAAATGCCATTCACAGGAATAGCCTCTACTGCTAAAAATACAAAAGCATTCCCCTTTTTATATCTGTAATGACAGCGGTACTATCCCAAACAATAATATATGAACTCTAAGGGGTTTAATTCCATGGGATACTAACTAAATCTACATATTACATACTTAGAACTTGTATAAGCTGATATATATCTCTATTTATATAAAGTTAGGTATATGTACACGTTTATATATTTATATGTACAGGATTCACTCCTAAACTAATTAACTGATCATTATGAATTTAGGAACACAACTGCTTTTATTATTTTTGTTTTTTTTGTTTTGTTAGAAATCTGATAAACATTTTAATTTTTACTTTTGTTTCAACTTATTTAAAATTATATTTCAGACTTTCAACATTATTGCAGGGATTATCACATGTCAGTAGATTATAATGTTATGTCTGAAGTTTAAACTTACCTCTAAAGTGATTAGGGGATTAGTCGACGAGAGATAAATCATATAATTGTAGGTTTCATTTACAGACATCTTCTTAGCTTTAGCAAATAGCTAGGATTATAAAACTCAAAACAATTTAATTTGTTGAAAGCCATTGGCACATAAGACCACATTATTTTACTGAACAGGTTGTATGTGTCTAATATATATATATATATATATATATATATATATATATATATATATATATATATATATATATAGTGTGTGTTATAATGAAATAAATTCCAGGAGGAAATCCGTGTATGAGAGCTCAATGTAATAAACAGAGCAAGAATAAAATAAAATATAGTAACACGAAATTACATAATCATCGATGCAATAATTTATTTCAACCTTGTGGTATTGTCAAGCATATATATATATATAATTTGAAAAGTCACACAATTTGAAGCGCTGGGTGGGTGGCAATAATAACAAAGATATTTTTTTAATAAAATATTTAGAAAACCTTGCACAACACAGATTATTTGTTTTTAGAAATAAATTATTTATTCATCTTAAAAACATTTTTAAATTTTTTTTATGAACTTGAGTACTTTCGGTAAATCTACCATCTTCAGAAGAATATTTCTTTTTCTTTTTTTTTTAAATCTTGGGAAATTTTCTAGTATTTATTTTAATAGTACCCAATACGTTAGTAGAGCTTAATAATAATAATAAGAAGAAGAATAAGAATGATGCATGACTCTTGTGTAAGGATTTTGGTTAGAAGCAAAGTGTAGTATTCGTTCTTATACTAAACTTCATCTTTTCTGGCTTCTGTCAGTGAAGAAGGAATATTTCTAGACTGAAGCAAGTTCCAATACAGAGTTCCCCTTTTTAGGGAGATGTATTTTCCCCTCATTAAAAACAAAACTTGTGTCTAACTCTGCCATCGTGGGGAAGCAAGTAAATAGGGACTCTAAGGAGCACAATATTTTTTCTATCATCAAATTTTATTATCGTCGTATCGTGGCTCTGTTTGATTTTTATTTCATATGTGACTCAACTTTAGACTTTGAAATTACTTTTTTTTCATCCGTGATAAAATAAAATGTTCGCTGTTCGTCATGTTAGAAAAATAGCAGCTGAGATGTTATTTGACTTTTGCATTGTCAGCTCCATATATTTCTGCCATCTTTTTATGTATACTAGATGTACCTGTGGAAATCCCACAGTTGTATCCTTCATCTGTTGTATATTGCTTCTATGCTTATGAGGGGGGGGTATATTAAAACCCTTGTAAGAGTTTGACATATTTCCATTCTATGGACGTCCCGTGCAAACGCAGACCCCACAATATTATTGTACCATCTTTGGACAGAACAGGTACTATACTTTGCTCCTAACCTGAAGGCCAAGAAAGTGTATTTTAGTTCAAGCTTCATGTTTGACACAACAGCGACATCGTATTAAATTATAAAAAAATACTTTTTCCATCGTATCTTCGGTTGTTGGGCGATCCCATATTTTAAAAGTACAAAAATGAAATTGCATTAGCATATTAAATAGATATTTATTTACACTCCCATTTTTATTTAAATTTGATATGTAGGCGTTTATTTTTATGAATTACAAATCAAATAAATATCTATAAATTTACAGAGGATGTGCTTAAGGTTATAAAAATATTACAGTAATTATTATTTAGTAATCAAGTTATATGATGTCCTGATAAGATCTATAAGATTGTATTTATGCAGCCATTCACCATATTATATTATACACGTTGCCCGGGAATAGTTTAAGTTAAAAAACAAAAAAACCTTTTAGGTAAGCATTAGTCGCTGAAAGAAAAAGAAAACTTTATTGTTTGGAAAAGAAAACCGTAATGATTTGAAGTAAAAAAAAGAAATGGTTTTAACAGCATTTGCAAAAACAAAAAAAAATTAGTAAAGTTTGAGGAATGAAACGCTATTTTTCTGAAAATAAAACTAATGAGATTAAGTAAACAAAAAGACTGGTTCGATTTCATGCCTCATCGTATTGTTTTATCATTTATACGAAGAATAAATTAATAATAGAAATACAATATTTATTTTCTAATATTGTATCAGTTGCTAAAAAGGAAATTGTCATGTAATCTTGTTTCATTAACAAAAGCTGTAGCATGACATTAACATATAACAACTGATCAAATTAAAAATCTCACCACATATGAAGATTTTATTTTTAATTGTTTGTTTATTTTTCTATCGATTATAATAGGAAGAATATTGTATAAATCATTGAAAAGTAAATATTAATAGTGGGATTTAATGTAATATCCTTTTTATTTGTTTTTAAGAGAATTTTTTTTTTGTTGCAAATGATTGTTTCTGTTTTTATGTGTTTTTAAGAAAGACACAGTAAATATGTTTTAATAAATGTGTTAAATAGATAATAAACTTACTATGAGAAGGATCCAGTTAAGACATTTTCATTGAGTATTTAAAAGCAAAATATTTTACCTACTATTATGCAAGTAACAGTAAGAAATAGTTTAATATTGCTTCTAAAAAATAGAATTGTTTATATGAAAACTGAAGTAGATGGAGAAATGGAGAATTTCTTTATCAATAATTATTGTAAGCAGCTGATTCTGTTTCATTATTAAAAATTTCTCCATTTTAATAATTAATCTTCCTAGCCGGAATAATATTTTTAGAAATAAACTGAATTGCAATACATTTGTTCTCGTAAACAACATGATGCAAAGATAAAAAAGAAACAATTGCTAGTCAGAATCAAATATTGATTTGTCAGATTCAAAGTTTTCGATGACATAGCTTCTACAAAAAAACAAACAGTTGCACTAGTAAATATAGATAAAAATACTCATGTCATACGCGACATCACATATATAAGTACTGTTTATTTCTTGTTTGCTTTTCGATTAATCCCAGTCAGAGACACTTGTGATGATCAGTGATACCGCGAAACTAAGTACATTTTATCATGTATTATTGATATAGCTCTATCTGATAGGATATCGAGCTTTTTATTTGTTCAAGATCTGCTCTGTCTTAATTCAGTTCTGTTCAGATTTTGAAAGCTTCATTTTTATGTGTGTGTAAAGCAGTATACCAATATTAGTGTACATCTTCCATCAAAAATGATGTCAAAAAATGTATGCTTCGACAATGTTTACACTTTCTATTTATCTAGATATATTACAAAAATATTCATATAAAATTATAGAATTATTTAAGTAATTTAATTTTTCAGATATAAATTATCATTATCATGTCTGATAACCTAAAGAAGGACCCCCCCCCCCCCCGCTCCACAGTTGACTTTTTATTATAGTGTGGAGGATTTCTTTCTGAATTCATTTCAGGTGGCGGGGTATGTCTGAGCTGGTTGTCTGACTTGCTATTTGCTTTCTCACTTCCCTTCTATCACTTGAAATGTGTTTTATTGGCTAACTTCTGCAGTAAGGGAAGGATTTATATTTATTTATATACGAATAAATAACATTTATTAAAAGAGTGGAGAATGAAAGATGAGTGTCTGTTTCTACGGCCTAACTACTTTAATGACATAAAAACAAGAAATTTTGAAGGAATGATCACCAACCTATGTTTATTGTCATAAGGGGCTCATATTTATTTTTTTGATCTTAAAAAGGATTCCTCAGGGAGTTTGAACTCTCTCCCCGTCACTAAATTTATTTGACCTGATTTCAATATGATTTAAACCAGTTAAATTACACACAATTTTTTGAGTCTCAAAAATTAGATCAAATTTAGACCCTTTTAAAATCTTAGTAATTGAGGGTTAACTCCACAAAATTAAGATACATCACTACATGGAACATGAAACACATATAATTTATATTACTTAATTATATCCTTAGTTAAGGTCATATGATATTACAATATGCAATAGATTACTTAATTATATCATAAGTTCTGGTCATATGCAACCAACTTGCACAAATTGGTAGTCTCAATCACATCCGCTGGCTGCAGGAAGTGCAGAGGCGGCAGCCAACTGAAGACATGGATTGAAACAGTGAAGACAGACATGGTGTTGGTGGCTGGTCCCTATGTTTTTGGTGTTTGTCGCTGGGACCGGGAATGGTTGAAGGTGCCGAGGACTCAGCTGTCAATCGTCATGAGTGGACTGCCTTAACACGAGACGCAGTGAACTCATTTACAGCCAGCTCAACCCACTCCGGGTGAATGCTGTCACAGTTATATGCAACACATTACTTCATTATATCATAAGTTAAGCTCAAAGTGCGTTTCTGTGTATTAAATGAGTTCATTCTTCAACTAATGATGTCATGTTTTATTCAAAAGTTCTTTTGCTAAACTCACATAACATCCACAATTATTATTTAAAAAACTATTTTTAGTTAATAACCTCCAATTAATATGCCACCTATTGCTCCACCCAATCAATCTCTCTCCTCAGCAATTAGTCTAACCAGGTCAACTCTTTAGATTTTCGTTTTATCTAAAAATAAATATTGCTCATTAATGAAATGCCTTAGGTAATACTTCATCTAAGATATTTAGGCAAATATATACTAATATAATAGACGTCTGTCTATCTGCTAACTTATTTTAGGCTGCAAGACAAAAACTTAAAATTTAGTATGCATGATAACCTACCTATACAGATTGCTGTATTGAGAGCTTATATTTCTTTGTCTTATGAAGGGCAAATTAAGGGAACATAAAAACCTCCCACTAAATGTGTTAATTATAGTTAGACAAAACTAAATAAATCGTGAAAATTAGAGAAAATTTCAATCCTTTTATGGCCTCCCAATGGCGGCTTAGTTCCACAAAAAAATGTTTCTGATGATATATTAACAGGCAACCTCAGCATTGCCCAGAAATTAATGTGAAGCCCTGTATATTCGTACTCACACCCATGAACTCCATATTAACAGTTTTATTATTTAATCTATGTAATAAAGTAAAATGTATCTTGTTTATAGATGTAAAGCACAAACAGAGATTCCACAATGTTATTTTAAAAAACACCTAAAGCAAAATTAATACCACCATTGGATTCTTTGTAAAAATTTTACTTGCAAAAATTTTTTTATCTTGGGATAGGGATTTGTTTTTAATTGCATCCACAGACAGAGAGACACCATAAATATAGTTTAGATTGAGAACTCTTGAGCCATTTAATAACTTTTCTAAGCTTTCTGTAACTTCAATTGTGTTCGTTCTGTTTTCCCACATTTTTACGCCAGCAGTATGTTTCATTTTTTACATTGAAGTATTTTGGGGCTGACTTCTTGCACAAGGTTCAAGAGTGTCTTAGTGTTATGAACCTGACATGGAATTGGTATTCAATTTCATAAATTATTGAAAAAGAATCTAACAAAAAAAATACAATAATAGGTTTAGTGAATCTATAAAAAAAATGAAGATTACAATTCGAACCTCTCATCCAGCATTGATACGGATTAGTATTATTTGGATTATTTAGACTGTACTCATCTCGGATTTTATTCTCACAATGTTTCGGCCGATGTAATCTCCGACCTTCTTCAGGTGTGTTCTGTCAAACTCTGAGATTCTGTACGGAATTTCGAACGGGAGTAGCTTGTTCTCATTCCGTCAGCCATGACCGGGTAGAAGTATTAAGTAATTCGTTATGTAATTCTTAGTATCACCTGCACTGAGGATCGAACCTTCAACCTCTAAAAGACTGTCACTTAGAATTGATTATACTTAGCATTTTTATCTGTTGCATCATGGGTTCTGGCAGATTTCAATTAGTTTATGAAATTTGTAATGGCTGAAATTCTGATGTGCTTCCCTTATCACTATAGAACAGAATCTGAATAAAGCAACTTTTCTAAGAAGTCCATGTAAAAAATATAGAAACTCATTGCGTAAAATTTATCTATTTTTTCTTTAGTAAAAAAATCTATTTATCTTTCAAAAGTCATTTAAAATGATGACTAACACCTTAAAAGTTAGGATTTGCTTTCTGCCCATCAGAGTTTCAAAGTCAGAGGTTTTGGAAGGAGTCAGTCAGACTCATAAGAATACTAGGAGTCAGTTGGCTTTTTTAATCTGACTCCGATTATTACTGAATATTGGAAGACTTTAAAATAAGGAGTTGTAATTCTTAGAGCTGAAGTCGGACCTTGTACCTTCCAAATTCGCAACCCTGCTGTCTATATTCTATGCCTTCTCCCCAATCTTTATCTCATTAAAGATGAGAAATCCCTTACTCAAGAAAACTAAAAAAAAAAATGAAATTTTTTGTCAGTTTATTGAGCAAAGAAACATTCTTAAATCACTAATAGACTGTATTTAACATGTTAGTGGCTAAAAGATTAATCATCGCCGATTTTGGTGTTCTCTAAACTATTTATTTCTAAAACGTTTAGTGACATGAGATCCTAATCTCTCTATATAAAACTCAATGTCTGTGTGTATGTATGTGTGATGTTTGTGTGTTCCCTGTAGATATTAAGGTTAGAAAATCTACAAGTGTATTCTCATGTACAATTTACCAGGGAAGGCAATGAAAGTGCTCCCGAATCTCTAAGTGCACGTGTCAGTCGTTGGGAGGGGGGAGAACCTAAAGACGTGTAACACTATCAGTCGTTGGGAGGGGGGAGAATCTAGTAGTTGGTGTTTTTCTTAGCATGAGAACGGACACATGTTAGCCGACTCTCAAGTTTTATGTTTTTTTCGGAATGTAATGATAAATTATATATTTTTTATATTTAAAAATATGGTTTATTCGCTCCTTTTATACAAGCGTTCAATTTTCAGCTGATTGTCCCAGCCAAGATAATTAATTCTCTGTGTAATGGTATGTTGTGAATTGTGTTCTTTAACCGTGCAACGCGTTTTTCCTTCTTTTTATTCCGTCTTCTCCCAACGTATCTGATCTTCGTGACGGTCTCTACTCGACTCGCACCGATCCAAAAGACACCGCCTTTTATGTAGCCTTCTTGCCACACTTAATTTGCATAATGCAACCCTCTCAGTCTTGTAATTTAATGGGCATGGGTTCACGCCTCGGTGTTACGACTGTCTCCTTCCATGCCGTCACTACACTCACCCCTGATCTCATGATCACAAAGATGACACCTCGGCGGTCGTCTTTGCCGGGTGCTCCTTCGCAAAAGTGAGGCTTCTTCAGAGGCATGGGCTTCTTTGGGGGTGTGGGACTCTTCGGGGTTGCGGGCTTCTACTTTCGTCTCGGTGAATCATCCGACTCCATGTCGTCGTCAGTTATCAGACTCTCTGAAGATGTTGCGCTGTCAGAATCTTCCTCTAACGAGAGTATACTGTAGCGTGGGCGCAGGTCCTTCATATGTCTGGGCATTCCATTCACCGCGACAGATTGTGGACTGATTAGTTCTGTTACCCGACCTTGGCCAAAACTCGTGGTGCAGCGATTCTCCGGTGACTTCACCCACACGCAGTCTCCAACCTGGTAAGGACCGTGTTCAAAACCTGCTGATGATGGCACCACGTCAACCCCTTTTACCCTCACTTCGTAACGGTAGATCGCATTGGCTGGTGCGGTCAAATGTGAGTCATCGTCGTTTGGTGTCACATTATGCCAGTAGACAGCCTCTTGTATAGAGCAGCTCATTCTAACTGCAATCAGTTTTACGGTACGGTGGCACCGCTCTGCAAGTCCGTTCCCAGCCGGGGCATATGCACAACGGAATCTCAGGTTCACGCCCCATTCATCTGCGAAAATCCTGAATTCCCTGCTGCGAAAGGCTGTGTCGTTATCGGTGAGTAGTTCCCGCGGTGGGCCACGCTCAAAAAAGACAACTCTCAGTTGACCAATCACGCTTGCCGAGTCCTGTCGTGCCAACTGCCTCCACACAGTAAACCGTGACGGGCCACAATCTGTGATAGTTAGGAAATGATAACCACCGTAATGTGTAATCTCCATCCCCAACCTCTGCCAGTTGCTGCTCACCTCCAGTTTTCCCTTCTCCCAGTGGACCGGCGCTGGATCTATTGATTGGCATTCTACGCAGGTTTGTATAGCCGACTTAACCGTTGCTTTCGCCGTTGCAGGACAAACTCTTCTGCCGAAATAAGTTGTGTGTCGTACTCCTGGGTGTCCGCTGCGTTTGTGAATATCCATGATCCGGGCCGCGTCCAGTTCATCTACGTGTACAGCACCTATCAGGGGCTCGGGCCCCTTTTCCCTTTTCATTGCGTCAAACCACCGCTGTGGCACGCGCGTCAGTTGGTCGGCCACGTTTTGAATCGATGCAACCAACGTTACATCCACCGAGAGCTTGTACTCCATCACAAGCTCCTTGAGTGTGCTCAACCGTCTCCTAATTAGCATCTCACTGGCTGCCTTGGTGCGAACTCGTGTTTTCTCAGTTAGAGTGTCCGACACCCAGTGGTACACACATGCAGAGTCGGTCTTTATATGCAATACCTTGCTCTACCACTGCAGAGCCAAGTTGATGCCCGTCAACACGGCGTCCAGTTCGGCTAAATTAATATGCTGGGCATCATTCTCAGGTCGCAGCCAACAAGCATCCTCCAACACTGTCCCCTGTCTTTCCAATGCTACCCCAGTTGCTAGCGAGCTGGCATCGACCCATACATTCACTTCCCGGCCGTTCACGCACCAGTCTCCACAAGCTGGATCACTCTGCTTCACTGCATCCATAGTCTCGCATATCATATTCCGGAGGAGGGGGTCAGTCACTTTGTCATCCCAGCCTTTTGTGATCGAACTGGCTCTCCTCTTAACCACTCCGCATGCCACACGAAGCCATGCACACACCGGGAAGTGCCCAACAAGCCTTCTACATAAGGAGAACACGGTTCGTCGTGTGACGATGTCGGGAACTTCTTGAACTGAGTGTCCTCGCTTCCAGCACAAGACGCCGCGCTCCCTCCAGACCATTAATCCCAGCACGCATGTGCCGTCCCCCAACCGCTCCGGGTCCTTACATTCCAGTCCGAACCGAGCCAAATGTTTCCTGACACAAGACGCGGGCATAACATCTTGGTCGACCAGGATATCATCGATGTAAGCCGATGTTGCGCGGTCCATGGCTTCCTCCTGCGATAGGACCGTGCTGACGATGGCCTTCATGACAAGGGGAGCCACATTCAATCCAAATCCTAGACGCGTCAGACAGTACCTCTTTCCATCGATCTCCACAGTCTGGTACGGCCACAGTGTCTCGTGGATTCGTACTTGGAGATACGCTCTCCTGAGGTCCAGCAGAGACGTGTTAGCTCCTTTCTGGCGCCATTCACGCATCTTAGCAGCGCTAACATAAGTGTTTGCCGTGAATGTGTCCACATGATCGTTAAGTTCGCGATAGTCCATCACTGGGTGCACCTTTGCCTTATTCCACTGTACTACGGCCATCAACGGAATCAAACCCTTGGGAGGTCCCTGCCTTTCTTCCGGGTATGGCACGAATCAACCCTTATCCATCAACGTGCGGAGCTCCTGATCATATTCTGGTCAGATTTCCGCAGCCACCCGATACTCGGACACTCCATTACGCAGCTCTTCAGGTGCGCGATTATCTGCCCACTTCCACGTCGCGGTCCATGATCGTCTTTGACTGTCGAAAGTAGCAGTAAAGTCGGGTTAATTGATGGAGATAGCCGCACACGTAGAAACTTTCCTGTCACCGATCCAAACCGCTCCTGTAGTGACACCTCCCAACGCTTTAATCGCATCGATCCCCAATAATAGATCAAATCCCAGTGGTCTACCACGCACCACCAGAACATCTATCCTGACAGCATTGCCTTCATCTGTGGCAATGGTGACCACCCCACTGCCGCAGCATGCACCGGATGCGCCTCCAACGGTCACGATGTCCACCTTCGCCGTCTTCCAGGATCGGCATCTGCTCGCATCTACTATTGTTTGTGCACATCCCGTGTCAACTAACGCCGAACACCGCATTCCATCAACATGGATAATAACCTCCGGGAACGCCTTGTTTACATCCTGGTGGGGGAGAAGGCTGGCGCTGATGCTTCGTCCCCTGGCTCGTTTCCCGAACAGTTCCGGGCCCAGTGTCCAACCTTGCCGCATTGGTAGCAACGTGTTTCACATCTTCGGCAGTCTCTTGCTATGTGACCCCTGCCGTTGCATCTGTAACAGGTTATACCAGCGCTGTGGCAGCTCTTGGAAACTGTTGTTTTACTGCCAGGTGGATGCACGGCTGCAATCACATGTTGGCTTTGGTCACTAACTGTTGTTAGCACCCTTGCTCTCGCTATTAGGTCTCCCATGGTTAGAGTCTCAATGTTTGGCGCTTCAGGGAATTCCGTGACAAAAACCAGTTTGACAAACTTCTCAAGTCCGACGCCATCGAAACCTGCTAGTCCGACCAACCGTCTGATGTTATTGGCATAAACATCCACCTGCTCGCCAGCCCATCTAACCATGGTCAACTTCCTATAGGCTGTGAATGCGCCGTCCGTAAACAACACCTTTAACCGGGCCTCTATCTGCTCTACGTCCAGTTGGTCGCTCTCGTCCATCTCCAAGTACAGGGCCAACGCGTCCCCTTCCAGATATAATGGGAGCAGGCTCGCCACATCATCCACCTTCTGAAGTCTCGCCACCAGTCTCAGTTTCTTAAGCCATGCTACCACGTCTCCCTCGCCAGTAAATGGCTTTACCATGTCACTGTGTATGCGTACCTTCGCCATAGCAAAAAAGCCGAGATAGCTTGTAATAGTATGTTGTGAATTGTGTTCCTTTAACCGTGCAACGCGTTTTTCCTTCTTTTTCTTCCGTCTTCTCTCAACGTATCTGATCTTTGTGACGTTCTCTACTCGACTTGCACCGAGCCAAAAGACACCGCCTTTTATGTAGCCTTCTTTGCCACACTTAATTTGCATAATGCAACCCTCTCAGTCTTGTAATTTAATGGGCGTGGGTTCGCGCCTCGGTGTTACGACTGTCTCCTTCCGTGCCGTCACTACACTCTGGAGAGAAATAAAGACGCCTAAAATCCGTCAAGACAAATGACAAGATTAACCCCTTCATTAAAGGAGAATTTGTCTAGCGTTTACCCCATGCAAGCTGGTAGTGCCATGCCATGACGATAAGAGCCTTTCCAGAAACATCCCCATGGCGCGGACACACCAGATACATTCCACGGCTAACAATAATACTACAGGGGGCTATAAAGGCATAAGCTCCCGAAAACTTTATATGTATCCTATTGTTATGAAATTTAAATCGTGTGTATAAAATAATAGGGAAGACAATGGAAGTGGTCCTGAATCTCTAAGTGCCCTCCTAACCTAAGAAAGCTATAGGGATCAAACCTCCTTTAAAACTTCAAATATATCCTATTTTGATCAAATTTATATCATGTGTATAAAATTATTTAAAGAAGATGGTGGAAGTGGTCCCGGATCTCTACATTACCCTATATGTGCTGAATATCTATGTTCCCCCACCGTTAAGTGACCCATGGGGATTGAACTCCCTTAAAACTTCAAATATATATCTGATTTTTATGAAATTTAAACCATATGTATACACCATTAATTTAGAGAGTTTCCAACATTTCATCTTCTTCTGACTATATTAGGGGGTGAAACGGTAGGAGGGGGAGCAGTAAAAAATATGGTGTTATGAGCATAGTGAAAAAGTACATAGTAGTGATTCTCATTCAATCCTGAACAACGCCGGGTCTCCATGCTAGTAGTCTATAAGATTTTATGCTCTGTCACCTCTCTTCAACACTTTGCCACTCTAATAACGTATGTTATCCTTGTCTTATTTACTCATTTCTTTCGGGCTGTATTTTTCTTGCATGCTATTATTAAAACTTATAATCTGTATTCATGTACATATTACTTGCATAACATTTTTTCAAAGACTATTTTAATAAATAACTGTCCAATATTATTCATTGTTACTTTTATTGTTTCATTTTTTCTCTGTATAAAAAGTTTCAGATAACATCACTCAATAAGACACATAGATAGCACCACTAAAAATAAATCCATATGATTTTTATAAACCATTAACCTTTAAATAGCATGTGTCAAAATGTTTATAAACCATTAACCTTTAAATAGCATGTGTCAAAATTTTTATAAACCATTAACCTTTAAATAGCATGTGTCAAAATTTTTATAAACCATTAACCTTTAAATAGCATGTGTCAACATTTTTATAAACCATTAACCTTTAAATAGCATGTGTCAACATTTTTATAAACCATTAACCTTTAAATAGCATGTGTCAACATTTTTATAAACCACTAGCGGTACCCGTCGCCCGGCGTTGCACGGGAGAAAGTACTACCTATTGCATAAAAAAGAAACCGCCTATTGTTCTCCCCCCCCCCCCCGCTCTACCGTGTTGGTGAACGTTTGAAATTATAAAAAAAAAAAAAGAAAAAGAAAGCAGAATGGGATCGAACGCCGATACTGGCGATAATGGCGAAAATGAAACCACCCTTCTTAACCATTGCGCCACAGTTACAACTTGAAATATACATGTGAAAATAGGCGAGTTAAGGTATGCTTGTTTACTGGCAGCTTCTGGCGACGCAAATTTAAGTTCAATAATGACACGGTTTAGGTAATTTATTTGGGAATCATATACCTTTAAGTATATGATTTTGAAAATATAAATGTGTCGGGTTCTAACAGCATCTTGGCGGCTATTGAATTAAGTAGGAAGTCGATTTAATGAAGGAATTTTAGCCGTCATGTTTGTAGATGAATGTTGCAGGTACTGTGTTCGTTAATGTCATTCGCTTGATTCCGGAATGAATGTAAATGTGGAAATCATAGTTAGAAATAGGAAAAACGTAATCTGATATTCGCGGAATATCAGCGGATTCAACGGGAGCGGTCATTATTTGTTTGCGTATTGCTTTATATTATGTAGTAAAATAATGCCAGACAAATACGAAATAACAATGGGTGCTTTATGAAAATTATACTGTGTTTATTAGTACCCGGTGTCGATGAGTGTAGTCCCAGTACAGAATTGTTAGGGAGAAAAGTTTTTACTACCACCTATATGGAGTTGGTATTTCGGAGAGTCGTGGCAGCCGGGCCGAATATAATATTCAGTGTTTGTTTGGAAAGAAGAATAACAGATATACTAAAACACGCTCGAGTGAATAAGTGCAATGTAATTGTGAGTTCAGTAGCCCGTGATGCATGTGGTTATTTTCCTATTCTCCGAGAAGGTACAGGGGAAAAAACGTCTCTACTTTATATATTAGATTAACCTTTAAATAGCATGTGTCAAAATTTTTATAAACCATTAACCTTTAAATAGCATGTGTCAAAATTTTTATAAACCATTAACCTTTAAATAGCATGTGTCAACATTTTTATAAACCATTAACCTTTAAATAGCATGTGTCAACATTTTTATAAACCATTAACCTTTAAATAGCATGTGTCAACATTTTTATAAACCATTAACCTTTAAATAGCATGTGTCAACATTTTTATAAACCATTAACCTTTAAATAGCATGTGTCAAAATTTGGGCCCAATCAGACTATTAGTTTACAAATTACAGTAATTTAAGTGAAGCTTCTTTTGCAACCGGTCCATTTGGCATAATGGTTAGAGTGTTCACTAATGGGCCTGGAGACTGGGGTTCAATCCTCAGTCGGATCATAGCAAAGACTTGAAAAATGGTACTTGATGTCCCCTTGCTAAGTAGAATAATCCTGGGAAAGGAGTGGCGCCTTCCCCTACATTTGAGTTGAGTAGCTAATGAAAAAGGAGCCTTCAGGTCGCCCTCGACTATGGTCGACTACTTTACTTACATGTTTCAAATTTTCAAAACAATGAAAAAATCTGAATTTCGTATGTTGATAAAAAATTGCTTTCTGATGAGGAAAAATACTGTTCAAGAAAGCAATAGCTTGATAAGTGTTATTCGGTTTGCTTCATTGGAAACAACGGTTAAGAGATGTGTTGTGATGGGATATCGGACTCCCCTCAGTCACTAAATAAGTTAACTAGTCTGGACAATAAATACGACTACGAACAGTAGTATGGGAGATTCGATTGTATTTTGTTAAATCCTATTGGATTATCTGTAGTTGTTACTATTGTTTGTACAAAATATGTACGTTAGACTTATACACTCTGGTTATTTTGTTATTTATAACTATTTACCAAGTTATATCAGCTGGCGGCGAAGATTTCGAAAACGAACCCATAAAAGACGTGGTAAAGTCAACTATATCAGCTGTTAAATAAGGATTCGAAACGAAACCAAATTTTGGAATATATTCAGTCATGCATGTGCTTTGTTTTATTCAGTAAATAAATGCAAGTCACATTGTGAATGAAATAATCCGACTGATGCTGATTTAAAGATATCAACTGCAAACGTGGTTCGCTAATCGAATTAACACTACAAAGAAGGATTACTCTCCACAAGGTACAAAAGAAAGAAGGCATCCAACAGTTTTTATCATCGGACGTACATGTGCGCTAACGAACAAGGATTACTGTGGATTAATTTTGTTTTTTTCCAGTACAACTAAAAGACATCTTAAAAAAAAAGGCGTGTCAAAGAGGAAAACCTTTTAAAAAATACTTTTATTATTTGATTTAAAAACAAATGTATGATGGACCGTGACTCAAATTTGAACTCAGACCATTAACATTACGAACTATACAAGATAAATGTTCAATAGAATACTTTTTAGTAACTAATAACAGTACACTCACTGCTATTACTACTTTTTGTAAAAAAAACAAAAAAATATTTTTTTGTTTTGTGTCGAGTTCTGAGTATTTTCAATATTGAACAATTAGTCGAAATGACTAAAATTCTCTGTACGAGCATGCAACAACATCAACATCAAGAGTTGAAACAACAAATACTACATCAACAGAAAAGTTTCGAAAAAATTCTGAAACAGACCACCGGTGAAAGAAAAAAGTTTTTTTCTGCCAAAGGAATTGCAAATTTTTTATTTGAATTTGTATACGAACCTGATTCTGGCATTACATTTTCAGCATATTTCAGATGATTTGAAACGATATTTATTAAAAGGTGTTTAGATTAGTCGGATGAAGAACTTCGAAGATATTCAACGAAAGAAATAGTCTATCCCACACGCGATACAAGTGTCTAAACATTGTGAAAACGGATAATGAGGATATTTTGACATACGCAGGAACAGTGAACTCTTTGGTTGAGCAATTCAAGATATATGAAATCCACAAAGATTTATTCAAATGCCTAATTTTTGTTCAAGGTCTAATAGCCCCTAAGTACAAAAAGATAAAGTCTAGAATCTTGGTGGAGCAAGACACGAAAATCACGTTACAAAAAGGGACGGAAGAATGTCAGCGTCTCATTAATGTTAAAAGGGATAATACCCAAATTGAGGAAAAAAGTCTTGCTAAAGTACAACACATAAAAAACCAAAACACTCCTAAATTAAAAAAGATAGGAAAATGTGAGACATGTGGAAATACTAAGCATATTAAAGATGTATGTTGGTATAAGAACAAATTCTGTGAATCTTGCGGAATTAAGGATCATAAATGGTTTGTTTTCTGCAAGAATCAGAAAAAGAATTTTGAAAAAGTAAACGTTGTGTTGTCAAAAAAAGAAATATAGAACAGTGAAAATCGAAAATACGTGGATGTATGTATAATAAATGATAATGCGATCACTTTTTAATGGATTCTGACTCAGACATAAAATACTTATGTCTGAGTCAGAATCCATTAAAAAGTGATCGCATTATCATTTATTATACATACATCCACGTATTTTCGATTTTCACTGTTCTATATTTCTTTTTTTGACAACACAACGTTTACTTTTTCAAAATTCTTTTTCTGATTCTTGCAGAAAACAAACCATTTATGATCCTTAATTCCGCAAGATTCACAGAATTTGTTCTTATACTTGATGAACAAACATGGAGAAAAATTGGAAAACTCAAATTATCTGAAACCAAGAAAATTACCAGAGGACTTTCAGGAAAAAAAATTAAATCTTAATGGAGAATTAAAGTGGGATATTTCTTTCTGTAGCAAAACTGCAAAAACAAAAGTATATGTGATTAAAAGGAATAATTCATGTCCTTTCGGAATGGACTGGATAGTACTGTTCAATTTATTTGAACTTTCAATGAACTCTTTTTGCAACGAAATAAACAGTCTGGAAATAGAAAAATATATTATAAATAAAAAATTGATGAATGAATTGAAAGAATATCCCAGAGTTTTCTCTGAGGGTTTGTGTGTATGTACAAAGACATAAGTCAAGTTTCAACTTAAGGAAAATGTCACTCCAATTTTTAAACCAAGGAGAAACGTCCCTTTTTCCTCTTTAGACACAATTAACAAGGAACTAGAAAGATTAGAAAAAATAAGAGTTATATCTAAGGTAGACCATGCGGACTGGGCGTCGTCCACCGTCTACGTCAAAAAGAAAAACAAAAAAATAAGAGTGTGCGCCGATTTTTCAACAGGTGTGATTGCTTGAATGATCATAATTATCCACTTCCTTCGCCAGAAGACATTTTCTCAAAGTTAAATGAAGGGAAGATTTTTTTAACAATCGATCTATCTGACGCATACTTGCAGGTTAAAGTGAATGAGGAATGCTGAAAATATTTGTGCATAAATACACATAAGGGAATTTTGAAACTAAATAGGCTCCGTTTCGGCTTAAATATCGCCCCAGCTTTGTTCCAGCAGATTATGAACACTATGCTGGTTGGTCTTGAATTTACTATTTCCTATTTAGACGATATTCTAGTCCAAAGAAAGAACGTTCACGAACACAAAAACACCTCAGAGCTATGTTCAAACGACTAGAAAAATTCGGTTTCAAATAAGGCCCAAGAAGTGTCAATTCTTCATGGAAAGAATTAAATACCTCGGACAAGTGATAGGAAGTGAAGGCAGAAAACTGGACCCACAGAGGATCGATGCAATTAAAAATATGGCCGCCCTCGACACAGTTGCAAAACTATAATCGTTTCTTGGGTTAGCCCAATATTATGCGATGTACATTTAAAAAATGTACGATTTAAGAGCCCTCATTAACGAATTATTAAGGAAAAGCAAAAAATGGATATGGTAAAAAAATTGCGATCGCGCACGCTTTAAGGAATCTTCTACCGGCTGATAGAGAAAGAGGCATTATTGATTGTGTTCGGGGTAAAAAAATACTTGGTAGATCATTTATACTTTAAACAGACCATAAACCGTTAGTAACTATATTTGGATGAAAAAAAGGCATTCTTACCCACACTGCTAACCGTTTCCAGCGATGGGGTGTAACCTGACTCAGCTATTATTTTAGGATGGAATACATTGCATCCAAAAAACCATGAGCATGCGGATGAACTGTCAAGATTAATCCCCAAAAATGAAGAAATTTTAGAAGAGACAGTTATAGCAGCACTAAAAGAGGAAAAAGAAATCTCAGAGCGGTTGTTAAACACTATCAGAGAATTAACTGTAACATTGGAACAAATAAAAAAGAAAGCCGAAAAAGATGATTTTATATTAAAAAATAAAGAACCAGACGAGATTGAACGAAAGAAAGAAAACGGGAACCCAGATTTTACCTTGCGACAACACTCTAATGTACGCAGATAGAATTGTAATACCTCAATCTCTACGTAAAGTTATGCTGAAAGATTTTCATACCGGTCATCTTGGCATGTCCCGGATGAAATCACTCATGTGATGCTATATATACTGGAAATAGAAAGTTTTGTAAAACTATGCCAAGGTTGTCAATTGGCTGCAAGGGTGCTGCCGGTCATAACGAATCCTTGGCCAAAAAAATGGATTTGCCATGGGCACGTTTACATATAGAGTATGCTGGACCGATTAATGGATATTATTACTTGATCTTGGTGGACTCTTTCTCAAAATGGCCTGAGGTATTCAAGTGCAAGCATCCTTCATCTAGGAACACCATCAGTGCATTAAATAAAATTTTAAGTCATTTCAGGGTCCCCCGGACACTGGTCAGCGATAATGGTACAGCGTTCATAGGAAAGGAATTTAAGTATTTCTGTATTTTCTTGGACATTGAACACATTCCTACACCAGTATATCATCGTAGATTGAACGGTCAAGCCGAAAAATTTGTTGACACTTTTAAGCGTGCCTTACAAAAAATAAATATATGGACACGGAAGAAAAAATATCCAGAAATTTTTAGCAATTTATAGGGTGACTCCTAATAGAAACAATGACTTGAAGTCGTCCCCTGCAAAACTTATGTTCGCAAGGAAGATACAGTCGATTTTCGATAGATTGATACCCTTTCCAAAGAAAAAAGTTGCTAAAAAGGAAGAAAATGTCAATATAAGAAAATACTACCCAGGAGATAAAGTATATTTCAAAAATTTCCAAGGTGGAAAAAGTTATTGGATGGATGGTATAATTCAGAAAATGATTGTCAAAGTGGTCTACATCATCAAAAGTCAAAAATTTGTGTGTAAAAGCCACATTAATCAAATTAGACCACGATATGCTGAAAATCATGAAAAAAGCGAGGAAGAATGCTTTTGACATGCAACTACCCAATATTGTACACGAACCTATGTATACATCTACTAGACCAGCCTTACGAGCTGAATAAAATTTGTCTTCACCCAAAACTGGAAAGGATCCAATTCTATTCGTTTGAAATAAAAGGGAGAGCACACGTGGAGTACTTCAGCCCGGATCCGAAAAGGAAGAAATATTAGAAGCAGAAATTTCAAGGGAGATTTTCAACTTCGGGAGTAAGTGTTGTGATGGGATACCGGACTCCCCTCAATCACTAAATAAGTGAACTAGTCTGCACAATAAATATGACTATGAACAGTAGCATGGGGGATTCGATTGTATTCTGTTAAATCCTATTTGATTACCTGTAGTTACTATTGTTTGTACAAGATATTTACGTTGGAATAAACCGTACTATTTTAAGACCTTTACACTCTGTGTTATTTTGTTATTTATAACTAGTTACCAAGTTATATCAAAATGGTATGCTGACTTTAAATGCTGTTGTACAAACACAAATAATGTTGAACGTTCAGGTCACCCAAATTCGGCAGTTGCCCTGGAATACATAAAAAAGTCCAGAAACTCGTTTTGGCTGATTGTAAATAGAAGTTGTGTTAGATAGCAGAGGAGTTAAAGATATCAAGAGGGAATATATTCACAATTTTTCATGAACATTTCTGAATGAGAAAGCTGTGTTCAAAGTGGTTGCTGCATTTGCTCAGTTCATCAAAAACAATAATTAGTCGACGATTCGGTGTATTATCTGCAACAAAGTCTGCTCCAAACAAGGCCGGCTCCCTCTACCAAGTTAGAAAATTTCTCTCACATGCCAGTATCCTATATCTATACAAAGTCACCATTCACCCATGCATGGAGTATTATTGCCACATCTTGGCTGGTGCACCAATCACTCTCCCTCTTAAACAGGGTCCAAAGAAGAGCCTCTAATCTAATAAATCCCACATTGTTTACCAAGCTGCAGCCCATTCGCTGCAATATTGCATCTCTGTGCTTGTTTTACAAATACTTCAATGAAATGTGCTCCGATGCTGCACTTGTGCCCCCTCAATGTAAATACCCCCGACCAAGCCGACAATCAGCAAAATCCCACCCCTTCACTTTAGGAGGTCCCCAGATGCCGGAAAGCTTTCTACTCTAAAGCTTCTTTTCTCGAAATGATTGCCTTTGAAATTCCCTCCCTGCTCACTGTTTACCCAACTGTACCAACATGCAGAAATTTAAATGTAATGTGAACAAACATCTCACTGCACAATTCCCACTTTGGATCCTCCTATAAATCTGGCCCCTTAATTCACAGTAGCCTCTTGCGTATGAGTGACAATGTGCCTTGTTTGGGGTGAATATAATTTAATTTTATAATTTATAATTTAACAAAATGAAAAACAAAAATAAACTGTTTCAACACAGCAAAAAAGAGTTTTTGCATCAATATGTAACAATCTACTCTGGAGTTAAATTAGCAGTCAGCTGAGTGGACAGCAGCAGGTGAAAGCCGTCCAAAGCGAACAAAGATGCAAATATCAGCAGGCAAGGTTTTGGGCTCCGTATTTTGGGATGTGCAAGATATTATATAGCATTATAAAAATAAACTATGGGAAAGAGGGATAAATAAAGACATGTCCAGAAATAGGTTAGGTTGGAAGTCAATTTCTAAAAGCCGTCTAACACATGCCAGCATGTAAAACGGACATTAAACGAAATATGATGAGTGTATGTATTGATGGAAATTGTATGCCTGTCAACTATTTTAGGTCAGAGGATTTGGTGAGAGTCCTTACATTTACCCAACATGTCAGTATTCATACCATTTTAGATGAAAACTCATCCATCTAGAAAGTATTGAGACTGATTTTATGACACTCTTAAAAATATATAACCTGGAAAGTAAAAAAAAAAATTAGCGAATTTAATATAGGAAAAATTGATTAGATATGACGCACTCTTGTTGTATTGTCTAGTTATTGACATAACTTTAATGTCGCGTGTCATCGTTCGATTTACCTACGCTGTTAATTCAAATGGGGCGATATGTCGTCTACTAGATTCCGCAAATTTCAACTGCCTGGGAACTATTCGTACTGCTCTGTCGTACTTTGTCTCTCGGCCAACTGTCGTCGCCTGCTTGTCGCTGCCGTCGCAGCTTTCTGTTGTCGCGACTATTCGTACTAATCTTTTTTTTGCCTGCAACTATTTGTTGTCACGACTGCTATGGTTGCTGCTTTTTCGGGCTGCTTTCTTCGCACATCTTCAGCGGCTTCGTCGCGGGCTGAAATCAATCTTTTCACTTTAAATAAAGCACAACAATCTTTTACTGTTTAATTCTGAGCCTTTTATTAACTATTTAATTCCGACAATTGAGGAGTTCGTTGGTAATTTGAGAGAGAGGCCACGCTAATTAAATCTACTATGTTAATCACGTAATTGCTTGCAGAGAGAGGAATATGAGAGATTCACTAAGGCTCTTATATTTTGGGACTCTTAATCCCCTTCTTGTAACAGCTACATGCTTGTGAGTTGTTCTCTCGACGCTTCCAAGTGAGAAACTGATCAAATCTCAATTAAACTTTCCCACAGCGGAAAACTCTGACGTCAACAAAACCTTGTGATCATGCAGGTGTGACCCGAACTCTGAACTTAAGGTCACGTCAATGTCTCCGCAACCCGTGGGAAACACATCGAACCGAACTTGCACAAGATGACTTCGTCACAAATCGCGCAAGTCAAATTCGATCCCTGACAGATGCGTCCATTCTATTAGGGCCATTATTCAACACTCTGAGGTATTGTTTATACAAATTTATCAATTCTGGTGAAAAGTCCAACTTTTAGGAATTAGTTAAATGTGTCATGCTCCATCATTTTACATAAAAATTCTATTGGAATCCAATAAAACGATTTTTAATAGAAGTAGAAGTTAGAATAATGTTACAAAAATGTCAGAAAATCGACCAAATTTGACCCTTAACTCATTTTTTTTTTTGCACTCGACACATGTATGAAAAGATTTTTTTTATCTTGTTGGAACAGTTTGTTTGTTAAGTGAGTCAAACTTCTGCATAGAGCTTACATAGATTGTGCCTCATGGTTGTCTGGGTTGCAAGAAGTCCTCGTTGGTTGCAGTTATTTGTTACCTTGCATGATTGCAGGTTTTACCCTCGACACCGATAGCAGCAAGGCTCAACGGTTGTATGCTACTGCCACGGTGAGGAAGTGTTTGACTTTAACTGTGGGGAGGGGGGATCAGTTCTAGTGACTTGCAAGATGACCGGTACCAATCTTCAAATACAACAAACATAACAGACAGTTCTGGATTGTTTGTTGTGATCTTTGCCAACCAGACACTGGCCCGTGATGACAGATTGAATTCATATGTAGATCATATTGAAAGTAACAAAAGCATCTAATTTTCAATGTAAGATCAGTAGAAGTCTTTTTTCGCGTAATGTTGAGGTCAAAGACATTAGCATTTTTTCCAGAATATTTTCAAATTTCGATCCTGCTCAGCCGTGGCCTTCGTAAAGTAAAAAGGCTTGTAAGATTGAATGTGACATCATACACTTTGGTACAAGTGAAACATGCTGAAAAGTCAGGCTATCGATAATGAATGATAGCTTATTAAAAAAGTATTAGAGAACTTTTAAAATTGCATTACAAAAAGCAAAGAAAGGAACATTATCTTATTTATACTGAAACTGAATTTTATTTAATATTAATTAAAAAAAAACAAGAATTAATTAAAAAAGAATAGTTCTGTGTTGTTGCTGCATTAAGGTAAATAAACATAATTTTATTTCATGGATTTAAAAAACTAAAATTTGCTTATTATTTTGATTGTGAACAATCCGAAAACAACTTTATTTACAGAAGTTATTAAAATAAAAACATGCAAAGTCAAGCAATACCAATAATGCTTTTTTTAAAGTTAAAATATCTACCGATTTGTTGTGTGCAAGATTTTGTTGATTACGATGTATGTAATTACGTGTGTTTCTATCTACTTGCCTCCCTACGAGGGCAGAGTTTGATACAAGGTAGGTTTGTAATGTGGGGAAAATCCTGCTCCCAAAATGAGGCATTCTGTATTGGGACAGTTTTTTATTGACCGAAAACAGAACAGAAAAGATGAAGTGTAGTATCAGAACAGATACTACACTTTAAATTATTTATTTGCAAAAATTATATAAATACAATTTGAATTTAAAAAGCTAAGGAACTGCAATCATGAATTTAGGGAACAAACAAACAGTAATTAAATAAACAAATTAAAAACAAACGATAAATAATTAAAAAAATGAAAAATAATTAAAACTTGACTAAATAATGAATTTTGTAAGTGTTATAAAAATGCAAAATTCTTTGGAAATAAATATATAAACAAAATAATTTTATTGTTCATTTCATTTGGTTTAAATTGTATTTCTTGTCCTGAAATGAAATTATTTTGAAAATGTTCAGAATGTAACTTTAATTCAATGTTTTAATCGTTGTCTTTTTTCTAGTACTAAACATATTTGAACTGGCACATAAACTTTGAACATGAATTTATACAAAAAGACACAAGTTTTAACAGAATTTCTAGTCGATATTATTTTATGGCTAAGAAATTGTCAAGTAAAAACAAAATGGTGTCAGCAGATAGACATTAAAGTTTAATTTTATATATGTTCAAAAATAAATTAGAATTTTGTATCAGGGACAAACAAAACGCTTAATGTTATGCAGACCTGTTATTGTGTAAAAAAAATATTTCAAATTTTATAGAAAACAAGCAAGTATTTGTTTTTTTTATTCAAGATTTTCCTATCAAATCAGATTTGTCATCCAATTTGATTTTTCGTCCAAATTTAGTTTGCATAACAGCAACAAACATTTTTTTGTTATTTTTTTTTCTTTGAAAAAAACATGAAAATAAGGGGTTCCACTCACAAATATTGTGGAATAAAAATTGGTAGGATGGCTCAGAAAATTGAAAATGTTCATTAGTTATGTCTTATGATAAGGAAAAAGCGTGCAGCAGCTCGGCAATGTTTGTAATGGATCACCAGATATAAATCTGTGAAATTTTAAGAAAAATTGAAAAAAATAAGCAAAATATTGTCCTCCTCCAACATATAATTAGCATATAATTCCAAAGCTTTTGTAATTGTTTGTAATTTTTTCCAGTAAAATATATATTACTAAATGCTTCTGCTATTTCCGGCCTGTAGTTTTTCTCTAAAATAGTATTTCTATTTTTGTTCACCCCAAAACGAGGCATATTTTGTCACTAAGACTGTGATCTGGGCCCAGGTTTATAGGGGCATCATAAGTGGGGAGTTGTGTAGCAAGATGTTTGTTTATATTACATTTGCATTTCTGCATGTTGGTACAGTCGGAGCAGGGAGAGAATTCCAAAGGCAAGCTATAAGAGTAGAAAGTTTTCTGGCATCTGGAGACCTGTACAGTGAAGGGGTGGGATTTTGCTGCTAGTTGGGTTGGTTGAATGTATTTATGTTGAGGGGATACTAGTTCATCAGAACATATTCCGTGGAAGTACTTGTAAAACAAACACAGAGATGGGACATAAGCTGGAGCTTAGTAGACTGTGTGGGACTTATTAGGTCAGAGGCTCTTTTTTGTACCCTGTCCAAGAGGGAGAGACTTGGTGCACCAGCCCAGATGTTCGACAATATTCCATGTTTGAACGAATGATGGCTTAAGAACTATAGTATATTTTCTGAAATGACAACCAATTTTATATAATTTGGGTGAAATTCCTTGCCTTAGGATTTTTGTTTTTATGAACTGACAAAACTGTGTAACGAATACCCGAGAGTGCATCAAAAACATTTGTTGAGATAATAAATTTAAGAAATTAAATTAAAAAAATTATATAAAAAGAAAGAAAACCAAACATTTTTATTTATAGGTCATTCTTATTTATTTTAATTTTTAGAGATCAGCGCTCACTGCTATTTCAATGTGCAGTGTCATATGCAAAAGAGGGAAATCATGTTGCATTTATCTGCCAAACACCTGTTTCACAGCTTCCTTTGCCCGTCCATGGAATGCCAAAACCAAATCCAACAACTTTGGCTACTGTCAAGTTTATGTAAGTAAACACTTATTTTTTTAATAACAAATTACTGTAAGAAATACTGTGTTCAATACAATCCTTGGCTAAGATCAAAGTGATCCTCTAAGATGACCACTCCCCACTTTCTATTTTTTGCCTTCGGCCTCTCCCAAATTGCATTTATCTTGGAAGGACACCACCCGCTCTCCGAACTCCATGCCCCGTTTTCTTTTTCTCCCACTTTGATCTCACTCCCATTTAGAGGTTGCCCTGTTTGTTTTTGGTTCTAAACAAACCGGAAAATAGTGGGCGGTCTATTATTTAGAAAGGGTTGGAAGGGTCTTACTAACCAAATCTTTTGGTTTTTCCCCACTCCCCGTGTTATTCTAATGACATTTTGTACATATAAATATATTTATGAAAAATAAAAATTTCAAACAAATTGGGGATATCTTAAGTGGGACGGCCTCTAGTGTAAATGTGGTATTGTGGTGACTGAGATGATTCTAGTTAAGAGTGGGATAGACACTTTTATCACTATAGACCAAAGATACCCATTTCCCACACTGTTGAGATGAGTCATGTCCCCATTTTTACTTTTTGGTAATAATGCTCCTCCAAGATGCCCACTCCCCACTCTTATTTTGACCTTGGCTTCCCCAAATTAAATTCATCTTGGAAGGACACCATCCACTCCCAAACTCTATCCCTTTCTAATTTTTTCTTACATATCCCACTCCCACTTAGAGATCAACCTGCTTGTTTTCTGTCCTAAACAAACTGAAAAACAGTAAGCGGTCTATACTTTAGAACGGGTTGAGAGGGTCTTACTAACCGTTTTTTTTTGTTTCTTGTTGTCCCACTCCCAATTAATTATATATATATATATATATATATATATATATATATATATATATATATATATATGTGATTTTATGAAAGCTTACCAAAGCATTCCTTTCAAGACACCAATGATCACCATTAAAGATATTTTTTCTTACAAATACTATTTATTCAAATTAAATGTTTTTTCCTACACGTGTTTCACTACCAAGCAGTTACTTGCTTGGCAGATCATCAGGGAAATTAAATGTCTGGAATACTGGTTTCAACTGCCGACAAAACACAATGTGGCGTTGTAATAGTTGAGGTCACTTAAGAAAAGGAGAGGAAAAAAATAAAAAATAAAAATAAAAATAAAAGTCAAACTTAAAAAGCAAGGAAGAACAACGATAAGAAAAGAAAGTCCTAGAAAAGTCTTAGAAAAGTAGCTTGTGCATTATTTCTTCTACCAAGCCAACAAGCAAGTAGTCGGTCCCAAATACATTCAATAAAACCACAAAACCGGAACAATGTGCGATAATACACTTTCACGTTAGCCGGTACAATGATGAATAAATCCCCCCCCCCCCCACAATAAAACAAAAGAACTAAATCATTCAAGATACTGCTCACAAGTTACCATTCCAATCCAATGATAGTATGGGAATTCTAAAAAAATTCTAAAAAATATCTTTAATGGTGATCATTGGTGTCTTGAAAGGAATGCTTTGGTAAGCTTTCATAAAATCACATATAAATGCTCTGTACTCTGTAATCGAGTATCATCGAGCTTGTTTTTTATTGGAACAACCCCGGTCTTCACTGAATGATCTATTTTATAAGTGAAAAATCTAAATCTATATATATATATATATATATATGAATAAAAGTAAATTTTTCAACACTTTGGGGATATTTTAAGTGGGGTGCCCTCACCCTAGAGTAAATGTGATATTGTGATGACTGCAATTATTAAAGCTAAGAGTAGGATAAACAAATAGAAGAAACAAGGGATGACAAACGACCCTCATTTTCCCCACACATTTGATGACCTTGTGCCTAATTTGTTCAAAATTTAAATTGTAATTTTTATATTTTTTGCAAATAAATAATGCAAAGTGTAGTATCTGTTCTAATACTACACTTCATCTGTCCTCAATTAGTGAAGAAGCAATCCTTCTAGACTGAGGCAATTTTCATTTTTGTCCCAATTCAAAGTGCCCTGTTTTGAGGAGCTGGATTTGCACCACATTAAAAACCGACCTTGCTTTAACTCTGTTCTTGTGGGGAGGTAAGTAAATAAGGACATGATTTGATATGATTGAAACTGGTTTACAAATTGATTTTTATTCAACTCCCCTTAAATTCGAGCAGTGCATTTTTGATTTTATAAGTCATCTCAGTATTGGTGGTTCAGAGAAAGTGGCTTATTAGTGTAAATGGCGCTATTCACAAAGTTGCATAGAGGGAGAAGGAAAAGATGTTTGACCAATCATATTTTATCTGTATATAAGAATAAGATTCGAATTTTAGTGAGAAGTCATTAACATTTTGTCTTGTTGATGACACAGAGAAAAGTACAGCTGAATCTTAATTTGTTTGGATCTGAAAACTCGGTGAAAGAATCATTGGAAACAGTTTGGGGGAGCAAGGACAATTCCTTCTTTTTTGGGACATTTCATTTGATGATCTAATTTATTTTCTAATATTTCTTTACTTTTATTTCACCTAGCAATGTTACCATATGGGAACATATAAAATACTTGTAAAAAAAACAACTTTTCCATTTGTAGAAATTAGTGAGGGAATTTTTTAATAATTTTTAAATTTTAATTTCAATTTTTTTCACAAATAAACATCGATTTTTTACTATCTTAGATTGAAAAATAATTTTTGAATAGAGCCCATGATCAAATTTAAAGAATTTGAGTAATATTTTTAATGTCACCTGATATTCAACACCGTAATTATCATTTTTATTTTTAAACAATTTTGTTAGTATCCAATCTATATTCATTTGATATCTATTTTTTCTTTTCTCCTTTAAAATATAAATTACTTAATTATGCAATATTTTGTTTGTAACTTGAATACATTCTCATATGGGAACATGCCATTATCTCAATAACATCTTATACGATAAACATGACATCTTTAAAATATCTATTCTTGCATACATATATTCCAATTTAAAAGTATAAACTACAATAAGGTTTAACATAGAAGGTCAGTATGCCAGACAGCGAAAACAAATGTTTGGGTGTTATTTTTGGCATAAAGTCGAACTTCCTTTGATTATTGCAGCTTTCTTTTCAATAGAATTATTTCTGCTGGATGCTGCAATCACATTCACGATGGTAATGGTTCTTTTGAATAACTTCAAAACTCTTAGTTACGTTCTTCATTGTTTGGTAAGAATGATTATCAGAAAAATTCTATGTCTTCAATCTGAAATTCTGTTTTAGAGAACAATAACAAATATTCAGTGGAACACTAATAAAAAGGAAAAGTTATGTTATTCTTGTTAGGGATAAAAGATAAGTTGAGGAATTTGACTGGTGCTAAGTCTTGGTTAGGGAACTTTGAAATTTACTTTGTGGTTTTGTCCTTTTAGAGGAGGTCGAATTTGGAAAAGAATTCTTAATATTTTAAATTTCTGTCTTTGATCAGCCGCAAATTTCAGTCCATCTCAGTTTGTCGGTCTCTTGACCTGACTGTCTTCTACTGAGCTGACAGGTGGTCTTCTTGTGAATTCTCCAAGTTCAGTTATTTTATTGGGAGCTTTTACTTGTGACGAGCTTTGTGATCACAATTTGTGTTGCATTTTCTACTTATGATTGGTCAGGCAATGGATGCCTTTGTTTTATATTAAAAAGATGGGCTTTACTTACTTACATACGAGCTGAGTTTTATTTTTAAATTAGCATGCCTTAGCATTTGTTAACACATAATTCATCAGATATCGTAAGTGTACTCTTGTGGCCTTTTGAATTTGCCAGCATAAAATTGTTTTCTAAAAATTATTTCTTGATAATCAGATATCCCCCCACCATTGTCAATTTTAACCCAATGTAACCTTTCAAATTATAATCATAATTCATCTTGGGTACTTTATATCATCTGTCATATTAGACTTGTAAATACAATATCTTAACATTACGATTTGATCATGAACTTTTTCAGCATTAATTATTTATAATCAAAATGGGTGTTTCTGAGTTGATTGTCACTCAACACAAGAATATGACATTTGTGAAAATGATATTTAGCAATATTTTATGCACTGAACCCAATTTTTTCAAATTAATTATTCCAGAGTTAATTTAACTTAATGAATTAAAATTTCACCAGCAAGTGGCTCATCATGTCACACATACAAACAGACTGATATATCTACTCTATAAAATTAAGTCAGTCAGATTTTCAAAGTCAGGTGCAAATAGCATTTAAGTTGACATATCAAACTTTGTTTCTCACTAGCCAATTTTGTTGTTGCATGCTATTGGCAATATTATGACATAATTCACTACAATTTATTTCAGCAATTATTTAATCCAACCAAAACAATCGGATCATAGGAAAAATATGTAGCTGATCACCAAAATCTAAACAAAACTTACAAACTAAAATGATGGCCTTGCATCATGGGCAACGCTGGCTATTACAAAATCTTTTTGAGAGAAAGTTGGGTTAGAATTATATCTGTTCTGTTGTCATGAAGCTGCAATTTAGACTTTAGAATGGGGGTTCACTTTAGCATATAAATTTAACATAAAATGAACAAGCATTTCCAGGTCACCAGACGGTAATGATTATCTACTTATTGACAAGATAGCGTTTTTAAAGACATATAACCAATACTTTTTCATTTTAAAAGGACATGGGTGCTCGTTAATTCAGATTTAACTTTATGTAAAAACAACTAAAAGGTATGGCCCATTTCTTCAGCAGAAATTACCAAAAAAATAAGTTACCCACTTTACGGCCTCAAACACACATGTACAAAATGGATTTCTACAAAATGAGGATAGACAAGATTTTTTAAAAAATGGTCACGTCTCCTTGAAAACGTTATCCGACCCAGAAGTGAGTGATTATTTTACGTTAAATTTATATGGGCAAGTGATCCCCTCACTCTAAAATCTAAGAGATTGTTTTATTGTTTTATTTTATTTTTTACTGCCAACTTTTTCAGGCTGTTTACATGCTATCGCTCCCCAAAATAGAATCTTATTTTATTATTTTTTGATTTTGATAGGGTGCAGAGCTCCAATTAGATAATAGGAAAAATATTTATTCGATCACCGAAATCTAAAAAGCAGCAATAAAAACAGTTGTCTCCCTTTAGCCAGTTCAAATTATAATATTAAACGATTTCGTTAAATTTGTATTTTTTCCTGTTTTCTATGCACTTTACAGGATTTTGAAGCCCCTTAAAGACAACAGAGAGTTCTTTAAAAGTCTAAAATTAAATACGGAAAACTTTAAAAGAATTCCGATAGATTTAAAATTACTAATAAAAATTTACTTCATACTTCTATTCATAAAGATAACAATTTTTTTAAAACAATACTGCAAGTATTGATTAGCCTCTTATTATTTATAAAATAGAGCCGGCGTTAGCTTTACACTGACTTCAATAATGTTTATACAAATTCTTTTTAATGAAAAGAATGTCAATGAAACGCCGCCTCTAATTATTCATATCTTTACAAGTTGAAAAGAACAGCTTTGAATGCAATTTTGCAAAGATGTCCGCTAGATTTAAAATAAAAAATATTTTGTTTTAAAATAATAATACAAGTATAAATACTCCCAGGCAACGCCAGGTCGGGCAGCTAGTGTGCATATATAAAGAGAGCTTTGCCAAGATATTTCTGAAGACCAACGTGTGGGTGGCTTCAGTGACTTAATGGATATCCAGATGGATTATGGAATTGGCAAGATGTTCAAACTCTACTGCTATTATTATATTTACTTATATATTAACTAGAAGAATACCGCCGTGAATAGAACTCTTCTTCACCGCTTTTATGTTGTCTTACAAAGATATGATACTAAACCTTATATCTAGAATCTTTATTCTAATTTTGATCAAAATCCATTACATGATTTTGATTCTAGAAAATGTCTAAGACTTATGCTATAAGGGTTCTTGATTAGAAATTGAAATTCAGGGAATCTGGCTGAATTGGTGTGTAATGACTATGGATCAAATTCAAGGCAAATTTGATATATTTGAAGTTTTAAATAGGAGGTTGTGCCCATATTATGCCCCCTAAAATCCTTTAAAATACTCTAAGGAAACTGAAATTTCATGTTCAATTCCTATTGTTAAAATTTCACAAAAATCTAAGTTATCTGAATTTTCAGGAAGGACTTCCACCCCATTTTTACTAAGTTTGCATAAAACTATCTGGTTTCTTTATTGGGTTCTTTAGATTTCATTCAATCAAAATAAACTTACACAACTTTTAAACACATGCCTGTTCTCTTTAAAGTCTTTATATAACTTGTTTGTTGATATGCCATAAAACAGAAAGTAAACCTTGCCTCGGAAAAAGACCTCCAAGGTTGAGAAATATTGAAACATCAAAATTGACTGATTAATGCTGATGTGGTTGTCAAGTTGCTATCAATTAGCGTCTCTGGTGGAGCAAAACTTATTGAAGCGTGAAGAAAACTGGGAATCACCTTCCGATCTGGCATTACTGAACCGCAAGAGGCATCGTTCCATATTTATTTGCTGCTTTTCTGTCAAAACCGCGCCCGAAATACTGTTTATCAACAATAATTTGCTTGTGTGAACTTCACTCGTTAAAAAAATAAGACGGAAACAAAACAAAAAATAAAAAAACAATAAAAGGGAATAGAATTCATTTTTGTTCTCATTTTATCAATTCAGTCATATGTTGTGCATCTACTTAGAATTACTTCCATACCAACACATTTCCTTTCTTTCTCTCTCTCTCTATATATATATATCTTTCTCTCTCTCTCTTTCTCTCACTCTCCCTGTCTTTCCTCCTGGGGAATGCTTTTATTCTATGTTGGGTTCTTCTCAGTGGCAGTTGTGCAACACGAAGTGAGCAATTTCCTCACTTCTCAGTAAATCAGGTGTTTTGAATTTCTCCACCTCAGATAAGCATTGTGCACTATCTGTGTTAAATTGGATCAGATTTTTTTCTGGCTTGTTTACAACAGTTCATTTTTAAGGTTCGAAGGATGTATATATACATATATATTAGTACTTCATGTATCCACATAAAATATTATAAGGAGATATAATTTTTTATGTATTAGTTTTCAGTATTTACTTCAACAGTGCTCGATACGTAAGTAGAGCTAGGTAGTAAGCAATGAAAATATATATGGCAATCAAGCTTGATTGCCATATATATTTTCATTGCTTACTATATATATATATAATATGTGTGTGTATATATACTTTTTTCTTTTTCCCCTTTTTTCTTTTTTGTCCTTTTCAGTTTGACTTTTGAGTTCTAATATTTTTTTTGTTTCCGGTTCTAATTTTCTGTTTTCCCTTTCTACATGCTACATAGTGTAATGAATGTTATTTCCGGTTCTAATTTTCTGTTTTCCCTTTCTACATGCTACATAGTGTAATGAATGTTGTTTCCGGTTCTAATTTTCTGTTTTCCCTTTCTACATGCTACATAGTGTAATGAATGTTGTTTTTTTAGTTTACCTGCTTTATTCAATACATTTGACTTGTATCACATTTTGCTATTTTCTTTTTTTTTGCTTTAGTGTACATTTTTTAAACTTTTATTTCATATATTTCACTTAAATAGTAAACATTATATATTTTTGTAATATTTTTATAGCATTAATGAATTCTCAATGATTATTGCTAGTCCACAAAATATATCATTATCAAAATTGAGATTTGATGTCTGTAACAAACGTTATGTCATAAATCAGAATTTAATCTCTAAGAATTTTTATCTCAATGTGAAAAAGTTTTTGAAAAATGTGAAAGATATTTTAAAGTTTCATCCTTTATCTTCAAATATGTAAAGTTGGCCGGATTTTTCTAAGTTAAACCTAAATAGCAATGCAGCTGCCAAATCGATATTTGGCTCTGACTAGCCAGGCATTTTATAAATTTATCACTCTGTATTCTTTGTCAGAAATCTTTTTGATTCCAGTTACATTCCTGATAACTTTTTCAGTAAAAGAAGCTTCCTGATATGCACCGTAATGTTTTGGGGATAATGCACATATATGAAATTGCTAGACAGACTTCTAAGGTGCCAGTGTCAGCCAGAATAAAACTTTTTTGACTTTCAAAGGATAGTTCATACTGTTTCAGCTTTCTTAGTGTTTAATAACAATATTATTATAATTTTTTATATATGCATGTCATCATGTACATGTTGCAAAAAATAATTTATATCACTTGTCATATCTGCGAATCTACGCCATCTTAATTATTCATGGCACATGCGGACTATTTCTGTGTCACTGTTTATGCCATTTTTAATCGTTACAAATGCAGTTTTTTTCCCCTATTTTCAACTTCTGATTATTTCCAGTGGTTTACATTGCTACTCTATTTTTCGATGCTCCGATGTTCTATGTGTTCGGCAAGCATCCACCAAAACAATCTTTTTCAAAAGGTTAGGAAGTTTTGTGTAGACTTTCAGTATTTCTTGCAAACTTAACTGCCTTTTCTTTCTAAGTCAACTATACAAACACAAAAGATTTATACTAAAAAAAAAGTTACTGTCTTAAAAGATAGACAAACACTTGTCAAAACATTTCTATACCTTCCATAGACGTGGCATTTGTTCTGTTCAGCTTTAGAGGAGCCACACTCCCAGGCCTTGCCTTCTCGCTTTGCAAAGGAGTTGGTTTATAGCTAATTGCTTGAGTAGCCCTCACCAGGAAATGCTGACTGGGCTACTCGGGCAATTTTTAAGGGGCCAGAGTGCACTTGTGCGCTGACTTATTCTCCACACCTTCCTGCCTTGTGCCACACCTTCCAGTGGTTGGAGGGAAGTAAATACATAGATGCATCTACTAGATATTTTAGTATGTCACACAAATACACACACACTGATAATCACACACACAATTACAAATTACAGTAACTTTTACTTTTTTTCTTTATTTTATTTCCGCACACAATAACAAAAATAATGGGATAAACTTTTGCAAAAAAAGCTAACAACATAAAACCAAGCAACATACACACTATTATACACCTCAAGAGTTCACCCACAAACAAAAATGGTCTCTGAAAGAAATAAACATAATACCGGTTGTGATAGGGGCAACTGGTCTAACAAAAAAAATCTTTAAAAAATACCTAAGCACAATCCCTAAAAGACCAGGCTGTAGTGAAGTACAGATAAAAGCCCTAAAAAGGACAACATCAATCTTTTATAGATATAAATTTAATTCATAAAAAATCAAGTGTTAGCACCAGGAGGAGGCCCTCTAATCTCTTAGAACTAAGCTAAAATAAATAAACAAAACACAAAACCGCACAATTAAATTTGCATTTTTCTTTCCATAACACACACAGAACAAAATACAAATTGCTACACACACACACACACACACACACACACACACACACACACACACACACACACACACACACACACACACATGCTGCTACTTTTTCATTTGCTTTTTCTTATTTTCAAAAGCGAATAAATTAAGTGTACATGACTTCTATCTTTATTAGCTAGCGCCTATGCATATGTGTGTTTATTCATATATATATTTAAATGTATATGTGTATTTTTATGCATATATATTTGTGTATTTATGTTCCAAATGTCCATAAAATAACTCTGATAGGGAAATCTGTCATGGGATAAGGAAATCTGTCATTTTCTGGCAAAAGTGAAACGGATTTTATTTTTTTAGTAAATTATCCTTAATGACCATTTAATTGAAAACTGGAAGTAAGTTGAGAAAAATAATTCTACCGACAAAAATGTGTACTACATTAATAACTTCCTCTTCCAATAACTAGGTCTATAAAAATAATGAATATCGTTGGAATTAGTTTATTTTTTGTAGAAGTTTGAAGTTTGAGTGTATTTTAATGTAATTCTCATCTAATGCTGTTATTTTTGTTACTATATATGACAAATGAACAGATGCAACTGTTTCTTAAAGAAACTAATTTGTACAAACATATTTAGATAAATAAATAAAATATTTTTTAAATCCAGTATTAACAAAATAGCATCTGATAAGAAACAAATGCCAATTAACTTGCATAGAAATGTTAATCATCTTGCTACCAAGCAAACAATTAAAAAGATTTTCTTCAAAAGAATGGCCCAAATAATATCTCAAACAACAGAAAAAGCATACCAAAATCTAAAAATCAAACAAAAATGCTCACACATGATGAATAGTCAAATCCCACACTCTAAAACACCTTCACAAAGAAGAAACATTGTAAAAACTGTCTGAATCGAGAAAAAAAAGTTTAACCTGAGATGACCTGATAATGGTTGAAAGGTCATTAAATACCAACAAACTAACAAACTACATCCCCCCCCCCTTCAAAGGAAGAGGTAATGCCTGGGGGAAAAATACTACACTACCCCCTCCCATAAAAGGAGGAGGTAATGCCTGGAATGATAGTATCATGACAACAAAATAGATACTACATTACTCTCCACACCTGAATTGAGCATTAAAAGATTGTTTCTGCTTCAGACAGACAGATACCAAATCTCCATTAGTAATAGATATAGTAAGTTTACATTCTTCGTTTTTACAAACTCTCTGCTTAAATAGAATAAACTTTGGGGGTTTTCTTCAATGTACATATCAGTTGCACATAAAATGTTGCCCATGCCCCCAAATATTGCCATCTGAAAGTCATCTATAGTCTTTCTAATGACTAATCATTTGCAGAATGTCACATTGCACATTGACTAGCTTCTACTTTTCCCTGGGGAGGGAGGGGGCTGGATAGCAGGATGCCAACAGGTGCTGCGTGTGGAAGAAATGGTTATGATGACATTGATGAAAGCATGTCACAGATTGTTGCAATTACACACCAGGTTTCTCGCCTAATTGCAAGTTCCCTTTACAAAATTGTCAATCAAACTAAATCAAAACCTTCATTTAGATATACTCTCTTCCACCATGCAGGATCACACCATTTACATGAACACTGTCATTATAGCTTTGCCTTCCATTGCTTACTTGATTACATCCAGCTTCGAAAAGGATGTGATGGGTGTATCGGTTAATGACACGGATTTTGGAACCAGAAAGCAGATTCAAAAACGTTTTACATCTTTTATGTTTATTTTTTGCATAGTTCCCAGTGGACTGCCTTTCTACACAACCCTGTCTGTTTTTGTATTCTTTTAAGGCTAGTTTGCTGCATTCATTTATGTGATTTACTGTTTCGTCTCTTTGTCCACAGTCTACATTTACTGTTTTCCTAGGTCTTCTCTTTCTTGGCTTTGATATAGTTTGTTCTACTGCATTGTTTTGTGTGGCCATTCCGTTTCTCTGTTGAAGTTTCCTTTTTCTAGCCATAGCCTGGTGTTTTCGTGCATCTCTTCCCTGGTCAGTCTTATAAATCGTCCATGTAGCTGCTTCTCTTCACATTTTGCTTTTCTAGCTTTTGTGTTTCCATTTTCCCTGTTCCCTGTCTTGTTCTTTTTGGTGATGCTTCTTACAGCAATGATCAGCCTTTCTGTGTTTTGGGTTATGTATTTTTCTAGTTCTTGTTTTGTATCATTTACCCAATCTTCTATACTATCAGTCTTCTCTCTTCGCTCCTTTTTATTTAGAGCTGGTCATTATCATCTTTCAGTTGGAGTGTATTATGCATGCTCATTAGTTTCCTAGTCTTTTGGTCCAGGTTCAGAAGTTTTTTTTTGTCTGGTCTATATAGGGTCCAGAATATCTTACCACTTATTGGAATAGTATGGAATGAAATGTTATAAGTTTGAAAACAATGATGTTTATAGTTCAGAAACACTGACAAAAAAAGTTATTTTTTTAATAAATAAACTAGGGAACTGAAAGAGAAGGGAGAAAATTAAATCCTCGATACGATTAGATGCGAGAAATCACTGAATGTTGACCGTTTCAAAATGTAGTGCGCAACACTTTATGTATCCATGGTTCTACAGTGGTTCATCCAGGAGGGTCTGTATTAGAAGATACTTCATAAAAATTATTGCATTTGTAGAAATTAGTGATGGAATTTTCACAAGTAAACATTGATTTTGTTTTGTATCCTAGAGTAAGAAAAATGATTTTTGTGAAGAAAAGATTCAGAGGCCATAACCAAATTTTGAGCATTTTGGACAATTGTTTTAACTTATTAGTGCCCAAATTTATTTTCTTTATTTTATTATCGAAAATCTTTTGTAAATACAATATTATTTGATACTAAAATTACTTTCAAATAGAGCATGCACTTATACTATATATAAAAATGTAGGCTGGTTATAAGGACTACTTACCAAAAAATTTGTGATTGAATAATAGATTAAACTGATTGTATTCTTTCATTCTAGATTTTCACAGTATACTGAAAACTGAACATCAGTATTGCCAATATACATCAGACAGAAGGTGTAATATTTGAAAGACACTCCAATCATATGACTAAGTATGGATATCTTGAAAAATACAGATGTTGCTGAAATATGCTTAATTATCCCCCCTCGTCCTCAAAAAGGACCATTGGCGCAAAAGGGTTAATGTTGCCCAATATGTCACATCCTAATTTGTTACACATTTTATTCTTAGAGATTTTTTAGACAATTTTCTAAGTCATAAGTGTCTCTTGTTGCATTTGCCACTATGATGGCGATTCTCATATGCATCAGCTGAGAGAGAAATAGAGGTGTGTGTGTTTGGGTTTTTATATTGTGCACAGATTTAGAAAGTGAATATTCTTGCACTTGTGATTTGTTAACCGCTGTTTTGAGCTTTTATGCAATCTAGAGTCAATACGTAAAACATTTCCTGCTGCTGCTGTTTTCCAGAGAACATATCCTTATCTCCAGCATAACTTGTAATAGAAGTATGTATTTTTCAGGATTTCTATTCTAGACGAAGACTAAAATTTTAAAATATCAACTTTAACCTAAAATGAGATTTAATATTGCTAGGTAAAAGGTTCATATGAATGAAAATCAATATAATGGGCAGTAAAAAGGAAGGACTAATCAAAATACAGAATATTTGGATATGTTTCTTTGCTCGACTTTGAATTTATGCAAATGGGTTTAAAAAAAATAACTCTTGACTATTTTTCACAAATATTTTCTCGCAATACTTATTTGGATATGTTTCTTTGCTCGACTTAGAATTTATACAAATGGATTTTTAAAAAATGACTCTTGACTATTTTTCACAAATATTTTCTAGCAATATTCGCCATTGTGCAGATTTTTTAATCTAACCAAATTTGTTTTAACAAAAAAATGAGCCAAAATTCCCTTATAATATTCTTTTTTTTTAAATCAACATTTGGTTATTTGGTACATTTTTATATGGAAATCCTCTTGGCAACTTTAAAGGACTCTTAAAATTATTGATCATATTAAAGAAAGAAATACTTATTTTTAATGATTTCTACGTTTTCAATATGTGCTTATCTTTCAAACAGTCTTAAGATGTTCGTACAAAAAAGAAGAACAAAAAGAAGCTGTTATTGTTGACAGCAGAAAAGTACTTGTTTTATACAGAGTGACGCACAAGTAAGACATATTTTCTCTTGAAGACTGACATTTATAATCCCATCTTCATTGGTAATCTATTGCACCCATGCCCCCTACCCCCACCAGGAGATCCCATGCAAATATCTATGCCAGAAAAATCCATATGACCCTGATGAAATGTTAAAAAAAGGGAAATTGATAGCAAATGTACAGGTGTAAACCCTGATAAAATGGGGAAGATACATATTTGTCCCTCCAAATTTTGGTTTCCTTAATTGTAGACATAAATGTCTAAAAGCATCATTTAGTAACATATTATTTAGTTGTGTAGCATGCTGCTTTCGAAATGTGGCCTTGTTTCCATTCAAAACAAGACTGGGTTACAGGTGAAGATGGCATGATGCTGAAAAAATTGACATGAGCGACAAAGCTAGCACATCCCTGAGGACTCCTCTCAAAGCATCTTCAAGATGGATTAAAACAAAAGAACTGAAAAATAAAAATAAAAATATATTTGAGTGAGTGCAGCCTGTGAAGAATAAGAGCAGGTTCTTCTGGCGTCATTGCAAGTTGGAGACATAAGCTGGCACGAACAGCATTGAATTCAATCTGAAACTTGTTGCTCAATGCCTACCCTATTTTATAAGTTTTCTACCGAATATGGTCTCCAAAATCATCTCAAATTGTGGTTAGTGAGCGGTTCCATCGCCACAATGTTGCATCTCTGTGTGTGTTTTACAAGTACTTCCACGGAATGTGCCTCAACGAACTTATTGCACTTGTACTACCTCAACATAAATACCCCCGACCAACTCGACTAGCAGCAAAATCCCACCCCTTCACTGTAGAGGTTCCCATGCTGGAAAACTTTCTACTCCAATAGCTTCCTACCTTTAGAATTCCATCCCTGCTTTCCCGACTGTACATGAACATGCAAAAATGGAAATGTAATGTGAACAAACATTTTGCTGCACAACTCCCCATTTAGGATGTCCGATTATAAATTTGGTCTACTAACCCGACAGTGGCTCCTTACGTTTCAGTGGCAACATGCCCCCTTGTTTGGGGTAAATATAAGTTTAAATCAAAAAGCTGCAAAAGTTCAGAAAATAAACTTTATTTTCAAAATAAAATTTAACAATTCTTTTTCCTTGATGAACTTTGAAAATTTCCCAGAGTTGAGCTGTTAATACCTGAAAGTAAAACCATTTTTTTGAAGAACTTATTTTTACTTAGTTGGGTTACTTTGGGGCTACTCTATATTAGGTTGCTGCTTGACAGGCTACCAGGTGTTGCCCGGGGGCATGGATAAGACAATTTTAAAGTTAAAAAAAAGTGTACATAACATTTTATTCTTCCACTGTGCACATTCTCAATTGCATTATTTTTTTAAGACACCACCGACTGCCCTTCTCTCTCTCTCTCTCTCTCTCTCTCTCTCTCATTCTTTTGCTCTCGCTGTCTCATGTGTAATTTTTGCCAGCTATTTCTAAAAAATTCATCATCAGCTGACTGACTGTTTGACCTAGTTTCAGTGTCTGAATCCGAATATGCAATTTTTGTACTTTCTGAGTTTTAGGTAATCCTCTTTTCTGCCTCTGTCTTGATTTTATATAATAGAGTGTCTTGTTGGTTACACAATAAAATTACTGACCTCATCAGTTGTCATGACAGTTTATAAAAATGATCATCTTCTCCTTTAAAGAAGATTGTAGCAGCAGTTTTATTTTGAGATTGATTCGTTATTTTATAAAACTTGATTTCTAAAATTATGAAATGAAGATAAGCTTCAATTTTATTTTTACTTTTAGAATAAACATACAAAAAAAACAAATATTTATGTCCGTTTAAAAGTAAAGTTAATTAAAAGGCACAATAATACAACAGATTTTTTTAATACGTTTTGGGCAGAATATTTTCTGGGTCATGCTAGTACAAGATTATTTTTGTTGTTACAAAATCAAAACAATTAGCAAAAGATTTCCATAGCAATTCATAAATACTGTCTTCATCTACTTTTTCAATTAATAAAGATATCTTGTATCTAACAGGGATGGAGGTAAAGGATGGAGGCCAACAACGATATGTACAAATGAAATGAAAGTGCATTTTACTGAACTTTAATGGTGAGACAATAATCATCATCGGTTTTAACGTCCATTTTAGATACTGGCATGCGTTGGACGGCTTTATAAAATTGACTTCCAAACTAACCTATTTCTCGCCAGGACTTTATTTATTCTTCTTGAAGTTCATTTTTATCATTTCCTCCCCTATTTTCCTTGGCCTTCCCCTGTGAACTGAACTTGCTACCTTGACTGTTCTACATCTACTAACCCAAGAGGTCTCATCCATACCATCGAAGTCTCCTGTTCTGCACACATCTCCCTATACTGTCCAGATTTAATGTTCCTCTCAGGTCATCAGAACTAAGCATGTCTTTAAGACTCACATTACACATCTATCGTACCCTTCTCATATCATTTCTCTACACGCAATGCATGTCCTCAACTGGCCAGGTTTCACTTCCATACACCACCCCACACTCAAAGATGAAAATATATATAAACTTTTTTCTTTATTTATATGCTGTTTTTTGTGTGCATTCTGTTGATCAACAAACTAATAGAGAACATTATGAAAAAAGATAACATCATTTGCTGCTGCAAAATCTTAGATTTTATCATAGTGAATGTTTAAAATTTAAGACTTAAGAGGAAATTGAAATTCAGGGAATCTTGTTTACTTGTGTCTCATGACTGGATCAAATTCAATGCAAATCTGAAATATTAAAATGTACAAATGGGAGATTGTGCCCATATTTTGCCACCTAAAAACCCTTTAAAATAATCCAAAGAAACTGAAATTTAGAGAATATTCATTATTAATTGATGTTTAATAACTAATATTAAAATTTCACAAAAATCTGAGGTATCTAAATTTGGAACATTTTACAAATAAGAGTATTTAACTTTTCAACATGTTACGATTTTTAGATCACATTTTGTTTGGTGAAGTTCTTGTCTTCACAATTATTCCTTGGATGTTTATATAGAAGAAGTAGTAAACGTTTTTGCGATCGTCTGTTTCTCGCATCACCATTTTGTACGGCAAATGACAAACGAGGCCTTCGTTTTGTTACGATTTTTAGATCACATTTTGTTTGTCCAAATATGCCTTATTTCTGTGATTCCTAACTGCTTAAAAGTTGAATTAGGTAAACTGAGATCTGCTCTCTAGTCGCCATGGTCACACCAGAGTTGGAGCACATACGCATGCACATCACCAAAAAAGTTGTGTGCTGATTACCTGTGCCGTGCTCGCTGTGGCGAAAATAGAATTTAAAAGAAACACAGTTTTCTAGAGTCCAGGGCCATTTTTTGTCCCTATCGTTTGGGAGCCGGATGTCTACAACTCCATCTGTCTACTACTCTTAAATAGCGGGGGCCCCGACAGCAGGCAGCAGTCACGCCTACAATCCGATACTAGACGGTCACGTCGATATCGACCGTTCGTTCAACCAACCCACCCACTCGAGCTACCAAGAATAACAACAACTCTAGCACGGCCGAATAATAATAACAACAAACACTTTGAACCTGGCAAAATAACAATAACCCTAAACACGGCCGAATAACAATAACAACAACAACTTTGAACCCGGCAAATTAACAACAACAACAACTCTAAACGCGGCAGAACAACAACAATTCTAACGCGGCAGAATAACAACCACACCCCTAAACGTGGCAGAACAACAACAGCTCTACACACGGCAGAATAACAACAAAAACAACAACCCTAAACGCAGCAGAATAACAACAACTTTGTTTTAATATGGATGTAATTTGAAGAATAAAATTTGTTTTATTTTAATTCTGTGTCGTCTCTTTTTTTCCTTGCTACCAAAAGCTTATTATAACAAACACAGACACACAATTTTCTCACACAAAATATCTTTAATACTATAGTAAATATATAAATATGTTTTGTTCCCTAACCATGCTTTTTTTTATCTCTTTCATTCACAACAACCATTTAATTCCATTACTACATTTATTACATATTAATTGTTATTGTTGGTCTTGTTACATCTAAAGACCGACCATCGTCTATATCATATCCAAAGCAGGATTCATTTAAATAAGGAATAAGGTCAATTTAGCACTTGCTAAATGGTGACCCACCACCACCAATAATAATACTAAACCAGCAGTAACAATGACAGATATGTACACTCACAATTTCTTGTCTTGGTCTTTTTCACTCATTCCTTTTCAAACTGTTTTTCTCTTCAATCCTTCTTCTGCTATTTTTAAAAATTCTGTTTTTCTATCTAACGTGTATCTTAGTGTCATTTATTTAAATCTATATTTTTTATATCATGCCTGTACACCCATCTTTAATGCTAGTTCGGCAGTATTAGAGTGGGGTAGCCTTCAGGAGAGTTGGAGAAACGTACACGATTATAGGTTCTTAGGGCCTTCCATAACTGAAAGTGTGCTTTTCATAAATAAACGCTTGTCTCATATGCAGGACTTGAACAGGATGCAAAAAAGAGTCTCACCTAATAGGCCCCGTACTGTCTACCAAGCTCCAGCCCCTGTCCCATCGCAGCAATGTTGCACCCCTATGTTTCTTTTACAAGTACTTCAACAGAATGGGCTCCAAACTTACTGCACTTGTACCCCCCTCAACATAAATATGTCTGACTAACTCGGCAAGCAGCAAAATCCAATCTCTTTACTGTAAAGGACCCGACGATGCTGGGAAACTTTCTACTCTAAATTTCCTCGAACCGCTTGCCTTTGGATATCCTTCGCTGCTCCCTGTTTTCCCCGACTGTACCTACATGCAGAAATTTAAATGTAATGTGAATAATGATCTCAGTACACAACTCCCCACTTAGGATGCTCTCTATAAATCTGGCCCCTAATTCATAGTAGCTCCTTACGTCTCAGTGGTAATATGCCTTGTTTGGGGTGAATAAAAGTAAAAACAAAAAAATAAAAAAGGTGAGGATAGACTAAGTTACCTATTGCGACTATATGTTATTGCCACTGCTGGTTGAAGTGTTCAGGGAAGCTGGAGAAATCTACAGAATTATAGCTTATTAGAGATAAACAACAAAAAAGAAAAACAGTTTGATTTTAATAAATAAATGCTTGATGGGCTGATTTAGAAAAATGTTTAAATATGCTGTCTATTGACTTAGAAGAATGTTTTTAGTTACATGCAAAGACATCGGATACCTTGGATACAAATTGATCAGTTGTATCATTGTGCATGCATCATAATTAAATTAGAGTTGATGTGATTGGTGATGTGCTATTTTGAGAACAATTACTATTATTTCTTAACCATACAAGTCTGTGCATGGAACGGCAAATATGATCAGGTTCGAAAGTGTTTGAGCTACATCAGGTCGTGTGAATGACCTTAAACTGCACTCGATAGTAAGGCCCCCATTTGGGAGCTCTGGGGAGTGTAAAGTACCCCTTAGTTGATGGTCTGCTCTATCACAGGTTTCAGGTTTCACAAACGTTTTCGATTCTTCGTTGAATTATCCTCAGATTTAAAACAAATTCTAGTTAATAACACTAAAATTATACATTCCGAAACCAATTAAAAATAAAAATAAAAATACTCGAAGCTATCTATATAAAAAATACAACCTAAAATTGACAACATCACATTTGAAACCAGTGGTAACATTTTAAAATCCTTAACGTAATGCGATTTTGTTCTGTGATGCCATCCAGCGTTGCTGAATTTTAAATCATCAATGACTTCCTAGAACAATGCGGAAAACGTTCTCTGCGCATTTCTCCGCCGTCTTTTAAAAATTCTCTTCTTTCTCCAGCTTTTTTGTTCATTTGCTTTTGATGATTCGACGAAGAATCGAAAATGTTCGTGAAACCTATGGAACATTTATTAATTTTTTTGATTTTAATACAAAAAAGACCATCAGAAAAATTGAAAAAATAAAAAAGGTATAATGTTTAATTATACCTTTTTTATTTTTTCAATTTTTAACAATGTTTTAACAATGTTTGCATATATGAGAAAATGCTGCCTAAATACACAATATATATATATTTGTTTTATAAACAATAATGTGAATGGAAGAGACAGATACAGACATAGGTAGATAGATAGGGGGAGAGAAAGAAAGAGAGAGTCAACAGATGACGATTAGAACGGAAGTGACGCCGCCGTTACTGACATAGTGTTGCCACGAACGATAACCAGGGAAATGCGTTGGAACAACCAGGCTGACTCATGGGGCTCGTGCCTAGACGTTGAAATCCTCCGTCCAATGTCCTGAAAAAAGTTAACATTCTCGGGGCCAAGCACACCCGACGTTTCCACTGAAATTGGTTGGAAGACGAAACGGTCAGTGAGCGAGCTATATTTTCCGCTCTTCCTTGTTTCGGCGAGCAGAGCCGCCGTGCCGGGCTTCACCGCGGCTTCTGCAATTCTTGCTGGTGAAAAGGAGTCAGAACAAGTGGCGTCCCAGATCAGTGGCTTTCCGGCTCGGAAAGCAAACACATTCATCCCGTCAGGCCTGCGACCGTCACCCCGTCCAGGCCAACTGGTTCAAGGACTGATGCAAAACCTGCATATATATATATATATATATATATATATATATATATATATATATATATATATATATATATATATATAAAAACAATCAAGAAGGATTAAAAAGAAAAGTAAACGAAAAATAAAAAGAAAAAAAAAGGAAAAAAATGCCTATACTTTTGACAATGCTCAAGTTTTTAGAATAAATAAATAATTTATTTTAAAAAACAAAAGAAATTACGTTGTTCTGGCTTTTCAAAATATTCTTATTATATATAAACAAATTAAATTCAAACGATTGGAGATATTTTGAGTAAGGTTGTCAATAGAGTAAATGTGGTATTGTGGTGACTACTGAAGTGAAAGTAATGGACAAATGGTGACAGAGAGAAAGGAACAGTGCTTGGACTAATTTGGTCAAAATGCATCTAGTTAAGAGTAGGATAGACAGAGGATGACCAATGACCACCCCTCACTGTCTACACTTTTGAATGCTTTGTATCTAATTTGTTAAAATTGTATCACTATTCTTTTAGCAAATAAATCATTCAAAGTGTAGTATATGTTCTATCCTAGGTGAAATAATTCCAGACTGATGCAATTTTCATTTTATTTTTATTTTTATTTTTTTCCCATCATGAGGGCCCCTTTTTGGGGAGAATTGAATTTTCCACACATTAAAAATCAAACTTGTATCTAACTTTTCCCTCATGGGGAAACGAGTAAAAAGAGGCAGAGAGTAAAATAATGTTTAGCTCTCGACATACAACTGCATGCACAACCACCATGTGGTACTCTAGCAACATGCATTTTTGTTTCCATTCAGAGTGTCCCTTTTTTAGGGAGCTGAATTTTACCAACATTAAAAATCGACCTTGTGTCTAATTTTTGTTTTTGTAGAGACAGGTAAATAGGGATTTCAATTATTTATGAAAAAATAAAAATCAACTTTTCCCTATGGGCAGATGTTTACGCGTGTAGTCTTATATGACGAAATGGTTGGGAATCTTACAATAAATCTCTCAAAATCATGCAGCCAGCCTGATGATGATCAATGTCTCATGCGACCTTCTTCCCAAAACAAAGGTCGACCATGTCTGTATTAGTCTTTGGGAAGGTACTACTTCTCTTTGAAATCTACATGTGAATCTTCTCCCTAGATTGAAACTTAGTTGCTGAATGGGGGAAAATACTCCACATTTTACCTCACCAGGCAAAAAAATGAGCTGTTAGGCTGACCTTCATGAACTCTCTGTTATATTTATAGATCTATTGATTCTAATCATATTTCAGTTGATTTGGAGGCTGGAAATGCGTTAGAAATGCGGTTGCAATTCTTGTTAAAAATTTCGCATTTAGAATTTTCGGAAATACAAACGCCAAATATTTATCCTGATGATTTGGTTTTATTTTTTTATCAATTGTTTTTTGGGGCAAACTGCAATATTTTCAAATTCTTCCAAGGAATTTATTTCACTCAATTGTTCTCCTCTCTCTCTCTTTTCTCTCCCTCTATCTCTCTCATCTTTCTCCCTGCTCATTTTACTCATTCTTAATACGTTACAAACATAGACACCTCCCCAAAAAATTATCTACAAGTATTTTAAGATAATAAAAACTTGAATCATAACAACTTTTGCCAAAATAGCTGAATTCAACATAAAATAATCCAAAATGGTTGATATGCCACCAACCAAACTTCTTCGTTATTCCATTTTCTTTTTTTTTTTCTATCTTTTTGCCTTTTCTGCCAATCTCTACGAAATATTCACGAACTTCGCTTCGTTCTCTTTAACTTTTCATATTTTCTTCCATTTTGTCATCATCTCGAACACAAAAATGTCTATCTTGTCTCCATTAAATAAGCAATACTTTGAATACATGTGTGTGCCGCTTATGTCAGTCTATCTTGACCCGAGAACAATTACAAGATAAATCGGAATTCTTGTAAACAGAATGTTTATAGTTAAAATGGGTGCGGCTCATTTTCTTATCTTTCCAAACAAACTTGTTCGCATAGAATTTTCGTTGATGATATATAAACTCCTTGTTAACAATTTCTGACTTCCTGAAATTCTTGGGTTAATAAGGAAAATGACTGCAGACGAAAAAATCAATCGTCTTTGAGGAGAAGATCAAAAAGATTTTCTCTTTTTGCCTTTTCTTTGGCTTTTCTTTGGCTTTTCTTGACTTTCATTATTTCCCAATTTCCTTTGTCTGTTTTTATTTCATTTCTTACATTTTCTATACCTAAGCTTTCTCTTTTTATTTTATTTCTTTTTTTCCTCTTTTCTTTTATTTCTTTTCTCCTTTATTTTTCTTTTCTTTCCTTTCTTTATTTTTCTTTTCTTTCTTTCTTTTTCTTTTTCCTTTTATTTCTTTTTTCCTTTTATTTCTTTTTTCCTTTGTTCTTTTTTTCCTTTTCTTATCTCCCCCTCCCCGTTTCTTGTCTTCTTCGCTTTTCTTTTTTCTTTTTTTCTTTTTCTTTCTTTCTTTTCATTTTATTCTCAATTTACTTTTAGAACGAAAATCAAGAGAAAAAAGTAAATCTTTCTCTTATAAGATCACAGAAAGATTTTTTCTTTCAACTTTATGAATCATCAAAACTGAACCAGTTGAAAAAGGAACCAACAACCAACAGTCACACCCCAAATCAACCAAAACTGAAGAAATCCTTTGATCTTTTTAACTTCACATTTTAACACAAACAAGATTTCATCACAAAACAAAATTTTGACCTCAAAGATTTTGTAGGGAGATGATTTGGATCAGGGGATTATGGTATACTATTTTTATTATTATTATTTACGTTCAAGGAGGTATACAGAAGTTCAAAATGGCAATTGTTATGTATTGGTGTACCAAGTTTTAAATGGTTGTGGTAATTTGCAGACTTACCAGTGTGACACTATTTAAAATTTTCTCTTGGGTTTTTTTAATTTTTATCAGGCTATTGGTTTAGTCGAGACAGAGCTATGGACAGACAAGAATGGTGAAAGGAAGAAAAGAAAGATTATATCTGACGACCTCAGAGGAAGAGTAAATCGTGATAGTATAGGGAAAGGTGTGCACAACAGGACACTTTGTTGGTATGGCCACGTTGAAAGAATGGATGAGAGTTTTCGGGTTAGTTAGTAGGTGTAGAACAGTTAAGGTAGCAGGTTCAGTTCACAGAGGAAGGTCAAGGAAAACATGGTAGGAAGCGATATGAATTAAGAGAAAGAGGGATAAATAAAGACCTGGCCAGTTTGGTTAGTTTGGAAGTCAATTTCTAAAAGATGTCTAACACATGGCAGCACGTAAAAAAGACGTTGAATTAAATATGACAATGATAACAAGACCACATTGCACATAGTCATTTGTTACTCTTATTAAGCTTTACACATGAAAGATATTAATTTTACCATAAGTTAAAAAAATGCAGTTTTTTTTTGTATAACATGACTAGCAATGCAACCAGCTAACAAAATAAAAAAACCCTAACTCTCTCTCGTGTTACTTTTTGGACATATTCTTCCTCCGACTACCCCCTCTTTCTCTCATACATGTGCAAACTTTGGCAACTGATAGAAAAGAAAGAAAAGAAGCAAGAAATAGTCATCAGCAGCCGACTGAGTGTTTGACCTAGTTTCAGTGTTCTTTTACAAACATTTACCAATAAGAATGAAAGAAAGTTTTTATTTTTTTCCCTGTACCCTCCCCTTACCATGCATTAATTTGATCCCTGCTCTCCCCAAGTGGCAGAATATTAAAGTATTGTTTTTTGCCATAACCTGCTTAGTGTCATACTGAGTCGGAATATGTAATGTTTGTAAACAAATATTCGGTAATTTCCGAGTTTTATCTGGACAGACAGACGGAAGTACGACTTTCCTTTACATAAGATAACTTGGTCATCTCTATTCTAAATCTATGAAATTTACTCAGCAACTTAATTTCTCAGGCTATGAAGACAGTATTGTGGCATGCACAACACAACATGAAAAAACACACAGCCTATCCATAATTAATACAGAATTGTCTTTTGTGGGATTTATACCCCCTCCCCCACCATCTCCATGTTTCTTCCACAGTGCAATGTAATCAGACGTCACATACATTTCAACATCAAAGGAAAGCCTGGAAAATCTGTCTCATCTTTGGGACATGTCATCGGTGGACCAATCGTTCTGTTCCAATGGTTTTATTACCTTCTAATATGTCTGTACCCTGAAAATCATAATAACATTTGCCCAACTCTTATAATAAAAAAGTTCACAGAAATTTAGACAAAACAAATGGTTACCTGTCCACAACAACCATAATTCCCAATCCATCCATGAAAAGTGTCCTTTATTAATAATTATAGTTCATTATATAAGTAATATTTTCTACTTTCTAAGCCTAGAAAACACTTACCATTCACATTGAATATGACCGCATTGTCGCCATTCTTACCTTTCCTCTCAGATTGGCACTTTTTAATTTGTCCATATCAATTATTCTATCTTTTTGTTCATAAAACCTAACTAACTTGTCTTTTTTTTTTAAATTTAGCTTCAGAGAATTAAAGAAATTTTTTTTTTTTCAAATGTTCACAATACTTGCTTCTCTCTTTCATATTTAATTTTTTTTTTTTAAATTTAGTTTCAGAGAATTAAAAAAAAAATTTGTTTTCAAATGTTCACAATACTTGCTTCTCTCTTTCATATTTAATTTGCTTTTTTTTCAAATTTAGTTTACGAGAATTACAAATTTTTTTTTTTTTCAAATATTCACAATACTTGTTTCTCTCTTTCTCTCTCTTTCTCTCATACTAACAGAATACCCATTCCATTAGTTAATACTAAAATCAATTCATCAAACAGAACATTTTTGCATCACTTTTCTAATCCCTTACAGAGATTAAAATTAAGATGCTACTAAACCTTATCTCTAGAATCCTTATTCCAATTAACCATTATTCTATTAAATTATTTTGCATCTAGAAAAATGTCTAAATTCGGGGCTTAAGCTTAAGGAGTTGTAAGAAAATATTGAAATTCAGAGTCTGCTATAAGCGTTCCTAAGTTCGAAAAGATGTATCTGAATAAGGTCGGGCGTTACATAGGCTAAAACATAGGATGAGAACAGTAGTCCAAATAATACAAGTTATTATCTCAAAAATTTCAAAACATAAGTGTGTATTGCCCTTTTTTCTTCCTTTCTTTTTTTAAATGTAACATAATTTTTTCCATGTCTATTGCATGTTTTTTTATTTACTCTTGTTAGTTTTACTGTTGGTTTTGGGAAAGATGAGGGAGATTTCATAATACATTTGTGCTTGTATTCATAGTAATTTTATATTTCCTCATCTTTCTCATCAGATTTGAACTTTGGGCATGGCTACAAAATTGGGTGTTCTCATGATCACCATAGTTGTTTCATTATTAGGACACCATGTGTGGACCAGGTCTTGGTCGGTCTTGTTCTTTTTCTTTTTTCAGCTGGAAGCTGGCTCAGAATTAATAGATTAAGATGAGCAATGTAGAATATTTATGCTATTATTTTGTTTAATTCCATAAAATCATCAACCAGTTTGTGGGTTGCTTCATCAATTCTGAAAACTTGGTGATCCTTGGAACAGAGGTTCCACAACTCAGCAACTGAATCAACAGCTGACTTTTTCAAATGCCCCTCTCTCCTATAACATGACCGTGTTCAGTAAATGAGAGTATTTTACCCCCTCCCCCGTTACTAACACAGACAGTGATAAAAATGAAAATGCGGTCACCAGTTCGACTGTTAAGAAAGTAATTAATAATTCCTCATCTCGAAAATGATTGAAAATGAATTACACATATGTTCAGTTTCACCCGATAGAATCCCCTGTTTTATTATTTAAATACGTCTTTCGATGATAAATAAGATACCTTCAAAAGTGTACTAATCCAAGCTGAGAAATTCATGAAATACATAATGTGATAAAGACAGTTCAACAGATGCTTCACATATTAAAGCCGCCAGTGTACTCGGTTCTCATAGCAACAATGGCGGCAACAAACGAAGAAACAGGTGAAAAAGTGCAGCTGTTAGCCTCATCAGTGAGATAAAGATTGAAAGTTTGTCAAATAAAATGAATACCTGAAGCGCTTTCCGTCTTCAGGATACAGGTGAATTCTTATGGTTTACTGGATGCTCTAGTCTTTCTTGGAAATCAATCTAACTGACTAAGAACTTTAAAAATCAGGTGAGTGTGTGATTATCAAAACCACATCATAGGAAACCAACTTGCTATTGTAGATTCTAGTAACAATCTTTATTTGCTAAAGGACCCACTCTCAAGAAAACGGGTTCATAATATTGAGGTACCCTTTCTCTTTAATAACGGGAAGAATTTGGTAAAAGAGAAACAGGCTACTTGATGATGGCTTACGGTTTTGTAATCGGAAATTAACGAGTAAGTTTATCAAAAAACAATCCCTCATTATTTCTGACTGCATTTTGACAGAAATTTTAATTTCACTAGTTTTTTTTTTTAATGTTCACATTTAACGCTAATCCAAATTCTAGAGATTATCTATTGATGGTTCTTAGAAGAGCCTCAAATTTATGTTTCAAGAGAGAATGGTGTAACAACGCGAAGTTTGGTGGATTGGTACAATTATGTTTGCAACATTTGTAGAAAACTTCCATGGTCATCTGCAGGAATTTCTTTAGCGCCGACGAATAAAAGAGAATGGAAATCTGATTTGAATGAAGAGAAATGATGTGGTCGAAAATCTTCTTGACTGGGCTGTACCTTCCTCACGTTGTGTTAATTGATCAAGAGATATGGTCCAGGGTCGCTCCAGTAATGGTTCATCAACTGAGGAATGAAAAGTATGTTTGAAGAAAAACACTACTTGTATTAATATGTTCAATGTGTTGTCAACTATAGACAGATGTTGACAACCTTCACCTTCAAGATTGCTATTTACATGACAAGAGTTTTTAAAACTAACATTGCCATATACATTCACTGACGATCCTCTTGCTGAATGCTCTGTTGATGTTGCAAGTTACATGTGCTGCTTTATGACCAAGTTTGCCGTCATATGAGAAAATTTGCTTCCATTTCCAAATTCAAATTATTAGCAAAAAAAATAACAAAGTGCAACAAGCCATGTAAAAGATATTTACATCTCTATACAGTCTGAATGTTTCTCTAAGGCCACTTTGAACCTGGATATGTTAGTCATCCTCACAACCTCCTCTGGCCTTTCTACAAAGACACGGACAGAGATGCCCACGAAGACCATAACTTGGGGTGAAAAACTCATCAAAAAAGTAGATTTAAATTCCTGTTGATGATGTTGTATACGCGTCCCCCTCATATCTTCTGCTGCTCAAGTGAGAACAGATTTAATCTTTGAGGCCCCTCTTTGTAGGTACGCATGGAAAGTCCTGTAACCATCTTGGTTGTTATCCATTGAACACACTTCAACTATAAAATATCTTTTTGGATTTGTTACTTGGATCTTTTCCATGGTATTTTCAATAAGATGAATTTCCAAGAATGTAACCCTCAAAGTAAATCCAAGAACAGAAAAATGTGGAAATATTTTTGTACTTGAAAATGGTTCAAAAACTGCCATTGTTCTCTTGTCAGCTGAATAGTTGGAGGTGTCTTCAGCCATTCAGTCTCAGACGTCACTTTTTGACATCATTCAGAAAGGAACAAATCTCCAAAATCAAATTCCAGGATGTTTTCATTCCATTTGACATAAACTTTAAACTTTCAATCTTTATCTCGCTGAGGAGGCTAACAGCTGCACATTTTCATCTGTTTCTTCATTTACCGCAGCCATTGTTAATATGATAGGTGAGTACATCGCTGTCTTTGATGTGCAAAGCGTCTGTTGAATTTGTCTTCATTCTATTTCCTATTTCAACAATCTTTTAGCTTGCATTGTACACTT
>OY744527.1:138428791-138433791 GCA_963556195.1 Sepiola atlantica | reverse complement strand
GGTCGGGTGTATTTACGTCGAGGGGACACAAATGCAGCAAGTTCGTTGGAGCACATTCCGTTGAAGTACTTGTAAAATAAGTATAGGGATGCAACATTTTGGTGATGGGACAGGAGCTGTCAAGCAACATACAATGAGATAAGTTGAGAGTGATGAAAAGAGATAGGTTACTTGCTGAGTTAATTTCAAATTGCAGCTAATTACAGGCTGGTCATAATAAATTTGACACTTTTGAGAAAAGAAAGGATATATCTTGACCAATAGATAGAGATAGATAAAAGTGAAAAGGAAAGATCTAAAACTCAAGAATACATCTCAACGTTTCACCCAACTATTATGAGGGCTTTATCAAGAGCGAAATCGAAAAAGTAGGTAAAAAGATGAGATTTTAGACTTCACTCTAGGTAAAGATTGAGATATATTCTTGACTTTTAGATCTTCTCTTTTTCATTTTATCTCATATATATAATGTAAAACGGATGTTAAACTGAATATGCAGCAGCAGCAGTAACAACCTGATGGGACTCTGCGAAGAATTTAGAGAGATTAATCTACTGGTATATATTAGCGAACCTGCACCGAAGATGGAAAAACGAAAAAAATTAGATTTCATCTCACACATGAAATATTGTTTGTATTTCGGGACTGAGAGTTGTACTGATGAAGCATTGTTTTGAGATAAGCTTGTCGGATTTTGCAGCTATGAAGACAACGGTAAAGTCAAAAGTTAACCCAAATAGCGGGGCTATCATGATTTGAAAGATACCAGCCCCGTGTAACCTTGTATAGAAACGTTCTGTGACAGAGATGCAGGAAGATACGCCCTGATGGAACAAGGTCTGACTTGTGGCCGGCCTGCTGAGAAAAGGGGCAAATAATTGACAATCAAGGTTCAGCCTAAGAGGCGGGCTTATGTGAGTAAGCAGCCTATCAGATCGCTTACTGACTGGGACAAGTAGAATTTGGCCAGACAACGCTAAGTTGCTTCACCTTGATTGCCTGTTTGTGTTTTTTCTTCAAATGTACTTCTCATTCTTCAGTTGATGATCTGTTCCTGGAGTGATCCCTGACCGTATCTCTTGATCAATTAACACAACGTGGGGGAGGTACGGCCCAGTCAATGAAGATGTTTCGACCATAAAAGTCTTCTTCAAGAGAGTGGAACTTCGTCAATGCTGATATCTCTCATGAAGATGGCGAAAAGTCGGCGATGCCACATTAAGCAACACCAAAGGTATTAGCCTGGGACACAAGTGGAGGGCTGCATTATTTAGTTGCTGGAGGGAACAAGTGGGTTACATATCCAATATTTTATCCATTGTTAAAAATTAAAATTGAATTTCTTCAAAAAATGAAAATTTATAAACAAAAAATAAAAATTAATTTTCAGTAAAAAGAATTTAATTTTTTTCATTTAAAATAAACTGCGGATATGTTTGCAACAAACAAGATAACCATAATTGCCATTGAAAAGATTTTTTTATTTGAAAAAGTAAGAATTATAAACTCTTTATCCGGGCTCATTTTACAGTCAACTTTGGAAACTGATCCCTCATGTGTTAGGTAGGATTCAAAGATGTTTTTTTTTATAATAATCATGCTATTTTATGCATTCCATTGTTAATAGTAAAGTGAATAAATATATTTTTAAAATTTAATTACAAAAGTGTCTGAAGAGATCAGTCAATTTCTGCTCTAGTTTTTTTTTTTAGAGAGTTAATTGAAAAAAAAGTGTCAGACATTAACGATATTATTCCCTCTTTTCTAAAAGTCTGGTCAATGGAGTTTTTACAATTTTATTTTTAAGCAACACATTTTCACATTATAAAATTATTTAGAAAAAAACTTCTGTTTATTAGATAGAAGTATCCGATTTCTATGCAAGTTAAACCTAAAAAGATTCAACCGGATTTCAAACTTCACCATTTTGCAGAATAATCGCTGTCTATATGCCAGCATGTACAACGGACGTTAAACTGAAGATGGTGATGGCTACCCGGTGTTGCCCAGGGTCCTATCTAAAGAAATAATACTTCTCTTACATCCTGTTAGATTACTTTTACAATTTTACCTTCAACTGCCTCTCTCTTTCTCTCATCCATGCACAAACTTTGGCAACTGAAAGAAAAAGGAAAGGCTGACTCTTTGACCTAGTTTCAGCATTCTTTTTCGAACATTTACCAGTAAGAATGAATGAAAGTACCCCGTCCCCTCAAAGTGAGCTCAAGCGAATGAATATTAAAGCATTTTTTTTTACCAGAATCAGCCTGAACTCCTACTGAATCTGAATATTTAATTGCATCTTAGGTAGTTTCTGAGTTTTACCTGGACACACAGACAGAAAGAGTACTTTCCTTTATATGATAGTTTCTTACATTCTAATTCAGCTATATCAGCCGTGAAGTTATATTTTTTGTTTTTTTTAACCTTATTCTTATATTTCAGTGAATGCTCAGCCCTCACCCATCCCTCTCACGCCTGACTTCAGTGCAATGACAGATCAATGATTCGACGGATCTGCAATGCGAAATCTGACCAAACCTAACACATTTGATCAGCGGATTTGCTGAAAGCACTTTATTTGCTCAGCATGGAGGTTATCCTTAGGATGAATCGGTTATGCTGGTATGGTCATGTGGAGCATTCATCCTCCTGGATAAACCACTGTAGAAGCATGGATGTCTTAAATCACAAGAAGGTTGGCCGGCCAAGGAAAACTTGGAAGCAAGTGATTAAAGATAAAGACCACACAGAGTGGAATATGGAGACAGTTGAACCGTGAGAACTGGAGAGTGGGCTTGCGTAATATTAGAAAATGTCTGACCCCTGAACAAGGGAAAAGTGACGTTAAATGAATAGAAGATTGAGAATATAGTTTAGTTATATTGTAGATGAAAAAGATTTCTGTTTCTTTTTTTAACTTACTGGCATTACAATCTCGGAGCAAATGTAAGATTTGATTTCCTTGGCTAAGATGGTTTGAACCTTTTAAATGCTTTTGTAGTTTTGTAGAACACTAAAACCTCGACACGGCCCTCCTGGTGTATGTACAAAATTTGGTATAAATTAGTTGAATACTTTTCGCATTCCTTGCTCTTAAAGGGTTTGATGAAGTCCGGCTTATAGTTTAGGTATTGGAGCACACTACCTCATCAGAAAAAGATTCTTTGGTCTTATTCTGGAGCTTTCTCCTATATCCCCCTTTCTCATCATTGATGAATTATCACATATTATTGGGATCTGTTTTAAGGGGTTTGTGAATATGGAACCCGTAGGCTTCGTTTTAGGGAAATGTTTCAAAACTAATATAGCCCATAATAATCTACTGTGTGTGTACAATCTCTATGCCAAATTTCATTGCAATCAGTTCATTATTATTACGTAAGATTCAGTCAAAATATTTTCTAAGTTCTACATACAATTTTTCTATAGGGAACACATAAACATCACACACATGTTTTATATATAGGAGATATATTGTATTTGCATTTGAGCTGAACACTATAACTCTGCCATGATAACTTCTTAAACTTACTGTTGTGAAGTGTAAAGTTAACCTTGTTGGTGGCTAGTCAAACTTCCTCTAACACTCTGCTTAGAGAGAGACAATTATATAGGCTCTTTGCTACTCTTATGCTAATTAGGCATACTGAATTGCCAGTATCACTACATCTCCCTGAAACATAAAGGTCTTGTACTTCTGATTGTTTCATTTTTGGGATTACTTTCTTCTCCCATCCCCCCTCCCCCCAATTTCTTTCTCTGGGAGATCTAGACATACATATCTCGCTCTATGCTGTAACCAGAGTTGTCTTCTTGCATTATTTGATCTTCATCCGAATTTTCAAATTCATTCTGGCCCGCATTATTTCATCTTCTGACGTTTCATTCTGTAGAGGCTGTTTTAATAATTCAATACCAGAAGAAATCGTAGAGATTTCTTCACTATTTTGCTCTTCATATTCGCTCTGGGCCTTATTTGATCTGCACGGGCGAATACATTGCCCCTTTATTCTATTTAATATACCTGGATTGTGTCTTTTTTGCATGATAAATTCTGCTCTTTCTGGATTTGATTCGGTTGTGACCATGAAGGGCCGATAATAATTCAGACAATATGGTGGTATATTTACAAGAGTGTATTTACAGAACTACATAATAGTATGTTACAGAAAGATTGCTCCGAGACTTCGTCGTAATCTCCTCGATTACATGGTATCTGGAATAGTCCATTTAGTCACCAATAGGGTAGATCACTATCACACCATAACAGATTCGTTATTTTTTTTGTACCACAGTTTTTCACTTGTGAAATAGGACATCGTTAGCAGGGTTCATAGTCTTCTCGTATGTGTTATTGTGCGAGCAGTTTAAAAGCAGCCTTGGTAGAAAATTATATTTTTCTTTTTACTGAGAACATGCTTTTAGTCGCGTTTTTAAAAAATTTTCTTTCATAAAGTTGGCTTTTCAATGCGTTCCCAGAAACTTTTTGGTATACTCATTACCTCACTGCCGGCATCCATTTGAATATACAAATCGACGTTGTTAATATTAACTTTTAGTATAATGTCTTTTTTCTTTTGTTCAATTTTCTCCACATTTTATTTTTGTTTTTTAAAATAAAGACTTCCATATTGGTTTCGTTTTCTTTAACTCTTTCAACGTTTTTCTTTTTGAATTTGCATACTGCTTGAAAATGCTTTTTTTTTTAGCAATTTGTATAAGTCTTCCCAAATACTTGGCATTTTTCCTTTTTTAATATTTTGAAGCATATAAGTATTGGTAAATATTTGTTCGTTGGGTTGACTTTTATGCTGGTTGTATTTTTGTATTAGTTCTTGATGTATAAAGTCAATGCATGTATTTTAACACATATTGCCGATATATACTTGTTTCATTATTTTTTAGTAGTGTGATGCATTGCACATATCTCCAATTAAGGTTAATTGAATTAAGTCCTCTTCAATTGTGTGTTCTTCTTGTCCGACTTTTTCAAATTC
>OY744527.1:138397009-138426091 GCA_963556195.1 Sepiola atlantica | reverse complement strand
CCAGGATATGATGAGATCATAGTTCCATTTGAAAAAAATAAGGATGTGATGTTGATAATGAGTACTGATTGTAATTTAGGCTCTGCTTGCCTAGTTTTTCATTGTTTTTGCTTTGTTTTATGTAATTAGCACTGGGGATGGCCACACCAAGAAATAAATGCACAAGAGCATTTTACAAATATCTTGGTGTAAACCGAAACAATTGGACGCTGAATAAAAAAAAGTTTTGCGAAATTACATGAATCTGTCTTTCATAACATTGATATGGTATAACATTAAATAAAAAATATTGAATATAACATAGCTCTTGGCTTACACTATTGAGCTATTACAATTGCTTTATGTTACAAAATTTATATTTGAATATACATAAAAAATGCTAAATATAAATATATATATATATATATATATATATATATATATATATATATATATATATATTTAGATTTTTCACTTATAAAATAGATCATTCAGTGAAGACCGGGGTTGTTCCAATAAAAAACAAGCTCGATGATACTCGATTACAGAGTACAGAGCATTTATATGTGATATTATGAAGGCTTACCAAAGCATTCCTTTCAAGACACCAATGATCACCATTAAAGATATTTTTTCTTACAAATACTATTTATTCAAATTAAATGTTTTTTCCTACACGTGTTTCACTACCAAGCAGTTACTTGCTTGGCAGATCATCAGGGAAATTAAATGTCTGGAATACTGGTTTCAACTGCCGACAAAACACAATGTGGCGTTGTAATAGTTGAGGTCACTTAAGAAGAGAAGAGGAAAAAAAATAAAAATAAAAATAAAAGTCAAACTTAAAAAGCAAGGAAGAACAACGATAAAAAAGAAAGTCCTAGAAAAGTCTTAGAAAAGTAGCTTGTGCATTATTTCTTCCACCAAGCCAACAAGCAAATAATCGGTCCCAAATACATTCAATAAAACCATAAAACCGGAACAATGTGCGATAATACACTTTCACGTCGGTCGGCACAATGATGAATAAATCCCCCCCCCCCACAAAAAAACAAAAGAACTAAATCATTCAAGATACCGCTCACAAGTTACCATTCCAATCCAATGATAGTATGGGAATTCTAAATCCAACTTCTCACAAAGAAAAGTCAACACAAATGTTCGTCCGAGTTCAAAGAGTCTTATTTCAATTGTTGATTTATTACCCTTCGAAATAAACACACGACGAGTTGAATGTCAATCCCGCAGAAAACTCCCTTCCATCAAGAAAAAATCTTAATATAGAAACTATTTATTCAAAATACTGTTTCTAAAAATATTTATTATTAAACCTATTCCTTATAGAAATTAATTATCTAGTGTCTGGGACGTCATTTTACATTTTGGGAAAATATCCTTCATTTAATTAACTGCCGAATTATTATCGTTTTGTTGTTTAACGAAGCGAAAAAAGCCCATCCCGCAGAATTTATATATATATATATATATATATATATATATATTATATAAGAATAAACAAAAATCGATGCTTTCTTAGATTAGGATCTATGCTAAAAGTGACTCGGCGTTGGTACTTTCCGAATGTTTACATAAACAGCCGGACAGTGCCGAATGAAAAGTCTGTTGACTTACCTGTGTCCAAAAATCACAAACTAGGCTGGATTTACAAGCGAGAGAAAAAAAAGCCAAAAATTAAAGCAAAAAAGATCAAATACATTTTGTCAAATTGTATGAAAGAAATATTTATATTTTTAATGAAAAATTAACAGTGTTTCAAGTAAGAAGTTTTTAAATTAAAACGTTAACCAAGTAAGTTTTTTTTTTACTGAAAATTATTTTTTGTTTGTAATCAGGTAAAAATGGCGTCGTTAGGGCTTTTTTTTTACTAATAATTCTTGTTGGTTTCGTTAGGTTTTAGGGTTAGGTATTAAAGTTTTTATTTTTGCCAGAACATTTTTTATAACAAACATTTCACTGAACAAGTTGTAAAAAAGCTTTTTTTGCACGAAACAGTGTTTTTTTAAAAAAGTTTTAGGGTGTTAAAATTCAGCAGATTACATAGAACTATAAGAAGTGGAATGAATTGTTTGTCTATTTGTTTCAATTAGTTGAAATCATCTGCTCATTTTCTCGCAGTTTCATTGGCTAACCGCTACCGACATCGAGGCACTTTTAGCATGGGTCCTAATCTAAGAAAGTACCCCCAAAATTTTTTAATCAAATTTATATATTTACTAAGAACCGATAAAAATTCGACTTTTTATAATTTATTTTACCAACAAACGTGTTTCACGGCAAAAATACACTATTCCACCCCTCCACCAAATAGAATTAATTTACATTTGAAATTCTTCAGTTTAATAAGAAACTAACAGGAAGACAGCAGACCTTTTATTTGTCTGTGCACGGCCCATAACACCATATTAATATTTTATTCTTATTTTTCTAGATTTTTATTTAATTTTTGGGCTGGGATCCAAGAATGTATTCAGTATTGACAGTGGCGTAGCTAGACCTTTTGCCGCCCGGGGCGGTAGTAAAATTTGCCGCCCCCCCCCCCCCCCCCCCCGGCCGGCATTTGGGTGCCCGGAAAATTCGTCCATGGATAATTCGCCCATGGAAAATTTTTTGCTAGGTAGGAAAACTGGTCCATTATTATTAAGTTAACATTATTCTTAATTTTCATACCTTGCGAAAATTAGTTCTACGGTATCTAATTTTCCTAAATTCAATTAAATTAAAATTAAAATATGAAAACTGATTTTTAATATTTTTTATTCATTTGAGATTTTATCTGTTTTCCTTTTGTTTTAAGTAGATGGTGGGGGTTGCCCGGGGTGATTTTGTCCGATCCCCCAGCTAGCAATTGTAAAGTTTACAAGGAGTTATAAAAAGTATGCTACAAAAACAAACGTTTGGACAGTAATAAAATTAATGCATTCAAACTTTCGCATCTAATGTTATTTCCTCTTTGATGTCGGTGTATATACACCCAAATATCCAACTTTCTTTTCGCACCTATTCGATAAAAATTTATATGAAAGTTCCCCTTTAAGTATGAAAAGAAGGAGAAAATGCAACCACAAGATCAGATGCATCTTTAATTCTCAACTCGGTACTATCGTTTCCGTTTCTTTTATTTCTGAACCTTTGGAAAACTATTCTCCCAGAAATCAATGATGCCCAGAAATATCTTCAAAAAAAAGGGCTGGATCTGCAACAAAGTTCTGTCAGGCTGACGGCGTTGAAAGATTTCCTTCTTCAGAATAGAGAAAAGATAGTGGACACTGCAATAGACGAGTCAAAAACACTCTGCTCTGAAATGGGGATAAGCATGGAGCGTCGTATTCGCAAAAAGAAACGAATGGATGGTGAAGGATTGACTGATGCAGCGCTGAGTTTTGATACTAAGTTGAGACGGGAAATGCTGTCTGTCATAGACAGATTGACTGAAGAAATATCTTGCAGATTTCAACAAGTTCACAATCTTGCAAATAAATACGCTTTTCTTATACCGTCAAATCTGCTTGATGATAATTATGATTGTCAGCTTGGTGGATTTGACGAAGATATAGAAAAAGAGAAATTCTTTGCTGAAAAGAAGAGGTTACAGTATGTTGTAAAAGCTTCAGAAAAAGACAAAATCGATGGACCTCTTGAACTTTTGAACTTTATACAAAGATACCAACTTGGGGATTCCGTCCCTAATATTGTGATCTTGCTGAGAATTTTCCTCACCAGAGCTATTAGCGTTGCTAGCTGTGAGCGCTCTTTCTCAAAACTGAAGCTCATAAAAAACTACCTTAGATCAGCAATGAGCCAGACAAGACTTACAGACTTGGCAATCCTCTCAATAGAGAGGGAACTTGTCGAGGAAGTGAATTTTGATAGAGTCATTGATAACTTTGCCGAAAAAAAGGCGCGAAAAATCTGTTTGTAAATTTTCAACCGACTTGATGCCTTGCGACAGTTCTCTCACAAAAAATAAATTTATAGCCTTATTTGCCATTCATAAATACATTTGTTTAAAATATATTAAAACTATTTTTAAAAGAGTTGAAACGTTATTAACAACAACAAATTTCTGAAAACCGAGCGATTACACACACGGATTTAAAAAAGCACCGATACAAGACGTTTTTTCTCGTCGGAGGGCTCGCCCTCTTAATAATAACATTATGAAGACAAAGAAAAGAAAACTACATCGGACTATTCTCTCCTTGATACATCCATGTTATTTGGCGAAAATTCGGACTTTAACAACAACGACAAAAAAGTAAATAAAATGATTTTATCATTTCATAACATTTTCAGGTTTTCAAATGTTCTCATTTAAATTTATTATTATATAAAATTATAGTATAAAATTTCATATTTTTTGTTAACTTTTGTTTTTTTTAATTTTTTTCTCTACTTTCTATTTTTACCCTCTCAAAATGCCGCCCCCTCAGGTGTGCCGCCCGGGGCGCCCCCCCCCCCTCGCCCCCCCCCCCCTAGCTACGCCAGTGAGTATTGATTGTGAGGGAGTGTAAATAAAATGATGTGGATTAACAATATAATAACAGACTTAACTACAATTTATTTTTAAAATTACTTAGTCTGACCCAAACAACTTCCAATATGAATCATTTTTAAATAATCACATAAAAATAAAAATCAGACACTGGGATAACTCATATCTTAGAGTAATATATAATGTGAGTCATCTATCTTATGTATAAACAAATAAAATTCAAAAAAAAATAAACTAAAATGACATTGATGCATCACGGCCAACACCGGGTATGTACATCTTGTGTATGTATGTATATATATATATATATATATATATATACATATATATAAATTTCGTGTACAACAGAATCGTAGGATCAATTTTAGAGGAAGCATTATTTTAATCAATGAAACAGGCGGGTGGAAAAAAAAAGGAAAATTGTTTAAAATTACCTTACGGCCTTATCGTCTGACCATCTAAGAGGAAACGTCAGAATGGTAAATTAAAAACTAAAAGTCGAATGAAATATGAGCGGAAAACATTGTTTCAGTTGGAGAAAACGATTGATTTAATGATTCAAAACCACCATAACGTTGAGAGATTTACCTTTTTTTTTTTTTTCCTCTCTCAATCGTTTTCTCCAACTGAAACAATGTTTTCCGCTCATATCTCATTCGACTTTTAGTTTTTAATTTACCATTCTGACGTTTCCTCTCAGAGGGTCAGACGATAAGGCCTTAAGGTAATTTTAACAATTTTCCTTTTTTTTTTTCACCCACCTGTTTCATTGATTAAAATATATATATATAACACTTCAATGTTTAAAAATATTAATAGTTAAAAGTCCCTTTAAGATTTAATAGTCTTAATAGTAGAGCCCTGTTTAGAGTTAAAAGATTGTCATCTCTGCGATAAGCAAGTTCCGCTCGAGCGTTAAACACTACTGAGGACAACACACTTGCCCCCGCCTCCCTGGCAAGTGTACATTAATTTGTAATTATTGACTGTGGTGAATTCTTGCGGCCGTGTGGTCCTGAGCGTTAGTCTTGTGATTCTAGGCTGAATCTACGACCTGCCTGCAACTGCCACTCCCGAAACGACATCGTCTGTAGGTATAAGAAACTTTAATATTTATATATATATATATATATATATTAGATTTCTTGAATGTGAGATGATTATATAATATATATATTATATTATATATATTATATTATATATATTATATAATATATATATTATATAATATATATATTATATTATATAATTATATATATATATATATATATATATATATATATATATATATATATATATATATATATATATATATATATATATATAATGATTAGCCATCTATACCAGTGGTTTTAAAAGAAATTGAGAAATCAATCATTTAGTCTTCCCTAGCTGAACTCTTTTGTGTCTGAGGTGTGGAACGTGAATATTCAGAAAATAATAAAATTTATAAAAACTTAAAAAAACAAACAATTCTATTAATTGTTTAGGTTTTATTTGATTGGTTGCTTATTGATTGTTTCTTTTTTCTCTACGTTTCCCCTTTTATCAACCTCTCTATTTCTTTCTCCCCCTCTCTTTCTCTCTCCTTTCTCTTTCTCTCTCTCCCTCCTTGTCTCTTCTCTCTCTCTCCCTCCTCGTCTCTTTCTCTCTCTCTCTCCCTCCTTGTCTCTTTCTCTCTCCCTCTCTCTCTCTTTTTCTCTCTCTCTCTCCCTCCTTGTCTCTTTCTCTCTCTCCTTCCCTTTCTATTTCTCTTTCTCTCTCTCCTTCCCTTTCTCTTTCTCTCTCCCACTCTTTCCCCTTCCTTTTTCTCCTCTTTCTCTCCCTTGCGCTCTGAAATTCGTTTGATAATTATTCTTAGACTGCTTTTGCAATAATTCTATGAGAAAACTCAAAGGACAGATAACAATTATAAAAGAACAACAATAAATAAATGAATTAATTAGAAAAGAACAACAATAAATAAATGAATTAATTATAAAAGAACAATAATAAATAAATGAATTAATTAGAAAAGAACAACAATAAATAAATGAATTAATTAGAAAAGAACAACAATAAATAAATGAATTAATTAGAAAAGAACAACAATAAATAAATGAATTAATTAGAAAAGAACAACAATAAATAAATGAATTAATTAGAAAAGAACAACAATAAATAAATGAATTAATTAGAAAAGAACAACAATAAATAAATGAATTAGAAAAGAACAACAATAAATAAATGAATTAATTAGAAAAGAACAACAATAAATAAATGAATTAATTAGAAAAGAACAACAATAAATAAATGAATTAATTAGAAAAGAACAACAATAAATAAATGAATTAATTAGAAAAGAACAACAATAAATAAATGAATTAATTAGAAAAGAACAACAATAAATAAATGAATTAATTAGAAAAGAACAACAATAAATAAATGAATTAATTAGAAAAGAACAACAATAAATAAATGAATTAATTAGAAAAGAACAACAATAAATAAATGAATTAATTAGAAAAGAACAACAATAAATAAATGAATTAATTAGAAAAGAACAACAATAAATAAATGAATTAATTAGAAAAGAACAACAATAAATAAATGAATTAATTAGAAAAGAACAACAATAAATAAATGAATTAATTAGAAAAGAACAACAATAAATAAATGAATTAATTAGAAAAGAACAACAATAAATAAATGAATTAATTAGAAAAGAACAACAATAAATAAATGAATTAATTAGAAAAGAACAACAATAAATAAATGAATTAATTAGAAAAGAATAAAAAAGAATGACAATTGCTTGAATAGAAAAAAAAAAATTTTTTGCCAAATTTATTTGATTCCAATGAAATTGTTTTCATTTACCAAAAAGAAAAAAACTCAAATGTAAAAGAATCTGAATCTTTCTTCATTCGAATCAGATTTCAATCATGATTTTGGATAAGAATAAAGAAAGGCGGAATTTATTTTGTTTAATTTAGTTTTAATAAAGGGGAAGAAATTCTCAGAAAATAACCAAACACATTAAAAAGGAACTACAAACTGTTTTTATTTTTTCCCCATTTAATTTCCAGGGACAAAATTTCTTTATGACAAATCTGAAACTGAACATTGTGTCAATGTGTATCTTTTCTTGAGAAATTTTTCAGAATAAAAAAAACAAATAAAACTATTCATCAACTAGAAATTGAGTGAAGTGAGGTATGGCGTATTCGTTTCCTGTTCCCTTTAATTGGTTGAGGACGAGAATCTGGGACGGGGGGGGGGGGGGGGTTGCAATTTTCTGGTTCATAATATGTTTTTTACCGGCCTTGTTTCTGCTCTCACTCCTTCCCCCTCCCACTCCTTCCCCCTCCCACTCCTTCCCCCAAGAGTCATTGATTAAAGTCGACTTGAGATAATGTTTGTGTTGAATGAAAGACCGTATTACACATTGAAAGAAAAAAATATTGATAAAAAGCTAATATTTGAGATCAGGGATTGTTATTTATATTGTTTCCATATCTCAGATTGTTATCCTCACCCTGGTTGTTTTTATCTTCACATTTTGCCTACTGTACTCTCCTTTTTTTTTCTTTTTGAGCTTGTTATAGTTTTTAATTTGATGGATTAAATAAATAGTTGAGTTTGAAATTTCTGGAATAGACTACCAACTCTTCGTGAATAAGACCTAAAATGCAGCTGCTGAAACGTATTGAAGATAACCATGGAGAGTAGAAAGTGGACGTTGGGTTTATTTCTTTCGGAAGCCGCATAACTCTTGCTTTCCTCCTATTTTGTCCTTTACTCTTCATATTCCATGAGCGATGTTTCTGACAAAGGGAGAAGAATTGCCGTTTTCTGGGTCCGCTGTTGTTTTCAGTGGATGGTATATATGGAGATTTTGAATCCTCTCATAATATTCGTCAACTGTTAACTGTCAATCAATCTTATTAACCTTTATCCTCAAGTTATTTTTGGCCTTGATAAGTGGTGACCCATCAGTAAGCAAACAACAACAAAAATGGCGTGCAAGTTGGGCGTGATTGTTAAATTACCGACCTTGACTATGACAGATAATGTTGCTATCCTCAGCGAAATATACGCTGATATCCAGCAGGCATTGAATAATCTCAAATAGACTAGCGAATGTGTGGGTATGATAATCAATGCCTCTAAAACAAAAGTTCTGTGAGTCAACTCCCCCTTTTCTAACCGAGTCTCTATCATTCTCAACAGTCGCATTGTCAAAGAAGTTGAGCAGTTCAAGTATCTTGGTTCAACCATCACAGCTACATGGCAGGATAAGGATGAGATTGCAATCTGTATCAATCATCACAGCTACATGGCAGGATAAGGATGAGATTGCAATCTGTATCAATCATCACAGCTACATGGCAGGATAAGGATGAGATTGCAATCTGTATCAATCATCACAGCTACATGGCAGGATAAGGATGAGATTGCAATCTGTATCAATCATCACAGCTACATGGCAGGATAAGGATGAGATTGCAATCTGTATCAATCATCACAGCTACATGGCAGGATAAGGATGAGATTGCAATCTGTATCAATCATCACAGCTACATGGCAGGATAAGGATGAGATTGCAATCTGTATCAATCATCACAGCTACATGGCAGGATAAGGATGAGATTGCAATCTGTATCAATCATCACAGCTACATGGCAGGATAAGGATGAGATTGCAATCTGTATCAATCATCACAGCTACATGGCAGGATAAGGATGAGATTGCAATCTGTATCAATCATCACAGCTACATGGCAGGATAAGGATGAGATTGCAATCCGTATCAATCATCACAGCTACATGGCAGGATAAGGATGAGATTGCAATCTGTATCAATCATCACAGCTACATGGCAGGATAAGGATGAGATTGCAGTCTGTATCAATCATCACAGCTACATGGCAGGATAAGGATGAGATTGCAGTCCGTATCAATCATCACAGCTACATGGCAGGATAAGGATGAGATTGCAATCCGTATCAATCATCACAGCTACATGGCAGGATAAGGATGAGATTGCAATCCGTATCAATCATCACAGCTACATGGCAGGATAAGGATGAGATTGCAATCCGTATCAATCATCACAGCTACATGGCAGGATAAGGATGAGATTGCAATCCGTATCAATCATCACAGCTACATGGCAGGATAAGGGGTTAGATTGCAATCCGTATCAATCATCACAGCTACATGGCAGGATAAGGATGAGATTGCAATCTGTATCAATCATCACAGCTACATGGCAGGATAAGGATGAGATTGCAATCTGTATCAATCATCACAGCTACATGGCAGGATAAGGATGAGATTGCAGTCCGTATCAATCATCACAGCTACATGGCAGGATAAGGATGAGATTGCAATCCGTATCAATCATCACAGCTACATGGCAGGATAAGGATGAGATTGCAATCCGTATCAATCATCACAGCTACATGGCAGGATAAGGATGAGATTGCAATCCGTATCAATCATCACAGCTACATGGCAGGATAAGGATGAGATTGCGATCCGTATCAATCATCACAGCTACATGGCAGGATAAGGGGTTAGATTGCAATCCGTATCAATCATCACAGCTACATGGCAGGATAAGGATGAGATTGCAATCTGTATCAATCATCACAGCTACATGGCAGGATAAGGATGAGATTGCAATCTGTATCAATCATCACAGCTACATGGCAGGATAAGGATGAGATTGCAGTCCGTATCAATCATCACAGCTACATGGCAGGATAAGGATGAGATTGCAATCCGTATCAATCATCACAGCTACATGGCAGGATAAGGATGAGATTGCAATCCGTATCAATCATCACAGCTACATGGCAGGATAAGGATGAGATTGCAATCCGTATCAATCATCACAGCTACATGGCAGGATAAGGATGAGATTGCAATCCGTATCAATCATCACAGCTACATGGCAGGATAAGGATGAGATTGCAATCCGTATCAATCATCACAGCTACATGGCAGGATAAGGATGAGATTGCAATCCGTATCAATCATCACAGCTACATGGCAGGATAAGGATGAGATTGCAATCCGTATCAATCATCACAGCTACATGGCAGAGTAAGGATGAGATTGCAATCCGTATCAATCATCACAGCTACATGGCAGGATAAGGATGAGATTGCAATCCGTATCAATCATCACAGCTACATGGCAGGATAAGGATGAGATTGCAATCCGTATCAATCATCACAGCTACATGGCAGGATAAGGATGAGATTGCAATCCGTATCAATCATCACAGCTACATGGCAGGATAAGGGGTTAGATTGCAGTCCGTATCAATCATCACAGCTACATGGCAGGATAAGGATGAGATTGCAATCCGTATCAATCATCACAGCTACATGGCAGGATAAGGGGTTAGATTGCAATCCGTATCAACCATCACAGCTACATGGCAGGATAAGGATGAGATTGCAATCCGTATCAATCATCACAGCTACATGGCAGGATAAGGGGTTAGATTGCAATCCGTATCAATCATCACAGCTACATGGCAGGATAAGGATGAGATTGAAATCCGTATCAATCATCACAGCTACATGGCAGGATAAGGGGTTAGATTGCAATCCGTATCAATCATCACAGCTACATGGCAGGATAAGGATGAGATTGCAATCCGTATTTATCATCACAGCTACATGGCAGGATAAGGATGAGATTGCAATCCGTATCAATCATCACAGCTACATGGCAGGATAAGGATGAGATGGCAATCCGTATCAATCATCACAGCTACATGGCAGGATAAGGGGTTAGATTGCAGTCCGTATCAATCATCACAGCTACATGGCAGGATAAGGATGAGATTGCAATCCGTATCAATCATCACAGCTACATGGCAGGATAAGGATGAGATTGCAATCCGTATCAATCATCACAGCTACATGGCAGGATAAGGGGTTAGATTGCAGTCCGTATCAATCATCACAGCTACATGGCAGGATAAGGATGAGATTGCAATCCGTATCAATCATCACAGCTACATGGCAGGATAAGGGGTTAGATTGCAATCCGTATCAACCATCACAGCTACATGGCAGGATAAGGATGAGATTGCAATCCGTATCAATCATCACAGCTACATGGCAGGATAAGGGGTTAGATTGCAATCCGTATCAACCATCACAGCTACATGGCAGGATAAGGATGAGATTGCAATCCGTATCAATCATCACAGCTACATGGCAGGATAAGGGGTTAGATTGCAATCCGTATCAACCATCACAGCTACATGGCAGGATAAGGATGAGATTGCAATCCGTATCAATCATCACAGCTACATGGCAGGATAAGGGGTTAGATTGCAATCCGTATCAATCATCACAGCTACATGGCAGGATAAGGATGAGATTGCAATCCGTATCAATCATCACAGCTACATGGCAGGATAAGGATGAGATTGCAATCCGTATCAATCATCACAGCTACATGGCAGGATAAGGATGAGATTGCAATCCGTATCAATCATCACAGCTACATGGCAGGATAAGGATGAGATTGCAGTCCGTATCAATCATTACAGCTACATGGCAGGATAAGGATGAGATTGCAGTCCGTATCAATCATCACAGCTACATGGCAGGATAAGGATGAGATTGCAATCCATATCAATCATCACAGCTACATGGCAGGATAAGGATGAGATTGCAATCCGTATCAATCATCACAGCTACATGGCAGGATAAGGATGAGATTGCAATCCGTATCAATCATCACAGCTACATGGCAGGATAAGGGGTTAGATTGCAATCCGTATCAACCATCACAGCTACATGGCAGGATAAGGATGAGATTGCAATCCGTATCAATCATCACAGCTACATGGCAGGATAAGGGGTTAGATTGCAATCCGTATCAACCATCACAGCTACATGGCAGGATAAGGATGAGATTGCAATCCGTATCAATCATCACAGCTACATGGCAGGATAAGGGGTTAGATTGCAATCCGTATCAACCATCACAGCTACATGGCAGGATAAGGATGAGATTGCAATCCGTATCAATCATCACAGCTACATGGCAGGATAAGGGGTTAGATTGCAATCCGTATCAATCATCACAGCTACATGGCAGGATAAGGATGAGATTGCAGTCCGTATCAATCATTACAGCTACATGGCAGGATAAGGATGAGATTGCAGTCCGTATCAATCATTACAGCTACATGGCAGGATAAGGATGAGATTGCAATCCGTATCAATCATTACAGCTACATGGCAGGATAAGGATGAGATTGCAATCCGTATCAATCATCACAGCTACATGGCAGGATATGGGTGAGATTGCAATCTGTATCAACCATCACAGCTACATGGCAGGATAAGGATGAGATTGCAATCCGTATCAATCATCACAGCTACATGGCAGGATAAGGGTGAGATTGCAATCCGTATCAACCATCACAGCTACATGGCAGGATAAGGATGAGATTGCAATCCGTATCAATCATCACAGCTACATGGCAGGATAAGGGTGAGATTGCAATCCGTATCAACCATCACAGCTACATGGAAGGATAAGGATGAGATTGCAATCCGTATCAACCATTACAGCTACATGGCAGGATAAGGATGAGATTGCAATCCGTATCAATCATCACAGCTACATGGCAGGATAAGGATGAGATTGCAGTCCGTATCAATAATTACAGCTACATGGCAGGATAAGGATGAGATTGCAGTCCGTATCAACCATTACAGCTACATGGCAAGATAAGGATGAGATTGCAGTCCGTATCAATCATTACAGCTACATGGCAGGATAAGGATGAGATTGCAGTCCGTATCAATCATTACAGCTACATGGCAGGATAAGGATGAGATTGCAGTCCGTATCAATCATTACAGCTACATGGCAAGATAAGGATGAGATTGCAGTCCGTATCAATCATTACAGCTACATGGCAGGATAAGGATGAGATTGCAATCCGTATCAATCATTACAGCTACATGGCAGGATAAGGATGAGATTGCAATCCGTATCAATCATCACAGCTACATGGCAGGATAAGGGTGAGATTGCAATCCGTATCAACCATCACAGCTACATGGCAGGATAAGGATGAGATTGCAATCCGTATCAATCATCACAGCTACATGGCAGGATAAGGGTGAGATTGCAATCCGTATCAACCATCACAGCTACATGGCAGGATAAGGATGAGATTGCAATCCGTATCAATCATCACAGCTACATGGCAGGATAAGGGTGAGATTGCAATCCGTATCAACCATCACAGCTACATGGAAGGATAAGGATGAGATTGCAATCCGTATCAACCATTACAGCTACATGGCAGGATAAGGATGAGATTGCAATCCGTATCAATCATCACAGCTACATGGCAGGATAAGGATGAGATTGCAGTCCGTATCAATCATTACAGCTACATGGCAGGATAAGGATGAGATTGCAGTCCGTATCAACCATTACAGCTACATGGCAAGATAACGATGAGATTGCAGTCCGTATCAATCATTACAGCTACATGGCAGGATAAGGATGAGATTGCAGTCCGTATCAATCATTACAGCTACATGGCAGGATAAGGATGAGATTGCAGTCCGTATCAATCATTACAGCTACATGGCAAGATAAGGATGAGATTGCAGTCCGTATCAATCATTACAGCTACATGGCAGGATAAGGATGAGATTGCAATCCGTATCAATCATTACAGCTACATGGCAGGATAAGGATGAGATTGCAATCCGTATCAATCATCACAGCTACATGGCAGGATAAGGGTGAGATCGCAATCCGTATCAACCATCACAGCTACATGGCAGGATAAGGATGAGATTGCAATCCGTATCAATCATCACAGCTACATGGCAGGATAAGGGTGAGATTGCAATCCGTATCAACCATCACAGCTACATGGCAGGATAAGGATGAGATTGCAACCCGTATCAATCATCACAGCTACATGGCAGGATAAGGGTGAGATTGCAATCCGTATCAACCATCACAGCTACATGGCAGGATAAGGATGAGATTGCAATCCGTATCAATCATCACAGCTACATGGCAGGATAAGGGTGAGATTGCAATCCGTATCAACCATTACAGCTACATGGCAGGATAAGGATGAGATTGCAATCCGTATCAATCATCACAGCTACATGGCAGGATAAGGATGAGATTGCAGTCCGTATCAATCATCACAGCTACATGGCAGGATAAGGATGAGATTGCAGTCCGTATCAATCATCACAGCTACATGGCAGGATAAGGATGAGATTGCAATCCGTATCAATCATCACAGCTACATGGCAGGATAAGGATGAGATTGCAATCCGTATCAATCATTACAGCTACATGGCAGGATAAGGATGAGATTGCAATCCGTATCAATCATCACAGCTACATGGCAGGATAAGGGTGAGATTGCAATCCGTATCAATCATCACAGCTACATGGCAGGATAAGGATGAGATTGCAATCCGTATCAATCATCACAGCTACATGGCAGGATAAGGGTGAGATTGCAATCCGTATCAACCATCACAGCTACATGGCAGGATAAGGATGAGATTGCAATCCGTATCAATCATCACAGCTACATGGCAGGATAAGGGTGAGATTGCAATCCGTATCAACCATCACAGCTACATGGCAGGATAAGGATGAGATTGCAATCCGTATCAACCATTACAGCTACATGGCAGGATAAGGATGAGATTGCAATCCGTATCAATCATCACAGCTACATGGCAGGATAAGGATGAGATTGCAGTCCGTATCAATCATCACAGCTACATGGCAGGATAAGGATGAGATTGCAGTCCGTATCAATCATCACAGCTACATGGCAGGATAAGGATGAGATTGCAATCCGTATCAATCATCACAGCTACATGGCAGGATAAGGATGAGATTGCAGTCCGTATCAATCATCACAGCTACATGGCAGGATAAGGATGAGATTGCAGTCCGTATCAATCATCACAGCTACATGGCAGGATAAGGATGAGATTGCAATCCGTATCAATCATCACAGCTACATGGCAGGATAAGGGTGAGATTGCAATCCGTATCAATCATTACAGCTACATGGCAGGATAAGGATGAGATTGCAGTCCGTATCAATCATTACAGCTACATGGCAGGATAAGGATGAGATTGCAGTCCGTATCAATCATCACAGCTACATGGCAGGATAAGGATGAGATTGCAATCCGTATCAATCATCACAGCTACATGGCAGGATAAGGATGAGATTGCAGTCCGTATCAATCATGCTTGTGCAGCCTTCTGCTGCCTTCAAAGTAGAGTGTGGGGTCTCAACAGGAGATAAAACAAGATTGAAGATATACATCTACTGCATCCATCTCTCTGACCAAATCAGAAACCACACTACCCATGCAGATACAACACCACCGGCATCACAGAGACTCTTCTTTTTTTTTTCTAGTTTGGTCACGTTCTTTGACGCCCTGAGGAGGAATTCATCCGCAAGTTGGTTGTCCCAATCACACCTGCCAGGGTTAACTGCTTTGACCCGTAACGCAGTGAACTCATTTAGAGCTTCCTAACACCCCCCCCCCCTTCCTGGGTGAATACAGTTACAGTTATACAGTACAATTAACAACAAAAATAAAATAAAAACAACCATGATAAGGATAATGGTCAAAACCATGTAAATAAGGTAAATGATAAAAAGCAGATGAGAAATAATTGTACCATTACTTCTTGCTCTTGCTCTCTCTTTCTCATATATATATATATATATATATATATATATATATATTACTAAGGAGTCACCACTTATCAAGGCCTAAAGGCCACTCGAGGATAAGGGTTAATGTGTGTCAGGTGGATGATTGGCAGTGATGGTGGAAGTATTTGAGAATTTGATTATTTAGGAGGATGGCTTAAGTATTTGTTTACATTGGACTTGAAAATGACAATGTTGTAGTTAGCTGGGGAGCAGACCTGCAGTCTTGAGAGTTCACAGATGTGTAGTTCTAGGAAAGAAACTTTGCTCATGGAATTTTCGTTTAGTTTTAGGCAGAGAGAGAGAGAGAGAGAGAGAGAGAGAGAGAGAGAGAGAGAGAGAGAAAGAAAAAAGGAAATTATTGACAGTGGTTGTAGCGAGACAAGTTTTTGTTGTAAATATTTTACAGGGAACCATAGATTGAAGCTCAGCCAAGCACCTGCCATGAAACTAATGATAGAGTAGAGAAAGACTAGCAACGTCTCCTGTGAGAAAGAGGTATTATGGAGGAGAAGAAGACATCACCCACTTGATTTCGAAGTCTGTTTTGTACTCTGTCAAAACAGGAACGGGTGATCTAAGCAGCACCTCCCCAGATGTGGCAACAGGACTCCATCTTAGGACGTATTTGACTCTTATACAAGTAGAGGATTACGTAAGGAGTGAGATACTTTCTGGAGCGGTAGAATGATCCAATCATTTTTCCAGCGACCTTGGCAATGTATTTGATGTAAGTCTTCCATTTCAGGTCAGGAGTGAAGGTCAGTCCCAGAAGTTTGTCAAAGCAGGAGACTTCCTCAAGACGAAAGCTATTTATTTCAATAGGGGCTAAGTGGGGGTCAGCGAGTTGGTGGTGAAAAGAGAGAAGCTTGGGTTTGAACGTATTAAAAGTAACCAGCCATCTTTTCCCCATTGCACCACCTGCTCAAGGTAGGAAAGGAGAGAATCAGAAAGTTCTTGGCCATTGTTGCTCTTCTAAGTGTTGCCATAGATGGTTGTGTGGTCTGCATAAATGTCGACGAATGATCTTAGAATATGGTTTGGGAGATCGTTGATGAAGATTAGGAAGATGGTTGGCCCAGAATGGATCCTTGAGACACACCAGTGTGGATACTATGAGTTTCAGACTAATGCTCATCGACAGCTACTTTTATGAACCTATCAGAGAGAAACGAGTTGATGGTTGAGAGGATGTTTCCAGATATTCTATAGCTAGCAAGCTTGTGAAGCAACCGTTTGTGCCAGAACCTATCAAAATCCTTTGATATGTCAAGGGCTATTGCTCTAGAAGCGAAGCACCCGTCAGTAGATTTATTGATCCTGTGTGATATTACAGTCAGCACATCAGTTGTTGATCACGCAGGACGAAAACCATATTGCTTGTCACTGAGTAGATTGACAACTTCACGATTTATCAGATTCAAGCAATTTACTCATGACGCACAGGAACTAATTGGTCTGTACTGGGATGCAGAGGACCGATCTCTAGTATTTTTAAATACTGGGCAGACTGACAAAGTTTTCCAAGTTAGATGGGAAGAATTTCTCCTTTAAGCAACGTTTGAACAGCTTTGTAAGAATGGGAGCTAGTTCAGATTGCAGCTTTTTTTTTTAAGCACTATGATTGGAATGTTACAAGGTGAGTTGCTTTACTGGCATCTAATATATAAAGTTATCTTGACCAATTTTCAGAGTTTGTTATGAATAGCAATATATCTGATAAATTGATATTTGATTCTGACTAGCCAATTTTGCTTTTTGTCCCTGTGACCATGTTCTTGTTTTATACACAGCTAAAATGTCACTTTTTTAAAAAATTTAAACCACATAAAATCAGTAACTGAAATTCATTGTTTTAATCACTGCAGGCCATGATTTCTTCAGGTATTTTCGGCGAATGGTCTTAAACCTACTTCGAACTTTGTCTAAGAGAATATTGGCCTGTGGTGCCAAGTTGTAAATATATCTGTCAGCTGCATTTTTTTTAGATTTACTATTTAAAATTTTCTTTCTAAAAATGATAGGATCTCAACCTATATGTTCTTTTTATTAATATTAATTAAAAATAAAATGAATAGAAAAAAAGAATTTGGCTGTTAATCAATTTCTAAGGCATTATTTATTTGGGATGCTAAACTCGTACACAACAAAAAGCCTCTTTCTTTTTTTAGGATAAATTTCTATAAGAAATAGAGGGATGAGGGAGATACGTAGAGAGATTGGATCAGTTAAAATTAGTCCAGAAATGTCTCCTTTTCTTTGAAATTTGTTTATCACTGACTATTGGTCCGTTTGACATGCCTGGGTTTACCGCTTTTTGCGATGTGTCCTAGCAACTCGCTTAGATGCCCTGATTACTATTTTTCATGTTCGCTAATGGGAAAATACATTGCATTAATTTGTTTCTTCTTTTGTAATAATATTACTCGAACAAATTCTTATGTATTTGGGAAAATTTCACATTCTTTCCATGTAACCAAACCAACAAAGTTCCCTGTTCTGCATCCATATCCCTATACTGTCCAGATTTAATTTACCTTTGTGGTTATCAGATCTAAGTCTGATTACACATCTATCGTATCATTCTTATATCATTTCTCTTCATGCAACACATGTCCTCAACCCTCACTGGCCACGTTTCACTTCCATATATCATCACACTGCATACATATGCCTGCCAGACTCTTCCCTTGGTCGACATTAGTAATGGCAGAAGTTCCCTGAACTAACTCCATTTACTCCAAACTTTTGCAATCACACCAACACTAGCTCCTTCTCGTGCTTTAATCGTATCACCAATAGCTTTAATGGTATCACCAATAGCTTTAATGGTATCACCAATAGCTTTAATGGTATCACCAATAGCTTTAATCGTATCACCAATAGCTTTAATCGTATCACCAATAGCTTTAATCGTATCACCAATAGCTTTACAATCCAAATACGCTTTCCCCACTGGGTTTTTATCCATCTCTACACAAGAAGTTTGTTCCAATCCAGAGTGATCCTTTTGGGGAGCTGGATTTTTACCACATTAAAACTCGACTTTGTGTCTAACTCTGCCCTCGTGAAGAGGCAAGTAAATAGGAAATTATTATTTCAAAATCTCTTTTCCCTAATCTGAAAACATGATGTGCTTAACCTATCACAACTTAGGATTTCTCAACACCCACCTCCACCATACTCTCTAATATAGTATATATATATATATATATATATATATATATATATATATATATATATATATATATATATATCTTTATGAAGTTATATATATTTATATGTGCAAGATTCACTCCTAAACTAATAAACCTATGATTATGGATTTTGGAACACAGCTGCTAGGCATAAGGGGTCCAAATGGGATATATATTTAGTTTTATACAAAGTGGGTAAAAAGGGGGTTTAAGCCCCTTGTAGAAATTCAGATACATCCGATTTTTGTGAAATTTTAACAATAGGTATTAGTCATCAATTCACCAAATTTCAATTTCTTTGGAATATTTTAAAGAGATTTTAGGGAGCATAATATGGGCATAGCCTGTCACTTGAAAATTTAAATATATTAGATTTGCATTGAATTTGATCCATAATCATTAGATCCTAATGAAGCAAAATTCCCTGAATTTCAATTTCTTCTTTAAATCCCTTAAGCTTAAAAGCTTAAGCTTTAATCTTTAAATATTTTCTAGAATCAAAATCATCTAATGGATTTTGATCAAAATTGGAATAAGGAATCTAAACATATCTTGATTTTAATCTTCGTAAGATGACATAAAAATGGTGCAAAACTGTTCTGTTCGGAATATTAATTTTACCCGTCTTAGGACGGGTATTCTTCTCTCTCTCTCTCTCTCTCTCTCTATCTATCTATATATATATATATATATATATATATATATATATATATATATATATATATATATACTAGTAGAATACCCGTCCCAGCACGGGTATAAGCAATGCATATAGCATTAGTTTTAAATTTTATGTTTTTTTTCTTTGGCGAATATAAAACAGTTTGGGTGGCAGCCCCTAAATGGTAAAGCTTACAAAAAAAAAAGATAATAATATGCCTACGTTACTCACCCTGTTACCTAGAATATATATTCCATAATTCATAATGACAAGTTCAATAGTTTAGGATTTTACCAAGCACATACATATTGATGCTCACGTGCATGTATCAATCCTGTTAAATATGTATTACTTAATATAACTTAAAATTTGATGGAGATCAATTCTATTTTTTGCATCTGTCTTATTTTAAAAGCTTTTTGAGGGTTTGGGTGGGCACACCTCGTAAATGGTAAAGTTTAAAAATAAAAAAATATTGTGCCCATGTTACTCACCTAGAATATATATTCCAAAATTCATAATGATCCATTCATTAGTTTAGATTATGCTGTACATAGAAATATACATATACGGCATAAAATCAAGTTGACAGCCCGGTTCCCATTAGATGACTGAACTTAAGTGATGTTGAGCCTGATCAGTACGAGATGGGTGACCATTTGGGAATCCCAAGCACTGTATGTGGATGTGGACACCTAGCTATGGTCAAATAGCTTTGCCAACCCGCAGTGCCTAGTGTGGCGACTATGGAAAAAAACCCTGAATGATTGTCACCAATAAGGTGGACAGAAACCATGGAGGGGTTCCTCTTCCAGGAGTGATCAAAAACCCTGATGGTGATAGTGGTAATGATATATATATATATATATATATATATATATATATATATACACGCACATACCTAACTTTATATATAGAGAGATATATTAAAGGAATTTAAATAGAATTTGTTTTGAGAAAAACATGCATATTTTACCTGAAAATATGGACTTCTCCATTTTTTACTTTATTCTTTTACTTCCTTTTTATTTTATTTTTTCACTTTTTTTTCTCTTCCCTTTCCTTCTTCCATTCATTGCCGAGAAATATTTTTTACAAAATGGCCCCATGTCAGTGGAGAATCTCTATATATCATTTTCACTATAAAAAGACTAAATATGACTCATTATCCATGCTGTTCTGTAATAAAAACCAGGGTTTACCTGACCTTCCCATTCCCCCTCACACCATTGGGCAAGACCCTCCTTCAATCATCACTTCCTTCCACACACCCATTTGTCTATCATTTTAGACTACTCTCTTGTGTCAACCAATTGATTGAGCCTGCTAATCAAATAAAGTCAATTTTAATAACTTAAATATTTTTTTTCAAAAACAGAAAAGAAAAAAAGAAATAGCTATATTTTCTGCCATCTTGTTTGTCCATACAGAATTCCCATAAACGAGTTTGTGTAATGAACATTTGGAAATTAGATTAAGGATTTAATAAAATTTTCAGTAAAATATTAATTTCAGTTTCATGAAACCATCACACACGGCCTTCAAATGATTTCATAAAGTTTGTTACAGCTTTAAATTTTTGATTAAATATGATTTATAAAATGAAGAATTCAGAGAAATTTGAGTTGATTGTTTCATCATCATATTCGGTTGAACATCTGTTTTACATGCTGGCATGTGTTGGACGGCTTTTATCTCTTACCAGGTCTTTATTTATCCCTCTTTCGCTCAAATCCATCCTTATCACTTCCATGTTTTCCTTGATCTTCTCCTGTGAACTGAACCTGCTACCTCCACTGTTCTACGTCTACTAACCCAAGAATTCCTATCCATTCTTTCAACGTGACCATACCATCAAAGTCTACTCTTCTGCACACATCTTCCTATGCTGTCCAGATTTGATCTTTGATAAAATGATTTCCCACAGGATTTGAACAAAGTCATTTGATTCTGGTCTGAAATGTTGAAATTGTTTACACAACTTTTTTTATATCATCATCAGCAGCATTATCATCATTATCGGTATAACGTCTGTTTTACATGTTGGCATATGTTGGACTGCTTTTAGAAATTGACTTCCAAACTAGTCTATCTCTGACCAGGTCTTTGTTTATCCCTCTTTCTCTCATCCATCCGTATCACTTCCTCCCATGTGTTTCACTTGCCTTCCCCTGCCAACTGACCCTGCTACCTCAACTGTTCTACATCTACTCACCCAAGAACTCCCATCCATTCTTTCAACATGACCATACCAACAGAGTCTACTGTTCTGTACACATCTCCCTATACTGTCTAGATTTACAATATTTTACAATATATAACCGAATATATAAGCATATTTTGCAATATAAAACTTAGTAAATCACCCTATTTTCCAGTTTAATATAACTTAAAATATAACCATAGTTTCCCGTACTTAACCCTATTTTCCAATATAAAACCTTGCACATAACCCTATTGTCTCGTATATCAGCCTCCATAAAAAGCGTAAATGCCTGAGGACAGAATTTCCCAGAAAGGAAAGTTTCCCACCTTCAATTGTGAAGAAGTCTAACGATATGCAAGCATTATTTTGTAGACGTAACAGAGCTGATACAATTATTTAAGTTAAAACTCAATGCACATGTGCCAACATTACAGCGGGTTTTATGCTCCAAAGAGACAATGGACTGATGCTGCTATGCCAACATGTAAAACAGACGTTATATTGTTCTTATCTTAATTATTTTAAAGTAACCATTTCAATGGAATAATCTAGGGGCTTGAAACCCGGTGTAATGTTGGAACACGTAGGTTAGGTTGTAACTTAATGAAATATATATTTAGATTTTCTTTATGTACGGTTTATGTAATATGTATGCCAGAGAGGTGCACAGCCAACAGGACTCATTGATCTTATAACCATTAAGTATCAGTGGCTATTCTTGTTAGAAATGTTTTCTCCTCCTTAATTGCATCTTATCGCCCTCTTCCCTCCATCACAAATAGAGACAGATGGTTATACCCCACCGACACCACCAAAAGAAAAAAAACAACCTGTGTTCTGTCTGTTTGGCTGTCTGCAATTCATGTTGTTATTTTGCCTCTGCCCTAGACTATGGGGGTCTCCTTCTCTCCACCATCTTTCTTTCATTATTTGATTTCCCATTGACAGCTTAAATAGAAGAGAGTGGAGAAAAAGATGAGGATGGAGAGAATAAAGCAGGGTTTTTTCTTCAGCCTCAGCGTTAAACCTCTCTTTATGCCCACCCACCCTACTTCTTTTCAAACACACACACATTCTGTCCCCCACCGCCACGGGATTTTGTGTGAGCAACCCAGATAAGGCAATCAAATTACCTTTTGTTTTGTGAACATGCCAGAACATGTCCTCACCCCAGGGTTATTTGATCAATACTTTGCCGGCAGTCATCGAAGGAGAAGGACTCGTTTTTTTTGTTTCATTCTTTTCTGCTTCTCTTCTTAATCTTGTCGATTTTGACTTCTTTAAAGACTTTTTCCCTTTAAATATTTTTTATACACTTCATTGCTTCTATTTTATTCCTTAACTTCTTTTTTTCTTTATTTTATCTTCTTTTCTGTTATCTTTTTCTCTTGCAGATTAAAAAAAACTTTAAACTGAACATTATTTGTTTATTTTAAAAGATTTTTTTCTTTAAAAATTTTCTTATTCTTTTCTATAATATCCTCTTCTTTCTCCTTCTTTTCCTCCAATCTCTTTTTCCCAGATGAGTTTTTTTGTTTTAACTTTTTATAAAGCAGTCATTGAAATATTTTGAAAATTCAAAATTTAAAACCTAGAATCAGTAATTTTAAAGAATCACTCCTATCTTCAATTGGGTGTTTCTTTGTTTTTTTTTTGCTGAGGGGAAACCTCCTTGAATTTTTGTTTTTGTTTTGGGTAATTACATGTGAACACCCTGAAAAACTGTACAGAGAAAAAAATCCCTTAACCATTAATGCTCTCTCAGACCAACAGAGACCAAAACAATCCCCTCCACTCGTTTTGCTGCAACATATATATATATATATATATATATATATATATATATATATATATATATATATATATATATATATATATCTTCTACTCTGTGGTATGCCACACAGCGATACCACTTGAGAATTATCAGCTGTTTAATCTATAGATGTAAAATCCCACTAGTCAGGGTGATAATTATCTGGAATGGACATTAATTCTGTAGAATTTCAAGTGTTTGCTTTCTCAGCATGAACCTTTGTCTAAAACAGGGGTTTTCAACCTGTGGGTCGTAACCCCCATAGGGGGCACAAACCTTTTTTTTGTGATGTATTTTATTAGACTTAGGTCTAAGATAACATTTTTGTTGAATATGTGAGATAGAATAAGAATTAATAATTAAGTTTACTTTGCGTATTTTGGTCCCTTTGCACACGAAAGTCTCCCATTCGTAGGTAAAATGTTTTATTTCTCTATGGGGACTTTACAGACTTTGCTGTACTTTTGGAGTACTCTATGGAATACAATATTTTAGAAATTGAATCCTTACTATAGAATGACGTTAGTTCCATTCTTGGAATGTCCTGTCCAAGGATAGGTTATTTATTGAATAAAGTTTTTTTAAAAATACATCTTCTAATATTTTATTTATGTATCCAGTATGTAGCCAACAGTGGTGACACCAAGGGGAATTATGTGAAGACGTATGCCCTCTCTCAGGAGGTTTTGTTCAACAGATGGTTTCATATTATTTTTAATTATGCTTGTTTTCTGCTGCATGTACACAGCTATGTTTGGATTGACTATTTTTAAATGGGTCGTCAGGTTATATTGGTTGCTCATAAGGGGTTGCAGATCATATTGGTTGCTTATAAAGGGGTCGCAGTCTGAAAAAGGTTTAAAACCACTGGTCTAAAAGAAGCAATTACTTTTCCAAATGAAGAAATCAAATTTTGGATGGTCAAACCCGAGGCAGATATTTTTCCCATCACTGGTCTGTCGTCTGCAGCATGCAACTATGCACCCGACGAAATATGCAGCATTGTGCATGTTTACAAAAGTATAAGTGAAATATTTATTTTTAGCTTTATCTAATATGACCTGACGTTGCTCGGGAGTGAATGAGGATCACTACTATGTACTTTTTCACTATGCTCATAACACGATATTACTTTCTGTGTTTATATTGTCCCTTCTTCCATTTCACCCCCTAATATAGTCAGAAGAAGCTGAAATGTCAGAAAACTTTCTGAATTAGTGTCATGCATATGGTTTAAATTTCATTAAAATCGGATGTAGGTATTTGCAGTTTTAAGGGGGTTCTATCCCCATGGATCACTTAGAGATGTGGGGCACATAGATATTAGATACATAGAGGGTAACGTAGAGATTTGGGACTACTTCCATTGTCTTCCCTGGAGAATTTCGTACATGATATAAATTTCATCAAAATAGGATATACTTGAAGTTTTAAAGGAGGTTTGGCTCCCATAGCTCCCTTAGGTTAAAAGGACATTTTGAGATTCGGGACCACTTTCATTGTCTAAAAATTTTGCCCTGTGTTTCTTCCCCTACAACTTTTATTTTATTTTTTCAAATTTTAAATCTTGGCCTTTGCCAACTTATCTATCCCAGCGACTTCCTCTGATGATAAGATTTTGATCTTTGAAAAGCCTGGCTTAAGGAAAATTTAACTTGAATAAATTGCCTTTTTTGCGGAATATACCTTGCTCTGAACAATTGAATTGAATTATGATTTGGCTTTTGCTTCTCTGATTCCTTTCCATTCTTCTTCATATATATATATATATATATTTATATATATATATAAGAGACTCACACAGTATATTACCTTCTTTAATATTAAGACTCGGATGAACTTGTCATTCTGATGGGAGTAATGCAGCTTTCATTTTGGTTGAACTTTGAATTGAAATTAAGTAAAAAAAAATATTTGTCGAGTTGTATTTTCAAACTTAAAAAATATATAGTTATTGTGAGTATTTATTCATAGTGGTTAATCCTATGAATCTACTGTGTTGTAATATGTATAATAGTACTCACTAACAAGCAGAGCTTTATTTTAGTATAGATTCTATTTATACAAACTTTTTTGCTGCACATGTGCAGACATGTTTCGGCTTATGCTTTTTTCAAGGCAGAAGATTTGTCAAGACAAACTGATAGTGCTTAAGACGAAAAAAACAAACCTTATAGTTGAAACATGTCTGCACATATGTATCCAAAATGTTTGTATAAATAAAATCTATACTAATTATATATATATACTAGCTCATAATAATGTGACTTTGAAACTACTGTGTAGCAAAGTCGTTTTTCTATTGTGTTCCCTTATCAAATCTGTATTTAATTTCAGATTGGCAGCTTAGTTGTTAAAAATGGAAAATGAAGCTGATAGAAAAGATTAAGAATTTAAGATAATTATTACTAACTGAAGCGGCACTTCAATTAAGAAAAAAACACTGCTGAATGTGACTTAAGTTTTCTAATTTTCTTTCAGAGGATGGGGGGGGGGGGTATTTACTTAGATTTCAGCTCTGGTATTCACTACCCCAAAAAATGGATCCAAGTTCCGTCAAAGTGAAAACTGCATGACTCCTATCAGAATGCAAAGTTCACCAGAATCTTAAATGGACTCAGATGACTCATTAAAGATTTTCTTTTTATTCATAGGGAAAACAAAAGTCTATTAATATATTAGGTACGTGCAAAAATCAATGGCCGATCCCCAAAATGTAAAAACTTTTGACCCTCCCTTCACCAAAATTCAGGAAATCAACCAATTTTAATGAAATTTTCAATATTTATTAGTCAACAATCACGGAATATAATGAAACCATTTTTTGAAATCTTAACCAAGAAAATAATATAATTGCATAAAGTATTTCATGTGATTTTAATGATTAGAGTTTTTCGGAAAATATAAAATGCGACATAATTATATTTCCCTTTCATACATGACCGTGTCATCATCAGCGTAAGAAATCTTTTTTATAATCTTGAAAATAAACAAAAACTTGAAATATTTGAGAATCAGAATCATAATGAAAAAAAGAATTTAAACAATTGGATAATTTCTACTAACGATTGAATTGGAGAGGTATGGTGGCCCTGTTATGTAATAATCAGGAGGGAGTAGACTTTCCACCACCACTCAATCATGCTACCGCCCTCAAAATTCTATTTTTAGAGATTCATCGATTTCGTTAATTTCACAATTCATCGTCAATTACTTAAAAAGATAAAACGTAAGTTTGTTTTTGTCATTTTGTCATTAATAAATATTATTTAAAAACTTTAAAACAATTTAATTGTTACAATTATTTATTAATACATTTTAAATATGACATTTTCTTTTAAAATTGAATTCTATTTATTTATTAATAAATAATTGTTAATGTTTTAAATTTTTCAATGGATATTCTCAGTGTAGTCATTGACTTTAATTTACTTTTTCATACTTTAAATAAAAAAATACTCTTTTAGCTTTATTTTAAAAGAATTAATGTAATTTGAAATTACATTAATTCTTTAAACATTAAATCGAGTAATGTAATTGTTCAAGCTTTTAATCAATCATCATGTAACAATAATTGATAAATTTGATGCAACAATTTTTAACAACATTTAAACAAAGTTATTTCAAATTCTAAGGAAAAACATTGGTAAACGATTTCTTTAGCTATTTTTTAAAGAGATGCCGTTTTTTTTCAACTACATGTGCAAAATAAAAGTGATCTTTTGTGATTATACTAAATAATGGATACGTCACCTGGTTGGTATTGACATGGTTAGGGTAGGTTTAGCATAAGGTTTAGGGTTAGCGTTAGCTTGGGTCCTAATCTGCATCAGTACATGAAATTAGAAATAAGAGAAAATTATTACAAAACCTTCTGTTCAAAATAATAATAAAATGGGAAACTGGGAAATTCCATACCTGTCAATTTAATGCAGACATTTTTTTCATAACCTTAAAAAATAAAGAAATTAAGATCTAATAATTTTTCAATTTCTATAAAGTATTACACAAACAGAACTTTCATATAAAAATTTAAAACAATAAAAATAAATATTACTGCATTTCGAGTCTTCCATACTTTGAGATTTGGTTGCCATATTTTGTTTAGTTACACAAAACAGCGAATCTATGCCTGGAACGTAACGTTCACTTTTTCTTTGGAATAATTCAGCAATTTTTAGTAAAAAATGAAGGTCCATTTTTTAAAATTCACTCTTAAGACTTTAATTTAATAATTATCTTTGAAACAGTTCCAGAAAACTGATATTTCTCTTTCCAGCAAATTTTAAACATGTTTTATTGAATCTGCAGTTTTAACTGATATTTTGCTTTTTTTTTAGTCGTTTTGATAACATTTTTCATTGAAAATTTTTTTTTCACACATAAATATACATTTGTTGCCTTTTAGATATTAACTTAATGCTTTTATCTTTCAAACGCAAATCAAAAGTTAAACGAAAACTACTTTAAAAATTAAGAAAAGACACTTTTAAGAACTATAGTCAGTACAAGCAGTGGCCATTTTTGCACGTACCTATAATATATAAATATTAAAGAATGTACTGTTAATAATTTACTCTTATTAGTCACCTTGTCGTAAGAATGTTGATTTGAAAACCGTTCGGTCCATTATTAATTGACTGACACCAACTTGCAAAGTTAAATTAAATTTTGTGTATACATATGTGCGTCTCTCTCTCTCTCTCTCTCATATACAGAGGATGAGACTTGCAGCTCAAACCTCAAACTCTAATCACCATTGACTGTGTTCCAATGTTCTAGCTTCCTCGGCCAGAGAATCAGCTGCATGATGGATAAAAATATATCATTTATTTACGATACTAAGCTTCAAAGAGGATTCAATTCAAGGGAGATGAATCTTGTGTATATCAAACCAGAAACCTTTTTCTATATCAGAGTGCTCTCTCTCCAAGGGGAGCAAATATATATTAT
>OY744527.1:138389509-138392009 GCA_963556195.1 Sepiola atlantica | reverse complement strand
TACGAGCAAGCGCCATTTTGTATTTGCACGTTTGTGTTAAAAAAATATTGATTTCTACTAAATAGCAGTTGGAACGGTTTAAAAATACAAACAAATATCACAGGTCAGTTTTAAATTAACTTTTATCGACGACAGTTACTTTTATTTGTGGTATATTTGTTTTTTTGAGCGTTTTCAGCGTACTGATCATTCTGAAAGATACCCACATGTATTTGTTGCACATTTGTTTTTTAATCCTTTTTTCGTTCTGTTGATTATAGTAAAAGATTCCCGAAAAGTTTATATTTAAAGATAAGATTTATAATACTTTAATCTTCTTAATGCACTCTCATTATTAAAAATGGGTTACACGTTATTTCCTACGCTATCTGGTACGGAAGTGGTTGATCATTACATTTTATGTTAAATTTATATAGGAAAGTGATCCTCCACACTAAAGTCTAAAATATTGAGGGGTTTTTTAATTCCTTTTTTTGCGGGTATTTTACCAGACTGTTTAAATGTAGTCGCCTAAAAAAGTAGAATTTCATTTTTGTTTTTTGCTAAAATTAAAATACGATGGATTAAACTAAATGATCCAGTAATACCAAGTTTTCTTATTAAAAACAATGTTAGAACAAATAAAAGAAGTGCATTTATTTTTTAGAAAGTCTCGGTTTTATCGTAAAGAAGAACACCTCACAAAATAATGAATTTATAAAAAATCAGTAGAAAATATTTTACGGCGTCGAAAGTATAAAATTTACCAATATACAGATAGGCATTTAAAAGATGTTGATAGATGTATTGTAAAATTTTAGTTAACTTACAGTTTCTGGACGAAAAAATATTTTCGTCGGTGTAGCAGGAGAGGAGACACTTGCGAAGATACTACACTTTGAACAGCAGACAAAAACACAGTTCTATTTTCAAGAGTTAAAACGATATGTAGTATTATTTCGTTTGGTGAGGAATAATATATAATGGGTAGGAGTCAAATGTTATGAAAACAAAAATTTCTTTAGTTATTATTACTCTTAAAGATTTTTTTAATACCTTTATTTGAAAAAGAAGAAGAAGAAGAAGAGCAGTAAGATTTAGTACAAAAATAAATTGTCTGTAAATTAAAAGAAAAATTGGCTTATTTATTCAATCTGCAATAAAACATCTTTTTCATAAATACAAAAAAGTCAAATCTATAAGAAAACAACTTCAAAGAATCTATAGACTCGCTGGCTCATTTGAAGACATTCTCCGCCAAAGTGCCTACTGCGATATCAAAAATGTAACATGTCCACGCGAAAATTTACAAAGAACTTAAAATGTTCTCTTTTCATGTGTAACTCTCTCCCTGCCCCTCTCTCCCTGCCCCCCCCTCTCTCTCTCTCTATCTCTCTCTCTCATATACATTTACGATATACATAAAAATTACTCAAAGATGTTAGCTGAAACTATTTTTTCTTTTCCTTTTTACTGCTGAATAAAAAACTAATGTTTTTAAAAAATCAAATAATTTTGGAGCGAGGAGCGCAGAGCGATAAAACCACCGCTGTTTAGTCCCAAATGGAGTTACTCCCGCTGAATATAAAATGAGCCCTCTTCTCCTTCGCTCCAGCAAAAAGGAGCGCGCTCCTTTTTGAAGGGCTCCGTAAAGCCCTGTATATATATATATATGTGAATATGCATATATATGTGTATATGTATGTATATATATGTGTATATGTATGTATATATGTATGTGTATACACACATATATATATATATGTGTATATATATATATGTGTATATGTATATATATATGTGTGTATATGTATATGCTATATATATATGTGTATATGTATATATATATGTGTGTATATGTATATGCTATATATATATATATATATATATATATATATGTATATATATGTGTGTATATGTATATGCTATATATATATATATATATATATATGTATATATATATGTGTGTATATGTATATGCTATATATATATACATATATATATGCATATATATATATGTATGTGTGTATATGCATATACATATATATGTATGTATGTATATGCATATACATATATATGTATGTGTGTATATGTATATGCATATACATATATATGTATGTGTGTATATGTATATATATATGTATGTGTGTATATGTATATGCTATATATATATGATATATATATATATGTATATGCATATGTGTATGTATGTGTGTATATGTATATGTATATGCTATATATATACATATATATATGTATATGCATATATATATGTATATGCTATATATATATATATATGCATATATATATGTATATGCTATATATATATGCATATATATATGTATATGCTATATATATATGCATATATATATGTATATGCTATATATATATATATATATATGCTATATATATATATGTATATGCTATATATATATGTATATGATATATACATATATATATATATGTGTGTGTGTGTGTATATTCATATATATATATGCGTATATGCATGTATATATATGTG
>OY744527.1:138369509-138384509 GCA_963556195.1 Sepiola atlantica | reverse complement strand
CGTCTTCTCATCTATCCTTCACACATTATTACCTTTTATGGTAATTAAACTCCTATATTTTTAACTGTTCATCTGCGTTTGTCCTCTCTTCTTTGTCATTGCCGTTTACCTTCTTGTCTGTGTCTCCTTTCATCAACAATCGACCCTGCAACAATATAAACGTTCACGCCTTCCGTATCAACCCAGATACTATCGTATGCTCAGTCGGGCCTCTGCTATCCTTGTGGGTTGATATGCTGTCGCTGCTGTTATGTTGTTGGTTGTAACGGTGACAGCTATCGATGATCTTCGGCGTCTTTGTCAGCGAGATCAGACTCAACCTCCCACGCTGTGATTTGTCTAGTAGGGAAGTATGTCTCGCATCTTTTTGGGAAGCACCGACTGGATGAGGTGTTTATATGTAAAAAAAAAATACAATACACATGAAATCAACAAAGTCCACGCAACAACGCTCTTGTCATATAAAAATATATTCTCGTATTTACAGGAAGCTTGAATGAGAAGTAATGTCTATGGTTTTGGATACTGGGTGAAAATCATCCATTAACTCAATTCCCGACTTTTTCTTCTGCAATGGGATTTATCAACATGAACAGTCGTCTAGTCCAGTTTAGAGACCATATCACGCAAAGAGAAGGAGGGGGTGCTTTACAGCCTGGTTGGCTGCCTTTTAGCTCAAACTGTTGTAAAAATTTGTGTAAAAACTCTTAAATTCGCTCTGTGCATTTGCTTTTATAAACAAGCAGGGTTACTTGGCTACACCCGGAATAAATCCTTTTATTATGGCTATCTCCAGCCTTGGTTTGAATTTCATTGGAACGTTTCCATGGACTGGGTACTTCGATTAGATATTGGTGACACATGTCTGCAATTTTCGCTTTTAACAGTTTTTCCTATCCGTAGACGAAACGATAGTGTTATATTTCTCCAAATCCTTTCATAACCCGTGTGAATTGGTGATTTCTTGTTTCCTCAGTACATTTCCCCAAATATACACTAGTATATGTAATCACCCCAATTTCTTCGTACATTGTCACCCACCAACACTAGACGATTGATCAGCGATGATTACGAAGATATGCAATATGCAACACCAACACTGTCTATACAATCCATTCATTATATCATAAAAAGCTTCATCTGAAAGCTCCCAATACTGTCCATTCTTTATACTATTATAACACAATCGGTCAGTATTATTAGTAAAACTATTTACACCCATTACATTGTAGACATGCTCCGACAACTTGTTCCAATACTTAATTAATCTCTCTCTAAAGTAATCTGTCGGTTTTATTGGGGTGAGTGATGAAGTTGCTTTTTGTTCTTTGTGAAATATTAAAAAGGAATTTGTTGTTATATCCATTTAAATTTTGGCTTGAAGAAAGAAAATTCTAAATCGAATATTTAATGGCACCGACATTACCATTTTGTTTTATTTTTCTGTTAAGCAGCAGTTCAACTTTTTTTCTCCTGGTTATGTAATGCTTACACAAAATGCTTCATTTGGAAACTTTAATTGAACACGAGTTGCTGTTTTACTCATAACGGGTGGGGGGGGGGGGCATATTGCCAGTTCCCAAGTTTCTTAACAATATTAGTCTGTAAATGACAACAAAAGATCTGCTAGAATTTGAAATCACTGATTCCATTGTCAGTAGCAGTATCCATTTGGCTAAACATGCGCTCCTGAAATTGGTCATTTAATGCCGAACTGCAAGATCAATTGTAAGCGATTACGCAAACATAATTTTCTATTTTACCTGTAGCTGACGGGAGTGGGGATTCAGGCCTTTCTCAACAGTATTAGTGTGTAAAAGGTCACTCAAGATCTGATAGGATTTGAATTCTGCATAGCCAATTTCATAGACTGCAATGGCATCCATTCAGCCAATGATGCATTATAAAAAGTGAAGAACTGAAAATCTGTTTGTTTTGGTTCTCACGGTATTAAAACAAGTATTGGCTCATTTTTTTTATTTCAAGTTTGGTTTATGGCATATCAACCTTTTGGGGGTTATTTCAAGGAAAAGGCAAGGGTGTTTAGTTTTAATAAATGCATACAGGCAACTGGTATTAAAAAATAAAATTGAAACATAACTTCTGTATCCAAAACAAATTTTCGACTTAACTACCTTTAAAAGAAATACAGACTTGCTAAAAACACTGAATCTTCAGAAATACTCAAAAAAATTGAAGCTGATCAAAAGAAAAGACACCTCCGTCCTCGACTGCTGATATTTGATTTTCGCTTTTATCGGAAAGAACTAAACAATCCCCCTATGTGAAGATTTAAAAAAAAAATAAAAGTGTCAGGGTTTTTTGCCATTGAAACTTCTTGATTTTATTTTCTCTTTTTTACCCTTCTTTTTTCATACTTTTCTTTTCAATTGCCATTTCGCTTTTTCTCTCTCTTTGCCTTTTCCAGCTTTTTTCCATTTCCATCTCTTTACCTTTTCTCTCTCTTTGTCTTTTCCTTTTTTTCTACCTCTATCTTTAGTTTTCTTTTCTTCTTACTAACATTTTTTCTTTTTTTTTTCTTTTTACCTTTTCCAGGATAGAAATTGTCAATTTCCCATCTTATATTTGTCTTCCATTCTTTATTTCCCAGGACATATTTGACTGTCAACACAAGATCCAACACCACCACCAACAATAATTCTTCTTTTATTACTTTTATCCAACTTAATCTTTTTCCTTCTTCTGCATTTATTATCGAAGTGATTTTATTTTTCTATCCGTGTTTTGTTTAATCCTTTCTCAAGGTTTGCATGGATTCATGGCCAGACATGTATCCATTTTCCTTTTTATCTCCGTCTTTATTCGTTCACACAATTCACATGGAAGAAGCATTTTTTTTATTTCTTACGTTTTTCATAGATTTTCTTTTCTAAAGAGTTCCATTTTTTCTTTTTTTCATTTTTTTTTTCTTCATTTTTTTTTAGTATAAAATAAAACCTCTTTCTCACTGCGGAAAAGTGTACACATGACATATAAATGCATGTAGATATTAAATTCTTCATGTTTTAAACAATATTACACTGTTCCATCGTTAAGCGTTCACAGGCCCACCCAAAATTTAAGATATGAGGCCACCACTAGGAAACTACTCTTTATAAAGAAATCAATGCTAAGTAAGGTTTTAATATGTTGTTACTGCATAATTTTTCTGATATTTTAAGTCAGGGGACAAAAAAATAAAATGAAAGAGGCCTCCAGAGTGCTACTGAAAGAATCCTTTTCAGGTTTCAGCACCAGCTCTGATTATACCTATGAAGATATGAGTGAGTTTAAAACATGAAATTAAATTTTAGACAAAATGGAATAGTATATGAGCATGGAAACGGACTAGTAAACATAATAACACAGACATCGCTAAATCTAACTGATATTTCGGTCAATACAAACGACCTTATACAAACATAAACCTATCTTCCTCCTACTCTTTCTTCAGCTCACATCCTTTCCTTACACTCATACTTTCTCCCTTACCCTCTTTCTGGATCGTCTTGGACTGTTTGCTATATAAAGGCATTCATTTCTTTTCAATAAAGCCCTTCTACACCAAAAATTAAGGTTGTTTGAATCGACCGAAATATCAATTGGCTTTAGAGATGTTATTTTTACTAGTTTGTTTGCGTACTTATCCACTATTAACTATTCCATATACTAAAGCTAATTAAAAATGTACTATTAAAACTGATCTTTCTTCGATCAGACACCCATTCTCCTGTAAGTTGTAGATGCTAGAAGGCGGTGGCTGAGGTGGTCAGTTATACTAAGGAAATGAAAGGCTTGATCACTGCTTCATGTTACTAAATATTAGTTTTTGGTTACTAATTCTGAAACTAGCAGCGATTCAAAACTGTATTTTGTGCGAGTATACTGGTTGTGTATCCCCCCATCTCAACCAAGGCGATTGGAATTTCCCCTTGGAATATTCCCGACAGAAGTTGGACTTCGCGGTGAGTAGAGAAGCACAGAACTAGTGAATAGTTTTACTTTTTTTATGGAAAAACCAAATTTTAAGAAACTCAAATGGAAGGTGAAGCGCTATTTAGCCTTGTTAGACAACCACCTAGTGATGGTGTCTCGATAAAAGCACGGGTCCCTATCACATAATTGAGTAGGCAGCATGAAGAGCATCCAGCCTATTAGAATTTTGCCTCAAATAAGGAAATGATTTCCAAAGAAAATTGTTTGTAGTTTAAATGTTGAAAGCTTGCATGGAAGGTCTGGTGAGAGTGTTGAGTTTCTTGAGAGAAGATGTATTGACCTGTGTTGTCCAAGAAAGTCTTTGGAGAGGTAGATCTGCTAAAATGATTGTGATTATTGAATACAAGATATAAGCTGCATTGGATTGCAACTGAAAAGGGAACAGATGGTATTTTTATTGCAAAGAGATGGTAGATAAAGTGATTAAAGTTAATCGTGTAAGCGAGCGAATCATACTGATGAAGTTGATGGTGAGAAAATTTTCACATTTGTTTTATGACATACTTATTGTAATAATTAGTAAGGTTGATAAGAAGGAAGTATTTGCTGTATCAGGAGACTTGACTTGTCATGTTGAAAAAACCCCTGGTGATTTTGAAAGTGTGCATGGAGGAAATTGATATAGTGATAGGAATACAGAACGAGAATAATTTTAGAATTTGGTCTTGCAATGGATATGTTGGTTGCAGACACCCTTTTAAGGAAAAAGGAAAGCCATCTCATTATGTATGAATCTGGTACAGCAAAGACTCAAATAGATTATCTGCTGCTTAGGAAAAAGGACAGAAAGCTCTCAAGTGATGTGAAAGTAATACATGGTGAAGAAATCGTGACACAGCACAAACCAGTTATTTGCAATTTCATGCTGAATAAAGCTCATGAGGTAAAGAGAATGTTTATCCTCAGGGGAAAAGTGTGGAGGTTGAAAAAAAAAACATGTGAAACGCGAGTTTACAGACCAAGTAATGGAACGTTTAGCTACCAGATCCACTACAGAAAGTGTGGAAGATGCTAAAGGATACACTATTGGAGATAACAGACCAGACTTGTTGGTGGACAAAAGAGCCTCCAAGACATAGCATGACATGGTAGTGGAACGAGGAAGTTGAGAAGTGTATGAAAGAAAAGCGGAAACGAAAGAGTCAGTAGATAAAAGGTTTTAGTGAATAAGGATATTTATCTGGTGACAAAAAAGTAAGCAAGAGGGGCAATATACAAAGCTGTGGAAGATGAGCAAGCAAGGTTTCCAAATATACTATGTAGAGATGGCCAAAAGAAAAGTATTCAGGATTGCTAAACAGATGGCAGAGACAAATGTGAATATGGTTGGAGTAAAGTACATTAGAATGACGATGGAGTGTTAGCAACAAATGAACAGGACAAAAGGGATGCATAGAAATGGCACTATGAAAAATTGTTGAATACTGAGTTTTTATGGAACAGAAAAAAATCTAGAAGTTACAGAAGCAGTATCTGGTCTAGCTATCAGAATTGAGAAAGAAATTGTATGGGAAGCTGTGGAGAAGGGTTAGTCTGAGAGACCGTTGGGGGTTGTTGCAGAAATGTTGAAAGCTGCAAGTGAAACAGGCATTAAGATGATCACAAACTTGACAAATCAGATCATAAAAGAAGATATTATCCTGAAAGACTTGGAACTAAGTACAATTGTGAATTGTTACAAGGGTAAAGCAGAAGTACTAGATAGTGGTAATTGCAGAAGTTTAAAGTTGATCAATCAGGTCCTAAAAGTGATTGAAAAAATAATTGAACACCAAATAAGTCAGAGAAACATAGATGAAATGCAGTTTGAATGGACAAATAACACTAGTGCTGTATTTATCCTGAGACAAATGCAAGAGTATTTAACTTGAGACAACTGCATGGTAAGAAGAACCTGTATTTTGCTTTTGTAGATCCGGTGAAAGATTTTGACAGAATGCCAAGAGAGGTTGTCTGATGGGCTTTGCATAAACTAGGGACAAATAAGTAGTTAATGATGGTTGTGCAAGCAATGTACAGAAATGCTTAAAGTCGTGTTAGAATTAACAGCACATTTAGTGACAGCTTTAATGTTTAAAGTAGAAGTGCATCAAGGTACTGTACTTAGTCTGCTGCTTTACATTTGTGTCTTAGAAGCATCGTTTGGAAGAGATGATGTATGCTGATGATTTTAGTACCTGCTTGTGAAATAATGGGAGGTCCACTTACGTTAAAGACTTGGGGGAATGTTATGGAAAGTAAAGGTCTGAGAGTGAATGTTACTAAGACCAAAGTGATGATCACTAGTTGTAAATGTTGGAAAATCCCAGAAAGTGGAAAGTTCCCCTACTCAGTTTGTGGAAAAGGAAGCCGGGTGCAATTCAATGTTTTGTGGTACTTGTAATCATTGGGTACACAAGAAGTGCAGAGGAATTACTGGTAGGTTGAGAAACCAATTTGTGTGTAAGAAGTGTAAGACAATGGAGACAGATGAAAACTCCGATGTAGAGAAAGTATATTTGGATGTCGAAACTACCTTGGTGATACTATTGGATCACAGGATAACGTACGTGTTAGTGTGATTGCAAGAGTTAGGAGTTAGTAAGTTCCATGAACTTATTACTGTCGATCAAGGGAAGCGTCTATCGGGCATATGTACGCAGTGTGATTATATATGGAAATGAAACATGGCCAGTAAAGGTTGAGGACATGCGTTGCATGGACAGAAATGATATGAGAATGATACGATGGATGTGTAATATGAGTCATAATAACAGTCTTAGATTTGATAATTAAATCTGGACAGTATAGGGAGACTTTGATGGTATGACATCGTTAAAAGAGTGGATAAGAGTTTTTGGGGATTTATGCGTATATATGCCATATAATAAAAATGGAATCGTCTATTTCTCATAAAAAGAAAGAACTAATGAAATCTCATGGATTTGTTAACTCAACTTAGCGATTGCTAAATTATTCTGTTCACCTTGTATCTTTTGTTGAGTAAATCTTTTTTCTTAATACTTGTTGAAGTTTTCCCCTATTATTTTCTCTGTTAAACATAATGATCTATCTATCTATCTATCTATCTATCTATCTATCTATCTATCTATCTATCTATCTATCTATCTATCTATCTATCTATCTCATTTTATAAGATGTTTACATATTGAATTATGTCCTACAAATTGATTTCGTGCCATGACCGTTACTAATGACTTAGCAGTTTAAGTAGAGATTCCCCAGTATTCTGTTTAGTCCCCCAAATTTATGAGGCTCTTAGTTTATCAGACATATAATGTTGTGACACTAAAAAGTTATATAGTGTTGCTTCAAATTTATACCGCATAATCACATTGTCACACCGGTTCTTGTTAGATCACCGAATTTAAGCAACGTTGAACCTGGTCAGTACCAGATGGGTGACCATTTGGGAATACCAGGCTCTGTATGTAGGAGGACGTCGACACTTCCCTGCAAGAACTTAGTCATCATTTCCCCTGACCGGGATATACATGTGACTGGGGACCGCTTGTTGATTTGATATTCCCTAGAAACTTTGTCCTTTGGAGGAAGCTGGTTCAACCCGCCTAAGGTGAATGCTGCTTCGTTCGTTCGTTCGTCCATTGCTTCAAATCATTGTGTCATGTAGCCATTATCTTTGTCAAAGCATCTGCTTGCAACTTCTCAAGATGTTACGTCGACAAAACTGATAAGCTGCACTTATTTGCTTTTTGCCGACCAGTGGATCGTCTTTCGATTTTGGGCATCATTTTCTTCAGCAGATTGGATCACAAACGGATTTTTGTTTACTTTCTTTTATGTCAACATCATCTCGCACACTCCGATCTCTAGCAGGCTCCCCAACGAAGTACCTCGAGTGGGGTGGGGGAGACAACAGATGTGTCCTCCTTGCTTGTTAAACTCTAAAAGACCAACTCTAATCTGGTCATATTTATAAAAACATTGCTTTTACTTCTTTTTATTTATCTACCAGATTTCTTCATTCAAGATTTGTCAAAACCAACAAATCTTGAATTCTACATGAGATCAAACCTCATTATTTACATTCCATTTACAATCTGGTTTGGGTAACCCACTTTTTTGACAAAGAACAAATACCACCTCATCATATTAATTACTATTTATCACATTAATACCGTTACTTGATCCCTTGGGGTGATGACTTAAGTAAGTTCTACTGTAGTTCCAATTACATATCATCATTTTTATTAGTATCTTAAAGTCGGTCTTAAATGGGCAAGAAAAAAGTGACCACTTAGGTAAATTGATTTATTCACAAAATTAGCCATTTGGTCAGCAAAAGTTATCCATTTACTCCTTAGCATTTCTAATTACTGTACATTTAATTGTTTGAATACCAATTCCAGCACCAATATTTTAAGAGTCAATTCTACTTTTCCAGATTTATATTATTATTTTAAAATATTAATACACATGTACCAACATTTGTTAGTCTAGTCAACTTTGGGTCACTATCCCTTTGATAGCAGACAACATTTGGGAAAATAGTCCTTTGAGTTTTTGAGGCAGAAACTTGAACATATTGATTAAGCATTTGGCTTTTTTTATTAAAATTTAGTCATAACTATTCAGATTTTCTAATTCCTTATGATTTTTTCAAGATCATTGATTGAAGCCAATAAAGGAATTTTTTCAATTTTCAAATAAGATCGATAATTGAGATATGTGGTACAATAAGAACATCTGTTGAAAGTGTTTAATTCAAAAAGGTCAACTTCGTTTTCTTTTTCAAGCAAACCTCCAATAATTTCAGAATTGGTTTGATTAATGGTGTCTTTGCCAACCAATTTTTTAAACATCAGCCAGTTTCCTTCCAAAATAGCAATATCATACAAATGCCACCAGCTCGTATTTTGTACATATACATACAGTTCTAAGCCGAAGGGTACGGGGGGGGGGGCATTTTCTCTGATGAGTTTGAGCTAATTGATGCACTCAGTTTTACCACAATAATAAAAATAATCATGACTGCCATGATATTCTTCAATTTTTTTCATTTTTTCATTTTGCCAATTTCTTTTACAGTCGATTTCTTTTATAGGTATAATTTCTTGAATTGTTTCGTGTATTATTCTTGTTTTCAAAAGCCGAGTCTTTTCATCAGGGCACCCTTCATTAGTGTCCCAAAGGGCCAAACATCTATCAATTAAAAACTTATCAATTTTATCTTTTTTTATACTTCTTTATACTCAATATTTCATTTTTTATTATATTCCCTATAATTTTTATTATGTTGTCTAAATTTTTCTTGAAGTTTAACATTATTAGATTTAGAATTTTCAAATTTTATCTTTTCTTTATAATTTTATTCCAGCTTTTTCTTTCTATATTCATCATTATCTTTTGTTTTTCTCTATACTTTTTGTCTTTCACTACTAGTTTTGTTTTTTGCTTCAACCATTTTGAACATTTTTTACTTCCCATCCTCAAACCCAGAATTACACTCACTACTAATTAGTATTAAAGGATGTGATTTATGCATTATTTGGATTATTTGGATTATTTGGATCACTGTTCTCATTATTTGGATCACTGTTCTCATCTTAGATGTTATTCTCATAACGTTTCAGCTGACATCACCAGGTGCATCTTGTCAAACTTTGGAATCTGAAGAGAATTTCGCACTGAAACTTTTATTTAATCCACGGGGGTAGATTGTTCTAGTTTCGTCATCCATGACCGAGTAGAAGTCTTAAGTAATTTTTATTACATTCTTAGTATCGAGTAAGGATTTAACCTTCAATCTCCAGAAGACTGTCACTTAAAACGGATTATTACTTAGCACTTTTATCCGTTGTGTCACAAGTCCATGTTAAATCTGTATATTTACTGAACTGCCAAAGAGATGTAGTAATCTACAGAGAACCAGATGTTCACCCAGTGTCCGTATGCAGGTGGCTTCACGCAGCATTTTTGGTAAAATCAATAAATATAAAAATATTCATTTGTAATCGAATCAAAAATGTTTCCACTTAAATACCAAGTTGTGTTCGTCGAGCTCCTGAGATTTCGCCAAAGTTATAAAAAGTGATAAAATCGCCAAATTAAACCAGTAGGATTTTAAGATCAGAGTCTGTTCCTGTATTCATGGTGCCTCACTTCAAACACTTTGCTCAATATGACCACCCAGCTTTAAACAACCCTAGGCGTCTCTTCAAAGAACACTTAAACATCCTTTCTTCCTGTTCCTGTATTCATGGTGCCTCACTTCAAACACCTTGCTCAATATGGCCACCCAGCTTTAAACAACCCTAGGCGTCTCTTCAACGAACACTTAAACATCCTTTCTTCCTGTTCCTGTATTCATGGTGCCTCACTTCAAACACCTTGCTCAATATGGCCACCCAGCTTTAAACAACCCTAGGCGGCTCTTCAAAGAACACTTAAACATCCTTTCTTCCTGTTCCTGTATTCATGGTGCCTCACTTCAAACACCTTGCTCAATATGGCCACCCAGCTTTAAACAACCCTAGGCGTCCCTTCAACGAACACTTAAACATCCTTTCTTCCTGTTCCCTTTTGATCATACTTATGTTGAACTCCTCTTACAGGGACTACTACGAAGCTTTTCACACTTACATGTGACTATCGATAGTCCTACATATGTCCTACTATATACAGGTACACTTAAATTCTGCTATAGACAGCTGCACCTGCATATTACATCCATTGCACTCAAACATAAACTTTTATCATCGTAAAGATTTAACCCCAGAACATTTTCTGACTTTCTTTAAAGATTATATGTGAATTTTATTTATTTGTTGTTTGAATATATATAAAACCTTTGTATTGTTTGTCTATGCGTTTTTACATTCTCTTATTTCTTTTGTATTTAATTAGCATTGAGGGTGAGAAAGCTCTACAAGGTTATACACCTGAATGACTTTGCTCATTTGGTGACGCCTTCATCAAGTATTGCCACCATATAGACATGCACGAAAACCCAATAAAGATTTCTCTGACATTGAAAGCTTCACAACAAATGAATGCCAAAGAAACAACAGATATTGTATCAACTAAAACCTTTAACAACTATAAAAAATGTATAAATTTTAGAAGCCAAAAACAACATAGATATATATATATTTTTTTTTTTGTAAACAAATATTTATTTATAAATAAATATTTATTTTAAATATATATATATATATATATGCATTGTTTTGGCTTCTAAAACTTAGAAATTAAAATTTACACAATGCTTACATTGAGAACAATTTATAACTATAAGAAAACTTTCCAACCACTAATTGCCATTGCTAATAGCACTCTTCCTGAGAGTCTAACGTTGCAAATTCCTCAGCCTAACATAAATTGTAATAAACACATAGACGATACTGCCAAGTCTTCTCCCTATACTGAGCTAGAAAACTTCTCATACCTGCCAGAATCCTATATCTCTTTAAAACCACCATTTTCCCATGCATGGAGTATTGTTTCCACATCTGGGCTGGTGCTCCATCCACTAGTCTCTCCCTCTTGAACAGGGTGCAAAAAAAATCTCTAAGCTAATAGACCCTACACTGTCTACCAACCTTCAGCCCCTGTCACATCGCTGCAATGTTGTATCCTTGTGCTTGTTTTACAAGTACTTCCACGGAATGTGCTCCGATGAACTTATTGAACGTGTATCCCCTCAACGTAAATATCCCCGACTAGCAGCAAAATCCAACCCCTTCACTCTAGAGGTCCCCAGATGCCGGAAAACTTCAGAAAATAACTTCTTTCCTTTGACCACTTGCCTTTGGAATTCCTTCACTGCTCCCCTGACTCTACCAACTTGAAATTTAAATGTAATGTGAACAAACATCTTGCTGCACAATTCCCCACTGAGGATGTCCTCTATAAATATGGGCCTTAATTTACAGTAGCCCCTTACGTCTCAGTGGCAATATGCTTTGTTTCGGCGAATAAAAGTTAAAAAAAAAAAAAGGAGTTAGCCTGGTGTCTCTTACATTTATACTTGCAAATATACTAAATATCATGAGTGTTTTTTTATGAGTTCACAACTACACTCCAACTTGAGTGCTGCCATTTTTACTCTCTTATCTTTCTCATCCATGTCTTAGCTAATAGAACAACCATAGCCATTATTATAATCATAGCCATTTGCTTCTGTTGCCCCTATCTCGCTTACAGCTCTATTATTTTATATTCCGTGTCTGCCCCCACTTTTATTTGGTACCCATTTATTACAAGTCTCTTGGCATGATTATAATTATGGCCACCATCTTTGTTGCCCTCAGCCATTATTATACACTTTTTCTGATCACATAGGCATTTATGGTCCTCATTGATTTTTGTGTTTTATTAATGACCAGACATTTTTGAGGCAGAAGGATTGGGTTAAATGCTTTCAAGAGACGAAAAAGAAAAAGGGTTTTCGAAAGAAAGAAGGAAATACATTTTTTTTTAGGAAAGAAAGGTTAAAAAATAAAGTAAAAAAGAATGATCATAGAAAAGAAAATTAAAGAAAGGATGAAAGAAAACTTGAAGAAAGCATCTTAAAGGAAGGAAGAAATAAAATGTAAAAAAAAGAAAGAACAATTACAGGAAGGAGAAAAAGTTAAAAGGAAGAAGCGAAAAGGGGAATAAAAGCAAAAAACAAGAATGGATATTCTTAAGATGCATCCAATTCAATCTGTGCAGAAATGAAAATTCAAATTCAAGTGTGACAGACCAACAGACAGACAGCTGCACCCATTCTGCGTGTTTAGCAATGAAAATGTTTTTTTTTTTTTTTTTTTTTCAAATTGAAGTGTGGAACGCAGATTAGGGTAGAAATAAAGTGAAGAAAATAAAGAAGTGAAAGAAAAAAAAAATTACTGAAAGAAATTAAAAGCAAGAAAATACAAATGAAAAATAGAAAGATACTAGAAGGCCAACCCAGCTTTGCCACGAGGACCCTTTGTGTACTCCTATTCTCAGCACTGAATCCTAAATTACCATTTTTATAATCTGTAATTTTCAGTCTTCTTTTCCTTCTTTATTTACATCCTCTTACTACTACTCCTTCCCTCTATTGCCCTCTTCTTTCTATTCTCCTCCTATTATTTTTGCCTCATTCGTCCTTCCTCCCACCATTTAAAAAATTCAATGTACCAACAAGCAAGCAAGATTATTGGAATGTTAGCATTATATAAATTAATGTTAGCATTATATAAATAAATGTTAGCATTATATAAATAAATGTTAGCATTATATAAATTAATGTTAGCATTATATAAATAAATGTTAGCATTATATAAATAAATGTTAGCATTATATAAATTAATGTTAGCATTATATAAATTAATGCAGAAAAAAAGCAAAGATAACACAGGAAAGAAAAAATGCAAATGAACAAAAAGGACACTGGTGTAAAATAAAATGTAAGAGAACAAAAAAGCATAGGAAAAAACACATTTTGGTGTGAGTGTGTAATATAGAAATAAATGAAAAAAACTTTTAAATGAAGTAAATAAAATGGGTGCAAGAAAATAAAGAATGAAAAATACCAAAGCATAATTTTTAGTTATGAAAAAACAAAACAATTTCTTAATTAAAGGGTAAAGTATTTTAAAAAGATGAAATAAAAATAAAAATATGAAGAGCAAAAAATAAAAAATAAACATGAAAAGTATAAAAAAAGGTATGCAAATTAGAAAAAGTAGAAATAAGAAATAAAAAAAGAAACAAGGATGAAAGTGAGAGAAAATGGATGAAAGAAGAAGAGAGAAAAACAATGAATAAAAAGAAGAAATCGAAATATGAAGAAAAAGAAAAAAAAGAAAAATCTAATAGAAGAATGGAGAGAAAAGATGAAGAGGTTAAAAAAAAGTAGAATGGGTGGAGATTGAAAACCTAGCCTTTTGATTGGTTGACAAATGCATTATGGAATCAAACCCACACCAAACATTCAGACATTTCTCTTCAAATTCTGTGGTTTCATCCATCCCCAACCCTAAATCCTTTCATTATAAACTCCTTTTTTTTTTCAAACACAGCCAATCACCTTTACATCAATCTTAAACCCAAGTCTGCAATCCATGTTTATTCTCTTTGCCATCCTTACAAAACCTCCCATTCTGCAAGAGTTTTGCCCCCTTTTATTTTTTCTCTCTTCTTCCCCACTCTTGACCCATTAAATCAACCTGACACAACCCCATCATCTTTTCACGTCCACCCGGTTCGAGGGGTGGGATTTCATTTTAATCTGTGCAACTATTTGACACCTGAAAAAAATCTTTTTAAAAGGCAGATAATCTATATTTTTAAGTTTTCCTTCAACTGTTATACCCATTTCTCTTTTTTTTTTCTTTAAAGATGCCTTTTGCTTTTCAGTTTTTCAATTAATCTCCTCCAATGCGTTGGAAAATTTCTATACGAAACCCCACTCACACCGTTTACCCCGTTTCTTAAAAGGGAAATCTTCTATAGCCTCAACTCTTCTGTATAATCCAGAAATTTACATCGCAGGCATAAGGTCATTATTTACTTGCTTTACCACGAGAGAAAAGTTAGACACAAGTTCGATTTTTATGTGTGTGTGTGTGTGAGAGGGGGATCCTCTGGATGGGATAAAAATTTAAGTTGCCACAGTCAAGAAGGATTTCTTCTCCTCATACCATGCTTTGATGCTAACCCGAAAGCCAATAAGCCATATTTCCATTATGCAACATGTAACTAAAAAGTTTGTCGCTTATTTAAAGGTTTTGCTTGTCAGTTTTATGACATATCAACCCTTTTTGGTTTATTTAATACCAAAACACAATGTCTATTGGAAACGGTCCATTATATTCGATTAGATGAACACAAATTGCTATTTTATCTATAACTGTGGGAAATTGAGGGTTCATACCTTTTCTATGATATTAGTTCAGAAATGACCACAAATGATCCAATACGATTCCATAGTCTGCAACATAGTCATTAGACCAAACAAATAGTTTTTTATTTATTTTATAAATGAATAAAACATTTCATTAACTCTTTTTA
>OY744527.1:138337009-138367009 GCA_963556195.1 Sepiola atlantica | reverse complement strand
AAGATGGAGGAATTGAAAAAGATGGAGGAATTGAAAAAGATGGAGGAAGTGGTCAAACTTTGCTCAACAGGTATTTGTTGACATTGGATTTGAAGACGACCCTGTTGTAGTCTGCAGGGAATCAGTCCTACAGTACCGTATTCCACAGATGGGAAGTTCTTAGAAAAAAACTCTGTTCATTGAAATTCTGTTTGTTTTTAGGTTCATAAAGGGAGAAAAGAAAGTTTTGTGATCTGTTAATCTAGGAAAGAGTGGCGTATTTTGGATCGTATCTGCCACGTTTATAAGTCGAGGATTGCAGCATCAGGAGTCAGGTACTTTCTGGAGCAGTAGAATGATCCAAACATTTTTACAGTTTTAGCAACAAATTTCATGTAAGTCTTCCATTTCAGGTCCGAAGTAAAAGTCCATCCTAGAAGCTAATCAAAGGAAGAGGCTTCCTCAAGGTGAGGGCCATTCATTTTAACTGAGAAAAACTAACATCCGAGTGTTGGTAGTGAAAGGAGATAAGCTTCTTTTTTTAGTCTGTCGGGCTCAAATCTATTTCAATTAATCATAAAAATTTTCAAACTACATGATCAATTTTTGTGAAAATTGGTGTTTTGATTGAAACAATAGTCATGAATATATAACTAAAATTGGGGTTGGATTGACTCAAGAGTTTTGAAGTTAAAGAATCCGATTTTCTTTGTCCTATCGCACTTGTTTAAAATAGCATTTTTCTTGCAAAACTCATGGATTGAATGGATGCATCTTATTCCATTAATTAATTTAACTTAATTACTCGTTGTATCACCTTAAGAGGTGTTTGTGTTATTTTTATCTCTATCTTCAGAGTTTCTGGTTATAATTCATTAACTTATCTTTTTTTATCTCACTCATAAATGGTATTGATTTTTTTTTTACATAATATCGAATGATGCGTTTTCATGTTTTTTTTTTTATGTTTCTGCAATGTTTTTCAATTTGTTGGACCATATTTTATGTCGGTCTCCAATATCTTAAAATGATTATTTTTCTTTTACTGAAATTATGGAATTTTTAAAGGGGTACAATGCACAGGAGATAATAATAAATTTATCTTGTTTGTTTTTTTTACATCAAAATATTTTTTAGGGGTCAAAAAGTGTATACTAATAATTTCTTAAACTAATTTATACCTGCTCTTTTCGATGCTGTTGATACAGTACCTGGGTATGTCAGTTTCTATCTTTACCTAGCTTCTACTTATTTATAAATTAAGTTTTAAACAAAAATAATTTGCTTTGAACTAATCCCCTTTATGTCAAAAAATAAAAAGTCATTTAATTAAAAAAAGTATATTTATGTAATAATGTTGTTATATTTTTTAAATTTATAAAACCAGTTAAAAAAATCCTTTAAACTTATGGGAGATTGGAATTCGGGTATTGACATTGTAAAAACTACTGCCTTAGTAATATTTACTCTGCCTATTCTTTTTTTGCCATAGGAAACACTGTACGTTTTTAATGGTATATAGATTTGAAATTTAAGCCAGATATAACAGCTGAAATCATACAAACTTTTGATCATATTAATTCGTTTTAATGAGAGATTTAGTTTTGAACACACACAAACACATTTGCTTGTATGGATGTGAGATTCAAAGTAATTTATGCATCTGATAATCGTCTCGTCATTCATCATGAACCAGCCAGCAACGTTGCACTCATTTATTTTGCCTTTCTCAATACTCAATTCCAAAGATATACTTTTTTCTGGAACATTATTGATAATGATGTTTAATTAACTAATATAATCATTTTCCCCCCTTTTCATTCTCTTTTATATTTTCTCTGCTCATTCCTCTTCCTCTTCCCTCCACTTTTTTATTATCTTCTCTTCCTCTTCCTCTTCTCTCCCTTCACTTTTTTATTATCTTCTCTTCCTCTTCCTTCTACTCTTCTTTCACCTTTTTTCTTCTTTCTTTTCCCTTTTTTTCGAATTCTTTTGTCTTCCGCTACTTTGATCAGTTTCCCCCCTACTTTTTATTACTTTGAATGGCGCATTTAAAATGAGGGATTCAATTGGATAAATTAGCAGGAATGACTAGGTCGATTACAAAACAATTTGCTGCTTTCAAAACTGCAAAGAAATTGTTTGGAAATTACAGAAAAACAACTGTAGAAAATAACAGATGAAATAATTTAAAAAAAGTTACATTTCCTTTGTTTTTTGGTTTTGTTTTTTCCGGGCATCGTTTTATAGTAGAACTAGTAGAATACCCATCCCACGACTGGTATAAGCAATATATATAGCATTTTGGCTAAGATCAGAGTGTAGTATCTGTTCCGATGGATGTTCACTCTGTAGACCGGTGTTGTCTTGGCCTTCGGGCCATGATTCCGCCGGTCTGAGGTACTGTCCTGTGCAGTTCTAGGAGGTCCACCCTCCCAGGCTTTGCCTCCCCTCTTTGGGGAGGAGTAAGTTTATTGCTTACTGCCTGAGGCGCCCCTACCGGGGAATGCCGACGGGGCTGCCCAGGCAATTTTTAATGGCCAGAGTGCTCACCTTCTCGGGCGCTGGCTTTTCGAACCCCACTTTCCGACCCGAGCTTGGGTCACATCTTACTTGTGGGAGTAAGATAAACCTGGCCTTGTGCCTAACCTCCTGGGGAGGTAAATAAAAATATATATAGCATTAGTTTTTTATTGTAATTTTTTTCTTTATTTTGGAGAGAGGATGTAGAGTGCGGTTTCGAGACCTCACCCCCCAAATGATAACGTTTACAATATAAAACAAAAAAAATGTTCCGCCTACATGACTCACGGTGTTGTCTAGAATATGTCTCCCATAATTCATAATAAGTTCATTAGTTTAGAAGTTTACCCCACACATTCATATTATTGCCAGTCCGGTTAAAATGTTATTACATAATATAACTCAGAATTGATGTAAAGCAATTCTTTTCCCTATTAATTTTTTGTATTTTGCTTATTTTAAAAGTTTTTTTATAAGGGGGAGGGGTATACTCTCTAAATGGTAAAGTTTGGAAAAAAATGTGCTCACCGTGATGCCTAGAATGTATATTCCATAATTCATAATGATCTGTTCATTTTTTAGTAGTGAATCCTGTACATAGAAATATATATACAACGACGGCTACCTTTAAATAAGTTTAATCTCTCGCTGATTTACTGGGTTGTTGATAGCGGCCATGTGGGCTAAGACGTTGAAATTTAAGTTTGAAATATAACTCGTGTTCCGGGGTTCGAGTCTGGCGACCGGCATGAATAATCATCTCTACACTGACGATTCCCGAAAGGATGAAACACATTCGTATGTAGATAAAAACAAATATTCATTATATATATATATATATATATATATATATATATATATATAAATGTATGTATGTATACTTAGGCAGCAAGTCATTATCAAAGCAAGCGTTGTTGAACTTTTTCGTTTGTAAATCTTCTTATATAGATAGATAATAGAATAAACAGATTCCAGCGAGCGACTATATCTTTATTTTCTAGTAAAGAGATTAATTTTTTCGGCTGTTTCTTCATATTTCTAGACAATCAAGGTTTTCAAGCATATCTTGAATCTTCTAGGACAATGATTCGTCAGAAAAAAACAGAAAATCATTAAAAAAATAAAAAAGCTTACTTTAGAAAACATTCCTTTAGATCTATTTTTCCAAACTACACGTGTATTTATTTCCAAACTAATTCCATCTTATAAAATTCAAGATATGCTTGAAAAGCTTGATTGTCTAGATATATGAAGAAACGGTTTTAAAAAATGAATCTTTTTACTGGAAAATAAAGATATTGCCACTGGAATATCCTTTTTTTCTATTGTCGATTTATAAATGCTTTGGAATTATAAATTAATATCTATTGAGCTTAAACACTCAAGGTTTGACTATAAAAAATTATATATACATATGTATATTTATGGAAAGTTTTCCATGATGCTAGATTATTATTTCCATAATTAACATCATATATATATATATATATATATATATATATTTATATATATATATATATATATATACGCACACATATCTAACTTTATATATGTAGATATAGGGAATGTTTCAATGTTTTACTTGTTTTAATTTTGGTTGTTGTCATAAAGGTTAAACGTGCAGTTGATATTAATCTACATCCGGTGGTGTTATAAAAAGTGTATAGTAGCAAGGAAAACGGACACAAGAATTTTAGATTTAAAACAATGTATATTAATTATAAACAGATACAAGATATAAGGATGTGTGGGTCTTAATCTGTGATGTGGGTTCATCAGGATAACTGGTCCCTTAACATCGCCATGACGCCAGCATTGGCCCTAGATTGCTCTTTGATCGGTATCAGGTGTAACTGGAATGTGATTAACAGGGATGTCATGAGTTATTTGCAATTTACAGTGGTAGTTGATATGTTGGCCTTAAAAGAACAGGTTAGTGGTCGGGGAAAACCACTTGCAATTTACAGTGGTAGTTGATATGTTGGCCTTAAAAGAACAGGTTAGTGGTCGGGGAAAACCACTTGCAATTTACAGTGGTAGTTGATATGTTGGCCTTAAAAGAACAGGTTAGTGGTCGGGGAAAACCACTTGCAATTTACAGTGGTAGTTGATATGTTGGCCTTAAAAGAACAGGTTAGTGGTCGGGGAAAACCACTTGCAATTTACAGTGGTAGTTGATATGTTGGCCTTAAAAGAACAGGTTAGTGGTCGGGGAAAACCACTTGCAATTTACAGTGGTAGTTGATATGTTGGCCTTAAAAGAACAGGTTAGTGGTCGGGGAAAACCACTTGCAATTTACAGTGGTAGTTGATATGTTGGCCTTAAAAGAACAGGTTAGTGGTCGGGAAAACCACTTGCAATTTACAGTGGTAGTTGATATGTTGGCCTTAAAAGAACAGGTTAGTGGTCGGGGAAAACCACTTGCAATTTACAGTGGTAGTTGATATGTTGGCCTTAAAAGAACAGGTTAGTGGTCGGGGAAAACCACTTGCAATTTACAGTGGTAGTTGATATGTTGGCCTTAAAAGAACAGGTTAGTGGTCGGGGAAAACCACTTGCAATTTACAGTGGTAGTTGATATGTTGGCCTTAAAAGAACAGGTTAGTGGTCGGGGAAAACCACTTGCAATTTACAGTGGTAGTTGATATGTTGGCCTTAAAAGAACAGGTTAGTGGTCGGGGAAAACCACTTGCAATTTACAGTGGTAGTTGATATGTTGGCCTTAAAAGAACAGGTTAGTGGTCGGGGAAAACCACTTGCAATTTACAGTGGTAGTTGATATGTTGGCCTTAAAAGAACAGGTTAGTGGTCGGGGAAAACCACTTGCAATTTACAGTGGTAGTTGATATGTTGGCCTTAAAAGAACAGGTTAGTGGTCGGGGAAAACCACTTGCAATTTACAGTGGTAGTTGATATGTTGGCCTTAAAAGAACAGGTTAGTGGTCGGGGAAAACCACTTGCAATTTACAGTGGTAGTTGATATGTTGGCCTTAAAAGAACAGGTTAGTGGTCGGGGAAAACCACTTGCAATTTACAGTGGTAGTTGATATGTTGGCCTTAAAAGAACAGGTTAGTGGTCGGGGAAACCCACTTGCAATTTACAGTGGTAGTTGATATGTTGGCCTTAAAAGAACAGGTTAGTGGTCGGGGAAAACCACTTGCAATTTACAGTGGTAGTTGATATGTTGGCCTTAAAAGAACAGGTTAGTGGTCGGGGAAAACCACTTGCAATTTACAGTGGTAGTTGATATGTTGGCCTTAAAAGAACAGGTTAGTGGTCGGGGAAAACCACTTGCAATTTACAGTGGTAGTTGATATGTTGGCCTTAAAAGAACAGGTTAGTGGTCGGGGAAAACCACTTGCAATTTACAGTGGTAGTTGATATGTTGGCCTTAAAAGAACAGGTTAGTGGTCGGGGAAAACCACTTGCAATTTACAGTGGTAGTTGATATGTTGGCCTTAAAAGAACAGGTTAGTGGTCGGGGAAAACCACTTGCAATTTACAGTGGTAGTTGATATTTTGGCCTTAAAAGAACAGGTTAGTGGTCGGGGAAAACCACTTGCAATTTACAGTGGTAGTTGATATGTTGGCCTTAAAAGAACAGGTTAGTGGTCGGGAAAACCACTTGCAATTTACAGTGGTAGTTGATATGTTGGCCTTAAAAGAACAGGTTAGTGGTCGGGGAAAACCACTTGCAATTTACAGTGGTAGTTGATATGTTGGCCTTAAAAGAACAGGTTAGTGGTCGGGGAAAACCACTTGCAATTTACAGTGGTAGTTGATATGTTGGCCTTAAAAGAACAGGTTAGTGGTCGGGGAAAACCACTTGCAATTTACAGTGGTAGTTGATATGTTGGCCTTAAAAGAACAGGTTAGTGGTCGGGGAAAACCACTTGCAATTTACAGTGGTAGCTGAATCTTTTGCCCATAAAGTGGCCATAAAGTTTTATGTTGAAAAGATCAGTTTTCAGGGTAACAAGGATACAAGGATAGGTCTTAATTAATGTAATGGATTTGGGTTGACACAATTTGACCTGTCGCTGACTAACTTCTAATAAGCAATACTGAGTGCGATTGTCTCAAGTAATGGAGTCTCGGTGTGACTGCTGTCTGCTGCTGGCCCAGCGACTGAAAGCAGCATGCTGACAGAGTTTTAGACATTCAGCTCCAAAAAGATGCCGGGAAAAAATGGCCATTGGAATCAGAAAACTGTGTTTCTTTTTATTTCTATTTTTGCCACAGTGAGTACGGGATATAACTATGTAGCCCAACTCTGGTGCAATCATGGCAATTAGAGAATAAATTCTAATGTACCAAATTCCACTTTTAAGCAACTTTGAATAACATAAATAAGCCACACTTGGACGGTGGTCACCATAATAGCAACAGGGGTTGCTGAACAAAATGAGATCTAAAAATATTAACAGTGGTGAGTCTCCAATTTGATAGCGTTTAGGAGTTTTGAGTCACCCGTTAGTTGTTATCATTCCCATTCACTCTCACCCCAAATCGTAGTACTTATTAGTAGTCATCATAGGTTAAATAGAATTTGTCCTTCTTATATAAAATTATTTCCGCAATGACCCGTGGCACAATGGATAAAAGTGCTAAGTAATAATCAGTTCTAAGTGACAGTCTTCTGGAGCTTGAAGGTTCCATCCTCAGTAATGTCAATTCTAAGAATATAATTACAAATTACCTCAGACTTCTACCTGCTCATCGCTGATGAAACAAGAGCAAGCTACCCAAAAAATGTTTGCATAAATACAAAACAATTATACCTAATAAACAGCTCTATTTATTATTGAGCACTTTTACATAAACACAGTAAGGAGTCACTAGATTTTTACCCTGTGGATGTTAACTTTCATGGATTACTATATGTATATATATATTTATGTGAGAGAGAGAGAGAGAGAGAGAGAATATATATATATATATATATATATATATATATATATATATATTTATGTGAGAGAGAGAGAGAGAAGGAGAGATAATAAAGATAAAATTTTATCTTGAAAGTCGGTACTCTTATAGCTGATGCGGCAGATTTCCGTGACTTCGCGTCGGCAACAATCGGGCAGGTCTCGGAAGCGTCCAATCAGGTTGCAGCATTCATTTGCCAAGCAGGCTATAGCAAGCAGCCGACAATATTTGGAAGAAAACAATAATCACGTTCTATTAGAACAACAATGAATTTTTATCAGCTCCGGAAGGACTAATTCAGTTCTGCCAGCAGAAATCTCTCCTAGCAACCAAAAAGAGATGCCCTAAATATCAGCGATTGTGTCGTTTAAAGTCCCAAAGAATCCTTGCAGACCAGTATTCGTGGAGATACCCCAATAACACAGAATGCAGGGCTTGACTATCGCTAAGAATGGGAACCTTTTTTCCCAATCCAAGATGGAAATTTTGAAGATACTGAAACTTATTTACCTGTGGTCCCAGGATATAGCAACAGGGAAAAGCCTGCAACAGGAATGCGGCGTACTGTCTCCAAACACACAGGTTGATTGGAAGAATTTTCTGCGTGAGGTCTGCGAAGAACATCTGTTTCACAACTCTCGTCGACTCAGAAGCCCAGAGTATATGGTCAAAATAGACGAGTCTCTGTTCAACCGCTGAAAAACAATATTGTCCGGGTTCTCCAGCCGCTCTGAGTCTTTGGGGGATACAGCCCCGCAGACAAGGAGGGTTTCCTGGTGACAGTACCTAACAGGAACGCTGAAACCCTCCTTCCAATAATTAAGCAGTTTGTTCAACCATAGCGAAAACTTTGTTGACCCGACAATGAGGGCTTGTACCAATCACATCGAGAAAATGTGGAAGGAAGCCAAACAGAAATAAGGAGTGTGGGACGAGCAGGAAATCGTAGACGGCTATCTGCATAAATTCATGTGGCATCAGAGGTTTTGAAACAACCACTTTGACACCATATTAGCGAAGATAGCAGAAATCTACCCTGTCAACCATCTTCCTTCTACTTCCTCGACAACCCCTCCTCTTCTGCCTGTCTTTCGTCGATGTCGGCATCTGCACTCATCGCAACAGAACAAGCAGTAGAAAAACTTTTTGAACCAGCCGCAACCATATCCGTAAACCCTAACCGAGAAAACGTAAGAAAAAAAAAAGTTACCAAGTAAACCATTTGCCCAAAAAAACAGCAAAAAGAAATTGTGAAAATACTTTTAAAAAAAGGAAAAATATTGCCTAAATAACAAAAAAAACATTTATTGCAGAAAAAAGGCAAAACATTTTCATTTTTTATTCTTTGTTTTATGTTAAAACAACATTGACAAAATTTTACCCCCTTCCCCCCAAAAAAATAAAACATTATTTTCACAAACAAATCAAAACATTTACATCTACACATTTGATTGACAATGGTTCATTTGCCCCCCCCCCCCAAAAAAAATATTTATTTACAGTTCTTCAGCTACGGTTTGTTCGTTTTTTTCTTTTTATCTATGTATTCTTTCTTTAAAATTCATTGTCTTATATTATAGTCTGCCAGTCTTCCATTTAACGCTTGACAGTTTCATCCTTGTTTTCATCTTGGTAGCTCTTGGGCGCTTCCACGACCTGCCCGATCGTTGGTGACGCGAAGTCACGGAAATCTGGCGCGTCAGCTATAAGAGTACAGAAAAGTCAATGCTCAATATACGAGATAGAGCAATAATAAAATGAAATGAATGATGAGAATTAAAATTGGAAAAAGAAAAATATTTATTGAAAACAGACAAAACCGATCATAGTTCAAAGCAATGTCATATTCACCATGGTTTCAGATTTCTTTGTAAAAGTTTATTTTGAACATGCAGACTCACATTCACTTTTATTTATAAAGATGACCTTTGTGACCCCCCCCCCCTCCGGAATGGATCCCTCTCCTCCATTTCGCCAGATGTGGTGTTAAGGGTTTTAAATTATTTTTTTTAATAACTTTTGTCCTTGGAATTAAAAAAAAATATTTTTGACATTGTTTGAGGCTTGTTTTGCTTTGTAATACATTTAATAATCTTGGTATAATTGTGCATCTTAAAATATTGCTAAGGGAAGAGGATTGTCAGAATAAAATGTGAATTATTGATTGAAATCCATCATTTTCTGGATCAATCTACTTTAGAATGGATTCAGCGAAATGAAACATTTTCTATGAAGAAAGAAAATCGAAAATGGGGAAGAAAGAAAAAGTTTAGAAACATTTTTCATTTGTGTCTCACCAAGCAAACAAGAAACAAACACAATCCAAGAAAACAAATATCTTGATCTTATTGAAAAATTGTTGAGCGAATGGCAACATTTCTCTGAACACCTGATAAACATTATTTATGAAGCTCAAGAAGAAGCAAAAAGTAAATAAAAGAAACAGAAACCAATAATGGAACAAAATCAACAAATGACTACAAAAATAATAAGACCCCCTTCCCAAAACGGAGGGTACCCCTAAAGCAAATCGACAAAAGAAATTGCCCCAAAGAAACAAGAACGCTTCAATGACTTTGACTAAAACGGATTTAAAGGGCTGGAAGAAATGGACATCAACAGTAAATCAAACCACAGATGCCTGATAATAATTGAGTAGAATATTAGATATGTAAAAAGCAAATTACAATGAAATGAATCTCCTTATGAAAGACATATGTTTGCCAGAAACATTCCTTAATGAAAACGATGACGTCTACTAGAAACATTACACCTCATACACATCGGCACAAAAATACTGATGAAACATCAAACAGAACATAAAAAATTGTCAATAAGAAAATTTCACAACAAAAGAGACATGCGGGCAATTGTTGTCGACATCATTACATGAAACAATAACCATTTCGTCCATTTATATACGGCCAAATCACAACATCGTCCAAGTAGAAATCAACCATTTACTAAAACATTCATTTTGTTGAGAGATTTTAACTGCCAAACTAAAATATGATGAAGCAAAGAGACAAACAAAAAGGCAGATAAAACAAAACTCAGAGACAAAAACAAGCTTTGGCTCTACAATAATAAAACAAATACATATTTTCATGTGGAAATCAGATCATATTCTATGATAAATCTGACTCTGTGATCCAACCACACACATGGATTACACATGAAAGATTCATGAAACATGTGGGAGCGACCATTTACTGATTATCCTGGAAAATACAGGCTTCTAACTCCAGGAGAAAATACCAAGGTGAAACCAGAAGAACTAATTCTAAAACCAATGCCTGTCCAAATTAACACTAGTCAAAATGAGAAGCATCTGAAATGCTTCACCTAAAACATTCATGTCTCTAGATGATACAAAATATACCCAACTCGTCCATTCCTACTATATTACATAATGCCTCGTTTGACAAGGAATGCCTAAAGGCTATCCACACATGCTCTGGTGATCTTAGTTTAAAAAAAAATCTAAATTCCACCAAAGAAAATCTAAAATAATTTTAAGACAGCAGAGCCAAGACTCGAGGAATTATCAATGAATAAAAAAGAACCACATAGAAAAACTACATTTTAAAAAGAGATATGATATTAGAACATTTTTGACCGAATTTCATCTAACAAATCAAACTGAAAAGTTTTAAAAAAATGTTTGACTAAAAAAAAAGAAAACCCTCTAAAAATACAAAAAGCTATTATCAACCCTTCACAAGAGCAGAACTCAACGAGTCACTTACCAAAACATCAGTTGGTCCTGGTGATGTGCCTTAGGAACCTTTTAAAACAAACTATCCCAAGTATCTTTTGAGTATCTTCCGTGCTCAAACATTGAAAAGACTCCAAATATCAATCAAATCAGAGACCAATAGCATGAAGTATAATCATCATCATCATCATAGGAAAATGAAGTGACACGTCCATGTCATACGTCATGAAGTATGCTGGTGATCAAAACAACCTTAAAAAACTGAATAATGATCTACGTGAAAAGAAAGGAAATACCAATAACAGAAATAATAATAAATTTCTGGACATTTCATTCGATCAGAAGTTGTCCTTCATCCCTTAATTACACTGATTGGAAATCTAGTAAGAAATCACTAATCAATTTTTCCCATACAATTGTGCGATCAAAATTTGATAGTTTCATGTATTTATCTGAGGGCTGGATGTGACACAAGATCAAGCTTAAAATGGGGTGTAGCCATTACTAAATGACACAAGGACGCTTCTCACGGCCTTGTGACATTCAGTTATAGTTACTATGAGCTTCGGAGCTTTCTATAACAAAAAATTAGAAACGATTCATGATCACAGATTGAGACTTGCACTGGGGTCCTTTCACACATTGGTAAAGAAGCCCCCTATATAGAAGCGATCTTGAAGGAAATAAGATTGTACCAAAAAATATAAATATTTCACCTGCTTTCAACAAACTGTTCCTCCATAAAGAATGTTAACAAAATCCGATCTTTCTACCAAACAGAATGATCACAATGAAATATTATTTCATTTTTCCTTTTGTTTGAGATTAAATAACCGACTAAAGGTTGATATTCCATAAACTAAACCAAACCAATCTTGTCAGCAGTTGCACAGGACATAACTTTAATGTCTGATAGAACCCAATTTAGAAATTGACTTCCTAACTTACCTATCTCTACCCAGGTCTTTATTTATTCCTCTTTCTCTCAAATTCTTCCTTATCACTTCTTCCCATCTTGGCCTTGCCCTATAAACTCAAGTGTTCCACATCTACTAACTCAATAACTTTCATCCATTCTTTTTTGATGACCATACCAACAAAGTCTCCTGTTCTGTACACATATCCCTATATTGTCCAGATTTAATCTTCCTCTGAGGTACTCAGATCTAAGCCTGTCTATAAAACATATTATACATCCATCATATCATTCTCATATCATTTCTGTCTATGCAACACATATCTTCAACTATTACTAACCAGGTTTTACTTCCATACATCATCACACTGCATACAGATGCCTGATAGACTCTTACATTGGTTGACAACGGTAATGCTCTGCTGATTTATAATGACAGAAATTCCCTGAACTTATTTCCATCTATTCCTAACACTTGCAATCACAGCAGTCTCTGTACTCCAATGGTATCACCAAGAGAACAAAACTGTTAGACAATCTCAACAGCCTCGCCATCTAAATATACTTTCTCCACATCCGAGTTTTCATCCATCTTCATTGTCTTACTCCAATGGTATCACCAAGAGAACAAAACTGTTAGACAATCTCAACAGCCTCGCCATCTAAATATACTTTCTCCACATCCGAGTTTTCATCCATCTTCATTGTCTTACACAAACTAGTTATCATCTCTAAACCTACCTATAATTCCACTGCACTTCTTGTGTATCGAATGCTTGTAAGTACTTCAAAATATTGAGTTGCTCCCAACTTCCTTCCCACAAACTGAGCAGGAGAATTTTCATAACACTACAATCACTGACCATCACTTTGGTATCTGTAACATTCACTTTCAGACCTTTATTTTCCAAAGCGTTGCTCTAAGTCTACAACTGAACAAGTAGATCTTCCATTGTTTCACAGACAGGCACTAAATCATCAACATAGTAAAACATCTCTTCCAGATAACTCGTACAAGACTCCCTGGTTAACGCTTCTAAGAGACAAATGAAAAGCAACAGACTCAGCACGGATCCCTGATGTACTCTGACTTTAACATTAAGACTGTCACTATATGTGCTGTTAATTCTAACAAGATTTTGAACATTTCTGTACATTACTTGAATAACCTTCACCAACCACTCATTCGCCCCAATTTAGGCAAAGCCTACCAGACAACATCTCTTGGCACTATGTCAAAAGATTTCTCCAAATACACAAAAGCAAAATACAGGCTCTTCTTCTTACAAAGATACTTCTCTTGCATTTGTCTTAGGATAAATATAGCATCAGTGGTACTCACATTACACAGTCATCATATCATTTATTTCCATGCCATGCATGTCCTCAACCCTCGGATGTATAATTTTACAAAAGTTATTCAGTTGTACTCGAATTCTACAAATGTATCTATGATAAATGTCAGATCTTTCTAGAAAAAATAATACGATATTTAAAAATATTTTTGCTTGAATATTTAAAAATATTTTTGCTTGAATATTTAAAAATATTTTTGCTTGAAAATTTAAAAATATTTTTGCTTGAATATTTTAAAATATTTTTGCTTGAATATTTAAAAATATTTTTGCTTGAAAATTTGTCCACATATTTTGTTTCTTTTTTTTCCTCCATTATGAAATTGATGATTTATGATTGACCTCATGGATACGATTGCAGACTGTGGAATCGGCAATGCCGAGTTCAAATCCTATTGGATCTATTTTTGTGTTCAATTGCACTTGGAAAAATTATAATATCCCCCCCTCCTCTCAATTTATAGGTAAGATAGGACTTTGTATTCAACTAATCGTATACAATCAATCGTTAACAATCAATCGTTAACAATAGGTATTGCATTACACAAATTAATTAGTGTCAATTGACACCAATGTTCATTTAATTATATATATATATATATATATATATATATATATATATATATATATATATATATATTGACTTGTACCGGGGTTTCGAATTCTGCGACCGGCTTGAATAATTATCTCTACACTAACGATTCTGTAACTATGAAACATAAAACAAATATTTATAATATATATATATATATATATATATATATATATATATATATATATATATATATATAGGCTCTGAGGGGGGAGTGGTAGTGGTATTATGAGAAAACCATGAATTTAATAACCATTCTGTTTTTATATCTCTGAAATGTTTATATGGTAAACAGCTGATGATTGTCTTTTCTAGTTCACGTTTTAAGGTTATGTCTCTTGCTTATGTTTCACAACTGATATAGGTGGGTTCCCTTTGGTATTTTGTGAATTTTCCAGCAGTAAAATCGGCTTATATAAGTTCTAAGTCTACAATGTGTGGATGTAGTTAATATCCCAAGGATTCAAACTCCTTGCAGACTTTAGATTAGTATTAGGATAGTACTGCTGTGACTAGGAATATGGAAGAATGGAATGATTCTATATTGTTAGCAGTGGGGGCTGTTTTTTGTGGATGACCCATATAAATTGGTTTTTTTGGCTTGCATTATATTATTAATGCTGAATAAATATATATTGTGTTTTTCTGTATTAATAAATGACTAAAAGCTTTATTGAATATATATATATATATATATATATATATAAATATATATATATATATAAATATATATATATAAATATATATAAATATATATATATATATATAAATATATATATATATAAATATATATATATATAAATATATATAAATATATATATATATATATATATATATATATTGTTGAATATAAGAGACAACTCATGTCCAGATATCCTTTGGTAGATCCTTTCAATAGTTCAAATTAGGATCTTAGTTTCGGAAGGGAATTGGCTGATGAATTTGTCATAATTTGGATTTGTCTCCCAAGTACTTTCGGACCCATCTGGGTCCATCTTCGGGGGTCCGAAAGTACTTGGGAGACAAATCCAAATTATGGCAAATTCATCAGCCAATTCCCCTCCGAAACTAAGATCCTAATTCGGACTATTGAAAGGATCTACCAAAGGATATCTGGACATGAGTTGTCTCTTATATTCAACAATACCTGCCTGCAAGAGAAGATGCTGCCTATATATATATATATATATATATATATATATAATTATTATATTATTGTTTTTAAATATTTTACTTACGTACAACGTCAGCGCAGGGAAATAACAATCTGATATTCAAAGGGCACGAACCCGGTTCACAGAGACACATTTAATCTGAAAGCATTCACTTAGTCAAGTGAATGTCTAGTTTTAATCTTTCCGATAGTGCTCTACTTTCAATTTTACTTGAAAGAGGCTTATAATATTAAATTATATTTTTTTAAATATTTTACCTATGTACGATGTCGTTTCGAGCTTACAGTTCTCATCAGTGCAGGGTAATAACAATCTCAGACGGCCACAGGGTGCGAACCCTATATATATATATATATGAAAGAGAGAGATATGTATATACGTATGGGCCCTTGTTAACGGCGAGTGCTCAGTGCTGTAAAACTGGACGCCACTGCCTTGTAGGTTAAGGTTTTGCCAGAAAGGCTAAGGTTGAGGCAACCCTGACAGAATCCTCAAGAGGAGCTTTTGCCATGTCAACTGAGGCATGCATGATCCGCCGGCATGTGGATCACACTCTGGTGCCAAGCACCCTGAGGTTCAGCCATGGGTATGGCAATACTACTAGGAGAGATGTCCTCTTTAGCCTTTGTTAACGCAGGCATCTAGGAGTAGGAAAACTCTGATCTAACACCTTCGGGTCATCAGGCTGTTTGTCTGTCACCGGGTTCATAGTTGCCGATACTCAGAAAGTGGTCGTCGTGTTGCACAAGCAGTGATCATTATAATCCTGTTGCTGTGCTGGTACTTTTGGCATATGTGATTTATGTGTAGATACCCACTGTGTGTCTAGCTTAGCAGGATAAATGTAATGAGTAATACGAAATTTAATAGCTTGTTGGAACGTCAGAAGCTTAATTGATCGTTATGGTTCTGAGCATCCAGAGAGACGAACAGCACTTGTTGGACTAGAACTTTTATGTTTCAACATTGATATAGCAGCCTTGTCAGAGACAAGGTTGTTGGAGGAGCATAGTCATGTAGAGGAGGGCTCTGAATATGTATTTTACTGGATCAGGAAACAGGAAGGCGAACGACATGACCACACGACCATGAAGTGGAATTTGCTCTTTAGAAATGGGTTGTTTCTAAACTCGAAAATCTTCCTTGTGGTCTAAATGAGCGAATTATGACCTTACATTTGCCTCTATCTGGTCAGCGATATGCAAGTCTTGTTTCTGTTCATGCTCTTACGTTGAACAGCCCACCTGAGCTAATAGGATCCTTTTATGAAGATCTTAAAAGAGCTATCCTCACTGCTCTGCAAGATGATGACATTGTTTTGTTGAAGGATTGTGAGGGTGGGTAGGGAATATCAAACATGGCATCCACTCGGACGTTATAGAGTTGGAATTATGAATAAGAGCGGGTTACATTTACAAAAACTTTCTAACTTTCTAAAAAAAACTTTACTTAAAACTTTAAGTTCTTGTGAAATATTTTATTTTTAACTACAAGTTAGTTATTAAAACATTTCGGTCAGAAGAAATTCAGCGAGATGCTGTGTTGCATTATTTTTTAATTTAATGTTTAATGCTTGTTTCATTTCAGTTTACCTAAGTCATACAAAATAATCTTGTGAAATATTTTTTTATAATAAATGAAAAAAATAAAATACAAAAACATCTTGTGAAACAACAAAACAGACTTTTACAACAAGTCTCAAATTAATACGGATAAAAAAGTTGTCATTTTGGCCATTCGTACACGATATTTTCTACTGAATTGGATGCAACCCTTTAGCTTAACCGAAGTTAGATAGAATTATTCGAAAAATTAGATTTTGCAGAGAGTAAATGAAACCATATATCAAATGCGCAGCTGACGAAAATCCAGTCTTTTGTAAGCTCATACCGATAAATATCCCTTTCTTTTTGTATTTCCTTTTTAAGGCACATTTTGTTTGTAGATTCTTATTTCTGTTTCACTTGGCCAAATCTAAATGTATTTTGCACACTTTTGATAATATACATATATGATGTCTCTTTCGCATACATATTGGACACTTGCCGTTTAAAGCATTTCATTAATTGATATCTAATAACCTTTTCACATTTTAACGATATATATTCCTTTCACATATAAGGAATTATTGTGAACACTTGCTATTTGCATTTCGCTGACTTACCTATCAGCTTGAAAGTCCAAACTTTGCATTCACAAATATACCCTTTCATTCTTGCTATTGCTTTCAATTGCATTTTATATATTTTATATTTTATCCTAAATAAATTGAATAAGAATTCATTTCTCGTTTTCTTTTCATTTTCTTTGTACCACACCATAAGCGAGACCATCCTTTTATCTGGAAATTATAGCAAATTGTTGTCATATTTGGGTGGGTGAATCCCCTGTCCCATTTGAGGCTTCTTGATAAGGTGCAGAAACGTATCTGTAATTTGATTGGCCCTACCCTTCTTCTCTACCCCCTCTCTCTCACAGACGTGATGTTTCTAGTCTCAGTCTTTTCTATAAATACTATTATGGCATATGTTCTTCAGAATTGTCTGATCTATTCCGCTGCTTCCTTTCTTCTAGCTCGTCTGACTCATTAGTCTAGTGGCCTCCATCAATTCGCTGTTTTCATACCTCAATGGCATCTCCTGTCTTTGCGATAATCATATTTCGTTCTTGTTAGCTCCTTACATCAAGTGGCTTCATGCCTTCTCTGGAGCGATATCCATAAAAAAATTTTTTTAAATAAGGCCCCATGATTAAGGTCATTATATATATATATATATATATATATATATATATATATATATATATATATATAAATAAAAATGGAATAAAGGATAAGCAAATCAACAACTAGCAGAAATAAACTCTAAAACACATATTGAATAGTTTTACCAAAATATTTCGATTGTTAAAATACAATCATCATCAATTGGTAGCAGAACTTTAATTAATGTGCCGGTCCAAAGGTTGTTGTAGAATTCCACTCAATGCTGCAACAAAGAACTCTCATGCCAAGTAACAACCATGAGTCCAGTCTATCAACAATTAACAAATTTATTTATAAATGATACTTGTGTTCCCGGGTTGAATGGCAGGGTTGCAAAATGAGATCTCTCTATCCCGGTGAAATAAAACATAAGTCCAACCCTCTACTTCCAAGGACTATTTAAAGCTAACTGCCACCTCGAAAGTTCAACTCAAACTGCCTGCCAGCCTTCCCAGCACCCCCAACTTCCTGTCATGTCCAGTGGTCCAGATCTCCCTTCCCGTCTCATTCTTCCTGTTGACCGGGTCTTTTCACTGGTCATCGGTGGGTCACCCAAGCACTAAGCCACTTAAGATCTCAACCTGAGATAACTGACAGACGTAGACTTATCATGGCGACAATCCATGAACATACCCACATGAGTCCAGCCTTTTATGAGACACTTAATCCACCTCAAACGGAAATATTCTTCTAGGGTGGCCCAAATGAAACCAAAGATATTTTCACTTTATCTTGTGCCCCCCCCCCTCTCTTTCCTCCGCCATTCATATACATTACTAAAGAAAATGCAGCCTACTGCATTTTTACAAGTTCATCAGAGCACATTCCATGGAAATACTTGTAAAACAAGCACATCCATTTTTAGTCACATTCTACTACTATGTGGAGGTCATTTTCCAAGCATTCAGCCATTGCTTTGCATGTGTAGGCATTTGATTTGCCCTTATTCCCGGAATAGAGCATGGTGTCATCAGTAAATACACCCATCTCAAATGCAAGTGCACGCAACAACTTGTTTTACCTCTTAAAATTTGAAAGTTGAAAACCAAAAATGATTTAACAAGCTTTTTCATCCTTAATTATAAAATAAAAATTATAGAAATATCTTTCCGAACCAATTGAAATCGTAGATGAAGTAAAATATTTTAATCATATTTTGAACCAGTTCTTATAAATTGTGAGTTTTAACATTCGTTTCACATTAACATTTTGTGCGATATGTATTTTTACTGATTACTCATCTTTCGTTTGTAATTTCGTGAGTGTTTTATTCAGATTTGAACTTTTAAAATTCCCACTTTCATGAATTTATTTGCAATCAACATAAGTTGATGAGCAAAGTATTATCAGATAATTAGGATTGATTGTCGGATTTAATTTCTTTTGATGATATTTTCTACACTATCTAAACTATTTTGTAAACATATATCTCTCTTTCTCTCTCCTTCTATCTTTAATCTTTTCTCTCTCACTCTCTTTATCTCTCCTTCTCTCTATTTCTCCTCTTTCACCCTTTCATTCTCCTTATCTATTCCACCCGGTCATTCTCTTTCTCTCTTACACTCTCTCTCTCACTCTTTCACCCTTTTATCTCTATCTTTCACCCTTTCTTTCTCTCCCTATCACTCAACGATAAGGGTTAAATGAGACAGATCTCTCTTTCACTCCTCTCCCCCCCTCTCTCCCCCTCCCACTCTTCTTCTCAATTATAAGGGAATTCTTTTAACACACAAATATTGATTGGCAGAGAAAAACTTTTCTTCTTTTCTTCATTAACTTTTCCTAATACTTATTTTTATGTTTTCTATTCAATCTTTAAAAAGATGGTGAATTTGTAGAACTGTTCCATATTTATTTACACATTTCCCCCTTCATGACAACCTGAATAAGACCATCCAGGAAATTAGTTGAAATAGTGTTGTAAAAGCATCACTGATTGACTGGTCTCCTTCTATCTCAACAATCGATATTCTATTACAGGGTGCTTGCAGAATAAGGAATTTAGTGAAGCAAGGGTTGCATAATCACAAACAACACTTTTCTTGACATTGCTTAAACTCAATACAGAGATAAATCCAAGTGTGGAATCAATGAGGGTATAAACTGAAAAGGATTCATGTTATTTTTAAGTTTGCCTTCTCCTACATTAGTTGCCCAGTCAAGTCTACTTTACTATTTCACCCATAGCTAATGGGAGGAGAGCCGGATTCATATCTTGCTCGTGGACATTAGAGAAAGTGACATAACTTCCACTTCCGGCACCCGATATTCCCAAATGTTCACCCATCTATGTCGTGACCAGGCTCAATGTTGCTTAACTTCAGTGATCCAATGAGAATTGGTATTTAAATAGTATTTAAATATTCCCACAAATTATCAGAACAATGCAAGCAGTAATTTCAAGTAATAACCCGGAAAGAAAATTGTGTCCAGGAAGGCGCTGGGTTATCTTGCTGCTTATGATCATTGACAATAATAAATTGTATTGAATGTGTTGCGTTGACTTACAGGGTTATAGTGAATCCATTTTCTCAGTGAGATAGGGAAAGTGTCACAAAGGTCGTACTGAAATGATATTGACCCCATGAGAACTGCCACTTCATGTCTGTTCTCTTCCTTTTTCACTTCCCCCACCAACGACCTGTCTGCTTTCTGTTTTTCACTGGAGCATTATGACAGGCAAGTTCTCTGGTGATGGAGCTTTTGTTTTGACCTTTCAAGCCTTTCTTTACACAGAGAATGGAAGAGACGTTTTTCAAGCCCCTCCATGTCCTCCAGACACCTTTCTCTTTTCTTCCTTCTTGATAATCACAGAGCGGAGACAGATTACTCTCAGGACCAACTAAAATATATCACTGCAATAGATTTCCCTTTGCAAATTGACGCCTCGATTGCACACGTTGAAGACTATATTGTGCTTCTCTGTATGAATATGAGAAATATTTTGCAATTATCTTGGAAATTTCTGCTAAGAATTATTAGATTTGTTTTGCTTACTTGAAAAGGTGCCGCTAGTTTGTTGTTCCTGGCACAGACAGTGGATTTGACATATTGTGTTCGAGTTTTGTCCGGGTTATTGCATCACTTTCAGGTATGGATGAATATGTCCTGCTTTCAGCTACAGGTTAACTAGTAGAGTAGACTAGACTCTCAGCCTTGGTAATAAAAAAAAAACTCACATTGGCCTAGAATGGAGAGTATAGCTTTAAGAAGAAATGTTTGCTTCTTTAAAATGAAAATAAACATTCATTTATTAATTGAAATTTTTTTTAATCCAGAAAAAGTTTACCAATTTTTATTCTTTTTTATTTATCGATGAGATACAAAAAATGAACATATGCGTTCTTTTATAGATTTTGTTCCAGCGCAAAATTATACTAAAAAAAACTGACGTACATAAATTGTTAGTTGATTCTTTTTAACATAACTTTGGTATAATTATTGGAATCAGAATTGGTACTTGTATCCGGATCGGGAATTTAGAAAAGAATCAGTAATTGTATCGAAATCAGGAAAAATATTGGAATTGTGCCATCACTAATCAGATTAGTGATGGCACAATTCCAATATTTTTCCAGATTGAATCTGCATACATGTGTTCAATTCGGTTGGAGGGGAGTGTCCCAGGTGTTGTGAAGTTATTAGTTAAAGTGTGGTAGACATTCTAATTCCATTGAAGATAAGGAAACCAGCTTGAAAATTGTAAATAATAATAAATATTCCTCATCCGAAGATAAATATTACTTTAGTATAAAAATCAACCTATTATAAAATAGGTTGATTTTTATACTAATTTCAATAATAACAAGTAGAATGCAGAATATTTGGCTATTTTTTTAAAACTTAAAACTTTTGCAGATATAAATTTAAAAAAATCACGATTACTTGTTTCAAATATTTGTTGGCAACACTGCGTTAAGCAAATTTCAAAGCAAGTCTGAAACAAAATTTAAAAATAAGTGCAACAAAATTGAGTCGCATCCACTAGCAACAATATGCTCCCTCACATTTTTGTTAGTCTGGGAGGATGATATCATGGTGAACAAACATATACTACACTGATTCCCAAAAGAAAAGGTAATGACTGAGAGGATGGTATCATGACGAACGCCCCCCCCCCCCCAAAAAGGAGGAGTTAATGCATGGGAAGATGATATAATGTGATATAATGATGTCAGAACAGATAGTATATTAAACCTCACCCCCCCAAAAAAAAAGAAAATGGAGGAGATGATCATGGAAGGATGGAATCATGTGGAACGAATATATACTATGCTGCCCCCCCCCCAAAAGATAAAGTAATACCTGGGAGCATCACCCCATAAAAGAAGGTAATGTCTGTGAGTATGGTATCATGGCAACAGAACAGATACTACACTGCCTCACTACAAAAGGAGGATGTAATACCTGGGAGGATTCCCCCACCCTTAAAAAAGGAGGTGGTAATTCCTGGGAAGACGGTCTTATGACAACAGAACCGATACTACACTACCCAACCCCATTAAAAGATAATACAATAATAGATTAATAGTGCCCTCCCTCCCTCCGGTAATTAAATATGACAGTCTGATTAAGCAGCAGCTTAGCTGGTTAATCAGTGGTGTCCTCCCTCCCTCCGGTAATTAAATATGGCGATCTGATTAAGCAGCCGATTGGCTGTTTAATCAGTGGTGTTCTCCCTCCCTCCGGTAATTAAATATGGCGATCTGATTAAGCAGCAGCTTAGCTGTTTAATCAGTGGTGTCCTCCCTCCCTCCGGTAATTAAATATGGCGATCTGATTAAGCAGCCGATTGGCTGTTTAATCAGTGGTGTCCTCCCTCCCTTTGGTAATTACATATGGCGATCTGATTAAGCAGCCGATTGGCTGTTTAATCAGTAGTGCCCTCCCTCCCTCCGGTAATTAAATATGACGATCTGATTAAGCAGCCGATTGGCTGTTTAATCAGTAGTGCCCTCCCTCCCTCCGGTAATTAAATATGACAGTCTGATTAAGCAGCAGCTTAGCTGGTTAATCAGTGGTGTCCTCCCTCCCTCCGGTAATTAAATATGGCGATCTGATTAAGCAGCCGATTGGCTGTTTAATCAGTGGTGTCCTCCCTCCCTCCAGTAATTAAATATGGCGATCTGATTAAGCAGCAGCTTAGCTGTTTAATCAGTGGTGTCCTCCCTCCCTCCGGTAATTAAATATGGCGATCTGATTAAGCAGCCGATTGGCTGTTTAATCAGTGGTGTCCTCCCTCCCTCCGGTAATTACATATGGCGATCTGATTAAGCAGCCGATTGGCTGTTTAATCAGTAGTGCCTTCCCTCCCTCCGGTAATTAAATATGGCGATCTGATTAAGCAGCCGATTGACTGTTTAATCAGTGGTGTCCTCCCTCCCTCCGGTAATTAAATATGGCGATCTGATTAAGCAGCCGATTGGCTGTTTAATCAGTAGTGCCCTCCCTCCCTCCCTCCGGTAATTAAATATGGCGTTCTGATTAAGCAGCCGATTGGCTGTTTAATCCGTGGTGTCCTCCCTCCCTCCGGTAATTAAATATGGCGATCTGATTAAGCAGCCGCTTGGCTGTTTAATCAGTGGTGTCCTCCCTCCCTCCGGTAATTAAATATGACGATCTGATTAAGCAGCCGATTGGCTGTTTAATCAGTGGTGTCCTCCCTCCCTCCGGTAATTAAATATGGCGATCTGATTAAACAGCCGCTTGGCTGTTTAATCAGTGGTGTCGTCCCTCCCTCCGGTAATTAAATATAGCGATCTGATTAAGCAGCCGATTGGCTTGTTTAATCAGTGGTGCCCTCCCTCACTCCGGTAATTTAATATGGCGATCTGATTAAGCAGCCGATTGGCTGTTTAATCAGTGGTGTCCTCCCTCCCTCCGGTAATTAAATATGGCGATCTGATTAAGCAGCCGATTGGCTGTTTAATCAGTAGTGTCCTCCCTCCCTCCGGTAATTAAATATGGCGATCTGATTAAGCAGCCGCTTGGCTGTTTAATCAGTAGTGCCCTCCCTCCCTCCGGTAATTAAATATGGCGATCTGATTAAGTAGCCGATTGGCTGTTTAATCAGTGGTGTCCTCCCTCCCTCCGGTAATTACATATGGCAATCTGATTAAGCAGCCGATTGGCTGTTTAATCAGTAGTGCCCTCCCTCCCTCCGGTAATTACATATGGCGATCTGATTAAGCAGCCGATTGGCTGTTTAATCAGTAGTGCCCTCCCTCCCTCCGGTAATTAAATATGACGATCTGATTAAGCAGCCGATTGGCTGTTTAATCAGTGGTGTCCTCCCTCCCTCCGGTAATTAAATATGGCGATCTGATTAAGTAGCCGACTGGCTGTTAAATCAGTGGTGTCCTCCCTCCCTCCGGTAATTAAATATGGCGATCTGATTAAGCAGCCGATTGGCTGTTTAATCAGTAGTGCCCTCCCTCCCTCCGGTAATTACATATGGCGATCTGATTAAGCAGCCGATTGGCTGTTTAATCAGTAGTGCCCTCCCTCCCTCCGGTAATTAAATATGACGATCTGATTAAGCAGCCGATTGGCTGTTTAATCAGTGGTGTCCTCCCTCCCTCCGGTAATTAAATATGGCGATCTGATTAAGTAGCCGACTGGCTGTTAAATCAGTGGTGTCCTCCCTCCCTCCGGTAATTAAATATGGCGATCTGATTAAGCAGCCGATTGGCTGTTTAATCAGTGGTGTCCTCCCTCCCTCCGGTAATTACATATGGCGATCTGATTAAGCAGCCGATTGGCTGTTTAATCAGTAGTGCCCTCCCTCCCTCCGGTAATTAAATATGACAGTCTGATTAAGCAGCCGATTGGCTGTTTAATCAGTGGTGTCCTCCCTCCCTCCGGTAATTAAATATGGCGATCTGATTAAGCAGCAGCTTAGCTGTTTAATCAGTGGTGTCCTCCCTCCCTCCGGTAATTAAATATGGCGATCTGATTAAGCAGCCGATTGGCTGTTTAATCAGTGGTGTCCTCCCTCCCTCCGGTAATTAAATATGGCGATCTGATTAAGCAGCCGATTGGCTGTTTAATCAGTAGTGCCTTCCCTCCCTCCGGTAATTAAATATGGCGATCTGATTAAGCAGCCGATTGACTGTTTAATCAGTGGTGTCCTCCCTCCCTCCGGTAATTAAATATGGCGATCTGATTAAGCAGCCGATTGGCTGTTTAATCAGTGGTGCCCTCTCTCCCTCCGGTAATTAAATATTGCGATCTGATTAAGCAGCCTAATGGCTGTTTAATCAGTAGTTCCCTCCCTCCGGTAATTACATATGGCGATCTGATTAAGCAGCCGATTGGCTGTTTAATCAGTGGTGTCCTCCCTCCCTCCGGTAATTAAATATGGCGATCTGATTAAGCAGCCGATTGGCTGTTTAATCAGTGGTGTCCTCCCTCCCTCCGGTAATTACATATGGCGATCTGATTAAGCAGCCGATTGGCTGTTTAATCAGTAGTGCCCTCCCTCCCTCCGGTAATTAAATATGGCGATCTGATTAAGCAGCCGATTGGCTTTTGAATCAGTATGCCTGCCCTCCCTCAGGTAATTAAATATGGCGATCTTATTAAGCAGCCGATTGGCTGTTTAATCAGTGGTGTCCTCCCTCCCTCCGGTAATTAAATATGGCGATCTGATTAAGCAGCCGATTGGCTGTTTAATCAGTAGTGCCCTCCCTCCCTCCGGTAATTAAATATGGCGATCTGATTAAGCAGCCGATTGGCTTTTGAATCAGTATGCCTGCCCTCCCTCAGGTAATTAAATATGGCGATCTGATTAAGCAGCCGACGTTAATCTGGCACGTTAAACATGTAAACAACAACGCTGGCAAACACCGTGCTCAGTTTTCCATTTTTAAAACCGTCCTAAGTTTGTTTATTCTTAGCCATTATGTTTTAAAACACAAATTTATTAAATCAAATTGTTTAATTAAAATAATAATTGATTTAAAAATTACTATATAAAAACGCGCGTGCGCACGCACACACCCACACACAGTTCAGGTAAATTTTTTCTTTCCGAGAATTAAAATTTATTTTGTGTTTACTGTATTAGATTTCTTAATACTTTCATATCCAATATTATCATTTTTTCACGACCTCAACAGAATTTATGATTCCATGTTTTATTTATTAAAAAAAAAGATGTAATTTTTTTTCTTTAATGTCAACAAAATAAACTAACACATTGTACTGGAAAACTATACAACTGATTGTAGAATCAAATTGTTTAATTAAAAAAAGGTACACACACACGCACACGCGTTCACTGTATTTGATTTTTTGGTGCCTTTTCATTTTAGGACCCACGCTAACTTTGACCCCGTCGTTACAGTTAGGGTTAGGTTTGTTTTTTTTCCTTTTTAATTAAAAATATTTACATGTATGGGGGGGGGGAGATTAAAAAAAATGGGGGAAGGCGGTCAAAAAAAATTTTTTTTTTTTCTTAACTAAAAAATATTTCAATGACTAGTAATATAAAAAAATTGAGGGGGGGTACAAAAAAAATTTTTCTTTCTTTATAAACTACAAGTCTTTCTATTTATGGGCGAGGGTACAACAAAAATCGGGGTAGGGTCGAATTTTTTTTTTCTTTATTTTCAACTAAAATTATTCTTTGTCAGAAAATCAATGTCTAACCACCACAGAAATATGACTGGGGCTCCATTGGCTTACGCATGAGCCTTCATTTCTGATGCGGCAGCCTAGCAAAAATATGCTCCCTCCGGTCGCATATATTTGCTATTATATATAATATATATATATACACACACACATTTTTCCAAAATAGTTGAATAAAGTAATGGCTCTGAGAAGGTCAACGAGACCAAAGCCCCCCCCCCCCCCCTCAAGTAAGCAAAAATATAAACCAGCTCTATTAATTTAATTTTAGTATCGAGCACTTTTGGAGTAGATAATACCATCTTATTACCTTGTGATAAGCCTAAACTCATCATATATATACTAGAAAAATACCCGTCCTAGGACGTATGAAATGAATTTCTCTGAACAGAACAGTTTTGCACCATTTTTATGTCCTCTTACGAAGATTAAAATCAAAATATAATGATAATAAACTTTATGTCTAGAATACCTATTCCAATTATACAGGATTTTTATTTTTAAAAATGTCTCAAATTTGAGGCTTAAGTTTAATGGGTCTTAAAAAGAAATTGAAATTCAGGGAATCTTGCTTAATTGGTATCTAATGACTTTGGATAAAATCCAATGCAAATCTGAAATATTTGAATTTTCAAATGGAAGATTGTACCCATATTATATCCCCTAAATACGTATGAAAATACTACAATGAAAAATTGTCTCTGTGATACGAGTTTTCAAGAACTCTGATGAAAAAACTGACCCACAAAATGACCACCCCATAAGCTTCCTCTCGCTCTTCGCTAAAATCTTTGAATCATTAATCAATCTCAAGATAGTCGACAACCTCAAAAATGCTAAACTTCTCTCTAACCTGTTGGTCATGGAAATCGTTTTATTGCAGATATCCTAATGGGCATCTCTGAACACATATACCAGACACTGGATAAGGCAGGTGAAACTAGTGTGGTAGCGTTTGATATATCCTAAATCCTTTGACAAGGTCTGGCATGAGTGTCATCTCATAAAAATTAATTTGTCCACTATTACTGGAGAAATATATATATATATATATATATATATATATACATATGAGAGAAATATATATATGTATACATATGAGAGAAATATATATATGTATACATATGAGAGAAATATATATATATATATATATATATATATATATATATATATATATATATATGTATACATATGAGAGAAATATATATATATATATATATATGTATACATATGAGAGAAATATATATATATATGTATACATATGAGAGAAATATATATATATATGTATACATATGAGAAATATATATATATATGTATACATATGAGAGAAATATATATATATATATGTATACATATGAGAGAAATGTATACATATGAGAGAAATATATATATATGTATACATATGAGAGAAATATATATATATACATACATATGAGATATATATATATATATATATATATATATATATATATATATACATAGATGAGATATATATATATATACATAGATGAGATATATATATATATACATAGATGAGATATATATATATATATACATACATGAGATATATATATGTATGCATACATATGAGATATATATATTTATATATATATATATATATATTTATATATATATATATATATATATATATATATATATATATATACATACATATGAGATATATATATATATACATACATATGATATATATATATATATACATACATATGAGATATATATATATATATATACACATGATATATATATATATATATATATATACATGCATATGATATATATATATATATATACATGATATATATATATATATGTATACATACATGAGATATATATATATATATATATATATATATGCCTACATATGAGATATATATATATATACATATGCGATATATATATATATATATATGGGAAGAGAAGGATGAAGGTAATCCGACGTGATGGTAAAATGAAAAAGGAAAACCAAATAACTGGATGTTTTTTATGTGTACATCAACGTTTCGTCTTTATTTATAAGACTTCATCAGGATGATGGTGTAGAGAAAAGATATCATGCAAGTACAAATACATGTAGGGTAGACATGTTGGGAGGAAAAATAAAATAAAATGAAAAATAAAAAATAATGGCAACGTCTTGGTGGACGTCCGTACTTGTTAGAGAATAAAAATGAGTGACGAAAATGAGTGGGAAAAAGGGGAAGGATGGAGGGAGCAAGGACTACTGTGGCTGGCGATGAGAGAAAGAGGTCGGGGATGAGCAGGGGTAAAATGGATGGCAGAGAGAGATTGGAGGAAGAGGGGGAGGGAGGTGTTTGACCAGATGGCTGTGGTCAGGATTGAAGGGGAAGAGTGAATAGGAATGTTTGTGTGTGGGGGGTGTATGCAGGGAAAATGGGGATGGGTAGAGAGGGAGGGGGGGCTGTGATTTTGGTGGATGGGCGAAAGTTATGGTCTTAGAGAGCGTTTTGAGAAAATGAGGGAATTTAAGAAGAGGTATGGGAGAAAATAGATGAGAGGGGGAAGAGGGAGGATTTGTTGTGATAGGGAGTGAAATATTTGAAATATTTGGAAAATGATAGCAATGAGTGAGGGATTGGAGTGGGTGGAGGAGGGTGGTGATTGAAAGGGTGGGTGAGGAATATTTGAAATATTTGGAACATGAGAAAGTTTATTTGGACTGTAGTATTAAAAATCTGAGGGAAAAAAAGTAAGGGGAAAATGAAGATTCAGGGGGAAGAAGGAAGGGTGTGGGTGAATGGAAGAGTGTCATAAGGGTTAGAGATGAAAATAAAAGTTAGCCATGATCAGGCAAAAGACTTTGTTCTGTGAGAATGATCTTGCTTATTAAGGGTGATAGGTTAAAGAAACCATTTCGTTGCTTGATGGTGGTGGAGGAGGTGATGAGGGCAGTTTCCAATAATCTTCGCCGAGATTTGTTGTGGATGTGTTTAGTGATTTTGGCTTGTTCAAATTTGAATGCATGGCCATGTTCTAGAGCATGGGAGAAAAGTGCACTAAGAGGGTTGTTGTTTTTTATGTCCCTTTTATGTTCATTTAATCGTTTCTTTAATTCACGTTGTGTTTCTCCCACGTAGAATTGATGGCAATCATTGCAAGGGACAATGTATAAGCCGGCATGGGATGTGGGTGTTTTTTGGAAATGTCTAGATATGTTTAAAGTTTGTTTTATGGATTGAGAAGTGGTTTGTACTGTAGGAATGCCTAGTTTGTTGAGCGTGTTGCATATGGATGTGTTATTGGAATGCGTAGGTAGGAGAAGGGGTCTGTCTATGAGAGAGGTGTTAGGGGTTTGATTTTTTTGTGTGGTGTTTCTGGAGAATATTTGGAAGGCTTTTTTCTTGGCATTTAATATGAAATGTGTAGGGTATTGC
>OY744527.1:138287009-138332009 GCA_963556195.1 Sepiola atlantica | reverse complement strand
CATGGAGTTATTTTTGCCGGGTGTTTTTATAATACGGCTAGCTAGTTAACCAATCAGATTCTTTGTTGTTCCCTCAGCCAATCGTTGGGCTTCCCACGAACAAAGGTGTGGTTGGTGTTACTTCCTTTTTATATCCTGTTCTATTGTTCTGTTTTCTATAGATTTGCCTATATCCTGTTTCCTTTGTTGTGTCAATATAATGGGTGAATTTATTTTAACACGTGGTTCCTTGTATTTCTATTTTAGGTTTTTATTTTTAAATTGTTAAGTTTTTGTTTAGTTTATTTGTGTTTATTTATTTATTTATCGTTAGCCTAAGGTAAATTTATTTCTGTGTAAGCAGTTGTTTGCTATCTCACTTCTACAGTTTAATAGATTTCGGGGGTCTTTAAAATTTAGGATTTCAAATTTTTCACTTAGGCATAATCCACACGGGTCGTCTAAATTTCTACATGTACTGGCCTGTCGTATTATTTTCTATTCAATTATTGGTGAGCGTCCATTTTCTTTGAGCTCCCAATAATGGTTTGCTAGTGCTGTTTTAATTCGACGTTATCTGTTTTTAAAAGCCTGGTAGTAATTTGCCAATCCCAGAAAGCTCTGTAGTGCTGTGACGTTTTCTGGTGCTGGCATGTTTTTAATTGCGGTAGCCCATTCTGGGTCTGGCCTTCTGCTGTCCTTGTCTATTACATGACCCAGATATTTGATTTTTTCTAAAAAAAAATCACATTTTTCCTCTTTAGTCCCGGATTCGTGAAAACACTTGGTTGACATGTTTCCGGTGTGTGTTGTTCTATGACTCTACTGTTGATTAGAATGTCGTATGCAATAGCAAAATCAAGTTCGTCCAACATGGTACCAATCACCTGCTGAAAAATTGCTGGAGCAACTTTGATCCCGAAAGCTACCATTCTGAACTTGTATAAACTGCGATGCGTATTTATACACAACAGCTTAGAACTCTCTTCTTCCATGGGTATTTGGAGGTACGCTTCACTCAGATCTATTTTCGAAAAAAATCTGCCTCCATTTAATTTTGAGAAAACTTCCTCTGGGCTATGCAGTGAGTAATGCTGATCTTTTAGTGCTGCATTTAATCCCGTTGAAAAATCTGCACACATGCACATCTCTTTTGATTTCTTTTTCACATAGACCGTGGGTGCTGCCCACTGACTGTATTTCACTTTGGATAAGATACCGGTTGTCACTAGTCGGTCCAATTCCTCATTTATTTCATCTACCGAGGCACATTCCTCTTTTTCTTAAATACGGGCTGAATGTTTTTGTTCATTTGAAATTTGTCCGCCATTTTTGTGCATCGATCAAGACCACCAGAAAAAATACTTTGGCAAAAAATTCTTTCAAATCCAGTTTTAGTTTTTCTGATTCCGTTGTCCGACTATCTATGTTTTGGCAAAATGTATTTATTGGTAACTCCGATAAATTGAACGCTTACATCCAATCAATGCCAAAAGGGTTATTAGTGTCTTTTAACACGAGCATTTTTAAGGTTTTGATATTTCCCATTAGGGACACATTAGTAATTATCTCACCCTCAAATTTAATTCTTTCACCAGTCACTGTACTGGCTATCCTGTTAGTTCTTAACAAGGTGGGTCTATTCAACCTCTTCCACGTATGTAGATTTATTATTAACACGTCCGAGCCAAATCCAATTGTAATTAAATATTTTTATGCAGGATTTTTACATGCACATATTTACTATGCATTCCTGATCATTTATGTGGCTTGTATCTGCGTTTTATTTCCTTTATTCATTCTACAGTGTGAACTTTTGTGTCTGATACTGTTACAAGTCAGGCAGGTCTTAAAACGAAATGGGCATTCTGTTACCCAATGCTTTCGCACCAATAACAAGGGCTCGGCAGTAATTTATTTTTTAAGGCTGAAAATCCCGTTTTTTCGTTGAATAGTTTTTGGATGAGAATTGAATTTTGATTTTTGACGTACTTTTCGTATGTGTGCAATACCCGACTGTTCGATGTTCTTCGAATCCTGCTTAACACTAGTAAATCGTTGGTAGTCCTCAGCTAATTTCTGCAGTGTTAAGTACGGTTCATTTTTTAATTTATTTAGAACTCTATGCCTTATTTCAGCGTCTTCTTCTGATACCAATCCTTGAACAAAAATTAAACATTTAAAATTATCAACACTAAGTTTGGATTATTTAAAGTCGTCGCAGTGCTTATTTACTACTGATGCGAACGTCTTTTTTTACCAGGTTTAAACACTTTCAGCATTTGTGAAATAACAAAGTCTTTGGACTGAACAGCTCTGTTAGAAATTTGATGGCTTCAGCAAAAGTCAAATCGCTAGTCTTTTGAGGCAAAATGAAATCCACGAACTTAGTATGTTGGGTGATGCTTAATTTCCTAAGTAACAGGCGAACCTTTTTAGAGTCTGCCCAGTTTTTGCAATCAATTTTATATAAGTCTTCATATCTTCTAAAATACGAAGCAAAAGTTTTTTTTCTCATCAGGGGAATATGTGGAGTTGTCGATTGCACTCCACAGCATTATCGTTTTCGTTATTTTGTCCTCTAAGCAATATTGTTTTCATCAACATCTCAATCTTTTCGTCAGATTCTTTCTTTTGCTCTATAAGCTTTTTATTTTGTTCTAGAAGAAGCTTTTGAAATCTTTCTTCAGTTTTCTGTAGTCTCTCGTCTTCCTCTTTATTATGTTTGAGTTGCTGTTGCATTTGAAATTTTATTAATTCCGCAATCGTCGCTTTAAATTCTTCCATATTTTAAAGTGTGTCCTTTTTTGTTAGAAAGTAGATGTTTCCTTTCGGGTACGGCTTGTTAAAAAAGTTATTTTCTTAAGATTATGCTTGCTAGACGTAATCTTAGTTGTAAAAGAGTATAAAACTTTCTTCTTTTTTTTCCTCGATAAAAAAATCGTTTTTTTTTTCTTTAGTATGCGTTTACGCATGTGCAGGGCTGTAGAATTTGTGGTTGGCACTTTAGTCAGAGAAAAAATAAAAATACGGTTTCAATTTTTTTTTTCTTTCGGCAGAAGTAACTTAATCTTATGGAAAGAGAAAAAAAATCATATATTCCCTTATTGTTAAATATTACAACAGTGTCGGAATAGCAATTAAAACAAAAATCACTGACCTTTCTTCAATCTAGAGAATAATATGTTGGTCTTACATGTTTTTTCTTCTTTTTTTTTCTCACCGGTAAGCCAGTTTTTTTTAATTAGGACGTTGTCTGCTGAATTTGTAGTCGATTTTTCTCTTTAATCAATTTTGTCGCCCGTTGTGGCGTCCATTTTAAAAAGTTCTCCCGAATCTTTTGCTGTAACCACATTAAAAAAATTGAACAAATAAAAAAAGGTATAATCAAGCAGTATAATTCTGTTATGTTTAACTAATATATATATATATATATATATATATATATATATATATATATATATATATATATATATATATATATATATATATATATATATGCACACTAATGTAAACAGACTGTTTAAAATAATAACACAAACACATTTTTAAAGCCAGCAGATATTTCAGTCATGGAACCGACCATAATCTGTGATAGAAAAAGGATGCCTATCATTCGCCCACTCTTCCCTCGCATCTACTCTCTCCCTTTTATTGCCACTGAAGTGCAGAGTTGGGCAGTAAGGTGTTTGTTCATATTACATACTTCTACCTATTCTTTCTCTTTCTATGAACTTAATACTATGCCTTCCACCCTCCTTCCTTGTTTTTTTCAACGTTTTTCTGTCTTTGTATTATAGTTTAAACTAGTTTGTTACATAGGAATGCAATTAGTGGATAGGCATCCACTAATTCCATGTATTAATCATTCCATGGAATTAGTGGATAGGCATCCACTAATTCCATGTATTAATCATTCCATATACTAATATTAAACAAGTATTCATAAACTATTTTTAGGCTATAACTCATAGTAACTTGAAATTTTGTAGGAATTATTCCCTTTTGATGCAGATATTCTAAGAGATAATATTTATTTTTTATTCTTATCAATGGGTTCTCTGGGTGGCATGTAAATCTTCATTCAAATCTTTTACCATAGTTAAATTACACAAAATTGGAACAAATCTCAGCCCTTTTAAGACCTAACCCCATTTTAAAAATAGGTTAACTGCAATGATATGAGAATGATACGATGGATGTGTGATGTGAGTCTTAAAGAGAACCTATTTCTGATGATCACAGAGAAAGATAAAATCTGAGCAGTATAGAGAGATGGGTACAGAGGAGACTTCGTTGGTTTGGTCACATTGAAAGAATGGATGAGAGTTCTTGGGTTAGTAGATGTATAACTGTTGTGGTAATAACCTATATTTATAAACCCATAACTTGAATCATGTCAGCTGTATTTTCACACAAGTCTCATCGTGGCAGTACATTTTTTTTTTTTACTGATTTGATATATTTGAGGATCCAACCTCCCTAAATGTTTAAATGGTTCGCTAGGGGAGCATAAATTCCCAACTCAAAATGTTTCACCTTTGATTTTAATGAATTTTCTGTTTTATTTAACCTCAAACAAGGCACAACACCACTGAGACGTACGGGACTACTATAAAATAGGGGGCATGTTTATAGGGGCATCCTAAGTAGTGCAGCAAGATGTTTGTTCACATTACATTTAAATTTCTGCATGTTTATACAATCAGGGTATCAGGGAGCAGGGAAGGAATCCCAAAGGCTAACGGTTGTAGGAAAGGAGCCATTAGAGTAGAAAGCCTTTCAGCATCTGGGGGCCTCTACAGTGAAGGGGTGTGATTTTGCTGATTGTCGAGTTAGTCATGGGTATTTATGTCAAGGGGGCACCAGTGCATTAAGTTTGTCGGAGCACATTCCATTGAAGTACTTGTAAAACAAGCACAGGGAGGCAATATTGTGGCGATGGGACAAGGGATGAAACTTTTTAGATAGTGTGGGACCTAAACCTAAACCATTGGTAAAAAAAACCCACAAAATTATGCTGATTCTCAAAAATTGTGATCATTTTAAGACCCCACCCTAATGGGAGTTAAACTTGTTTCTCAAACATTTCGATTGATACATTAGTCATCTTCAAGAGCAAAATAATGTTACAAGAACATCTGTTTGTTATTTGGACTCCAGATGGTATTTGTAAGAAAACAAGTAAAATGAAATGGAGATATCTATAAATATTTTGTTTTAGACATGGATTAATGGTAAGGCGATAGGAACCTTAGGCATTATTGCAGAAATGTTGAAAGCTGTGGGTGAAACAGGCATTAAGATGATCACAGACTTGACAAATCAGATCATAAAAGTAGTTATCCTGAAAGATTAGGAACTTATTACATTTGTCAACTGTTACAAAGGTAACAGGGAAGCTCTAAATAGAAGTAATTACGGAGACTTCAAGTTGATGGACCAGATTCTGAATATAGTTGAGCTAATGATGTAGCAGCAAATAATAAGTCAGATAAGCATAGATGAAATGCAGTTTGGCTTTATGCCTGGGCAAAGTACCACTGGTGCTATATTTATCCTGAGACAAATGCAAGAGAAGTATCTTTGTAAGAAGAAGAACCTGTATTTTGCTTTTGTAGATTTGGCAGAAGCTTTTTGACAGAGTAACAAGAAATGCTGTCTGGTAGGATTTGCATAAACCAGGTGCAAATAAGTGGTTGGTGAAAGTTGTTTAAGCAATGTACAAAAATGCTCACCGAATTAACAGCACATTTAGTGAAGTGGGAGTATATCAGAGTTGTGTACTGAATATGTTGCTTTTCATTTGTGTCTTAGAAGCATTACCCAGGGAGTTAGGGTTAGGGTTGTCCAGAAGAGATGTTGTATGCTGATGATTGAGTACTTGCTTGTGAAACAATGGATGACCTACTTGTAAAGTTAAAGACTTTAAGGAATGCTCTGGAAAGTAAAGGTCTGAGAGTGAATGTTACCAAGACCCAAGTGATGATCAGTGTTGGAAAGCTCCCCTGCTTCGTTTGTGGAATGGGAGTTGGGCGCAACTCAATATGTTGTGGTACTTGTAAGCATTGTGTACACAAGAAATGCAGTTGAGAGATGATAACATGATTTGAGTGCAAGGAGTGTAAGATAATGGAGACAGATGGGGTTAGTATGGAAATCAATTTTTAATGCCGTCCAACACATGCCAGCGTGTAAAACGGACATTTAATCGAGTATGACGATGATATTTTATACCTTTTAATCTTTAATGCGTCTTATTTATCCACTTTTATTATTTTCTATGTCATTCATCATCATCATCATCATTAACATCTGTTTTATATGCTGTCATGTGTTGGACGGAGTACGTCAATAAAGTTATGTACTAGTTTGCATGGATGTGTTCAGAGTAATGGAATCTTTAATAAATGCAAATGATCAAACATTAGAATATTTTAAATTCATACAAAAACTTGGTGCTAAAAAGGGAGTGATAATAGAGATTACACAACTGAAGTTCAGAAAACGTTATTTAGTTTGAATTATGAGATGTTAGAATGAACAAAATTGACGTAGATTTTTTAATCGATATAATGTTATCTTTTAATTCTAGTTTAAATCTAATTAAAATCAAAGGTAAAGAAATATTTGCTGATGACACCACGATCTACTCTCGTCATGTGGGTAAAACGAATGCACACATATCCGAGGCAATGGCTGAATCCTGGGGTCATAAATGGATGGTAACATTTAATGCTGCTAAGACAAAGCTCCTTTCTTTCAACAACTACAAGAAACCTCTTCAACCACCGATTGCTATGGCAAATAACACCCTACCTGAGAGTCCAATGTTCAAACTCCTCACCCTAACATTCACAGGAAACATGAATTGGAACAAATACATAGAAGACATTGTCAAGGCTGCTGCAAAGAAAGTGGGTTCCCATCATCAGCCCATGCATGGAGTATTGTTGTCACATCTGGGCTGGTGCACCATCCACCAGTTTCTCCCTCTTAGACAAGGTCCAAAATAAGAGTATCTAATCTAATAGGTCCCTCACTATCCACCAAGCCCCAGCCCCTGTCCCATTGCTGCAATGTTGGATCCTTGTGCTTGTTTTACAAGTACTTAAATCGAATGTGCTCCGCTAAACTTGCTGTTCTGGTGCCCCCTTGACGTAAATACACTCGATTAACCCGACAATCTGCCAAATCCCACCCATTCACTGTGGAGGTCCCCAGCTCCCAATTTAGGATTACCCCCAAAACTTTCACCCTAATTCTCAGTAGCCCCTTACACCTACAGTGACAACTTGCTTTGTTTGGGGTGAACTAAGTTTTTGTTTTTTTAAAGAATAAAAAGCCTTTTTTTTTCTTAAGGAATGTCTTATTAAAATCTATCTTAAAGTTTTGTACTCCGAAAAAAATTATTTAAAAAATCCTTAACTAAGTTTTTTTTTTTTTGTAAATCAGGGAAAATCTTCAAAAATATTTATTCAATAAATAGATAATTCAATATTTGACAAAATATGGTTATTAGATATAAATTGAAAAGTTCAATTTTCTACACATTAAAAAGTTAATGTAAATTTTTACTTTGTTGCCGTCCTATTCTAAATTAATTTTTTCACCTGCCAAATTTTGAAAAGCTTTTTTTGATATATTTGGAATATCAGGAAGTTTTATTGAATGTCATTTTGCAAGCGGAAAGCAGACTCGAGGTGTTCCCGCGAGTAATAGCAAGGGAAAAGTGCTCATAGTTAAGTCAGCTTACGATGGCCCAAGGTTTGGCATGTCTTTGATAGACCTGTGTGGTGGAGGAAGTCCTGTGTGATGGAACCAATCACTATACTTGTCTCCATGGCGATCGATTGTAATATGAATCGGTTGAGAAGACCAGCATTTGTTGATCGCTTACAATCCTCTGCTGATGCTGCCGCATGCCCAGTTTTGTCGCTGATTCCTTATTGATGAGGGCGCAAAATTATCGGTGCAAGTTTAACTAATAAATACTGCAATTATGATTTGAACCTAAACACAGTGAGAGCCAATGAAATGAAACCATCTTTGTAAGACTTTGAAAAATACAAAACAAATATATAAAAAATAAATATATAAAAAACAAATATATAAAAAATAAAATAAAATTTACCAGTAAACATCTGTGCCCTTTGGAGGCAAATCTTTATTATTTTCTGAATAAAGATAAAGATTTTAAAAAAAAAATGTTTTATGTCTTTTTTGTAAAATTCATGCACAAAAGCTGCTGCTTCTATGTATGAAAATAAAACAATGCATTTCGAAATCGATAATACCGGCCATTTATTATTTATTCAGACCTACTTTTTAAAATCATTATGTTAATCAGACAACTGACTCACTAAGGTTTTGTTAATTAGTTTTTTGGCAAATCAACCCCTTTGAGGTTATTTAATGCCAAAACACTACACTTATTGTAAACAATTCATTGAACACAAGTTGCTATTTTATCCATAGTTCAGGAGGGGGGGGGCATTAGACCTCTTCAAAATTGACCTTTTTCTTCAAACATATGGAAACTGCTTTTATTCCCATTCTCCAAGGTCTAAATTAGCTAAATATACCAGTTATTGTGATCTTGGACCTTGGCTATGCCTGCCTCAAGAGCTATGTAATTTTATTGTTGACGTTTTTCAAAAACGCTGCAAAATTTGGGATATTATGTCCTTATTTTCATTGTAGCTTTCCAGAGGTTGATGCTATAGCATTGAAAGTGGTACCAAATGAAAGCTAATAAAATTTTCTTGCATATGGTAGTAAGCACAATAAAACACATGAACACCTGTGTAAATTTTAACTAATTTTAATGCACAAACAGCTGGGACACTACAAAAAATCAGTTTGGTAGTATGATAGCACTGCACTGACACATATATTGCATAAGAAACTGTCAGATAGGATGTTACTAATACATGTATTATCACTTGTTCAATGTGGCTTTTTTGAAACTGTCAAATTTTTTCCTGTGGTACTCCACAACTTGTAGTAAGCAGCTTCTTTGCTCTGGGTCACTTGTGATCTGAGTTGCAAAGTCACTCATTAGTTTCACACCTCTCTCCGCCACATCATTGGTCACTTTCACTGACCTCACAAACTTCTGTGCATTCCTGTAGCTGTCATTGTCTTCCCAGGTGTCAGCAGGAGTAGTGAGCCAGTCACATTTCACTCGTCGTCCGGCTTGTGGCTACTCCTCTTTTGTGAAGAAATTGTTTGAGTTGTTCAGACATAAAAGAGGCTCCACGATCTGAATGGATGTAGGCTGGAACACCAAAAATGGCAAATAAAGAGCACAAGCACCGTATCACCGATTTCGCTGATATGTCTGGACAAGGAAATGCGAATGGGAATCGTGAATATTCGTCGATGACGGTTAGAATGTAACGATTCCCATTATTAGATGGTAGTGGACCCTTAAAATCGATGTTTATTCTCTCGAACGGTTGTGTCGCTTTTATCAGTGTCCCGGTTTTAGGCCTGAAGAATTGTGGTTTATTTTCAGCACATATTGTACACGATTTTATCATTTTCTTTACGTCATCCGAAGAATATGGTAGATTTCTGGTTCGTACGTGTGTCATTCGTGTTATTCCTGGGTGGCACAGTTCATTGTGTAAGGTCCGAAGCTCATCCGTGTTGGGTATCGAGCTACATACTCTCGATAGTGCATCAACCGCAGCATTCTCTTTACCGGGTCGGTAGATTGCATCAAAAGAAAAACAGAAGAGTTCTATTTTCCACCTCGCTATTTTATCATTTTTGATTTTGCTTGTTGTCCTGATGTTAAACATAAATGCGACGAATTTTTGATCAGTAATCAGTCTAAAATGTTGTCCGATCAAATAGTGTCTCCACTTTCTGAGTGCCTCTTTTTCGATTGCTGAGTGTCGCTGTTCTGAACGCGACAAGGTCCTTGAAAAAAAAGCGACCGGACGCCCGGATTGTCTTAGAGAGGCAGCAATTGCATAATCAGATGCATCTGTCTCCACCACCAGAGGAATAGTGGGGTTTATAGCCATAATTGCTGCATTGGCTATATCCTTTTTAATATTCTTAAAGGCCTCCATTGCTGTGTGCGAGAGAGGGAAAGTGTCCGTTTGTACCAATGGGTGAATTTTGCTTGAAAAAGAAGCAATCCACTATGAGTAATGTGCAAACATACCAAGGGCTCGTTTTAGGGCACGCATATTATTAGGTATTGGCAGTTTTAGCAGCGGCTTCAATCGTTCTGGGTCTGGTGACATAGATCTTTTGCTTACGGTATATCCTAGTAAATTAATGGTGTCTGCGTTAAAAGTACATTTATCGTTATTTAGTGTGAGGTTGTATTTTTTTATCGTCGCCATAAATCGTTTCAGATTACGATTATGGTCTGCATAGTTGTGTCCACATATTGTTACATTATCAATGTAGGCAAAAGTGCCCTCCAATTTTTCATCGCTAATTATTTTATCCATAATTCGCTGAAAACTGGCAACACCATTCGTTACTCCAAATGGTATTCGTCATTTTGTTGTCGCCATGTAGCAAGTACATATCGCGAAAATATTTCATTTTTGGGCTTTCGGTAAGTGGTGTGTAATGTTTCTATAGCCTCTTCATAAGTGCTGCAGTCCATAATAATTTCGTGTATCGTGTGAGATACATAGTTAGTAGTCCGAATTTGTTTATCGGTCGTAGTGGATTTTCTGCATGCAACGTTTGCAAAAAGTTTTCAAATGTCGCTCTCCAATGAGTCCAACGTTGTTCAGAGTTAGAAGTGTCAGGTTCCACGTCGAACCGTTGTGGGCGCATTAATTGTTCCATGTTGATTGTGTGCTGAATAAATTGTAATGACTAACGAGAACAGACGTAACTTGGGAAAGCTTTATTCAGCACACAATGGCAGTACAGTATTAGTGCTACTATTTATAGTGGTTAGTAAAAGCAGGAGAGTTCTCCAAAGGGGAGATAAGTCAGAGTAAGGAAAGTTACTCGTAATTATTCATTACATATACATATATTTATTCACAAAGAAATGTCATTTCACCCTATATGAGATATCCCAGGTGAAAGAAATTTGTAAACAATAAACATAAACAAACATCCATGAAACTAACAAATATATATATATATATTATTAAATATATGTTTCCTCCGGTCACATATTTTTGCGAGCCTGGGAGAGTAGTATCAAGGTGAATGAACAGATACTAAACTGACCTCTAAATAAGGAGGTAATGACTGAAAAGATGGTATCATGACGAACGAACACTACCGCCCCACCCCCACCAAAAAGAAGGGGTTAATGCCTGACAATAGAATAGATACAACACTACACCCACCCAACCAAGAAAGGAGAAGGTATCATGACAAGAGAACAGATACTACACTACATCTCCTAAATCGAGGAGGTTTTATTTACTCCTCCCCAGGAGTTAGGCACAAGGCCAGTTTTATCTTACTCCCACAAGTAAGATGTGACCCAAGATCGGGTCGAGAAAGTGGGGTTTGAAAAGCCAGTACTCGAGAGGTGAGCACTCTGGCCATTTAAAAATTGCCTGGGCAGCCCCGTCGGCATTCCCCGGTAAGGGCGCCTCAGACAGTAAGCAATAAACTTACTCCTCCCCAAAGAGGGGAGGCAAAGCCTGGGAGGATGGACCTCCTAGAACTGCACAGGACAGGCGTGCAGTATCCATCGGAACAGATACTACACTTTGATCTTAGCCAAAAAGCCCAAATGCCTGTGAGTATGGTGTCATGGCAACAGAAAAGATACTACACTGCCCCCTCACCCTTAAAAAAGGAGAAGATGGTCTCATAACAACAGAAATGATACCACATTACCCTAACCTCCCCCAAAGAAGAATATGATACTCAGGAGGATTACTCCCACCACCTTAAAAAAGGAGCAGGTAATTACTGGGAGGACGATCTTATGACAACAGAGCCGATACTAGATTATACAATAATAGATTAGATCAGTTTATTTTTCTTTCATTTAAAAATGGCTAAAAGCATTACTTTTTATGGTTCTTTGGCCTTGTGGCTAAGATCAAAGTGTAGTATTTGTTCTTAGCATCCCGGGGCATCAGATGTTTTCCTATCGATGAAACTATTGCATATATATAAGAAATATGACAGTGCAAATTACAAATGTATATTACAGAATATTAATTTAATAGAAACTTTTTAAATAATCAATATCTCAATTAGGAAAACCTAATATTGTCTGTGAGTATTTGCAGATTACTATATATACACTATTTCAAAATGTTAGTTTATATCATTAAATTAAATAAGCATAACACGTTTTCATGTAAATATAGTTAGGATAGGGAGTAAAACACTTTTGCATTTATTCATTTAGATATAAATTAAGTGTGCATGTCAATAATATATATTGATGGCATAGTCTGATTTGAATGAAATGTTTTCTCTGTGTATAGTAACAGCAACATTACTATTAAAATAGGACACTGATTCTCAGCGTTTCAGAATTTAACAATTATCTTTGAGAATGTGATGTAATTAATATTTTTGTTTAGAAATGTGATGTAGCTTTAGTTACAGACACCAACTCTGTTAGTATCAAGTGTATTAATATTAAAATAGGACAATAATTCTTTATCTTTGAGAACATATACTATATTTGAAATTTTTTTTTTCTTACATAGTTTTGGTTAAAGGCAGATATCAAATCTCTGTTAGTTACAGCAGTAGTAATTTTTCAAATCTTCTACAATAAAGAGCAATGTATATATATATATATATATATATATATATATATATATATATTCACTGTCACAGGAAAATTAACTGAGTAAAAAAAAAACTACTGGACGAATCCATTTTAAGTATTTCGGAGAATTGAAGAAGTAAATCAATTTCCATAATGAAAGTTTTCCTTTTTTTCTTTCTGGTTTCTATACCGGTTCATACGTTTTTTGCTTGGCTTTTTTTGCTTTTACAAACTTTCCAGTTTGATACGTTTTCTTTTTCTCTCTTATTTAAAAATTTTTTTCTTAACTTCACCGATTCCATGTTTTTTTTTAAATATGTATATGAATATGAGTGCTAACAGGAAAAAATTACATTTTTCCATCCTTTTTGACGGAGGGTGTACAACATTAATTCTTACTCTTTGATGAGATGACATATCTTTGAAAAATGTGGCATAGTTCTGGTTACAGACAGACACCAAAGAGCAGTATTTAAAAAGAAGTACTTTTAAATAGGACATTAATTTTCAGTGTTTCAAATCGAATACTAAATCTTATAGACAGCCACCAAATCTCCATTATATTAAAATCAGATTATCATCACTAATATATTTTCATGTGTACAGCTTGTCATGTTGCTTGACACATTTTAGGTGATTTTTGTATTGATAAAGTGTGTATCCATCACTAAAATAACTTTAATAAGATTCCATCGTCACGATGCGATGATGCTATCCATTGTCTGTTCTTTGTTTTCTCCCACTTTCTACCGTCATTTTAAGACGGACATTTTTTTTTAGGACATTCATTCACAGGATGACTCATGCTTGGCTGCAGCAGGGGTGGGGCTGTGGGTGGGGGATTTGTCTGCTCATAGCCAGGCAACAGGTGTGAGAACAATTTGTGTGAAAAATGTCAGATTTAGTAAGGGGCAGGTAAAGGCGTGTTTCAACTGGTCTGTCCATTTTTCCCACTCCTTGTAGAAAACCTGGCCGTCCTCCATCAACAAAGATGGTTTTGTAAAAATATGTGCATGACTATCTAGGAGATATATATATATATATGTATATATATATATATATATATATATATATATATATATATATATATATATATATATATGTATAAATTATTTAATCAAGTTCAAATATATTGATAAAATGAACTTAAAACCAATATTTGTTCAAATTATAAATAAACTTGTATAAACATTAGAACAGCTTAACCATTGTGTCGATGTTAGTACATTTCTATGGGGCTGTAAGATCAACTGAATATTAAATTGTCCCAAAAGAAATCAGACAAAATAAAATTGGCCAATAAAATTTGTCAGTAAAAATTAACTTTTTACAAGGTCGAATCAATAGCAGGCAAGCTCAACCTAAATCCACACATGCACTCTCCCATTGGCTAGACATGGATAGAAAACCAACCGCCTACACATACATCTCACCATATATTAAATGTTTACATCCACAGATTATTGGGAAACAATTTGCAATAGTACACACACACATTTACTTGCAAATATATCTCTGAATTAATAAAATTCTACATAGGTTTAAATAAAAAACTATTTCAAATTACACAGTTACTTAAAACAATTTGAATTTTTACAATATAGGTTCATACTCAAACCCGTTAATTAGAAGATTTAATTAGTGTTTACTAAACCTATTGATTTCAAACTAAAAAGGATAAATAAATAAATATTGTCAAAACTCCTATTTCAAGAAAATATAATATTAATATTACCAAATCAATTGTCTGTTCACAAACTCCTCATATGGTTTTGGAGATAGACCCATATAAGTATATATATTCTGAAACTACATTACTCCGGGTATTTAGATATTTTATTTTGACCAAACGGTTTGCAACATTGTTGTGGGGTTTCTGTTTGTTCTTGAAATCCATAAAAAGGAAATACAATGTTTTACTTTATTTTCTGTATGACTTGAAAATTATAGAAATGCAAAAATAAGAATAAAAATGTCAAGGGGTTTAGGGCATGGAGCAGGAATACACACAGGTTCTCATTTATTCCTGGGAAACGTTGTGTGTGCCTCAAAGGGGTTAAAAACTAAAAGTTTACAAAAATGAATTTCAATAAATGCCACTCTCAGACCAAGTTATGGTGTCAATACTTAAATTTGGCATCCCAGACAGTAGACACCTCTTTTAACCTTGATTTGATGATGTTAGAAATTCAAATATATGAACGTCTAGCAGTATGTTAAAAAAATGTTTTGAATCTAGTCACGTGACCCTTACAGATGAACATTTCACTTCACTCTACAAGATGAAGGTGTAAAGAACTGACCCTTTTTTTTTGCTTGAGGAAGTCGAGCTAATTATAGCTATGACTGAAACATGTTCCGAAATGTGCAGCCATGCTATGTTTGTTTAAATAAAACTTTTTACTATAAATAAATAGTTCTATTTATCATATAAACACAGTAAAGATTCTCTGGATGTTTACCCTCTGGATAGATACAAACCTTACCTGGATTACTATATATATATATATATATATTAGTCTGCTGACTCTGAGAAAAGGTTTCTCTGTGAAGATAAATCCGATGAGATAGCTGTCAACACTTAAACCAAAGTTGTTAATGAGGAAGAAGGCTGTGACTTTATTATTTCGAACTGATGTAATATATGTTCATGTTTACAGGTATTGTTTTGAAATTCGCTTTAAAATGAATGCAGCTGAAAGGAAAGAAACGCATACATTCAAGTTTACGTGATGGTGCACCCCCCACCCCCTATACTAAAAAAAAGCAAATGCTTTTGTTGACATCTAGATACAGGCCAAAACTGCATATCGCTGACTGTACTTTAAATGGCATTGGGGATAACAATTTTGTTTATTCTATCTATAGTTATTTTGAAATCTTATCTCAAATATATAATTATGTTAAATTTCTTTGTAAAAATACATTTTTAGGTAAAGACTGGATTTCTTCATATCAAAGCTACTTATCAAGCATAGCTACATAGATCTATCATATAATGATTGAAAAACATAAATGGAACCGGTTAAATTAGAAATAAGTACAACTTTATATTCGATAGTCATGAAATTTGGAAAATTAGATCAACAAATAAAAATGTTTACTTTATAGCAATGTTATTTCTGTATGTTTTGTGATAGAGCATGTTCTGTTGATATTTTTATGTTGAACAGTAAACAGCGTATTACAAAAATTAGGTTAACATGTCATGTGGCGCCTGGAAAATATACTAAATTATTATTGTACCTAGTACAAACCGTTTCAGAAGGATTTTTTTCTTTAGGCAAGGAAGTATGGTCATGTTTTCATTAAAGACCTGAATCGCTTCATATCACGGGTATTTATCATGGATCTGTAATATTATAGTGATTGAAAAAATATGAACGAAACCGGTTGCTTCGAAATAAGTTCAACTTTATGTTAGATTGAAATAATGAGATAAAAAAGAATGGTAACAGATGAGTTGAAGTATTCAAAAAAAATTTAAAAAGTCAATGGATAATAGAAAAAAAAAGAATTTGTTTCATTTACTTAAGTATGCGTGATCGGATGGAGAATAAAATCTTAGTAGAATAAAAAAAATGTAGTCAGAGTAAGGAAGTTTATCTAAAAGCAATTCATAAAAAAAGCGTTAGAGATTTCGTAAAGTGGAGTTTGATTTGAATACTGAATAAACCAAAAGAGTAATCTCCCTTAGTACTTTATTTAGGACATATGAGTTATTTTGTTGGTAGACACCAAGTATGAAGGGCGATCTACATGACTTGAATGGATATAGAAATATAAAAGATATTAACCTATTTGTTAGCATGACAAATGATATTGGAATAAAAATGTAAATTGTTTTAAGTTGATGAATAATAAAACAATAAAAGAAGGAAATGTATTAGTAATAGTCATCAATAGTAATGTAGAAAAGTTGCTACTGATAGCAAAATTGACCTTCATCTTTACATTTGTTGCTGAAAAAGAAAATTTTTCTACAAAAAATATTCAGAGCAGGATAAGTTGTACCTACAACAGAGAAAATAACTATAATGAAAATTTATTATAGCTTATAAAAGGCACCAATTTTCCACGAAAAAGAAGTTAGGTAGAATCAAATGCCGATATTTTTATATTAAATACTATTTAGGTCTAAAGTAGGAAATCCGGGACACTTAGTTTTATATGTAATATATATATATATATATATATATATATATATATATATATATATATATATATATATATATATATATATATATATATATATGTAAATTTAAATAGATTCAGTCAAAAATTTATTTAAATGAATATATTGCATTGGACTCTTACTCCGGTAAGTGAGCACTCTGATCAAGTGTTCTAAAAAAAACTGTATATTCTCTCTCTCGTTCTTTCTCATATGCTTCTTTACATATACCTTTCCTTTTGATGTGAGGTCACAACGTTCGTAAATGTTTTAAGAGATGACAATCGAGCAGGTGTATCGTCTGATTTCCTCTCAACTCAGACGCAATATTCGCTTCTCTTAAGTGCAAGGATAGGGGTGGGTTAGACAGTGTCGGTCCAACAGGATGCAACATTTCTTCCTTTATGACTTGCTTGGGTTCAAAGGACAAATAAAAAGACACGGGATAAGATTTGGCTCGTTTTGATTTAATATTTATGAAATACATTTTATTTCTCTGATAATTTCAATTCATCTACCGTTTATTTGTAACTATATATATATATATATATATATATATATATATATATATATATATATATATATATATATATTCACCCCACTCGTGAATAGGGAAAATAATGGTTTTAACCTAGCATTAAGCATTACTCTTTGTAATTAGAATAGAGTTCTCTCGGTAATCGATAGTGCAAATGTAAACAAAAAAAATATTAGCACTATAATTTCCCTTACTGTTGGAATGAGCTTAGAGGTAAAATAGCTGACTGCTTATCACTGCTTTAAGGTGATTTGGCAATTCGGTTTCGAATCTTGACATGAAAAGTACTTGCAACGTCTAGTCAGCTTAAAGAACCGTGGTACAGTGACATAGCTGTCTTTGGATGACTATACATATCCAGATTGTTACCAACTTTAGTAGTTTTTTGTAAATTGTATTCAATGCAAAAATGCTCAATACACTGGAGAGTAGAGCAATTATAGTAATGACTATGATTAAGGCTTACATTGAAATGTCAAGGTTTCAAACGTAGTCTCATTATAGCCTGATGAGTGCATGGGTCAGGACCTGACATGTCAATGTAGTCTTAACAATAGATTATTTTAGTTTTACTATATACCTTTTTTATTTTAAAAATTTTTCTAACTTTTTTGTGTCAAAATCTTTAAAAAATTAATGTTATGCTTAAATGAAAGAATTCTGCTTAAATACACAATATATATAATTATAAATATTTGTTTTTATCTACATACGTATACGTTTCATCCTTTCGGGAATCGTCAGTGTAGAGATGATTATTCATACTGGTCGCCGGACTCAAACCCGGAACATGAGTCACGTTTCAAACTCAAATTCCGATGCTTTAGCCCACACGGCCGCTATCAACAACCCGATAAATCAGTGAGAGATAACACCTATTAAAGGCAGCCATCGTCAGAGTGTTCGACTGCTGAAAGGAACATGCATTAATATATATATATATATATATATATATATATATATATATATATATATTAGTTTTATTCACCTTAAACAAGGTATACTGCCAGTGAAATGTAAGGGGTTACTCTGATTAAGGGCCAAATTTCTATGGGGCATTCTAACGGGAGTTCTGCAGCAAGATGTTTGTTCACATTACATTTAAATTACTGCATGTTGGTACAGTCAGGAAACAGGGAGCAAAGAGTGAATTCCAAAGGCAAGCCGTCCAAGGAAAGAAGCTATTAGAGTAGAATGTTTTCCGATACCTGGGGACCTCTACAGTGAAGGGGTAAGATTTTGCTGCTAGTTGGGTTGGTCTGAGGTATCACATTCCGTTGAAATATTTGTAAAACAAGCACAGGGATGCAACATTGCAGCGATGTGACAAAGGCTGGAGCTTGGTAGACAGTGCGGAACTTATTAGGTAAGAGACTCCATGCATGGGTGAATAGGATAGAGATATAGGATATTAGCAGGTGTGAGAAGTGTTTCTAGCTCGGTAGAGAGAGCCCAACCTACTTTGCAGCAGACTTGGCAATATCTTCTATGTATTCATTGCCATTCATGTTGCCTGTCAATGTTAGGTCGAGGAGTTTGAGCATTGGACTCTCAGGAAGAATGTTAAACGTTTATAGATTTTCTTTACATGTAACCATTCTTGATTACTGATAAAGTGATCAGGTTTCGAATCTCAGTTTGAAGCACAGTTTGCCTGTTTCTATCCACACTGAAGGTTATGATGAAACAGCTGTCTCTGGATGAACTACATCTATCTATCTATCTATCTATCTATCTATCTATCTATCTATCTATCTATCTATAGATATAATTATTTCATGTATCCACAGAAAATATAAGAAGATATAATATATTATGTATCGATTTTGAGTATTTACTTGAACAGTGTTTAATACGTAGGTAGAGCTAGGAAGTAAGTTATGGAATATATATTTCTGGCAATTAAGCTAGACAGAGGTGTCTATATATATATATATATATATATATATATATATATATATATACTTTATAGTTGCATTCAAATGACCATAGGAAAAATCAATCCAAAATCATAATTTTCATTTATTGTTTCAATTTCTTTATTTTCATATTTCAGTGAATACCTGTATTTCCTCTTCGTCTGACTAACAACATCTTTTATTTATTTTTTCCAAATTTAATACTTTTTATTACGTGTGTTTCACATACAAGTCAAGAGAAATCTATAGTCTCTAGTTTAATTTTGCTGATCATCAGAGCAATAGTTCATTAAATGGTAATAGGAAAACATCCCCAAAACAGAAAGGAAGAGAGAAAAAGTTTAAGAAAGAAGTCTTGTTAATAATAACGGCAAGCCAAAATACATGAAAAAACCTCACTTGAAAACTGGTTGATAAATTCCTGGACCCCCCACCCCCTAAAAACAAACTCTTGCTCCCGAAATTTGAAATGACCTCAGAGGACCATTACCGCAGTATTACATGAACAATATTACTGTTTTACCTCAATCAATCAACGTTTCGATGCTACCTAATCTTACCAAACACTGATTCTGTGGTAGCATCAAAACGTTGGTTGATTGACGGACTGTAATATTGTTTTTGTAATTTTATAAATGCTCTACTTGTTATTGAGCACTTTTGAAAATATTGGTTTTTATGTTCATCTTATTAGCATATTTGAACTTGATCAATTCATATATATATATATAATTATTTATAATAAATATTTTTTCAATACTCACATAGATATATCTAGAGAGTCCTCTGGGAGAGAGAGGTTAGAAACAACACCGATGCATTTGTGAATAACCACAGTAGTCCACAAATAATACAACAGTCTGTACTTAAATAATAACAAGCCTGTATGTGACGAGTGTAAAATGCAATAAATTTGGACAATTTGGGGCATTTTTGACCCCTATTATACCCCCTGTGGGCGTGAACCAGAATTTTTCTGATGTCAAGGATGCTCATTTTATATCCAGAACAATTGCCTCTACATTTTGGCCAAGTTTCAGAAAAATTGAATGTATGGATCAAACGTTATGGGAGGAAAGGGTCATTTTTTGCCATTTTAGGGTCACTGTGACCCCCTGGGGGCGCGAACCGGATTTTTTCCAAGGTCAGCGATACTTAGTTTCTATTAGGAACAATTGCCTCCACATTTTGGCCAAGTTTCAGAGAAATTGAATAGATGGATGAAAAGTTATGAGGCAAAAAATGTCATTTTTTGCCATTTCGGGGCCTTTTGACCCCCTGGGGGTATAACCAGATTTTTTTTCAAAAATCGGAGAATGTCACTTTCTAACCTGACAAAAGTTACAACTTCATGCAAAATTTCAGAGAAATTCAATGTATGGTTGCGGAGAAAAATCCGGACGGACACACACACGGACGGAAATGCCTCAAAACATAGGTCTCCCAATTTTTTAAATCGGGGGACCAATTAAAACTTCTATCTTCCCTTATCATTATGCTATCATTTATTTATTTTTGTTGTTGTCTAAATGCGATGATATGCAGCTTCCACTGTATAAGAAAAATAAGATGGATGCCGGTCAAATGTGACCGTTGTCAAACCAAGGTGCTAACTTTCAGGAAAGCCATTTGCAAAGACCTAAGCAAGGAATCACATAAACTAAACTGCTTCGAGATAGTTGGGTTAGGGTTTTAGATGACTCAGATTCGAAGATATAACTCTTTCCTCTTTAAAAAGAAGAGAAACATTATCCATTAGGGAGGTGAGAGAGAGACAGATTGTATGAGCTTACAGGGAAAGCATATCTCAATATAACAACCATGTCTTCCTGCTGTGACATTGTCAGTAAATGAACGACTCACTCTGTCAGATTTTTTTTAGATTTAGCTGAAGAAATTCTCCTTGGATGTGAACCTTGACACTTCGGGATATTTTTTCTCTGCCAAGGTGATTTGAGAGAGTTTATATCTCCCATCTTCTCGCCTTCGTTTTCGTATATTCTGCAGACATAGCCGTCATGTTTCACTCTTACTTGTTACATGTAACTTTCTGTCTCATGTCTTCGTTTTACGCTTCTTTTGCTTTATCAAGTACCAGCTGAAATATCCGCCCCAGGATGGGTTTATAATAAAGTTGGGACAAAAAAATCTAATGCTTTGATGAAAATTTCAAAAATACAGCTTACTCGACTGAAGTTATAGGCTTAAAAAAGAGCTTTGATTTTGTTGGGCTAAGTGCCCATTAGAGGTTTTTAAAATGATCAAAATGTGTTCAAATTTTGTATAATTTGTATAATTTTTGTATAATTTTTGTATAATTTATCTGTGCTTTAAATCTCATCAAAATCAAAGGTGAAACGCTTTACTAAGGCTTCCATTTTATCTTGGGCATCTTTTTTAAGAAAAAGAATATATATATATATATATATATATATATATATATATATATATATATATATATATATATTGCTAGAAGAATACTCGTCCCAGGACAAGTAAAATTAATTCCCTGAACAGAACAGTTTTGCACCAGTTTTATGTCCTATTACAAAGATTAAAATCAAGATATAATGATACTAAGGTTTATATCTAGAATCATTATGCTAATTTTGATCAAAACCCATTACATGATTTTGATTCTAGAAAATGTCTCAAATTTTGTCTTAAGCTTAAAAATAAATTGAAATACAGAAAATTGTGCTTAATTCGTGTCTAATGAATATGGATCAAATTTAATGGAAATCTGAAAAAATTGAATTTTCAAATGGGAGGTGGTGCCCATAATATGCCCCCCCCCCTAACAACCCTTTAAAATACCTCAAAGAAACTGAAATTTTGCGAATATTTATTAATTGATGTCTAATACCTATTGTTCAAATTTCACACAAATCGGAGGTATCTGAATATTCACAAAGGGTTCCACCTCTTTTTACCCTCTTTTCATAAAACCAAATATAGCCTATATTATCTTCTCTTATGCCTAACAGCTGTGCTCCAAAATTTATAATGATCGTTTCTTTAGTTTAGGAGGTTATCTTGTAAAACGATATATATATATATATATATATATATATATATATATATAATATACACACACATACCTACCTTTAATTTTAATTTACCCCTTAAATTTTTTAATTTACAAAAGAAATAATGTGCCTATGTTACTCACTGTATTGCCTAGAATATATATTTTAACATTTGTAATTATCCATTCATTAGTTTAGGAGATTATCCTGTACATAGAAATTATATATATATATATATATATATATATAGATAGATAGAAGGATAAAAAGGAATTAGAAAAGCGACGGAGGCAGATCTTTTTTCAATTCAGTTGCTCAATGCAAGGTATATTCCGAAAAAAAGCAATTTATTTAATTAATTTTTTCCTTAAGCCAGGCTTTTCAAAGATCAAAATCTTATCATCAGAGGAAATTGCTGGGATAGATAAGTTGGCGAAAAGCCAAGATTTAAAATCTGAAAAAGTAAAACAAACATTGTGGGGGAAAAAACAAGGCAAAAAGCTGCCCGAATGCAAGCAAGTGTCCGATTGTAAAAAAATCCGATGTCAAAAAGTCCAGCGGAGAAAGTGGTTTTCTTGCATTCACTTGCTTGCATTCGATGGATTCAGCTGATTTTTGGCAAAGATAGAGGTTCTAGTGTCTAGTTGATGGCATTTTAATTTCAGATTACCATATACCTTGATTAGTCAAACTATCAACTATATCAGTTATGATAAGGCATTGTATTGAGGCATAGCCTTTACAAAAGTAGTGACATTCCATGAAAAATGCCAGTATACTGAAATCATATGCCCTCTATAGGGTTAAGATGAAAATTCAGATACACTAAATGTACAAAAGCAAGGAAATTCCCAAATTTTTACACTTTTATTGTCATTAAAGGTATGCGAGCACAACAGGGCTATGTATTTTACTGGTAGAAATTTTTCTTCAACGCACCTCACACACTTCATCCACTCATGCATAGAGATTTATACTGAAATGGTTTGGTTGATATGTAGTCATACTCTTAATGACAATGAAAGTGTAACAATTTGGGAATTTCCTTGCTTTTGTACATTTAGTGTATATGAATTTTCATCTTAACCCTATTAAGGGCATATGATTTCAGTATACTGGCATTTTTCATGGAATATATATATATATATATATGTATATAATATATATATGTATATAATATATATATGTATATAATATATATATATATATATATATATATATATATATATATAGTCTCGGAAGTTCTTTTAACCTTCAAAACTGGGAAGAAAAAAAAAAAAAAAAAAAAAAAAAAAATTTTTGTTGAAAGATTTTAGTCTAGTAAGTCAATCAATTTACTGCAATCACTATTTTAGTTTACTTCCAAGAATATACTCTAATATAAATATATTTTTATATATGTTTTTATATATAAGGGATCGTCAGTTGTTTACCATGAAAACTGTTTCGGGATTATATATATATATATATATATACATACCTACCTACCTACCTACCTAACTTTATATATATAGAGAGATACATGCCAGTCAGTCTCAGCGTTGCCTGATGAAGAATGAGTAGGCTAAATAAACCCCTGCTCTCTATATTACTATTTTTATTTTTTATTTGAAAGTTTGTGAAATTTACTTTGGTAACTATTTAACTATTTTCAAACAATGAAATGGCTGCTGTATTTACGAACGAACTGAAATGCATTATGGTGGAATTAAATTTTGTAATGAAATGTTTTATATAAAATTGTGAAAAAGTTATGTTTGGTAGAATCGCATTAACTTGTGTGTGTGTGTGTGTGTGTGTGTGTGTGTGTGTGTGTGTGCTAGAACTATTTCAACCCAAATGCTACGCAGTTATGCACACTGTCTAAAATATGCATAAATAGTTAAACTGTGCGTAAAAACCAATCAACCGATGAGAAAACAGAAAAACGTAGAGTGAGTTAATGAGAGTTCGTTTTTTAAAGGAATATGTAAATTACTTATCGTGTTTTAAGTCGCACACATTTCCACAGTTGAGTATATTGGGAGGTTGTTTTTACTTTTTCAATAGAAAAGTGGGGTTTTAATATCAATGTCAGTATGACAAATAACTCAACTTTATATATATGTAGATAATAATTAAAAAATATTTAATTAAAAAAATATTTATTAAGAAATCAATAAATTGCTTAGTCGCAAAAATGTGAGAGCTAAAATAAAAATACAAAGTTTTTAAATAAATAATTAATATATATATATATATATATATATATATACACCAGCTGTCCCTACCAAGCGTTGCCCGGGATTAAAATATGTATCAGTATTTAGTAATCAATTTAACAAAAACCAATAAAATAAAAGACAGATAGCGAAAGTCAAAATCAAAAACAGGACCATAAGATGTTCAGCATGAAACTCTACTATATGAGCTATACACAACAAGTTACTTATGTGATAAGGTTAACCTTAATGAATGTAATATACTGCTGCTTCTATTGGTTTGTTGATTGTTATAAGATGTCGTTATTGTAAAATGATTTCAAATGGATTACAATTTTCTTTGATACAATGCATTTTTTGTTGTCACAAATATAGGCCAAGAATCATCATCATATTGACATGCTGTCATTTATTGGATGGCTTTTTGAAATTGATTTCCAAATTAACCTATCTCTGACCATGTCTTTATTATTTATCTCTCTTTCTCGAAATCCATTCTTATCATTTCCTCTCATGTTTTCCTTGGCTTTTCCTACCAAACTGACTGGGCTACCTATCACCCGTTCTTTCAACGTGACCATACCAACAAAGTCTCCTGTTTTCCACACATCTCCCTATACTGTCCAGACTTAATCTTCCTCTGAAGGTTATCCCATCTAAGCCTGTCTTTAAGACTCATATTACACATTCATCATATATTTCTCATATCATTTCCCTCCATGCAATGCATGTCCTCAACCCGCATGGGCCAGGTTTCACTTCCGCACATTACACTGCGTACACATGCCTAATAGACTTACCTTGGTCGACAACGGTAACGCTCTGCTGGTTAGTAACGGCAAAAGTTCCCTGAACTTACTTCGTTAACTCCCTACTCTTACAATCACATTAGCACCTGCTCCTTCCTGTCTTCCAATAGTATCACAAAGGTCACAAAACTTCTCGACAACCTCAATAGCTTCACCATCCAGATATACTTTGTCCACATCTGAGTTCTCATCCATCTCCATTGTCTTACACTTCTTGCACACAACATTAAGTTAAAGATTCAATTTAGTAAAAAATAAATTCATTAAATAAAACCTTAGTTTGAATAAAAATCTTTGTATGCATACTTACTATTAAAAATAATATTGTATTTAATGAATTTGAATTGCTAAGTTATTATAATACAATTATCAATAAAAACAACTGATTTAATTTTTAGTGCTGATGAGGAAGAAAAGTAGCATTTTCTGTTTAATACTGATATTTTTGGTTGTGAAAAAGCAAATTGATTTTTTTAAAAATTTCTTTAATGTCTACTGTTGTCAGTAGACATTAAGGAAATATTTTTAAAAATCAATTTGCTTTTTATATAATTACCATCATTATTATAAAAGAACAGTTATCATCACTTAAAATATTTTTTTAAAAATTAATTCTTTTGAAATTGAATATTTTTTATTTAATTGATTTAAAATTTTATTTTAAATAAATTTAAATCATTTATTTAATAAGTAAAATTTCAAATAATTTTTATTCAATCAAATTTATTTAATGTTTTACTTTTTAATCAATTATTAATTTTAATAATTTAAGATTATTTTTAATGTATTATAAAGTGTTTTGTGAAACTCATAATTAAATAAAACATTTTTTTGGTCTTTTTACTGTTGCGTTTTATTTCTTAAATTTTGTTTTTATTTCATTTATTTTATTTTTTTCACTTTTAAAAAGATTTTTTTTCATTATTATTATTGTATTTAAAAAAAAAAATTCTTTTTCTTCTGGCATTCACAAATATCCTGGGATTTAGAACCAACATCAATGACGTAGAAACCTTTATCCTAATCAAACTCCCTAGATATCCTAGCACTAAGTAGAACAAACCCTCAATCCTCAATTTCCTCACACCATTTTGGCATGACTAATTACCTCCCACTCTACAATAAAGACTCTGACAAACATATGCACGGGCTAGGAGTTTATGTTCGGAACATCCTCCTTTTGACTTGAGAACATAGGCTAGAATCAGATGATCAAGCCTACATGTGCTTTAGAGTAACCCTGTAGCACAGTGTTAGTTACTTATATTTCTTATACCATTCTCCTTCGACCCAGGACTGTACCCTGCTTAACTCTATCTCTGAAAGCATAGATACAACACCCTCACTTGACTCGAGTGCTCAAATACATGTATTTGGAGATTTTAATGTACATCATCGTGACTGGCTTGGATTCTCCAGCTATACAGACGCAGCTGGTAACTCCACATATAGTTTCTCCACAGCGCACTCCCTCACACAGATTGTCACGTTCCTGACCCACATACTTGATCGTGTGGACCATCAAGCCTCGCTTCTTAACCTGCTGTTGTAATGAATGCCCATAGCCCGCTCAAGAACGCTGATCACCTTGTGGTAATGATTGATATCAACCTAAACTCTTGTCCCAAAGCTTAAGAGCCATTGCCCAAAACGATAAGATACTACAAAGCAAGCTGATTTTGATTTCGTCAGAGATCACGTCAGAGACAATCCATGGAGTGAAACTTTTTATCTCCCTCATGATCAGTGTGCAAATGAGGTAACCGAATGGGTTAAAGCAGGCATTAATGCACATGTCCCCATGAGAAAATTCTACAGCAAGCCCTACTCTCCACAATAATTCACCTGAGAATTTGCAGTTGCTATTGCTCAGAGGCAGCAAGCATTCCAACAATAAGGCCGCCATAAGTCTACTACGGATAGACAGAAATTTGTAGAGTCAAGAAATAATTGTAAGACTGTGATAGCTGAAGCAAAGAGAAGGTATACAAAGATGACCAGGAAACGCACTCAGTCACAGAAACTAGGGACTCGTGATTTCTGGAAAATCTACAATAGTGTGGTGAACTATGGGCAATCAACGATTCCTCCACTATCCAACCACAATGATGTTGTTTGCACGGCAACTGACAAGGCTGAACTACTTGCCCAGCGGTTTGCCGTAAACTCCACTTTGGACTCCGCAAACCACTCCCTCCCTAATTTCCCATTGCAGCTGGAAGCCACACTCAATGCCCTGGTAATCACCCCATCTCATGTCCTGGACATCATAAAAAACATTGACACCTCCAAAACATGTAAGCCTGATCTTATACCAGTAATACTAATAAAGAAATACTCTGCTGAACTGGCCCCCTGTCTTCACCAAACTCTACAACAAATGCTTTGCTGAATCTTGCTTCCCTGATAGCTGCAAAATTGCCTCTGTGATACTAGTCTTCAAGAATTCTGGAGATAGAACTGACCCTCAGAATTATCGCCCCATCAGTCTACTCTCGCTCGTCGATAAAATCTTTGAATCCTTAATCAATCTAGCGATAGTCCAGCACCTTGTTAATGTTAAACTTCTTTCTGACCATCAGTATGGATTTAGACAAGCACGGTTTACAGCGGATATCCTAACGGTCATCTCTGAACGCATATACCATACACTGGATAATGCATGTGAAGGTCAGGCGATAGCACTTGATATATCCAAAGCCTTGGACAAGGTCTGGCATAAAGTTCTTCTCTTAAAAATTAATTCATATGGTATTACTGGACGAATATTTAATATAATTAGATCCTTCCTATCCAACAGAAAGATTCAGGTTGTCCTCGATGGCTGTTCATCCAAACAACATTACATAAATGCAGGTGTACTCCAGGGATCGATTCTTGGACCTTTATTGTTCCTGATTTTCATAAACGACCTCCCTGATGACATTGTATCTGAGATGGGTATATTTTCTGATGGCACTACACTCTATTCTCGTCATGTGGGTAAAACGGACGTGCACATATCCAGGGAAATGGCTGAATCCTTAGAAAGTGACCTCCAGTCTGTAGTGGAATGGGGTCGTAAATGGATGGTAACATTTAATGCTGCCAAGACAAAGCTCCTTTCCTTAAACAACTACAAAAAACCTCTTCAACCACTGATTGCCATGAAAAATAACACACTACCTGAGAATCCATTGTTTAAACTCCTCGCCATAACATTCAAAGGTAACATGAATTGGAACAAATATATTAAAGACATTGCCAAGGCTGCTGCAAAGAAGGTGGGATCCCTCTACCGTGCTAGAAAACTTCTCATACCTGACAGTATCCTATATCTCTACAAAGCCATCATCAGCCCATGCATGGAGTACTATTGTCACATCTGGGCTGGTGCACCATCCACTAGTCTCTCTCTCTTAGACAAGGTCCAAAAAAGAGTCTCTAATCTAATAGGTCTCTCACTATCCACCAAGCTCCAACCCCTGTCCCATGGCCACAATAAAGCATCCTTGTGCTTGTTTTACAAGTACTTCAATGGAATGTGCTCCAATGAACTTGCTGCTCTAGTGCCCCTTCGACGTAAATACACTTGACCAACCCGACAATAAGCTAAATTCCATTCATTCACTGTGGAGGTTCCCAGATGCTGGTGAGCCTTCCACTACAACAGCTTTTTTCATCATGCTGCCGGCCTCTGGAACTCCCTCCCTGCTCCCTTTTCCTCGACTGTACTGACATGCAGCTTCCAATTTAGGATGATCTCCTTAACTTTCATCCTAATTCTCAGTACCCCCCCCCCCTACAGCGACAACTTGCCTTGTTTGGGGTGAACTCAGTTAAAATATATATATATATATATATATATATGACTCATTTATTATTTTTAATTTATTGCATCATTCATTTTTTAACTTTTTTTAATTGGTTAATATTTCTTTCTTTTTTAATTTTGTTGTTTTTCATCTGTTAGATAAGATAACAAAACATATAAATGTTTTGTTATCTTTTTTGTTCTTGCAATATTTTGACTTTTTAAAATTATTTATAAATATTTTTTTCTAAATAAAAATGTTGAAAACGTTTGCCCAAACTTGATGATAATGTCGTCAACTCGTTGGAAGATGAATTCATTTAACGAACTTGTGCAATCAAATATGCACATAAATTCTGTCTGAAAATATTAAGAAGATAAAAACGTTTGATTGAAATCAATTCTGAAATATTTGGTCTCCCGCACACTAGACATATTTTCCCTTTTTTCTTTTATCAAATTGAAGTTAAATGGCGAAAAGGTTAACAGCTGGATCCCTAAACTGTTAAACAGTGTCAGGCAAATGTCATCTTCTCATCTCCATTTCACCATGTTTTGCCCTTCAGCATTCTTTCGAGTTTTCACCATGTTTTTAAGCAAAACAAAAAAGATGGAAAAATAAAGATACCAATCCATTAAATCTTCTGGTACTTGTCTCAGATTCCACACACTTGTTCCCCCTCTCTCTCTTTTCTTGTCAAAAGTACTTCTACCCATCTTTTCAATATTTCCTACTCTATATCCACTGTGATTGCTCTTGCCGAACTTTGAACCATTTTGTACTCTCTCTTTCGCTCTCCAAACGTTGTAAAAAAATCCTCCTCTTTTTCTCCCTCTCCTACCTTTTTAAAATGTCCTCTCTATTTCTCTCTCTCTCTCCTGTAAAAGATCCTACTCTCTCTTTCTTTCTGCAAAAATATTTTTGCTTCTCTTTAAAATTTCCTACTTTATTTCTCACCAAGACCACTGAAATCCCCCCTCTTTTTCTCTCTAACCCCTACACAATTTATTTGCCTCTCTCTGCCATCCCTTCAAAATGTCCTCTCCAACCAGTGCAAAATGACCTACTCGTTCCTCCCTTCTCTCTCTCTCTCCCTCTCTCTCTCTCTCTTGCGAAAGATCTTATTCTCTCTTTATTCAATACCTGTAAAATTTCCTATTCTCCCCCTCTCTCTCTCTCTCTCTCTCTCTTTCCGACCGCTTCAAATGTGATACTTCCTATCTCTCTCCCTCTCACACCCCTTCAAAATATCCTACTCTTCCTCCAACCCATACAAAAACTGGGCATCTCTGTCTCATGTAAGAAATACCTCAAGCTCTTATCAATCATTTAAATATTTTTAATGACACTTTGTCTCTTCATGATTCCACAGTGAAATTTCAGTCTCATTTTTTTCTATGTTTCTTTTTTATTTCTGGAAATCAAAGAAAAAAATTAATTAGAAGAAAAAGACAAGAACAACTCTAAAATAAAAATCTAAACAAATAATAATTTACTCAAAACAAAAAAACCATCGTACAATTCTACTTTTTCCTCCGTCCGCATTTGTTGTCAACTTACACTCTAACTTTCTGATTTCCTAACAATTCCCTCTCCTCATATTTTGATATTCTTTTAACAACGCCTACCAAACTTTATTGGCAATTTCCTTTTAAAATCTCTTCCTAATTTTTTGCCTTTAAAAAGTAAATTGATAATGTTAATTTATCAAATTCCAAACAGGTAGCTGTCTATGGGATCGGTTATTCCAAGAACAATTTGGTCATGTATACACCAATTAAGTTCAGATAGTTATAAAACTCCCCCCTCCACCAGCTAAGGGGAAAATGAACACTTGTGTTTAATTAATAATATGCAAAGAATTGTTTACAATGTAATTGTAGAGGGAAAGGCAACATCAAAAAGTGTAGAGAGACATAGAATAATAAAAGACCAGAATATATTTGGTAAAGGTTTTAATTACAAAAGACAGCTACAACCACAATAAACAGTGAGGAGGCACACTTAAATAGTCTTGGGCCTAACGAAAGAAAGTCTGACGGACGAGTTCATCGACTGGGAGGAGGAGTTAAGAATATAATTTACAATAGAATGAATGACAAAGTCAATTCACACAAAAAGAAAATTACATTTTATTGACTACAGACAATGAATTTGTAGAAATAGACAAATATACAGTCACTGATAAGAAACAGTTTTGTGCAGACCCTGAAAAGAAAAAGCGTCTCTGTATCAGGAAAAGGGGGTAGAATTAGATGCAGCTGGACAGTCTGAGCCTGTGAGGCAAAGGAATGCACGCAGTGGAAATTTCAGGCAAACTGTGTGGAATATTTCTTGGGTTTATCTTAAGTATCAATTTAGGTGGCTCACAGCACATGGCATCAGTATTCCAATATATATTTTTTTAAAGGTATGAAAGTGTATATTTTCTGCACTTTCGATTAGCTGAAATAACATTTCTGTATAAAGACTCTTATCCAATTAATAGTTGATATTTCTACAAAAAATGCATGTTTACTACTATGAACATACATGAGTGCGTTCACTGCACTGGCAGTGATCATCCCGCTTGTGCCTGACGCAAAGTTTCGTTTGAATCAGTCAATGCTGCCACAAAGAATTCTCATTCCAAGTAAAACCACGAGTCCAGTTTATAAACAATTAACAGATGTTTATTTTTTGGAGATTACAAATGGTACTCGTTTTCTTAGGTTGAATAGCAGACTTTTAAAATGGGATCTTTTATCGTGGCCAAATAAGATATAAGTCCAATCAACAGAATACTTTAGCTGAGCCATAAAGGCCCATCTTCTGTGGAGAGCCATAAAGGCCCATCTTCTGTGGAGAGGCATAAAGGCCCATCTTCTGTGGAGAGGCATAAAGGCCCATCTTCTGTGGAGAGGCATAAATGCCCATCTTCTGTGGAGAGGCATAATGGCCCATCTTCTGTGGAGAGGCATAAAGGCCCATCTTCTGTGGAGAGGCATAAAGGCCCATCTTCTGTGGAGAGGCATAAAGGCCCATCTTCTGTGGAGAGGCATAAAGGCCCATCTTCTGTGGAGAGGCATAAAGGCCCATCTTCTGTGGAGAGACATAAAGGCCCATCTTCTGTGGAGAGGCATAAAGGCCCATCTTGTGTGGAGAGGCATAAAGGCCCATCTTGTGTGGAGAGGCATAAAGGCCCATCTTGTGTGGAGAGGCATAAAGGCCCATCTTGTGTGGAGAGGCATAAAGGCCCATCTTGTGTGGAGAGGCATAAAGGCCCATCTTGTGTGGAGAGGCATAAAGGCCCATCTTGTGTGGAGAGGCATAAAGGCCCATCTTCTGTGGAGAGGCATAAAGGCCCATCTTCTGTGGAGAGGCATAAAGGCCCATCTTCTGTGGAGAGGCATAAAGGCCCATCTTCTGTGGAGAGACATAAAGGCCCATCTTCTGTGGAGAGACATAAAGGCCCATCTTCTGTGGAGAGGCATAAAGGCCCATCGTCTGTGGAGAGGCATAAAGGCCCATCTTGTGTGGAGAGGCATAAAGGCCCATCTTCTGTGGAGAGGCATAAAGGCCCATCTTCTGTGGAGAGGCATAAAGCCCCATCTTCTGTGGAGAGGCATAAAGGCCCATCTTCACATTAGTTTTAAATTTCTGCATGTCGGTACAGTAGGGGAAGCAAGGAGCAGGGAGGGAGTTCCAGAGGCCGGCAGCACGAGGAATAAAGCTATTGGAAGAGAAGGCTCTTGGGCTTCTGGGAACCTCTACAGTGAATGGATGGGATTTGGCTGATTGTCGAGGGGGCACCAAAGCAGTAAATTCATCGGAGCACATTCCATTGAAGTACTTGTAAAACAAGCACAAGGATACAACATTGTGGCGATGGGACAGGGGCTGGATAGTGAGGGACCTATTAGATTAGCGACTCTTTTTTGAACCTTGTCTAAGAGGGAAAGACTAGTGGATGGTGCACCAGCCCAGATGTGACAACAATACTCCATGCATGGGCGGATGGTGGCTTTGTAAAGATATAGGATACTTTCATGCGTAGTTGTAATAAAAGTTAAAACAACAGAATTCAATATGGAATATCTGGGTTCTTTAGAGTGGGGTGAAGTCCAATTTTAAGAACATTTTTCTGACAAGTGTCGATGTACGTAACTCTCTTCCACCTTTCCCTTCTCCTCCTCTTCCATATATCCCCTCTCTATATTTCTGCCCAATTTTCCTAATTTACACACTTTAAAATCTAAGGTGTAACCACCGCACACCTTGTCAGAAAAATGTTCTTAAAATTGGACTTCGCCTCTAGCCAAAGAACCCAGATCTTCCATATTGAATTCTGTTGTTTTAACTTGTATTACAACAACAAACAAATTTTTTCTTAGATCAACTCAATAATACAAACACTTAGACAACCAAACAATTTCAAAAAAATTCAAAAGAGAAAAAAACATTGCTCCTTAAAAATAGACTTGTAAAAGCATCAATCTATATATATAAAACAAATTTGTCTGTATGTGAGTCGTAGCATCAATCTAACTGCAGATTCAGAATCTGAACCTTCGGTCCGATGTCTTTATCGATGTCAGAAGTTTTTGAACATTTTTAAAACCATTATTTTCAATCAAAAACAAATTAACAAATGTTGCGACATTTTTAGCGTTCATTTTCCAGTTTAATATCTAATATTATATCCGACCGAACAACAAACTTATAGTGAGCTGAACTTTTTCACTTCCAGTTAAGAAAAAAATAAACAAAATTGTTTTTTTACTCAAATCATCGTACATAGTTTTTGAAAAATGTAACTTTCTTTATTTTAGACAATCGAACTATTTTAGATCTATACAGAGAGGTAATGTTGTATCCCTACGCTGAACTCCTCAACAGTTTAAGTAGGTTAAAAAGACAAAATATTTTCGTTTGATCGGTGGTTATGCAGATAAATTGTTCGCCTTCAGTTCCTATATTTTATGCCATCTTTCAGGGTTCGAATCTAACACTAGACGATTGTATTTTTCTAGTTCCTGTTATTTCCTAGCCGATATCCATTATCAACATAAATAATTCACTTGTTTACTTATAATCGTTTTTATTCTAATGATTAAAAAATTTTTTAAATTAGTTTTTAATTGATTTAAAATATAAAAAAATATTTTTCATTTGAGCTGACGTGCAGAAGAGTGAGTCTTATATATGTGTTATCGGCTGGCTAGAATGTTCTTTTCTTTTATCGCTAGCAGTAATCAGCAATTTCCACAAGGGTTGGAAGCAGAATGTAATCAATATATTTTTATTGTATTTTTTAAACTCTTACCCACTGGATTCTTTTTAACATCTGATTTTAATTTTGGAAAATTAGATCGATTCTAACAATTTGAGCAAATTTCGATCATTAAAGACCACCTAATAGGAGCTTAAAATCATCATCATAATATTAGGTTTACTATTTTACATGCTGGCATATGTTGGACGGCTTCTAAACTAATCTGTCTCTGGACAGGTCTTTATTTATCCCCCTTTCTCTCAAATACATCCTTATCACTTCCTCCCATGTTTTTCTTGGTTTTTCCCTGCCAACCGACCCTGCTTCCTCAACTGCTCTACGTCTACTAACCCAAGCAATCTCATTCATTCTGTTAATGTTACTAAACCAACGTAGTCTCCGGTTCTTAACACATCTCCCTATACTGTTCAAATTTAATTTTCCTTTGAGGTCCTCAGAACTAAACCTGACTTTAAGACTCACATTACACATCCATCATATCATTTCTCTCCATGCAACGCATGTCCTCAACCCTCACTGATCAGGTTTCATTTCTATATATCATCACACTGTGAACACATGCCTGATAGACTCTTACCTTGGTTGACAGCAGTAATGTTCTGCTGAACTTACTCCATCCACTCCTAACTCTTGCAATCATAGCAGCACCAGTTCCTCCTTGTGCTCCAATCGTATCACCAGGGTAACAAAACTTCTGGGCAACCTCAATAGTCTCCATATCTCTATATTCCTCACGCTGTATAATTGACAAGGTTTGATCTTACATTTGGATGTAATATCTTACGAGATAGTGAGCAACACATAATTAAAAATAAATTGCTTTCGTGGTTTTTGTTCAACTGCTGATCTTTTAACTGTTGTAACTGAGCGGATTTGTCGGTTTATGGATAATTCAGGAGCGGGAAGAGTAATTGGTGTTTGACATTTCGAAGGTGTTTGACAGAGTGTGGCATTCTGGTCTCCTACACAAACTTCAGAGTTATGGTATTGGTGGCGAGGTTCTTGACATTATTAGGTCTTTTCTTTCTGATTGAAGCTTGTGAGTAACTTAAGTCAGTGTCTTTTAATTTTCTTTTCCTATCAATGCTGGTGTTCCTCAGGACTCTATTCTAGGCCCAACACTGTTTCTTCTCTATATGAATGATCTTCCAAAGAATTTTGTTCAGAAAATTAACATCTATGCTGATGATACCACTCTCTATTCTGGTGTTGCTTCTCGCCCATCTCCTTCGGATCAGTCAAAATATGCAGCTGATCTAAAAGTTGACCTGGGTTCAGTTGTGGATTGGGGTACGAAATGGCTTGTTTCATTTAATCCAGTTAAGACTAAGCCCGTGTCTTTCAATCGTAGGTGTGTCCCTTTTCTTTCTGAGATTCTCATGAGTGGCTCTGCTCTTGAGGAGAAATCGACTCTGAAGACGTGATGTTGCTAGTCTCAGTCTTTTCTATAAATACTAGTATGACATGTGTTCTTCAGAATTATGTGATCTATTCCCCGCTGCGTTTGTTCCAGCTCATTTGACTCGTTATTCTACTGGTCTCCATCAATTCGCTATTTTGATACCTCATTCTAATACTATTCCAGTAGCTTCTTTCCAAGAACCGCAGGCTTGTGGAACTCTCTTCCTGCTGACTTTTTTCTCCTACCTTGTTTTTCTCAAGATAAAGGCCAACAGACATCTCCTGTCTTTGCGATAATCATATTTCGTTCTTATTGGCTCCTTACATCAAGTGGCTTCATGCCTTGTCTGGAGCAATTTCCATTAAAAAAAATTTTTAAATGGATCCGTAAGTTATATAATAAAATAAAGTCAGTGAGTTTGTCGATTTTTGTCAGCGATACATTCCTTTCTACAAAATCAATATTTCATTCTGATTTGCCAGTTCTTCTTGTAGATTCTGCCATTATGTTCTTTGGAACAATAAAATGTAATTCGATTTAATTCCTTAAAAAATACTTTATCTGACTAGAAATATTTTAAAGATGGATGCCATTTGAATTTATCAGCAGCAGTGTTCTCTTCTCTTGCAGCCTCTTTCTAACCGAAAATAGGTTGTTAGTCTTTCTCTACTCTATCATTATTTTCATGGTAGGTGAGCTTCAATCTCTGGTTCCCTTCTGTAAAATATTCACAGCAAAAACTCATCACGCTTCAACCACTGTAAATAATTTTTCTTTCTGTCTCTGTGTACCTGGAACTAAACGGAATTTGCATGAGCAGAGTTTCTTTGTAAGAACTACTTGTCTGTGGAACACAATACTACGGGGCTACTTCCCAGCTGACTACAACTTGGTTGTTTTCAAGTTTACTGTTAACAAATTCTTGTTGAACCATCCTCTTAACCATCATTACCAATCTTCACGATGTTGTCTCACTGTCCTCCTGAAAAACTTAATAATCCTTATCCTCGAGTGGCCTTTGAGCCTTGATAAGTGGTGAGTACATAAAAATATAAATTAAAATGGACGCCATCTTTCTTATCAACAGCAAATGTAACTAATAATAGTAAGTACTACTAATAATACATTCTTTCAGTCATTACTAATAAATAACAGGTAAGTAATATTATTTTTATTCATATGGAAAAAGAGGTGAAAAAATAGGAAATATCTGGAAACATAACTAGCTACATCAATGACAGCACACATCTTTCATACGCGGTGTCAAAAAATGATCTTATTCTGTAACTTGGCATCTATGACGATATCACGTTTACTCATATTTATAGTTTAATCTAACATTTAAGGTACTTTACTGTTCCTTTCTGTAGATAAAGAGACCATCATTGTTGTTTACTCAAAGTCATCTACTCGCCTCTTTGACCCGATTTCCTGGTCTTCCACAATCTAATCTGTCCAATTTGCTCATCTCCTAAATCTATATACTTTCGACCGGAAATTCTAGATGTCTGGTTCCTCTCTGTCACTCTCAGCTAGTCACCGGAACTAGTTACATCTGCTCTTCTTCTCACCTCATAACTATCTGACCACTCATAAAAACTAACAACCAAACTGTCAGGGCGCCATCCTGTCTAGGGAATTTAATAGATTTGCAGGCCCTGCCATTGTTGCCCATCTATCTTACTTCTTCATCACTTTTCATTTTGTGAATAATTTCCCAACTTAACATTCTCAGGGTTTTTGGCTTTGGGGTGGAGTATCACATTTATAGTTAAATCTAACATTTAAGGTACTTTACTGTTTCTTTTCTGTATATTAAGTTGTATATGTAAACTTAACTAAACAAAGAATAATTAATATTATTTGGATTATTCGAACTACGGTTCTCATCTTGTAAGTTATTCTCACAACGTTTCCCCTGATGTAACGTTCACCCTTCTTCAGATGTACTTTGTTATCGTTCTGTCGAATACGGGAATCTGTACAGAATCTCGAACAGAACCCTTTAATTCCATACAGATTCCCGAGTTCGACAGAAAGATGTTCGAGTTCGACAAGATACACCTGAAGAAGGGTGGAGGTTACATCGGAGGAAACGTTGTGAGAATAACATACAAAATGAGAACAGTAGTTCGAATGATACAAATTATCAATCCTGATCTAAAAAAACTACCAAAAGTACTGTTAAAATCAAAGTATGAAGAAAAATAATGTTAATAATGATAATTGATCCCAAACAATGCCGAGTAGAACAAATAGTCCCGGTCTATACCTAATGTTTTGCCCCCCCCCCCCCTATTTCAGAATATGATGAAGATAAATGATGTTGAGGAAGACAATAGTCTGAAGAGATGTAATATATACCAGTTACCAAAAATAATACTGTAATCTTATAATTTTTGATCCCGGACAACACCAAGTAGATCAAATGGTCCTGTCAATACCTACTTTCTTACCCCACTCCACAACATATCAAGAAAATATGTAATGTTGATGAAGTCAGTAGTCTTAAAAGTGTTTTTCACAAGTGACGTAAACTGCAGAAGCAGCCGAAAAGTGTTTTTCACAAGTGACGTAAACTGCAGAAGCAGCCGAAAAGTGTTTTTCACAAGTGACGTAAATTGCAGAAGCAGCCGAAAAGCGTTTTTCACAAGTGACGTAAACTGCAGAAGCAGCCGAAAAGTGTTTTTCACAAGTGACGTAAACTGCAGAAGCAGCCGAAAAGCGTTTTTCACAAGTGACGTAAACTGCAGAAGCAGCCGAAAAGTGTTTTTCACAAATGACGTAAACTGCAGAAGCAGCCGAAAAGTGTTTTTCACAAGTGACGTAAATTGCAGAAGCAGCCGAAAAGCGTTTTTCACAAGTGACGTAAACTGCAGAAGCAGCCGAAAAGTGTTTTTCACAAGTGACGTAAACTGCAGAAGCAGCCGAAAAGCGTTTTTCACAAGTGACGTAAACTGCAGAAGCAGCCGAAAAGCGTTTTTCACAAGTGACGTAAACTGCAGAAGCAGCCGAAAAGTGTTTTTCACAAGTGACGTAAACTGCAGAAGCAGCCGAAAAGCGTTTTTCACAAGTGACGTAAACTGCAGAAGCAGCCGAAAAGCGTTTTTCACAAGTGACGTAAACTGCAGAAGCAGCCGAAAAGTATTTTTCACAAGTGACGTAAACTGCAGAAGCAGCCGAAAAGCGTTTTTCACAAGTGACGTAAACTGCAGAAGCAGCCGAAAAGTGTTTTTCACAAGTGACGTAAACTGCAGAAGCAGCCGAAAAGCGTTTTTCACAAGTGACGTAAACTGCAGAAGCAGCCGAAAAGTGTTTTTCACAAGTGACGTAAACTGCAGAAGCAGCCGAAAAGCGTTTTTCACAAGTGACGTAAACTGCAGAAGCAGCCGAAAAGTATTTTTCACAAGTGACGTAAACTGCAGAAGCAGCCGAAAAGCGTTTTTCACAAGTGACGTAAACTGCAGAAGCAGCCGAAAAGTGTTTTTCACAAGTGACGTAAACTGCAGAAGCAGCCGAAAAGTGTTTTTCACAAGTGACGTAAACTGCAGAAGCAGCCGAAAAGTGTTTTTCACAAGTGACGTAAACTGCAGAAGCAGCCGAAAAGTGTTTTTCACAAGTGACGTAAACTGCAGAAGCAGCCGAAAAGTGTTTTTCACAAGTGACGTAAACTGCAGAAGCAGCCGAAAAGTGTTTTTCACAAGTGACGTAAACTGCAGAAGCAGCCGAAAAGTGTTTTTCACAAGTGACGTAAACTGCAGAAGCAGCCGAAAAGTGTTTTTCACAAGTGACGTAAACTGAAGAAGCAGCCGAAAAGTGTTTTTCACAAGTGACGTAAACTGCAGAAGCAGCCGAAAAGTGTTTTTCACAAGTGACGTAAACTGCAGAAGCAGCCGAAAAGCGTTTTTCACAAGTGACGTAAACTGCAGAAGCAGCCGAAAAGTGTTTTTCACAAGTGACGTAAACTGCAGAAGCAGCCGAAAAGTGTTTTTCACAAGTGACGTAAACTGCAGAAGCAGCCGAAAAGTGTTTTTCACAAGTGACGTAAACTGCAGAAGCAGCCGAAAAGTGTTTTTCACAAGTGACGTAAACTGCAGAAGCAGCCGAAAAGCGTTTTTCACAAGTGACGTAAACTGCAGAAGCAGCCGAAAAGTGTTTTCTATCGGGTGGCTAAACTGCACAAGCACCCAAAAAGCGTTTTCCATAGAGAGGGCTACACTGCACAAGCCTCTGAAGAGAATCAACAGTTTACGGCTGCGCATTTGTTGTACAAAAGAATTCAAAGTTTAGATACGCGCCTCTGTTGTACAAAACAAGCGAATGGTTATGGATTGCAGAAGTACTCTGTATATCAATCGGATTTTCAATCCCCCCCCCCTCCAACTTCCTATGACGTCATTTCCAGATTATTTGTAGGAATGACACAGGTACCAAGGTAAAGCCTGGGAGAGTGGACTTCCTCCTGCGTAGAACTCATCTCATACTGACAGAAGCAAGGACGGTACCGGAATTTCCCCAGATTTGGCATCTGTGAATTTTAAATCTCTCCTCTGCAGCCTCCATCTGATGTCATTTCCGGTTGAATTTTAGTGCATGACTTGCAGTTTTGTTTTAGGGAATGACTTGCAGTTTTTTTTACAAATTACTACATAATATAGTTGTTTTCTATTAAAATTAATACATAATTTAATTGAAATTAAACTGCAAATAGCTGAAATAATCGACCCCCCCCCCTCCTGACGAAATCTGCCCCATAGCTCTCTTAGTTGGGCATTTAGAGATTCGATAATACTTCCATTATCTTTCGTGGTTAATTTTACATAAGTATAAGTTTTTAGATTTTATCTAAATTCCATAACTTTTTTTTCTATAGGGCACACACACATATACAGACATTGAGTTTTATATATATAGATTGCAATGTTATTCCTTTGCCTTTTCTGGATTTGATTCGTCATCTTTTCTATGTTCTGTTGGGAGATCTGATTTGTCTTATTAATACAGAATGACTTTGCTTTCCCTACATGTGAGATCATACCGTAACTTAGGAGCAATCTGGCTAGGGAGGCTTCTACGCTTTCATTAACTGGGGAATGGTCCATATGGACATGTGGCGCAATGGATAAAGTATTAAGTAATAATCACTTCTAAGTGACAGCATTCTGGAGGCAGAAGGTTCAGTCCACACTACAGGCGCTACTATCTAAGAATAAAATAAAAATCGCTTAAGACTTCTACCCAGTCATGGCTAACAGAATGAGAACAATCTATGCAAGTGGATTAAATGAAAGGTTCAGTTCGAAATTCCGTATAGATTGCCGAGTTCGACAAGAAGCACTTAAGGAAGTTCGAAGGTTACATCGGTCGAAACATTGCGAGAATAACATCCGAGATGAGAACAGTAATTTAAATAACCGAGATAATACAAATTATCAATCCTCATCTCAAAACTTCAACCTGTGTGTTTATTGTTATTATTAGTAGTAGTATTAATGCTATTATTAGGATTTTGCTTCATGCCAACTTGGTGCAATTCTGACTAATAGCTTTGAAGCCTAGAAGTGTTTGTTGTTTTTTAGTAGTAGCAGTATTAACATTTTGACCCTCCATCCGGAATCTCAAGGATGTCTCATAGCAAATTTGATGAAATTCTGCTGGGTATATTTTGAGCCTATAAGTTACAAACAGACACATACAAAAAAATGCTTTATTATAATATATATTCTCTTGAAGAGTTCAACTGATGGATATAATAATAATATGCATGACTGAGAGTCTGTTTAATCTGAAATTCGAGTGTATATAGAGAGAATTAGGCAGTAATTCTCAATGTTTCAGAATATTTTTGAAAATTTGATATACTTTCAGTTACATACACCAAGTCACCATTATAATAAGATATATTCTCCTAATTTTATTTATTTTGTAGTGAAACGTTGAAAGAATAAATGAGAATTCTTGGGTTTGTAGTTTAAGTAACAAGTTCAGTTCACCGGTGAAGGTCAAGGAAAACATGGGAGGAAGTGATAAAAATCGACTTGAAAAAAAGGGGGATAAATAAAGACCTGCCCAGAGATAGGTTAGTTTGGAAGCCAATTTCTTGAAACCGTCCAACGCATGCCAGCATTGAAAACGGACGTTAAACCGATGATGATGATGACGACGATGACGATGATGGAGGAGGAGGAGGAGGAGGAGAAACAACATGCTTTCTTAATATTCCCTGTCAAGATGAAGCAAGGGACACTCCATGACATTAAGTAAAGTAGTATCATTGGGCCTCGTTTTTAGAATTCTGTTCGACCATTTTGTTTTCACTTTTCCTTTGTGTCATTTTCACGGAATTTTCCTTTTTCAAAATGTGCCATTCTGTCTATTCTTCTTCAAAATCCTGTGCTTTCTTTCAGTCTCCAACAAACTGAGATAATCTTGTTCTCTACGGAAATCAAATCATTCGCTTCTTCACTGAACAAGGAACCATAAACTAGATAATGATGCCAGCATGTCTGCTAGGGAGGAAAAAGTAATACTCACATCATCTTTCAAAAACAAACAAACAAACATTTTTTTAAAGAAAAAAAAAGAAAGCAGAAAATATTGGCCACTCCAATAACTTTGTCTCCTGTCACCTAACATGAGTTAGAGCTCTTCAATTAAAAACACAAAACGTGGGCAAAAATAAAGATAAAATGGCTTCCATTAAAATAATAGTAATAGTAGTAAAAAAACATATTCGAAACAACAACAACAACAATAATAGTAATGATAATAATAATAATAAGAAGAAGTGTAACTATGGTAATGAAGTCTAGCAAAACGGATAAATAAAATAAGGATTTCATTACGAATTGGACAAGGGTCCTTTGACAGCTTAATGCTATAACTCACTTGTTCATTTCCTTGCTCCTTCTCAGGTAAATGAATTGATGAAGTGTTTTGTGCATTAGGATCTGTTTTCAGTTCCATCACACCGTAACCCTAACCCTAACCACATTGACTTTTCCAAAATGTCTGCTAGTCTTGACAAGACGGCTATCTAATCAGTTCGCCTCTACTAACTCTGCCTTTCTCACTTAATTACTCTGTCTTACACCGATTAACCGTCCCTCCTTTTTTTGTTGTTGTTGTTGTTCTCCTTTTTCTTCATCTTATTATTGGAAAAAAAGAAACTTAAAAAAAAGGGAAAGACAAAGCCAAAGAGAGGGGAAATTGTGGGGTCCTTTTCTAAATTCTATTCCCTCTTTATTTATAAATTGTGTGAGTTGTCTCCCTCTCTTTATTCCTCTCTCATATATATATATATATATATATATATATATATATATATATATATATTTGTTTTTTTTTTTCCTTGAAGACATATTTCATTAGCTTTATGGATAACTTGTGTCTACATATATTTTTTTTGATCCTTTCTAAATTCCTTGTTAGTTTTTTTAGTTTCAGGCTAGAACTGGCCGATGTATTTGCTGTACTTGTTGTGTACCCAAGTACTTTCGGTTCCTTCCGAAGCCATCTTCAGGGGTAATTGTCAAGTGAAGAACATGTATTTAAAAATATTTAGTGATGGTTTTAGAGGTACCATGTGATTACTTGTAGTATTAATAGAGTCTATTCTCTATCTCTACAAATTTACTATCAGACCAGGTGTGGAGTACTGTTGTCATATTTGTGCTGTTGAATTTCTGTCCCATTTGAGGGTTCTTGATAAGATGCATAAACGTATTTGTAATTTAATTGTGCCCACCCTTTCTTTTTCTCTGCACCCTTTCTCTCTCACGGACGTGATGTTGCTAATCTCAGTCTCTTCTATAAATACTATTATGGCATGTGTTCTTCAGAATTGTATGATCTATTCCCCGCTTCCTTTGTGCCAGCTCGTTTGACTCGTGGGTCTAGTGGTCTCCATCAATTCGCTGTTTTCATACCTCATTCTAATACAGCTTCTTCCTATTCCAATAGCTTTTCCATAAGAACTGCAGGCTTGCGGAACTATCTTCTTGTTGACCATTTTCCTCCTACGTATAGCCTTGTTTTTTTTTTTCAAGACTAAGGCCAATAGGAATCTCCTGTCTTTGCGATAATCATCTTTTGTTCTTGTTATCTCCTTACATCAAGTGGCTTCATGCCTTGTCTGGAGCGATTTCCATGAAAAAAAAAAAGAAAAAGAGAAAAAGAGTATTAGTATTAAAAGCATTTTAGGATATTTTCGCTGTTATCGAAATTATTTTTATTAATGGATTTTTAAAAACTTTTTATGTGCAGAGCTTCTAATATCTGTCATTTTAGTTTGTTAGTTTTGTGTTCTAATATATATATATATATATATATATATATATATATATATATATAATACGAGAGAGAAGTGTGAAAATACACGTTTTAGCATATAACTTCTATTCTATATGCATATCAACTTCTTCCAATTGAAAGCTCAATGATTGTCAACTTGTAACAACAGAGTAGATATAAATAAACAAGATTTTATTGATCTTACAAAAAACTTTTTCAAAACAATCACTTTTAGTACAATTTTATGCTTCCATTTCGTTCAGCAGTGGACCAATCAACATTTGTATGTCAATATCGGATATTTCCTTTCTGAACTCATCAGAAAGACAAAATTCGAAAAATTATACATTGCGATGTAACAAAATCTTGGTTATATATATATATATATATATATGGGGTGCATGATTGACCTAATGAATATCATGGTGGATTATGGAATCGGCAATATCAAATCTATTAGACACTGATACTGTTAGGAAAGGCATGAACCAACGATTCCACACTTTTATTCTTTAGCTTTTTCATTTATTTTCTGGAAAGTGGACATAAGAAAAAGAGGCATGAATAAAGACTTGTGCAGAGATAGATTAGTTTGGAAATCAATTTTGTAAAGCCGTCCAACACACGGCAGCATGGAAAATGGGCGTTAAACCGACGACGACGACGACGACGACTATTATTATTATTATTATTATTATTATTATTATTATTATTATTATTATTATTATTATTATTATTATTATTATTATTATTATTATTATTATTATTATTATTATTATTATTATTATTATTATTATTATTATTATTATTATTATTATTATTATTATTATTATTATTATTATTATTATT
>OY744527.1:138194509-138284509 GCA_963556195.1 Sepiola atlantica | reverse complement strand
TCTCTTTTGGTTCAATTATCGACCCCACCACACACACACATTAATTCATGGATACACCTCTTAAATTATTTATTTCTTAACTTTCTTCTGCTACAAATCTTACTTTCTTTTTTTCTGTCTTTCTCCTCTTCATCTCTTTCCCCTCTTTCCTACATTTCTACTCAATTTCTGCTTCTCAATTTTATCTCCCTCTTTTATCACTTTTGTCTCCCTTTTTTTATCACTTTTGTCTCTCTCTTTTGTCTCCCTCTTTTTATCACTTTTGTCTCCCTCTTTTTATCACTTTTGTCTCTCTCTTTTATCACTTTTGTCTCCCTTTTTTTATCACTTTTGTCTCTCTCTTTTATCACTTTTGTCTCTCTCTTTTATCACTTTTGTCTCCCTTTTTTTATCACTTTTGTCTCCTTCTTTTTATCACTTTTGTCTCCCTCTTTTTATCACTTTTGTCTCTCTCTTTTATCACTTTTGTCTCCCTTTTTTTATCACTTTTGTCTCTCTCTTTTATCACTTTTGTCTCCCTTTTTTTATCACTTTTGTCTCTCTCTTTTATCACTTTTGTCTCCCTCTTTTTATCACTTTTGTCTCCCTCTTTTTATCACTTTTGTCTCTCTCTTTTATCACTTTTGTCTCCCTTTTTTTATCACTTTTGTCTCTCTCTTTTATCACTTTTGTCTCTCTCTTTTATCACTTTTGTCTCCCTCTTTTTATCACTTTTGTCTCCCTCTTTTTATCACTTTTGTCTCCCTCTTTTTATCACTTTTGTCTCCCTCTTTTTATCACTTTTGTCTCCCTCTTTTTATCACTTTTGTCTCCCTCTTTTTATCACTTTTGTCTCCCTCTTTTCATCACTTTTGTCTCCCTCTTTTTATCACTTTTATCTCCCTCTTTTTATCACTTTTGTCTCCCTCTTTTTATCACTTTTGTCTCTCTCTTTTATCACTTTTGTCTCCCTTTTTTTATCACTTTTGTCTCTCTCTTTTATCACTTTTGTCTCCCTCTTTTTATCACTTTTGTCTCCCTCTTTTTATCACTTTTGTCTCCCTCTTTTTATCACTTTTGTCTCTCTCTTTTATCACTTTTGTCTCTCTCTTTTTATCACTTTTGTCTCCCTCTTTTTATCACTTTTGTCTCCCTCTTTTCATCACTTTTGTCCCCCTCTTTTTATCACTTTTGTCTCTCTCTTTTATCACTTTTGTCTCCCTTTTCTTATCACTTTTGTCTCTCTCTTTTATCACTTTTGTCTCCCTCTTTTTATCACTTTTGTCTCCCTCTTTTTATCACTTTTGTCTCCCTCTTTTTATCACTTTTGTCTCTCTCTTTTATCACTTTTGTCTCTCTCTTTTATCACTTTTGTCTCCCTCTTTTTATCACTTTTGTCTCCCTCTTTTTATCACTTTTGTCTCCCTCTTTTTATCACTTTTGTCTCTCTCTTTTATCACTTTTGTCTCCCTCTTTTTATCACTTTTGTCTCCCTCTTTTTATCACTTTTGTCTCCCTCTTTTTATCACTTTTGTCTCCCTTTTTTTATCACTTTTGTCTCCCTCTTTTTATCACTTTTGTCTCCCTCTTTTTATCACTTTTGTCTCTCTCTTTTATCACTTTTGTCTCTCTCTTTTATCACTTTTGTCTCCCTCTTTTTATCACTTTTGTCTCCCTCTTTTTATCACTTTTGTCTCCCTCTTTTTATCACTTTTGTCTCTCTCTTTTTATCACTTTTGTCTCCCTCTTTTTATCACTTTTGTCTCCCTCTTTTCATCACTTTTGTCTCCCTCTTTTTATCACTTTTATCTCCCTCTTTTTATCACTTTTGTCTCCCTCTTTTTATCACTTTTGTCTCTCTCTTTTATCACTTTTGTCTCCCTTTTTTTATCACTTTTGTCTCTCTCTTTTATCACTTTTGTCTCCCTCTTTTTATCACTTTTGTCTCCCTCTTTTTATCACTTTTGTCTCCCTCTTTTTATCACTTTTGTCTCCCTCTTTTTATCACTTTTGTCTCTCTCTTTTATCACTTTTGTCTCCCTCTTTTTATCACTTTTGTCTCCCTCTTTTTATCACTTTTGTCTCCCTCTTTTTATCACTTTTGTCTCTCTCTTTTTATCACTTTTGTCTCCCTCTTTTTATCACTTTTGTCTCCCTCTTTTCATCACTTTTGTCCCCCTCTTTTTATCACTTTTGTCTCCCTCTTTTTATCACTTTTGTCTCCCTCTTTTTATCACTTTTGTCTCTCTCTTTTATCACTTTTGTCTCTCTCTTTTATCACTTTTGTCTCCCTCTTTTTATCACTTTTGTCTCCCTCTTTTTATCACTTTTGTCTCCCTCTTTTTATCACTTTTGTCTCTCTCTTTTTATCACTTTTGTCTCCCTCTTTTTATCACTTTTGTCTCCCTCTTTTCATCACTTTTGTCTCCCTCTTTTTATCACTTTTATCTCCCTCTTTTTATCACTTTTGTCTCTCTCTTTTATCACTTTTGTCTCCCTTTTTTTATCACTTTTGTCTCTCTTTTTTATCACTTTTGTCTCCCTCTTTTTATCACTTTTGTCTCCCTCTTTTTATCACTTTTGTCTCCCTCTTTTTATCACTTTTGTCTCTCTCTTTTATCACTTTTGTCTCTCTCTTTTATCACTTTTGTCTCCCTCTTTTTATCACTTTTGTCTCTCTCTTTTTATCACTTTTGTCTCCCTCTTTTTATCACTTTTGTCTCTCTCTTTTATCACTTTTGTCTCCCTCTTTTTATCACTTTTGTCTCTCTCTTTTATCACTTTTGTCTCCCTCTTTTTATCACTTTTATCTCCCTCTTTTTATCACTTTTGTCTCCTTCTTTTTATCACTTTTGTCTCCCTCTTTTTATCACTTTTGTCTCTCTCTTTTATCACTTTTGTCTCCCTTTTTTTATCACTTTTGTCTCTCTCTTTTATCACTTTTGTCTCCCTTTTTTTATCACTTTTGTCTCTCTCTTTTTTTTTTTTTTTTTTTTTAGATTTGTTTCGTTTTCTTTTAATTTTTGTCCATTTGGTTTCTCCAAAATGTTTATACTCGTTCTTTTTCTGCGACTCAATCTTCTTTTTTTCTCTTTTGGTTCAATTATCGACCCCACCACACACACACATTAATTCATGGATACACCTCTTAAATTATTTATTTCTTAACTTTCTTCTGCTACAAATCTTACTTTCTTTTTTTCTGTCTTTCTCCTCTTCATCTCTTTCCCCTCTTTCCTACATTTCTACTCAATTTCTGCTTCTCAATTTTATCTCCCTCTTTTATCACTTTTGTCTCCCTTTTTTTATCACTTTTGTCTCTCTCTTTTGTCTCCCTCTTTTTATCACTTTTGTCTCCCTCTTTTTATCACTTTTGTCTCTCTCTTTTATCACTTTTGTCTCCCTTTTTTTATCACTTTTGTCTCTCTCTTTTATCACTTTTGTCTCTCTCTTTTATCACTTTTGTCTCCCTTTTTTTATCACTTTTGTCTCCTTCTTTTTATCACTTTTGTCTCCCTCTTTTTATCACTTTTGTCTCTCTCTTTTATCACTTTTGTCTCCCTTTTTTTATCACTTTTGTCTCTCTCTTTTATCACTTTTGTCTCCCTTTTTTTATCACTTTTGTCTCTCTCTTTTATCACTTTTGTCTCCCTCTTTTTATCACTTTTGTCTCCCTCTTTTTATCACTTTTGTCTCTCTCTTTTATCACTTTTGTCTCCCTTTTTTTATCACTTTTGTCTCTCTCTTTTATCACTTTTGTCTCTCTCTTTTATCACTTTTGTCTCCCTCTTTTTATCACTTTTGTCTCCCTCTTTTTATCACTTTTGTCTCCCTCTTTTTATCACTTTTGTCTCCCTCTTTTTATCACTTTTGTCTCCCTCTTTTTATCACTTTTGTCTCCCTCTTTTTATCACTTTTGTCTCCCTCTTTTCATCACTTTTGTCTCCCTCTTTTTATCACTTTTATCTCCCTCTTTTTATCACTTTTGTCTCCCTCTTTTTATCACTTTTGTCTCTCTCTTTTATCACTTTTGTCTCCCTTTTTTTATCACTTTTGTCTCTCTCTTTTATCACTTTTGTCTCCCTCTTTTTATCACTTTTGTCTCCCTCTTTTTATCACTTTTGTCTCCCTCTTTTTATCACTTTTGTCTCTCTCTTTTATCACTTTTGTCTCCCTCTTTTTATCACTTTTGTCTCCCTCTTTTTATCACTTTTGTCTCCCTCTTTTTATGACTTTTGTCTCTCTCTTTTTATCACTTTTGTCTCCCTCTTTTTATCACTTTTGTCTCCCTCTTTTCATCACTTTTGTCCCCCTCTTTTTATCACTTTTGTCTCCCTCTTTTTATCACTTTTGTCTCTCTCTTTTTATCACTTTTGTCTCCCTCTTTTTATCACTTTTGTCTCCCTCTTTTCATCACTTTTGTCCCCCTCTTTTTATCACTTTTGTCTCTCTCTTTTATCACTTTTGTCTCCCTTTTCTTATCACTTTTGTCTCTCTCTTTTATCACTTTTGTCTCCCTCTTTTTATCACTTTTGTCTCTCTCTTTTATCACTTTTGTCTCTCTCTTTTATCACTTTTGTCTCCCTCTTTTTATCACTTTTGTCTCCCTTTTTTTATCACTTTTGTCTCCCTCTTTTTATCACTTTTGTCTCCCTCTTTTTATCACTTTGGTCTCTCTCTTTTATCACTTTTGTCTCTCTCTTTTATCACTTTTGTCTCCCTCTTTTTATCACTTTTGTCTCTCTCTTTTATCACTTTTGTCTTTCTCTTTTATCACTTTTGTCTCCCTCTTTTTATCACTTTTGTCTCCCTCTTTTTATCACTTTTGTCTCCCTCTTTTTATCACTTTTGTCTCCCTCTTTTTATCACTTTTGTCTCTCTCTTTTATCACTTTTGTCTCTCTCTTTTATCACTTTTGTCTCCCTCTTTTTATCACTTTTGTCTCCCTCTTTTTATCACTTTTGTCTCCCTCTTTTTATCACTTTTGTCTCCCTTTTTTTATCACTTTTGTCTCCCTCTTTTTATCACTTTTGTCTCCCTCTTTTTATCACTTTTGTCTCTCTCTTTTATCACTTTTGTCTCTCTCTTTTATCACTTTTGTCTCCCTCTTTTTATCACTTTTGTCTCTCTCTTTTATCACTTTTGTCTTTCTCTTTTATCACTTTTGTCTCCCTCTTTTTATAACTTTTGTCTCCCTCTTTTTATCACTTTTATCTCCCTCTTTTTATCACTTTTGTCTCCCTCTTTTTATCACTTTTGTCTCTCTCTTTTATCACTTTTGTCTCCCTTTTTTTATCACTTTTGTCTCTCTCTTTTATCACTTTTGTCTCCCTCTTTTTATCACTTTTATCTCCCTCTTTTTATCACTTTTGTCTCCCTCTTTTTATCACTTTTGTCTCTCTCTTTTATCACTTTTGTCTCCCTTTTTTTATCACTTTTGTCTCTCTCTTTTATCACTTTTGTCTCCCTCTTTTTATCACTTTTGTCTCCCTCTTTTTATCACTTTTGTCTCCCTCTTTTTATCACTTTTGTCTCCCTCTTTTTATCACTTTTGTCTCCCTCTTTTTATCACTTTTGTCTCTCTCTTTTATCACTTTTGTCTCCCTCTTTTTATCACTTTTGTCTCCCTCTTTTTATCACTTTTGTCTCCCTCTTTTTATCACTTTTGTCTCCCTCTTTTTATCACTTTTGTCTCTCTCTTTTATCACTTTTGTCTCTCTCTTTTATCACTTTTGTCTCCCTCTTTTTATCACTTTTGTCTCTCTCTTTTTATCACTTTTGTCTCCCTCTTTTTATCACTTTTGTCTCTCTCTTTTTATCACTTTTGTCTCTCTCTTTTATCACTTTTGTCTCCCTCTTTTTATCACTTTTGTCTCTCTCTTTTATCACTTTTGTCTCTCTCTTTTATCACTTTTGTCTCCCTCTTTTTATCACTTTTGTCTCTCTCTTTTTATCACTTTTGTCTCTCTCTTTTTATCACTTTTGTCTCTCTCTTTTTATCACTTTTGTCTCCCTCTTTTTATCACTTTTGTCTCCCTCTTTTTATCACTTTTGTCTCCCTTTTCTTATCACTTTTGTCTCTCTCTTTTATCACTTTTGTCTCTCTCTTTTATCACTTTTGTCTCCCTCTTTTTATCACTTTTGTCTCCCTCTTTTTATCACTTTTGTCTCCCTTTTTTTATCACTTTTGTCTCCCTCTTTTTATCACTTTTGTCTCCCTCTTTTTATCACTTTTGTCTCCCTCTTTTCATCACTTTTGTCTCCCTCTTTTCATCACTTTTGTCTCCCTCTTTTTATCACTTTTGTCTCCCTCTTTTTATCACTTTTGTCTCCCTCTTTTTATCACTTTTGTCTCCCTCTTTTTATCACTTTTGTCTCCCTCTTTTTATCACTTTTGTCTCCCTCTTTTTATCACTTTTGTCTCTCTCTTTTATCACTTTTGTCTCTCTCTTTTTATCACTTTTGTCTCTCTCTTTTTATCACTTTTGTCTCTCTCTTTTTATCACTTTTGTCTCTCTCTTTTTATCACTTTTGTCTCTCTCTTTTTATCACTTTTGTCTCCCTCTTTTTATCACTTTTGTCTCCCTCTTTTTATCACTTTTGTCTCCCTTTTCTTATCACTTTTGTCTCTCTCTTTTATCACTTTTGTCTCTCTCTTTTATCACTTTTGTCTCCCTCTTTTTATCACTTTTGTCTCCCTCTTTTTATCACTTTTGTCTCCCTTTTTTTATCACTTTTGTCTCCCTCTTTTTATCACTTTTGTCTCCCTCTTTTTATCACTTTTGTCTCCCTCTTTTCATCACTTTTGTCTCCCTCTTTTCATCACTTTTGTCTCCCTCTTTTTATCACTTTTGTCTCCCTCTTTTTATCACTTTTGTCTCCCTCTTTTTATCACTTTTGTCTCCCTCTTTTTATCACTTTTGTCTCCCTCTTTTTATCACTTTTGTCTCCCTCTTTTTATCACTTTTGTCTCTCTCTTTTATCACTTTTGTCTCTCTCTTTTTATCACTTTTGTCTCTCTCTTTTTATCACTTTTGTCTCCCTCTTTTTATCACTTTTGTCTCCCTCTTTTTATCACTTTTGTCTCTCTCTTTTATCACTTTTGTCTCTCTCTTTTATCACTTTTGTCTCCCTCTTTTTATCACTTTTGTCTCTCTCTTTTTATCACTTTTGTCTCTCTCTTTTTATCACTTTTGTCTCCCTCTTTTTATCACTTTTGTCTCCCTCTTTTTATCACTTTTATCTCCTTCTTTTTATCACTTTTGTCTCTCTCTTTTATCACTTTTGTCTCTCTCTTTTATCACTTTTGTCTCTCTCTTTTTATCACTTTTGTCTCCCTCTTTTTATCACTTTTGTCTCTCTCTTTTTATCACTTTTGTCTCCCTCTTTTTATCACTTTTGTCTCCCTCTTTTTATCACTTTTGTCTCCCTCTTTTTATCACTTTTGTCTCCCTCTTTTTATCACTTTTGTCTCCCTCTTTTTATCACTTTTGTCTCTCTCTTTTATCACTTTTGTCTCTCTCTTTTATCACTTTTGTCTCCCTCTTTTTATCACTTTTGTCTCCCTCTTTTTATCACTTTTGTCTCCCTCTTTTTATCACTTTTGTCTCCCTTTTTTTATCACTTTTGTCTCCCTCTTTTTATCACTTTTGTCTCCCTCTTTTTATCACTTTTGTCTCTCTCTTTTATCACTTTTGTCTCTCTCTTTTATCACTTTTGTCTCCCTCTTTTTATCACTTTTGTCTCTCTCTTTTATCACTTTTGTCTTTCTCTTTTATCACTTTTGTCTCCCTCTTTTTATAACTTTTGTCTCCCTCTTTTTATCACTTTTATCTCCCTCTTTTTATCACTTTTGTCTCCCTCTTTTTATCACTTTTGTCTCTCTCTTTTATCACTTTTGTCTCCCTTTTTTTATCACTTTTGTCTCTCTCTTTTATCACTTTTGTCTCCCTCTTTTTATCACTTTTATCTCCCTCTTTTTATCACTTTTGTCTCCCTCTTTTTATCACTTTTGTCTCTCTCTTTTATCACTTTTGTCTCCCTTTTTTTATCACTTTTGTCTCTCTCTTTTATCACTTTTGTCTCCCTCTTTTTATCACTTTTGTCTCCCTCTTTTTATCACTTTTGTCTCCCTCTTTTTATCACTTTTGTCTCCCTCTTTTTATCACTTTTGTCTCCCTCTTTTTATCACTTTTGTCTCTCTCTTTTATCACTTTTGTCTCCCTCTTTTTATCACTTTTGTCTCCCTCTTTTTATCACTTTTGTCTCCCTCTTTTTATCACTTTTGTCTCCCTCTTTTTATCACTTTTGTCTCTCTCTTTTATCACTTTTGTCTCTCTCTTTTATCACTTTTGTCTCCCTCTTTTTATCACTTTTGTCTCTCTCTTTTTATCACTTTTGTCTCCCTCTTTTTATCACTTTTGTCTCTCTCTTTTTATCACTTTTGTCTCTCTCTTTTATCACTTTTGTCTCCCTCTTTTTATCACTTTTGTCTCTCTCTTTTATCACTTTTGTCTCTCTCTTTTATCACTTTTGTCTCCCTCTTTTTATCACTTTTGTCTCTCTCTTTTTATCACTTTTGTCTCTCTCTTTTTATCACTTTTGTCTCTCTCTTTTTATCACTTTTGTCTCCCTCTTTTTATCACTTTTGTCTCCCTCTTTTTATCACTTTTGTCTCCCTTTTCTTATCACTTTTGTCTCTCTCTTTTATCACTTTTGTCTCTCTCTTTTATCACTTTTGTCTCCCTCTTTTTATCACTTTTGTCTCCCTCTTTTTATCACTTTTGTCTCCCTTTTTTTATCACTTTTGTCTCCCTCTTTTTATCACTTTTGTCTCCCTCTTTTTATCACTTTTGTCTCCCTCTTTTCATCACTTTTGTCTCCCTCTTTTCATCACTTTTGTCTCCCTCTTTTTATCACTTTTGTCTCCCTCTTTTTATCACTTTTGTCTCCCTCTTTTTATCACTTTTGTCTCCCTCTTTTTATCACTTTTGTCTCCCTCTTTTTATCACTTTTGTCTCCCTCTTTTTATCACTTTTGTCTCTCTCTTTTATCACTTTTGTCTCTCTCTTTTTATCACTTTTGTCTCTCTCTTTTTATCACTTTTGTCTCTCTCTTTTTATCACTTTTGTCTCTCTCTTTTTATCACTTTTGTCTCCCTTTTCTTATCACTTTTGTCTCTCTCTTTTATCACTTTTGTCTCTCTCTTTTATCACTTTTGTCTCCCTCTTTTTATCACTTTTGTCTCCCTCTTTTTATCACTTTTGTCTCCCTTTTTTTATCACTTTTGTCTCCCTCTTTTTATCACTTTTGTCTCCCTCTTTTCATCACTTTTGTCTCCCTCTTTTCATCACTTTTGTCTCCCTCTTTTTATCACTTTTGTCTCCCTCTTTTTATCACTTTTGTCTCCCTCTTTTTATCACTTTTGTCTCCCTCTTTTTATCACTTTTGTCTCCCTCTTTTTATCACTTTTGTCTCCCTCTTTTTATCACTTTTGTCTCTCTCTTTTATCACTTTTGTCTCTCTCTTTTTATCACTTTTGTCTCTCTCTTTTTATCACTTTTGTCTCTCTCTTTTTATCACTTTTGTCTCCCTCTTTTTATCACTTTTGTCTCCCTCTTTTTATCACTTTTGTCTCTCTCTTTTATCACTTTTGTCTCTCTCTTTTATCACTTTTGTCTCCCTCTTTTTATCACTTTTGTCTCTCTCTTTTTATCACTTTTGTCTCCCTCTTTTTATCACTTTTGTCTCCCTCTTTTTATCACTTTTGTCTCTATCTTTTATCACTTTTGTCTCCCTCTTTTTATCACTTTTATCTCCTTCTAATCTATTCATTTTGTTTCTCTCTATCAATTTTTGAATCTGCTATGCCGCGTTCAAATTCTTTCAAACCTGTTATTTTCAATTATGCACTAATACCATTGTGAAAGATATCTACCTACAATCCCTCCCTCAGTTTTGCAACTTGTGTTCAATATATCGTGTACAATTAATTGTTTTCAATAAGTGAATTGTATTTTGGAATTAAATGACTCCAGAATGGGTTTATATTCCATAGAACACTATAACCAAACATTAAATATTATTTCTCTCTCTCTCTCTCTCTCTCTCTCTCTCTCTCTCTCTCTCTCTTGTTTTCCAGTCAATTTTTTTAATCTTTAACTCTCTCTATCCCTCTCTCATTTCCCCTTTTATCTACTCTCTTTCTCTTTTAAGTTTTTCTCTTTCTTTAATTTGCCACAATTGTTATTAAACTGTTTCTCTTTTATCATTCTTGGTATCCCCCCCCCCTGTTTTTTTACTTCTACTGTTATCCTAGACTTTCTCTCTCTCTCTCTCTCTCTCTCTCTCTCTCTCTCTCTCTCTCTCTCTCTCTCTCTCTCTCTCTCTCCTAATCCCTTTTTTTTCTTTTCTCTCGATTCTTTACTTTTTCTTTTTCCTATCCTTTCATTACTCCTACTCTCTCTCTCTCTTCTCATCCCTTTCTTTTCTTTTCTCTCGATTCTTTACTTTTTAATTTTCCTATCCCTTCATTACTCCTACTCTCTCCCAATCTTCTCCTCCAACTCTCTTTATCTGTTAACTCTTCCAACCACTTCAATTAATTTCTCTCGGCTCTATTCATTAATTTTATTCTTCTCTACCCTATCTTTTGGTTGTTCTCTCCATCTCACTTTCTCTTTATCTTCTTTACATAAAGTGTCTCTTCCAATTCTCTCTTTCTATCTCCCATCATCTCAAAACATGTTATCTCCTTTCTCTCTTTGTCACTATCTTTCTCTCTCCCCCTCTATTTGCTCCCCTTTCTCTCTTTCTCTCTGTCATCCTCTCCTTTTTATTTTCCTTTTTGCAACTTTTCCCATCCCTCTTATGTCTTTCCCCTCTCTCTACTTATTTTTATTTCCACCCCTATCTCGCTACATTTTTTTCTTTCTCAAGTTGCAATCATTGTATATACTTTAGAATTACTCTCCCCCTCTCTCTATCTACATTAACCCTTTCTTCCAATACTCTGCTCCCGCCACTCTCTTTATTTGTTACTTGCAGAAAGATTCAGCGTTGCCTGGGATTGAATGGGGAACCCTATGTTTTTTTGCACTCAGCCGATAACACCATATGACCTTCTTTATTCTTATTTTTTAACATTTTATTATATTCAATTTTTGGGATGAAGTGTTTCCTAGGAATCAACGAGGACCCCTAGTCACTTTCTCCAGGCTCTGAACCCATTTATTAACATTTTTATTCCTATTCTTTTTATTTACATAATCTTCAGGTTATACATAAAATAAAATAAAATAAACACATTATTTCATTTTTTATGGATATCAAGCATGAATGCAGACCCCACGGTCTCTTTGATCAAAATGAAATATACTTATCCATGTACCTTGGGTATTGCAGTCTCAGAATATATATCAACATATATAAAAGATAAAAGAAAATCAACAATTTGAAAAAATACAATGGATTAGAGGATCAAAAGCAACTTAATCAAAGAATAACGTAAAAATAATAGTAATAATCTATAAACGTTATAATAATAATCATGGTGATAATAATATTAATTATGAATTATAACCAGGACAATAATAAAATATGAAAGATATATAGTATTATAAACAATATAAAAGGTTTTTATAGATTTCTATAAAATATAACAGAATAATAAAACAATATGATTAGAAAAAAGATATATAAAAATAAAAAATTAGACAATAGAACAAAACAAAAATATAGAAAAAATCTAAAAATTAAATGAAATTAATAAAATATAAGTATAAAAGTCATAGAAAAAAAGGATAAAAAATAGATAAATAAATTAAGTCATTAATAAAAAATAATTATCTTAAAATTCAAAATTTATGAATTTAAGCATTTTAAAAATATTTTAAGTTAAAATAAAATAAAATTTTAAAATATTTAAATTCCTGTAAAAATATCTTTTCAGTCAAATTAAAATAAGAGAATGAAGTTAACCAATAATGATAATAAAAATGATAATATTACTAATAAATGGTAATAAATTACTATAATAATAAAATAATATAATTTGATAAACATACCTACAAATAGGATATATTAATGATAGTAAAATAATCCGTATATAAATAAAATTTAAATTAAATTAAAATAATGATAAGTAAAAGAATATGAAAACATAAAGGCACATAGATTTTAGATTCAAAGTATTTATAATTTGTTTATGCCAAATATCAATGCACTGCACGAGTAGAGGGGACATAGATTGCAGGTTTTAAAATAAGTCATCTCCAAATAAGACTTATTATTTAAATAAGTTTTCGTAATACGAGAGTTAATAGTTCAAAGTCAAACCAAAATGGAGTGTTCTTAGAGTATATCCAGGAATGAAAGTCTTATCACCGATCAAACAGCATTTATTCAACCAAAATATGGTTGAAAATATCTACTAAGATCCATTTTCGAAGAAATTATTTTTTGTTCATTTTGAATTTTTGGAACTGATATAAATAATGCGCTAATTTTATTTGTTTCAACCTACTCTCTCCCCTCTTTCTCTCTCTCTTTCTCTCTCATATATATATATATATATATATATATATATGAGAGAGAAAGAAAGAGAACACTCTTGGCGACGGCTGTTTATAACAGGTTTAAACTCTTGCTGATTTATCAGGTTGTTCATAGTGGCCGAGTGGGTTATGGCGTCGAAATTTGGATTATAACATGACTCGTGTTCCGGGGTTTCAAATCCTGTGACCAGTATGAATATCTTTATACTGATAATTCCCGAAAGGATGAAACGTATACGTATGTAGATAAAACAAATATATATAAAATTATTTTATTTAAAAACTATATATTAGTGTCTGTTGGGGGTACTCGGGTTTCATCGACCTGTTCATGCTGAATTTATGAAACCCAGCCACTGTAATATATAGTTTTTAAATAAAATAATTTATATTAGCTACAATCGAGAACTTTATTGTTTTTTAACTAACTTATTATACATGTTATATATATTTTTTATTTCCACCCATTATTTCTTTTTTCTCTTTATTATTTTCCCTTTATCTCTTTTATTTTCTTTAAACATTTCTCTTCTTTTTCATACTCTCTCTCTCTCTCTCTCTCTCTCTCTCTCTCTCTCTCTCTCTCTCATCCACATGCACTTTTTATTTCCCTTCTCTTTATTTTAAACTCTTTTTATTCTTCTCCCTTTGTTTTTGTACTCTATCTATTTTGCCCACTTCTGGTAGTTTTTCTCTTTCACTTCATCTCCATATTCTATTCATCCCTCTCTCTTTCTCCCCCCCTCCTCTTTCCGTTTCTCCCCCCCCCCCAATTTCCCTCTCTATCTCTCCCTCTCTCTTATCTTCCTTCCCTCTTTCTCTCAACATCTAACAGTTTTTCTCTTTCTCTCTCCTCTTACCACATTTCTCCTTAATCATTCCTGCTGTCTCCCCTTCTCTTCATCTCCTCCCACTCTCTACATATTCCTTGTACCCTGTACTCCAAGTCTCTCTTCCAGCCTCTGGCAATTTTTAAAATGAAGACAGACAACTCCTTCACTGATTTCTGCTTAGACAACGACGACTGCGCTCTTTAAGAGATAAATCATGCCAGTCATCTGCACAGTTTTCTCCCTACTGTTTACAAGGGGCTCCTTATGGTTTTCGGCACTCCATCCTGAGGCAGGTCACCATTTTAAGACCACTTTGCATTTCAAAATGTGATGACATCAGGCAGCAGGAAATGGTTACCATAGAAATCCGTCACAAGAAGGACATTAATAAATAAATACATTAATAAAGAAAATGTCTAAACATTGAAGACTTTTCTTATGCAAAATTTACTCGGAATATGTAAAGATCCAAAATAGTACAATTTCAAAACAGCCGCGATAGAAGGAAAAATGGGACGGTAACTCTGGTTGATTCAAATTGAATAATTTCTTAACCACCAGTGACATCACTACAGATCTCTATAACCTCAGGACTTGTTTTATTTTTGGTCCACAAAAAAGTGTTGTTGGAAAAAATATGTAGAGTTTCTTTTAACAGTAACAACATGTTGAAGAAAAAACGTTACAGCACTGGTGCATTAATGTATCTCCAAATTTATATTCTATCAAACTTTCATTGTTTATAAATTATATAATTTGTTGAATATACAGAGTGTCCCAATTATCGTGGGCGGTTTCAAATAGTAATAACTCAACCACTTCTGAACGGATTTTAATGAAATTTTTACACGATATAGGTACACATTACAAGTTTTTATGACAAAATTTTCAAAGAAATACAGCACATGTAAAATTAGTTATGCACTGCAATGTGATTCCATCATTTCCAATGATTTTGTTCAATCTTTCTAGATATCCAAGGGCAACTTTCTGCCGCATTTCGACTGAACTTTCTAAAGACAGTCCAAATTCTTTCTGTAAGTTCTGGAATAGCAAACGATATTTGGCAATGCTGCGAGACGAGTTCTGGCCTGATGTGGTGCAAAGTGAAATAAACAATGAACTGCTATTCATGCAGGAAGATGCCCCATCCCATTGGGTCTGCAACTGCGCCACTGGCTAGATGACACTCTGCCCGAGCGATGGATGGGCTGCAGATTGCCGAATATGCCCTGGCCGCCTCGCTCCCCCGACCTCACTCCCTACGATTTTTATTCTTTTGGGGATTCATCAAATTCAAACTGTACATAACTAAGCCAACAAATATTCCAGAACTTACTGAAAGAATTTAGGCCGCCTTTAGAAAAATTACAGTTGAAATGCAACAGAAAGTTGCCCTTTGATATCGAAAAAGATTGAACAAAATCATTGGAAATGACAGAATCACGTTGCAGTGCATAACTAATTTTACATGCGCTGTATTTCTTTGAAACTTTTGTCATAAAATCTGTGTACCTATATCGTGTAAAAATTTCATTAAAATCGGTTCAGAAGTGGCTGAGTTATTATTATTTGAAACCTACCCACGATAATTGGGACACCCTGTATGTGGAAAATTAAATTAAAATTCTCTGATTTTTGATGACATAAAAAAGTGAACACATTGGTTTGTTTACAAAGAACAATATTCTAGAAGGTAAGGGGGGGGGAGTAAAAATCTTCTTGTATCATAGGTTTTGGCTACAGGTTAAATAGTATTACTGCCTGTGGTGATATTCGCTTTTGTTTATAATCGACTATTCCAATCGTTTTATTCTTTCCTTTATTACCTTCGACTCTTAATAAACAGAGAGAGAGAGAGAGAGAGAGAGAGAGAGAGAGAGAGAGAGAGAGAGAGAGAGACAGAAGCGAAAGTAATGGATGATGCATTATGTTTCGTCAGACTTATATACCAAATATTCGTTTGTGTTTTTAAAAAGAAAATTTTAATTTTTAATCAATTTCATCGATTTTTATATTTAATCCTGATCTATATATTTTTTTATTAGTCATAAATAGGGGAAAGCGTGGGTGTACATAACCTCACAATCACACTGACTATGCCTGCTACCCATAAAACTGGGAAAAAAATTAAAAAGATAATATTTTTCCATATGCACGGTTTCATTGGTTATTACTCTCCTTTGCTTCTGACCCACATTCGTTCCGAGAAAAAGGGAGAAGAAAGAGAAAAAAATCAGGTGTGGTTTATGTATTTAATGGCATCAAGATTTCGTACTTGCCACTGTGGGTCAATTGGTTAGTGCAATACACTTCTAGACAGAGGTTGTCAGTTCGAACCTCACCTGGTGCCTAATTATTTTTACTGATTTTATCTCAAAATGAACTTAGACATTTCAAATTACAATATTAATCGGATTGTTTAGTTTTACTTTTATTTTTGTTTGTAATTTATACAAATTAGAACCGCGGGCGATACAAGGAAGCCCTGATAGTGTTACACTAAAATACAACAAAATAAAATGTTGTAAATAAAGAGTAAATAAATGTCATATTATTTCCTTTTATATTTCTCCAAAATTTAGTTTCAATTTTTTATGCCCTTTATTGTTTATATGAACTATTCAGACTAGTGTTCTCACCTTGGATGTTATTCTCACAACGAATAATCCAAATGACACGAATTATCAATCCTCGTATCACTAACTCCAAAACTTTATTGTTTACTTTAATAAATTGTTTATTCATTAAAATTGTTTTATTATTTTAAACTCTAAGATATGTGGACAAAAATCCAAGTCGACCTCAGAATGTTCAAGCTTTGAAGTCTTTGCACAACAAGTCTTTTAAGCTTGTTATTGATAGAATAATATTTTTTTAGGCAAAAAATTGCATATTCTAACTTTGTTTGGTTTTAAAATAACTTTTAGATTTGTCCACACACAGTTGATCGGTCTATCATGCTTTTTTTTACTTTTCACTAATGGATCATCACTTATTAAGGCCCAGAGGCCACTCGAGGATAAAAGTTAAAGAGATCTTCAATCGGACGATGGACGCCATTACAAGAGGACTGAAATCAAATGGGCAGAAAATTACTTAAGAGGAATTTATTATCCAAGAGGACGGCCCAACAAGTATTTGTTTATATTAGATTTGAAGACGACAATGTTGTAGTTGGTTGGAAAGCAACCTCATGGTACTTTGTCTCACAGATGGGATGTTCTAGGAAAGAAACTTTGTTCATGGAAGTTCCATTTGGTTTTTGGTAAAGGGAAAGAGAAAAGAAAAGTTCTTAGCTGTGGTTGTAGCTAGACGAATTTTTACAGTGAATGTTTTACAGGGCGGGGGGGGGGAGAATTGAAGCTCAGCCAAGAACCTACTATGAATAGAAGGATACAGTGGAGAGAGGCTAACAACATTTCTTCTGTGTGAAAGGGACTGTAGGGCAGAGAAGAGATCATCCCTAGCTATATTGCGAAATCGATTTTTTACTCCGAGCAGCACCTCGCCATATATGACAGTAGTACTCCATCTTAGGATGGATCTGATGTAAGTTCCATTTCAGGTCTAGAGTGAAAGTCAATCGTAGGAGCTTATCAAAAAATGGTCTTCCTGAAGACGAGAGTCATTCATTTCAACTGGAGAAAAATAAGGATACAAGTGTTGGTGGTGAAAGGAGAAAAGCTTGGTTTTAGAGGCGTTAAAAATAACTAGCCACTTTTTCCCCCACTATACCACGTGCTCCAAGTGAGATGATAGTAAAAAAGATTTTGATCATCCATGCCCTTTGAACTGCTGCCGTAAATAGATGGCATAGATGTCAACAAATTATTTCAGAATTTGATTTAGAAGATCATTTTTGAACATCTGGAAGAGAGTTGAGCCCAGTATGGATGCTTGAGGCACGCCAACATTGATGCATTCGGACTTCTGCCCATCAACAACTCGGAGAGAAATGATTTGATGGTTGAGAAGACATTTCCAGATATTCTATAGCTAACAAGCTTGTAAAGCAAACCCTATCGAAGGCATTTGATATCAACAGCTATAACCCTAGAGACCAAGCCCCGTTGATAAATTTACTGATCCTGTGCGATATCATAGTCAGAAAACACATCAGCTGTTGATCTTGTAGGATGAAATCCATATTGCTTGTCACTAAGTAGTTTGTTTTTGCTGAGGTGCTTGACAACTTCCTGTTTTCATTTTGAAATAGCGTTTTTTTTTTGAAAATATCATTTTAATTTTGAAAATATCATTTTAATTTTGAAATATCATTTTAATTTTGAAATATCATTTTAATTTTGAAATATCATTTTCATATTTAAATGCATCGATCTTTTGGTCGGTCTGTCACACTTTAGATTGAAATAGCGTTTTCTTCAGTTTAAAATAATATTTTTAGACACATCCATGCATCGTGATGATGTATGGAAGTGGAAGTTGACTAGTGAGGGCTGAGGAAATGCATTGCATGGAGATAAATTACATGAGAATGATACGATGGATTTATAATGTAGTCTTAAAAACAGGCTTAGATCTGATGACCTCAGAGGAAGATTAAATCTGGACAGTATAAAGAGATGTGTGCAGAACAGGAAACTTCAATCGTATGGCCATGTTGAAAGAATGAATGTGAGTTCTTTGGTTAGTAGATGTAGAACAGTTGAGCTAGCAAGTCCAGTTCACAGGGGAAGGTCAAGGAAAACATGGAGGAAGTTATAAAAATGAACTTGAGAAAGAGGGGTATAAATAAAGACCTGGTCAAAGATAGATTAGTTTGAAAGTGAATTTCTTAGCCATCCAATGTATGTTAGCATGTAAAACAAACATTAAACTGATGATGCTGATCTCTCTCTTTCTCTCTCTTTCTCTCTTTCTCTTTCTTTCTCTCTTCTTTTTCTCTCTCTCAACTGAAAAACAAGAATTGATCAGTATATCTTTTTTACAAAATAATTGACACCTTTTTGCCAAACTCTGCCATAATTTGGTATTCTGCACAACCAATTCTTTTAGATGCTCCCAAGCATCTTTATAAAAGGTTCTGCTCGTCGGTCAGTCCATTGGTCTGTCATACTTAAGTTTTAAATAGCATTTTCGTTGGTCTGTTATGCTTAAGTTTGAAAAAACATACATATTGAATGAACACATCTTAATATCATCCTTGTTTTTTTTTATTGAACTAGTTATGTCATAAACATTTGCGAAAAGAATTGCTTAGATTGGCTGAAACACGCAAGGAGTTATTTAAAGCTATTAAAGGATTTCTTTTCCTTTTCAAATGATGCTTTTCACAAGAAAACGCTCACAAACATTGACTCATACACACAAAGATATTTAAAGCAGGTGGATTGGTAGAATTCAGACCAAGGGAGTTCAATAAATGTCATTCCAAACATTCCTAATATCAACTGGGATTGATCCCTTAATCCGGTAGTTAAGACTTAGGATTTTACTTATTTTTGTCAAATGAAAATGATTACTCTACGATGACCAATGTCTCATTTTCCCCATTTTGAGTTGAAACCCCTTAAGAATTATCTCCCGATGGGGGTTAGTTGATTTTCAAAGTAGCCACACTGCATAATCGTTGGAAGTTAATCCCTTGTCAGCCTTGACATATTACCATAAAATCGCTTCGCTGATATTAAATACCATTAAGAATAATTTTCAATGCTCATTTTTTTATCAGTGCATTTAATGTGGATGGGGCATTGCTCATCAATTAAGGATGAAGGTCCTTTAAAACTAGGATGAGGTGGAGACATTATCTGTTGTCAATCGGATAAGGATGAAGGTGCTATTGTGATGGAAAGAATTATGAGTAGATGAAGTAAGTTCAGAGAACTCTGGCATTATTAACCAGCAAAGTCCACAAAAGGTGCAGTGGCATAAAAGGCTCTCTCAAAGCAGATCCTCACTTTAAGTGCTTTCGTTGCACTGGCACGGCAAGACCAATAGATGGCAGACCACTGACGGAGATGGATACTGGTGACAACAAGCTGGAAGTAGTGACAGACTTTTGTTATCTTGGAGATGTGCTGTCATCAGGTGGAGGCTGTGAACTCGCGGCAGCTACACGTTGCAAGTGTGCATGGAAAAAGTTTAGAGAGCTGCTATCAATCCTGACAAACAAACACCTGCCAACAACTACGAGAGGGCGTGTATACTCCTCATGTGTCAGAAGTGTGCTGTTGTATGGCTCAGAAACTTGGGCTGTCTCTGCTGGCATACTAAGGAAGCTGCACCGTAATGACAGGGCAATGGTCAGATGGATCTGTTTGGTGAGGCCTGAACAGTACGTTTCTTTTGAATCCCTGCTCTCACAGGTCGACTTGAAAAGCCTTGCGGACATCATGCGAAAGAACAGACTGCGTTGGTTGGGTCACATTGAGCGTAGCGATGGCTGGATTGCTAAAGTCTGACAGTTGAATGTGCCAGCAGAGAACATCACCATTGACAGACCCAAGTTGACTTGGGAGGACGTAGTCAAACGTGATAGGAAGGCCATGGGTATGGATTCCATCAAGCCTTGCCAAAGACAGGAGTGGAGAGGAAGACTTAGATTTCGAGACTAGACAATCAGGCCCCACCCTCATCAGAGGATTAATTGTGGCCTGATTCAACAAATAAACCGGTTGATGATGATGATGATGATGATGATGATGTTACCACTGTTGATACAAAGGAAGAGTCTATCAGGCATGTGTACACAGTGTGATGATGCATGGAAGTGAAACCTGGCCATTAAGGGCAGAGGACATGCGTTGCATGAAAAGAAATAATATGAGAATATGATGGATGTGTGATGTGTGTCTTAAAGACAGGCTTAGATCTGAGGAGCTCAGAGGATGATTAAATCTAGACGGAGATGTTTGCAAAAAAGTGGACTTCAATGGTATGACCATGTTGAAAGAATAGATATAAGTTCTTGGGTTAGTAGATGTAGAACAGTCACAATAGCAGGTTCAGTTCACAGGGGAAGGCCAAGGAAAACATGGGAGGAAGTGATACGGATTGACTTAAAAGAAAAACCTGGCCAGAGATAGATTAGTTTAGAAGTCAATTTCTAAAAGCCGTCAAAAACATACTAGGACGTTAAACCGAATATGATTATGATGACTTTTGATTGTGTTATTACTTAGCAGTAAGAAAATTTTCGAGTTAAATGTAGCCATAGACTCCATGTGCAGGATGATTGATGAGGAATGACCTTGGGGGGTCAGGTAGCTCAATAGGAAAAGTATAGGTGATTGGTTTGCTTAATTATGTGACATAAAAGGATTTTGAAGTTAGACCAGTTGCTGCAATGGTTTAATGAAGCTAGATGCAATGTATTGTTCAGACATATGAGGCGCTAAGACTCTCTGTTGGGATGGTCTGACCAGAATTAATTCTTTAAGGAAAAAGAGATCAAATAGTGGTTAAGTTGTAAGATTGTAGAACAAAACTCAACAGACAGAGGTTGAATATTTTCACATTTAAATTGTTTATAATCACTGTTTTAAAAAAAACTACAGCCATTACACAATGGATAAAAAACAAGCCCTCTTGTGATATGATTCCCGTGGTAGGACAAATATTTTTTTACATTTAAATTGTTTATAATCACTGTTTAAAAAAAAACTACAGCCATTGCACAATGGATAAAAAAACAAGCCTTCTTGTGATATGATTCCCGTGGTAGGACAAATATTTTTTTACATTTAAATTGTTTATAATCACTGTTTTAAAAAAAACTACATCCATTGCACAATGGATAAAAAAACAAGCCTTCTTGTGATATGATACCATGTGGTAGGACAAATATTTTTTTACATTTAAATTGTTTATAATCACTGTTTTAAAAAAAAACTACAGCCATTGCACAATGGATAAAAAACAAGTTTTCTTGTGATATGATTCCCGTGGTAGGACAAATATTTTATTACATTTAAATTGTTTATAATCACTGTTTTAAAAAAAACTACAGCCATTGCACAATGGATAAAAAAACAAGCCTTCTTGTGATATGATTCCCGTGGTAGGACAAATATTTTTTTACATTTAAATTGTTTATAATCACTGTTTTAAAAAAAACTATATCCATTGCACAATGGATAAAAAAACAAGCCTTCTTGTGATATGATACCATGTGGTAGGACAAATATTTTTTTACATTTAAATTGTTTATAATCACTGTTTTAAAAAAAAACTACAGCCATCGCACAATGGATAAAAAACAAGTTTTCTTGTGATATGATTCCCGTGGTAGGACAAATATTTTATTACATTTAAATTGTTTATAATCACTGTTTTAAAAAAAACTACATCCATTGCACAATGGATAAAAAAACAAGCCTTCTTGTGATATGATACCATGTGGTAGGACAAATATTTTTTTACATTTAAATTGTTTATAATCACTGTTTTAAAAAAAAACTACAGCCATCGCACAATGGATAAAAAACAAGTTTTCTTGTGATATGATTCCCGTGGTAGGACAAATATTTTATTACATTTAAATTGTTTATAATCACTGTTTTAAAAAAAACTACAGCCATTGCACAATGGATAAAAAAACAAGCCTTCTTGTGATATGATTCCCGTGGTAGGACAAATATTTTTTTACATTTATTCATAACAAATGCTCTTTATCTTCGATAATTACTTTTCTTTAAAACAACATTACCTTAACATTATCTAATATATAAAGTTATCTTGTCGGATTTTCAGAGTTTGTCAGCAATTAATCTGATAAATCACTATTTGATTCTGACTAGCCAATTTTTCTATTTTTCCTTTTAACCATTTATTTTATACAAAGTTATATTTTTATTCAGTTTATTTCAAATAACATTTAATTCGGTTCGGAACGTTTTTTACCATGGAGCCAAACATTGCTACTTCACATATTCAGCTGCTTACTTTTTTTGATAAAAAAGTAAAATTCACATTTCTCTAACTTTTACAGTTTCAGGATGTACATTTACATTTTTAAAGGAAACTTAAACTATTGATTGTATGCCGAATAAATTGTAATGACAGACTTAACTTCATTACACTATTTATTTCTTATAATCACTTGCATTTCTTATTATTAGGTAGAATATTTTGTTTTCTTGAATCTATCTACACTGTTGTCTTAATTAAATGTTCCAAGTGGGCTTCGGAATTTGTGATTAATATCTTATTCTTATGGTACTCTTGATTCAATAACCATTGAATATTCAATAATCTGTACAAAATATATACATATTTATTTACATTCTTCAATAGATTTTATGTTTCTAAAAAATCTACGTTGTGTTTGGTATGTAGATTTCTTAGTGTTTTTAAGCAGTAACTGTGAGGAGAAGACAAGTTATCCATTTTAATGAATTAGTTGGTGAAATAAAAACCTTATTTAGAAACAATAACTTATTTACAGATAACATTAAATCCATTAGAATGCATTTCAGTTTCTAATAAACAAATTAGCTATTTTACAGATTAACTTTGAAATAAAAAACCTACTTACAACACATAATTTTTTTATAAAAAATAGTTTACTGATGCTCTTTCCTTTTTTAGAAAACAATTCAGCCATTTTAATTAATTCGTGAAATTCTAATTTTTTTTTCTTCCATTCCATTACTTTGGTGCAGCTAGTTATAATTTTATAACAATTTGGTTAAATTAATCATTTCAGGACCAAACGTTGTATTTGAAAGTGATTTTGAAGCCTTTAAATTGTTTATTAGTAACTAATTTCTGGCTATAATTAGAGTTTATACATAAAACTCGATTCATCTGTGTCCCTAAACCAAGAAGCCAATTTTACATATATTTACAAACATAAATAAAAGGTTTTCTGAAGAATAAGGTTATATGACACTCGAATCCGATAAAATTGGTAATTTCAGGACCAAACAATAATTAATTAGCAAAACAATAACTAATTAGCCAAACAATAACTAATTAATGAACTAATAATTAATTAACCAAATAATAATTATTAAACTTTCAAAATCATATTTCTGCATTTTTGAGATGAGGATTGATAATTTGTATAATTTTGGTTATTCGGACTACATTTCTCATTTTGAGTGTTATCATCACAACGTTTCGGCCGCTGTAACCTCCAGCCTTCTTCAGGTGTATCTCTTCAAACTCTGGAATATTTCTGTCGAACTCGGAATCTGGACGGAATTCCCAACGGAACCCTTTCTTTAATCCACGGGGGTAGCATGCTCTTGTTCAAAATCATATTTAGAAAAAGAATAAAAAAACGAAATACAAATGAAAGTAAACCGACTCCCGGGCAATGCCGGGTAAGGTACAGCTAGTTTAGTGCAATAATCATCAGTGGTTGTATGGTATGCTTCTATTAGTTTAATTATCATTACATTTTCCAGGTAGCCATTTGGAAGGACATCCCGGATGGCCACCTGTATGCTTATCTTGTCTTATTAACTGTCTAACCTCAACTGACTATTACTTAGCCCCTCCTCTTACTCTATAACACATCACTTGATCCTCTAAAAACAGGCCAATATATTGCTACATTTATTTCTGTTTGTCTTTGACCAGGATTGAAGCTTGGAACCAATTCCTGCCACAGCTACAAAGATCTTTTACATTTTTCCACCCACTTGCAATCCAATCGAATGTAGTTGCCCGTCATACAGAGAATGTATCCTGCTAGTTGTATTATCCGCCTCTTGATAACCAGACTTGGTCTTATGGAGTTTGTTTGCTTAAATTATATACAACTAGCAGAACCCATGTCCTGTCTTTGCCCCAGAGAATTGAGCAAACTAAGAAACTCCTGCCCTCATCCCTGAATTCAATATAACTATTTTAAATTGGATTTTGTTTACTTTCTATAAGTAATAGAACTACGTGTTATATTAAAATCAAAACAATCATTCGATTGTTTTGATTGAAGTATAACAACAATTGTTTAGACACCAGCCGACAGTGAGGATCGAAATCTGAACCACTTGTTTAACAGAGAAGTCATCTCACCACTGAGCTATGCATTCATGGAAACGTATTATGCGAAAATAGTGTAATGTGCGTCAGTATCAACACTATAGATATCCTGTCATTTAATTGCAATGATTTTTCAGAGATACCTTTGTTGCTGTTTGACCACTTCCATCTTCTATCAACTGGTTGTTTTAAGCAGTTTCAGAAAGAAAGGGCGCTGAGCCTGGTAAGTCCACCTTGTAAAATGTTGCTGAATACAACTAAAACCAATTTAAGTCTTCTAATGATTTGGAGGTCAGAGACGTTTGCAGAGGTCGGCAAGGAGAGGTCGGCAGTGAACATTGGAGCTCTTGTTTTGCAGCTCTTTTTTTGTTCTTTTTCGTTATGCAATTAAGTTTGTGTTTTAATTAGAGAAATCCTTGGCAGAATCGGCGCAAACACAAAGCAACAAAAGCCGATACACTTCTTCTTCTTTTTCTTCTTCTTCTTCTTTTCCCCTTGTTTCATCTTTCCATTTACTTTGACCATTGATTGCAATACAATTAAGCGGCAAGTATTTTTTTCTTCTCCTTTTCAGCATTTTCATCCCTATCCCCCTGACCAAACCCAACAATATACAATTACTCAATTAGCTTGGCACTGTTAGATGATGACTCATTCAGGTTGAGGGGAGAGGTGTTTGCTGCATGACAGGGGAGTAGGCAGGGGATCCGAACTGGGTGCAGCACAGTGTGCAACAGCATTTATGCACATACAAATTTGCAGAAGATAGAAAAGATAAAAGGTGATTTTGCAGTTAATATTTCGTTATTTATTGAGTAAAATCACGCTAGTTTCTATTGAAGATTACAAAAGAAATTTAAATCATAATAATTACTTTTCTATTTTGATTATTTATTAGTAGGATATGTGTTAATTACACGGTTAATTAAGCCAAAAAGGTGTTTATCTTATAGCAAGAATTAGGAGTGGATAGAATAAGTTCAGAGTATTTATGCCATTACTAACCAGCAGAGCGTTACCACTGTCGATCAAGGGAAGAGTCTATCAGGCATGTGTATGCAGTGTGATGATGTATGGAAGTGAGACCTGACCAGTGAGGGTTAAGTACATGCGTTGTATGGACAGAAATGATATGAGAATAATACAATGGATGCGTAATATGAGTCTTGATGAGCTCAAAGGAAGATTAAATTTGGATACATGTATAATCTACATGCAATTTTTGTACAGGCCATAGGGTGCAGAAAGATTGAATTCGATGGTATGGTCATATTGAAAGAATAAATGTGAGTTCTTGGGTTAGTAGATGTAGAACAGTTGAGGTAGTAGGTTCAGTTAACAGGAGAAGGTCAAGGAAAACATTGGAGGAAGTAATAAAAATGGATCTGAGTGAAAGGGGGATAAATAAAGACCTGACCAGAGATAGGTTAGTCAATTTCTTAAAACTGTCCAACACATACCAGCATGTCAAACATACGTTAAACCGATGATGATAATGACGTACATAGTCTACATACCATATTCATACATACTCTAAATACAGTATCTATCTACATACCATATTCATACATACTCTAAATACAGTATCTATCTACATACCATATTCATACATACTCTAAATACAGTATCTATCTACATACCATATTCATACATACTCTAAATACAGTATCTATCTACATACCATATTCATACATACTCTAAATACAGTATCTATCTACATACCATATTCATACATACTCTAAATACAGTATCTATCTACATACCATATTCATACATACTCTAAATACAGTATCTAGATTTCTAGATTTTCACAGTTCGATGAAAACTTGTATTCAACAATTTCTCATAGTAGCATTTTCAAGCATCCCTCTTATCCTGTTCATTTGTTGCCATTGTCATTTCGAATGCACTTCTCTCCAACAATATCTATATTTGTCTTTGCCATCTGTTTAGCTATCCTGAATACTTCATTCTTTTGGTCATCCCTTCATAGTTATATCTAGAAATCCGACTTTCTCAGCGTCCTTCTTAGCTTTGTATATTGCTCTTCTTGGTTTTCCTCTTTCCTTCAAGATACACATCCTTATTCACTAAACCTTTTTCCACTGACTCCTATGCTTTCACCTTTCTTTGACACATTTCTCAAATTTCGTCATTCCACAACCTTGTCATCCTATACCTTGGGGGCCTTTCCATCCCCCCACAAGTTTGATCTGTTACCTTCAACAGTGTATTCGTTCGCGTCTTCTAGTGTTCTTCCAAACTTTCAGTAGTTTATCTGGTAGCCAAACACTCTATTATTTGGTCTCTAAACTCGTGTTTCACATATTCTTCATTGAAACTTCACACTTTTATTCTGGGGATAAACTTCCTCTTTACCTCCTGAGCTTTCTTCAGCAGGAAATTGCAAATAACCAGTTTATGAGATGTCACGATTTCTTCACGAGGTATTACTTTCACATCACTTCAGAGCTTTTCTGTCTGTTTTCTTTTTTTGAGAGGTGTGGAGGGAGTGTAGTATCTGTTCTGTTTTCATGATATCCTCCTCCCAGGCATTACCTCCTCCTTTTTTGAGAGGTGTAGGGGTAGTGTAGTATCTGTTCTGTTGTCATGATACTATCCTCCCAGGCATTACCCCCTCCTTTTTTGAGAGGTGTGGAGGTAGTATAGTATCTGTTTTGTTGTCATGATGCCATCATCCCAAGCATTACCCCCTCATTTTTGGAGAGGTGTGGAAGTAGGGTAGTGTAGTATTTGTTTTGTTGTCATGATGCCGTCCTACCAGACATTACCTCCTTTTTGGGGGAGGGGATGTAGTATTTGTTCTGTGGTCATAATACTACCCTCCCAGGGATTACCTTTTCTTTTTTTAGGCGGGAGGTTTTGTAGTATCTTTTCTGTTGTCATTATACTATCCTCCTAGGCAACACCTCCTACTTTTTTGAGGGAGGGGGTAATATATGTCTTACCCGCCCTCTGATTATTAAGTATACTACTCTATTTTGAACGCGCAGAAAGTTCTATTTCAAGAAAGAGAGAGAGAGAGGGGCACACAAGACATCGGTGTGTTATTTTATTAATAACATGTAAACAACACATTCTCTGAAATTTATCGTACGAATCGCTCAAATGATATATTTACTTTGATTTTTTATTAAAACGTTTTTGTTTTTTTGATATTAGAAATTATGTTTTAAAGCACAAATTTATTGAATCAAATAATTTAATTGAAAAAATAATTGATTAAAAAATTACTATTTTTTTTGTAAGAAAAACTAAACACATTTTACTGAGCAATTAAATACCTGCATTTTATTTTTTTAATTGTTGATTTTATTTTAGGTACACCTTTTTTTTTCGATTTGAAAAACTTCAAATATTATTATCATTTTTACGACCTTAAGTGAGTTTAGGATTTTTTGTTTTACATTTTACGCTGTAAAGGGTAAATTTTATTTCAAAACTGTTTTTATTATTCCCTGTTTTATTTATTAAAATAAAGGATGGGGTTATTTTCTTTCTTCTTTTTGTAAAAAACAAACACATTTTACTGAGCAATTAAATAAAACAACTAGCAAAAATATGCGACCGGAGGGAACATATATTTGCTAGTATTACTAATAGATATTACTGACAAAGTCAATTTTGAATGGAATCTATCTTAGTGTACGTAGATAGTAACAACAGTACAAATAGAAAATAGAACAATCATTTTTCATTGTTTTTGAAATAATATCATTATCACAAATTCAAATATTTACCAACCAAGACTCAAACCTGAAATTGTTCTTTAACAAAATCACCAGCTGTTGCGAATACAAAAGGTATCGACTGGGATGCACGATCGATTGCATTTATATTGAGCTGGGAAATTTGCACGGGTGGCAAAAAGGCGTTGGAAAAAAGACAACCATTTGCCCATTCATAAAGTATTGTTGCCACATCTGTGTTGGTGCACCAACCACTCTCTAGGACATAGTGCTAAAAAGAACTTCTAACTTTATAGGTCACACACTGTCTGCCAAGCTCTAGCCCCTGTCGTAACGCTGCAGTGTTGCATCTTTGTGCTTGTTTTCCAGGTACTTCCACGGAATGTGCTATGATGAACTTACTTCCCTATGCACTTGTATCCCCTCGTAACAAATATACCCCGACCCATGCAGAAATTTAAATGTAATGTGAACAAATATCTTGCTATCAACCCCCCCCCCCCCCTATAAATTTGGCCCCTATTACAGTAGCACTTTACGCTTCAGTGGCAATATGCATTATTTGGGGCAAACAAAAGTTTTTTAAAAAAATAAATTCTTTAAAAAAGCTCTAGCTCGGAATTGTCCACTTAACTCCGATGCTTGCAGCAACGCATACATGCTAGTCACTGTCTTTTTTCTTTGCCATAATTCATTCCACTATTTGTTATTTTCCTTTTACAGTTTCATAACAAAAATATCTTTGTTTTGAAATTTTTGAGATGCAGATTGATAATTTGCCTTATTTGGACTACTATTCTCATCTTGGATAATATTCTCACAACGTTTCGGACGATGTAACCTCTGAGCTTATTCAAGTGAATCTTGTCTACATGCAGATGTGGTGCAATGGATAAGTTACAATTCATTATAAGTGACAGTCTTCTGGAGGTTGAAGGTTCAATCCTCACCACAGGCAATATTAACGAAGAATAAAATAAAAATTACTGAAGACTTTGACCCGTCATGCCTGACAGAACAAGAACAATCTACCCCTGTGGATTAAATAAGAGTTAAGTTCGAAATTCTGTACAGATTCCCGAGTTCAACCAGATGCACCTGAAGAAGGTTGGAGATTACATCGGCTGAAACGTTGTGAGAATAACATCCAAGATGAGAATAGTAGTCTGAATAATCCAAAAATATCTTTGAAAATATGACATAGATTCAGTTGGAGACGGACATCAAATCCTCATTATAATAAGATTTTCTATTTTTGTTTCTTCTTGCAGTTATTTGAAAACAATGAGAGATGTCCATCTTTACTGTGCACAGATTCATGAACTCACAACTTGTCCTGATATCATCATAATTGATGGGATTAATGCCTACATTGCAGAACAGGAGGTAAATTGTTAGTTCATAAAACTGCAAGTAAATCTTTACAGGTTTTGTTCGAAAGTCTTGTTATCGAAAAGTAACAAGACTAGATAAGTAAATAGATAAGTAATATTGGCAATGTTAAACACTAATAATATTTATATGTGCGTGTATAAAAATAATGTTTGATTGAAAAAAAATCTGCCACATAAATTAAAAATTAATTTAGAGAATAGAAAATTCCATTAGAAGATAAGAGTAGAACAAGAGACATGTGTACATGAAGTTGCATCATGGGAGGAAGTCAGAAGTGACACGTAGATAGGAAGGGAGCAAATTCTTTCTTTTTGGCAATTAAGCTGCTGGTGTTCAGTCACAGTATCCCTGGAACTTCAATTGATTCCAATGAACGAACTGACACAACTATAAGACAACATATATCTGCCATATGGAGAGTTTTCAGGCACTCTCTCACAGCACTGTAAGGTTACATATAAGCTTCCCCCTTCCCCCTCCTAGGAGAGGTTGTCAGAGGAAGCTTATATGTAACCGTACATCGACATTAATGTACTGCAATGCTTGCACAATTTTTCCTTTCCTGAGTAAAATATTACGTTCACCATTGTCTCTTCTTTCCTTTAACTCCTTCCTCAGTAGAAACTGTTCCTTTCTTTGCATTTCTGTATGGTCTGGTCCTATGAAAATCGCGCATACCTTTCTATCCTCTTTCTTTCCAATTCTTGAGCATTTCTCAATCGCACTTTCCTCTGTGATCCCAGAGACCTGAAGATACCAGTCACTAATGGAATGTCCTCCTTAATCTTGTCTTACTCTGAATGAAGGAATAAAACATCAAGAGACATGAGGCATTGAGCAACACTGTTGTTGGAGTTTTTTTTATTTTATCTTGTGAATAATTGTAGCTACCAGATGAGAGAGAAAGATGGTACATTTTGCTGCCACATCGCCACTGCAACTACAGAAATACGACCAGTGTAGACAAACGCATGCTTGCATTTTATAGCAAGACTTTTGGACCACCATCTACATAATAGACTAAGACCCTCATCGCACACACTACAGCCTTCCTGAATAGCATGTCTAATTTCACAAGGAAAATAACGTTTACTAACTTACGTCTTTTATTAAATGAATAAATTAGAAACCAATCTTACTACTTTTGTGTAAATACTAGCAGGAAGACTTAGTAATGCCCGGGATTGAATCAGGAACCCTATGTCCTCCAACCTCCAAAGCATAGCACCATATTACCTGTTTTATTTTTATTTTTTATAATATTCAATGTTTTTAGAGTGGGGCCCAAGAATGTATTCAGCATTGATTGGGGGAAACTGGGATGTGTGACATTAATTGAAATAATTTTCAGTAAAATTTATAGTTTTTAACCTTCTCAAGGCACACCAAGCATTTCACTGAATAAATGAAGAACCTCATTCACTCCTGCTCCTGAACCCCATATTATCAATATTTATTCTTATTTTTTAATTTCCATAATTTGTAAGTTATAAATAAAATGCAATAAAGTGAAATGTGAAAATTTTTGGGGGGAATATTCAGCGTGAACACAGAACTCACAATATTATTGCACTATCTTTGATCTAAATGACATATACTTATCCGAGTATCCTGCATAATGTAGTTTCAGAATATTTATGCTTATTGGGGTTCTATCTCCAAAACCCTGGAGAAACCCTTTACAAAACAAACAAACAAACAAACAAATAGGAACTACAACTTTATATATAGAGGTGTACCTTTCCAATTAAAAGTGACACATGAAATTATTTGCCACAAACGGTGCTCCAACCTGCTGGTGTTGCATGCAGCAGAAGCAGCTTTCATTTGCAGCACCTGTCGAAATCCGACTCCCATTGAAAGCAAAATTGTTGCAGATGTCAAAAGAGTCAATAAATTCACTTACCTAGGTAACACAATGGATTCCAGTGGGCGAACTGACGCAACTATAAGACGACGTATATCCACTGCATAAAAAGTTTTCAGGCAGCTGTCGGCAATTTTACAAAATGCAGGAATCTCATTGTATGCAAGAGTGGCAGTATACAACACCCATGACCGACCTGTACTGTTGTATGGCTGTGAAACGTCGTCGACGAAGATACATCAAAACAACACGATCCTGGCTGCAGCACATCGGATGGAGAAAATTGCTGGTCTCACTCTACAGGCCTCCATTAGAAAGTACGTTGCATAATGACATCTGAACTGATACGACCACGTCCCTCAATGTCAGTCATCTGAAACGCTCCAAAGTGTGTTCCACATCGATGTTGATGGCCCAAAGCCACATGGTAGACCACTTAAGACATGGAAGGTACCAGTTGATGAAAACCTGATTCTGGCAGGCGGCACAAGCAAAATGGCAACAGACAGGAAATGTTGGAAGTCATTCATGAAACGTCTAACCTCAGCATGAAACAAAAAAATGAAAAATGAAATAATAAAATTGTTAAAGATTCCTTAAATGGAAAAAATTACCTGAAATTTTGTTTTTAATAATGCCGACAGATGATGACCCGTGTCTCATGTCGTTGCTGCTCGAAAAATGCTGCCCACATCTGGATGAAGAAATCAAAAGTGATAACAATAGATAAAATTTTACTCTAATTTCTATATTATAGACAAGAATGGTAAAAAAGTTTATATCAATTAACTTTATGTTTAAATAGCTACTTCAAACAGGGACAGCCATTTTCGAGTGGATTAGATAAGACTTTGTTGATCAATAGGTAAACCACTCGACTGAAAAGAAAAAATGATGGTAATTTTTCATTTCAAGTATTTCAACCATTTCCACTACAGAAGTCTATGCACATAATCATCTGTTTAGAAAGAGGGAAACGTTCAAAAGATTTTTCTATAAAAACAAAATCGAATTCATGCTATAATAATGTTGCTGGGGGGGGGGGGGGCAATCGCTGGTGATCAGTTTTACAACTAAGAAAAGGAGACACTGACATAAAAGAAGGAAAAACAAACCTGTGTGTGCAGCAAAATATAAAGGGGTATTTTATTTCAAAGAAATAAAGATGTGACTGTTAGGAAAAGAGTTAATGATTCAGTGACTCGACAGGATAGATGATAGATTGTTACCATAGGATAGTGGTGATGGTTATCCTGGCTGAAGTGTCCTTTGGTCTTTTCGCTGGGAACTATTGAACTATTGTTTTTTTTTACGCAGTTGCTGTATAACTTTGTCTGGCCAGAGGACAAGCTGTGGATGATGATGGCCAGCTCGAGCTACAGTTAGTTTGTTGGTTAGGAACAAGCTGCTATAGTTGCTGTGACAATAGTGATGTCAGTCATTGTTGACGTGCTATAGAAGGGGGCAAAGCTACTGCTGCTGACTATTGGTAGTAAAATGCCGTTTCATCCAGCAGGGATTCGAGGGGAAAAGGTAGCAGCTGCTGGGTTGTCTAATGGCAACCCCACTGGCAAGCACCATTTGTGAGGTTGGAGTGAAGAAATGCACCTTTTTATACTGTTTTGTCAGCTGCTGGCGATATAACACTTTGATGAGATCTGACATTGAAGCCATGGTATAATAGCATCAACGATATCAATGTGATTAATGTACACATATTCCATGATAAATTACCAAGTACATAGTTAACAATCTGCCAAATAATTTCATTCGTCACATTTAAGTTGAAGACTAAAGTTTATATAGAAAAAGATAACAATATGTGTCTATTTAATCTGCCTGTTTAGCAATGCAAATGAAATTTCAAACTTAAGTGTGACAGATGAAAGAAAATGCAATTTCAAACTTAAGTGTGACAGATGAAAGAAAATGCAATTTCAAACTTAAGTGTGACAGATGAAAGAAAATGCAATTTCAAACTTAAGTGTGACAGATGAAAGAAAATGCAATTTCAAACTTAAGTGTGACAGATGAAAGATGAAAGAAAATGCAATTTCAAACTTAAGTGTGACAGATGAAAGAAAATGCAATTTCAAACTTAAGTGTGACAGATGAAAGAAAATGCAATTTCAAACTTAAGTGTGACAGATGAAAGAAAATGCAATTTCAAACTTAAGTGTGACAGATGAAAGAAAATGCAATTTCAAACTTAAGTGTGACAGATGAAAGAAAATGCAATTTCAAACTTAAGTGTGACAGATGAAAGAAAATGCAATTTCAAACTTAAGTGTGACAGATGAAAGATGAAAGAAAATGCAATTTCAAACTTAAGTGTGACAGATGAAAGAAAATGCAATTTCAAACTTAAGTGTGACAGATGAAAGAAAATGCAATTTCAAACTTAAGTGTGACAGATGAAAGAAAATGCAATTTCAAACTTAAGTGTGACAGATAAAAGAAAATGCAATTTCAAACTGAAACTTGCTAGACAAAACTGAACAAAGCCTCTGATAAAAAGGTGTGGACTAAAAGTAGACAAAATATAAAGAAATGACGAAAATGTCATTTTGAAGATGATGGTTATTACCGCTTACCTATTATAGACGTATACTTCAACTAGTTGTTATTATTTCTTAATAATGAGCCATGTATATTTTTAAATATTTATATTTTATCTGTAATATTCCATTTGTTAAAATGTCAAGAAGAAAAAATGTTGAAATTACTTTTGTTCTCCCAAAATAAAATTGGATCTCAGCTGTCACATTTACCGAAATATTTTTGTCTCGGTTTTTAGAATAAGAAGAGAGTTATCATATTTTTTATACTATCGTACTCATCAACAGTGATATTTATATTTATACAACGTTTCCACAAATATTCTCTCCAGCCTTCCTCAGGTGTAAGTTTTTGGGGGGTTTTCAATACTAATGAGTCACCACTTACTAAGGCCAAAGGCCACTCGAGGATAAGAGTTCATTTGTATGTGTCAATGTTTTTTATGCACTCAAATATGATAAACTAATGATTTGCACGTCTGTGTTTTTTAATTAATGAGCATTTAAAACAACACAAATTATGAAAAAATGGCGAGAACGTCGTTTCAGCAGATAATGGTTATTTTGGCCGATGTGCTCTCCAGCTTTCTTCAGGTTTAAAGTTCATTTATGTATGTTGATGTTTCTTACGAATCTGATGAATAGCTGATTTTGACGTTGACATTTTCATTAATGAACACGTGCGTCACACGTGAAATAAACACTCACATGGTGCATGGCATTATGTCACGTTTAAACCTTGTGCCATACATGAATGAAAATTCATAATCATACCTTTATTAACCTCGTTTTTATATGCACCTTCCCGTGATCCTGCCAGACTGAGGAAACACTGCCTGCAAATAAGTTCTTTCATACCTTAAAAAAGGACTAAATCAAGACAAAACTATTGGAAGACAAAAGAAGTTTATTGTGCTTGATCTTCATTCCAAACCACTGAAAGATCGATAATCACTGTTTTATTATATCTTTTTTTTCAAACTACATGTTCACACTTTTTTTCAAACTACATGTTCATACTTATTTTTCAAACTACATGTTCACACTTATTTTTCAAACTACATGTTCACACTTATTTTTCAAACTACATGTTCACACTTTTTTTTCAAACTACATGTTCACACTTTTTTTTCAAACTACATGTTCACACTTTTTTTTCAAACTACATGTTCACACTTTTTTTTCAAACTACATGTTCACACTTATTTTTCAAACTACATGTTCACACTTATTTTTCAAACTACATGTTCACACTTCTACTGCTTTCAAAGAACTGACGATTTCTCTCACTCATTCTCTCTTTGAGCCATGTGACGTCACATCCGTTTCTATCAATTCTCACAGCTCCAGTAATTTTAACCTCAAGTTCAGCAAGTTGCCTCCGACTGAACTTTCATTTCCTGTTATTTTCAACTAACCAATTTATGTACTAGCGGGTCTACTCGCCCAATTAAATTCTTTGGAGTTAAGTGTATTTAATGAACAGTTCTTGTACCGAATTCATATCTATATTCAGTTGAGTGATAATGTTGGAAACACCTACAATATAAGGTTTGAAAGACTCCATGCTATCTGGCATTTGGACTAAAACAGGTATGGTTGTGCTTGGTCTCAGGGGGCCATCCTTCCAGGCATAAGTTTTGGACGAGGGTTGGTTTATTGCTGATCGTCTGAGGTGCCTCTACTGTGGAAAGCCGCCGGTACAATCCAGGCTATTTTTATAACCTTCCCGTGTGCGCTCTCTGAGGAGTTAGATTACCTATGTTAAAAAAAAAAACAGCCTTGTGTCACACCTTGTCTTTGTAGGAAGAAGGGTAAATATTACCTGGTATTTGGGCTAGGATCAAAGTGTAGTATCTGTTCTCAGTCATAGGAAGAGAAATCCTTCTTTATTAAAATTTTTGTCCTGATCCAGAGTACGCATATTTTGAAGGAGAACTGGATTTTCCCCACATGAAAAATCTACACTGTGCCTCACTTTGCCTCATGAGGAGGAGGCAAGTAATTACGGACTCTAACCATATTCTAGATTTGTCCAACACTAATAAGTCAACCTAATATAGTATTTACACCTGAAGAAGGCTGGAGAGCACATTAGCCGACACGTAGCATAAATATTAATGTTGATGTGGTCAATACTTAAAAAGAAAAAAGAAAATGTAAATTAAAGAAAAATGTTTGAAATCACAAATGTTAACTAATTAACAAAATATAAAGAAATGAAAATGTCATTTTAAAAGATTATATTTATAAGCCCCCCCCCCTCCCGCCTATCACCACGGAAAGGAGATTTCAGTTCGTTGTTAATATGCTAATATAAGTTTCTTTTTCTTCTTTCATCTGTTGTTGAATAAAAAATAAAGAGATGAAGATGAAAACAAAAAAATGGTTTAAAAAAATCAATGTTTTGGAGTTTCTTGTTTGAGTCAACTCAAGTTAATTTGATACTCTGAAGGGTTAATATTGGGAATTATTTATTTATTCAAGCATTCAATTTCCTTTTTCTTCATCGCACTGGGATTTTTTTTCTGGGGGGTTGGAGGTGGGGCTAAAAAGAAAAAAGGTAAATAAAATAAAAACCAAAATTTGATATTCTTAGATGACGCCATTCAAACTGTGTTTCAAGCTCACCGAAAATGCTATTTAAAATTTAAGCTTGACAAACCAAAAAAAATGCTATTTAAAATTTAAGCTTGACAAACCAACAAAAATGCTATTTGAAAATTAAACAAAACAGATCATAGAAAATACTATTTCAAACTTATGCATGACAGATCACCGTAAATGCTATTTGAAATGTAATCATGACAGACCACAGAAATGCTGTTTCAAATTTAAGCATGAAAGACCAGCAAGAATACAATTTTTAGCTGAAGCATGACAGACCTACGATTCGATTTCTTTTCAAAATGAATTTGTCCTGTCATTTAAGAAAATTATTTTCTTTCTTCAAACCTACTTCCTCTCCCTTGTCTCCCTCAACTTTTCCCCTCTCACTTTGTCATTCTCCCTCTATTTTTCTCCCTGCCCCTCCATATACTCCTCTACCTCTCCCTACCACCATTTTCCTTCCTCATAACATTTTCGGTTTTCTGTTATCTCAGCTCAATGAGAGCCTCCTTTTGCCTATTGTTTTCAATTCGGCTTATCATCTGTCTAAGGTGCTTGTGGCCGCAGCTATAACGATTCTCAGAGCAGATGACTCATCGAGCTTGTTCTCGATTCCTATCCCCAATCCCTACCCACCATGACGGGCAGAAACTCATTCTGTGTCTCCTGTATTGTAATTTGGTTACAGACAGGAAGTTAAATTGCAGGAACCAAATGCCACAGCCCGGCTATGATGGCGGCGATACAGATCCATTAGACCTCAACACCTCTTGACTCCACGTCTACCAATTCTAAACTCGGCTGGATTAGCACCCCCTCCCCCTTTTCTCTCTTCATCTATAATTTCAATGCCTTGTCCTGCTGAAAACGCCCCCCCCCCCCCCAACTCTTTCAGTTCTTCATTGTTGCTTTCTTCTATTCAGTTCTTTTCAGTTTATTCAATTCTTCGGTTCTTTGCAGCGCCATTGTCAGTTTACCATTCTATCAAACTCCTTGACTAAACTTTTCTTTCTGAAGAATACGTTTGATATTCGGTTTGCATATTCTAATTTTCTTTTTCTTTTTTATTTTTAGTTCATTTTTATTTTATTTTTCCATTATTTTTTTTATTGTTTGTTGTTTTAAATTTATTTCTCTTTCCTTAATTTTAATTTTTTCTCTTTTTTCATTTTTTTTTCTTTTCTACCTCTCTTTGTTTTTTTTATTCATTTTTTGTGTTTACTTTTTGCTTAATCTTTTTTTTGATTTCCTTCTCTTTTCTTCATTTTTTTCTTTATTTTTCATTTAATACTATGTCATTTTTTGTTCTCTTCCCTTTTTCCCGTTTTTGCTAATTACTTTTCTTTCTTGTCTTCATTTCCTTTTACTTTGTATTCTTTGTTTTTATATTTTCCTTTCAGTACATTTATAGTATCACATCCATCGTGATTTCACTTAAAAAATGTTTTTTTCTTGTTTAATTTTTTTAGTGATTTGAATTAATTTGACCTTCAATCTTGTTGCAGATTCTTTCTTTCTTTTCTTTAAAAAACGCTTATTAATTGTTTTTAGAATGGGAGATTTAACCTGCATCATGAATTTTAGACATAAATACATGTATATATAGGATATCTGCATAATTAAAGGTTCTTCCGTTGTAGTCGAAATTTGTTTTTCCTATGATTTGATGAAGTAATTTTTGGGGGTATGTGAGAGAGCTTGAACAAACTCTTAGCATGTTGATACTCTTTAATAATACACAAGTAGTTTTTTCTTTTTGAAAATAATGTAATTTATAAAATTAATGAAAGCACCCCGAATTTAGGTTTCAAATGATGGTGATTTGTGCTGCTCCACAAAAATTGGAATTCCATCCCTAAATAATTTATTTAATACGAAAATTATGTGAATCAGTGAATCAGCAGAAAATGATGCATACGGTTGATGTGCATAAGGTTGATGTGATACTGAGCTGTGATTGGTCAAATAGATTATGTGATAGGTTAGAGAAAAGGATTCAAAAACTAGTTACAAAACAAGGTGGTCATGTGAGGCTTCATTCTGCATGCCCACCTGGATGAGAGAATGGCCAGTGAAAAGTCCTAGGAAGCAACTCGCAACGAGAACAGTGATTGTTTGATTTGGGTTAATACTTTAGATCTTGCTCTGTTTAACAAGCTCCAACCCCTGTCCCATCGCCGCCTTTTTACATGCCTGTGTTTGTTCTACAAGTACTTAAACAGAATGTGCTCTGATGAACATACTGTATTTGTACCCCCTCAACATAAATATCGCCGACAAACCCGACTAGCAGCAAAATCACACCCTTTCACTGTATAGGTCCTAAGATGCAGGAATTACTTAAGACTTTCTCTCTCACACACTAGTGTAGTATCTGTTCCGATGGATACTGCACCCTATAGACTGGTATTGTCTTGGCCTTCGGGGCTTGATTTACGCCGGTCTATGGGATTGTCCTGTGCAGTTCTAGGAGGTCCACCCTCCCAGGCTTTGCCTCCCCTCTTTGGGGAGGAGTAAGTTAATTGCTTACTGCTTGAGGCGCCCCTACCGGGGAATGCCGACGGGGCTGCCCAGGCAATTTTTGATGGTCAGAGTGCTCACCTCTCGGGCGCTGGCTTTTCAACCCCCACTTTCCGACCCGAGCTTGGGTCACATCTTACTTGTGGGAGTAGGATAAAAACTGGCCTTGTGCCTAACTCCTGGAGAGGAGTAAATTACACTTATTTTTTGGCCTTTTGGCTAAGATCAAAGTGTAGTATCTGTTCCGATGGATACTGCACGCCTGTCCTGTGCAGTTCTAGGAGGTCCACCCTCCCAGGCTTTGCCTCTCCTCTTTGGGGAGGAGTAAGTTTATTGCTTACTGTCTGAGGCGCCCCTACCGGGGAATGCCGACGGGGCTGCCCAGGCAATTTTTAAATGGCCAGAGTGCTCACCTCTCGAGCGCTGGCTTTTCAAACCCCACTTTCTCGACCCGATCTTGGGTCACATCTTACTTGTGGGAGTAAGATAAAACTGGCCTTGTGCCTAACTCCTGGGGAGGAGTAAATAAAACTTATTTTTCTTACTCCACTTCTCACTTTCTCCATTTCTCACTCTTCATTTAATTCCTCTCTTTTGTCTTTCTTTTTCTTAGTCTATTTTTTTTATACTAATAGTTCATCACTACTCGAGGCCAAAAGCTACTCGAGGATAAGAGTTAGTGAGATTTCCAGTTGTATGATGGAACAGTACTACCCCAGCCCGTTCAGTCTTTCATTAACTTCAGTTGATTGAGGACTTTGGGATGGGGTAATACCAGTCAAGGATTCGTTCTCAACAATCATTCAGGCAGGAACTGGGCCATTTTGGTGGCCTTTTATCTGCCGGGCTGAGGTATACGGTCCTGGGTTGTTCTAGGAGGTGCACCCTCCCAAGCCTTGCCTCCCCTCTTTGGGGTGGAGTAAGTTGCCCAGGCTATTTTAGGGGCGCTGACTTGACTCTGGCCCCACCTTCTTACCTTGTGTCACATCTTCCTGTAGTGGGAAGGAATTGAATACCTGGAACAGGACTATGAAGTGATGAATTCACAGAAAGACTTGACAGATATTTGTTTACATTGAACTTGAAAACGGCCATATTGTAATCTGTGGAGAAACATTTCCATGGTAACGTGTTTCACAGGTGAGAAGTTATTGAAAATAAACTCCGTTCATGGAGGTTCCATTTGATTTTAGGTACACAGAGGAAGAAAGGCGAGTTCTTTGCAGTTTTGGTAGCAAGACAAGTTCTAGCTGAGAAGGTTTTATCGGAGGGAAACAAAGCAACGTCTCTTCTGTGAGAAGATGGCTGCAGGGAAGAGAAGAGATCATCTCCCACTAGATTGCGAAGTCGATTTTCTACTCTATCAAGACAAGAAAGGCTGCTTTGAGCGGCACCTCTTCAGATGTAGCAGCAGTATTCCATTTTGAGCCAAATCTGACTCTTATACAAGTAGCGGATTGCATCAGGAATCAGGTATTTGCTGAAGCGGTAGAATGATCCAACCACGACTTTTTGCAATGGATGTAAGTTTTCTATTTTAGATCTGGAGTGAAAGTCAGTCCTAGGAGCTTGTCAAAGCAAGGGCTCCCTCAAAAAGAGAGCCATTGATTTAAACTGGGACAAAACAACGATCTGAACATTGATGGGAGAAGCTTTTTTAACTTTTAACTTCTATCCCACCGCCCACCCCCATCTCGCTCATATCTCTTTTTTCTATAACTTTTCTTTCTCTCTTTGTCTCTCATCCTTTTTCTTAAAACTTATTTATTTTCATTAATTCATAAGAAAAAGCGATGAGAGAGAGAAAGAGGGACTTTCTTAAAAAGAAAGTGAAAGAAGTTTAGAGAAAGAGAAATTTTCTTTTTTCGTTTTCTCTTTCTTTTTACTCTTCTCACCCCCTTTCTCTTGCATATCTTTTTCTTACAACTTCACTTTCTTTCAACCTTTTCTTCTCCTTCTCTCTCTTTTTTTCTGTAAATTTACTCCATTTTTTTTATTTTCTTGTTCTCTTTCACTACCATTTTTTTAAAACTTCTATTTCCCTCTGTCTTTTCTTTACATTTTCTCTCTTTCATTTTTTTTCTTATCTGTCTCTCTCCTCTCTTTCCCCAATCTGTTTTTCTGTAATCATCTTTTATTTCTAGCTCTTTCATCTCTTTTTTATTAAAAAAATCTCCCTGGCTCTATCTCTCTGTCTCTCTCTCTCTCTCTCTCTCTCTCTCTCTCTCTCTCTCTCTCTCTCTCTCTCTCTCCTTCTTCTTTTCTCTCTTTCTCTTCTATTTTTTTAATTCGTAAAACTTCCCTTTCTTTCTTTCTTTCTTTCTTTCTTTCTTCTCATTCTCTTTCTCATCTCTTTTTCTCTCTTTTTCCTTAAACGCTCCTCCTCTTCCGTAGCTCTCTCCCACAGCAGATGTTGACTCACAGTGCATATTAAATACTTGTTTTCTTCCCATTGATCTTTGCGGGGGGGGGGGGGTCATCATGCTGACACACACCGATGCTCTCATAAGAGATGCTTAAAAAGCCCCCCACCCCCACGCACACACTTCATTTCCCACCAAACCCTCCCTCGACACCCGGTTGGGGTACCATTTAATCTGAGCCTTTCTTTGGCCTACGTTTGCTTGCAACTTCCAGAAGGAAGTATTGCTGCCGAAGTTGATTGATGTGTTGTTATCGTTTGTTTGTGGCAGGTTCTTGTCGGGGGGGGGGGGGGGGCTCTCGCCCCATAATGGCAGTTCAATGGTGGAACGGGGTTTGAAGATGGATAGGCAGAGCAGCTCTGGGGATGTTTATCATTGTCGTCTTCATCATCGTTGCTCGTCGCTTTAGCAAAAAAGGGAAACTCAAGAGGGAAAGATAGAACTTATTTTAGATGCGTCTTCCTGATGAGAGATGTTGCTAGTCAGTCGGTTTGTCAGGTTTCGCTTTGAGTTTGCAATGACACTTTCATCGGTCTGTCACTTCTTAAAAATAACCGTTCCTTTCTTTTCTTTTTTTAAATTTTGAAAAAAGGGTAATTTTTTTTGGTTACAAAAATCTGACTTTAAACTTCTCAAATAAAAAGAATATGTTAAACGGCAATGACAAAGAAGAGAGGACAAACACGGATCAACAGTTAAAAAATGAGGATGTTTATTTACCATAAGAAATGGTAATAACAAGAAGTGATGGGAATTGAGATGACGTCACTGGTACAGGAGAAACTGGAAAGACGGGAGTGGCGTCTCTGGTGACAGCAAACTGGACGACAGGAGTGGTGTCGTCGGAGAGAAAAGACTGAGTAGCTGTCGATGGATGTTGACAAGGTACCCTTGCTGTTGCTGGTGGGGAAAAAAAGGAAAGAATCTCGCAGTAGTTGTCTGGGTAGCCCTGATAAGGGCTGTTTGAAAAAAGGGAAAGTAGTTGTAGCCGCTGGTGCAGGAGCCAGAACTGCAGGGTGCTGGTGCAGTTGGAGCAGGAGAGTGCTGGTGCATAAATCAGAGCTGCAGGGTGCTGGTGCAAGAGTCAGGACTGCAGGGTGCTGGTGCAGGAGAGAGCCGGAGCAGGGACTGGAGATGCAGGCTGAGGCAAGTGTTGACTTCTCAGGAGGCAGCAAAGAGAGTAAATCACATTATTATAGTACCCCTGAGAAGGGCTGTTTGTATCTTTGCTGTCTGCTTCCTGGCTCGACGACTGGTCCACCCAGTCGGATGTGGGGGTCTCCTAATCCCCCGGCTGAACTGTTTTTTTTTTTCAGTCAAAAACGGGAGATTTCATGGAATTTGTGTTAAATCACTGTTGCCGGTCTTGTGGAAAGGATTAATTTCCGGAGAGATCTCTCGCCGTACAGCATAGTTGAAAGGTGCCTTGAATATATAAGTAAGGTTATTTGCATAATCGCATTTGTATTCCTTAAAGGAAAAAAAGAAAAATATAAGCTGGCCAGTCTTTTCGCAAAGTCATTGCACAAGAAATGGCGACTACAGCTGCTGCTGATTTTCTAAAAAAAAATGGCATCTGTTCTTTCTTTTTGACTTGCAAAAAGAATAGCGACTCCTGCTGCTGCTACGTTTTTTTTTCAAAATGGCGTCTTTTCCAAAAGTAAACACACGTCGCGATGTGTTGAACCTGACAATATGAAGTTATCCTTCATTCTATAATAAAGACCAATTATTTTAAAGATACCCCCACCGCCTGGTTGAGGACAGATTGGATACAGTTCCTACTTACTTGCCCCTCCCCCCATGAAGGCATAGTTAGACACAAGGTCGTTTTTAATGTACGGAAAATCCAGCTCCATATAAAAGGGGCACTCTGGATTAAAACAAAAATTTAAATTGCCTCCGTCTAGAAGGATTTCTCTTTTAATGACTGAGGACAAAAAAGATAAAGTGTATTATCAGAACAGATACTAAAGTTTGCTCCTAGCGAAAAGGCACTGTTAAATGGCTAATTAATACCATGGTTCATGTAGTAGCAATATACCTTGTTTGAGGCGAATAAAAGTAGAAAAGAAATCCTTCTGTATTACATCTATATTGATTATGACTCAATCTTACTTCTCCTTTGTCAAGATTTCTTGCTTTAATAAAAGCAGTCTGTTCACATTCAAGCCAGTCGCCAAATAAACCAGTCTACGTTAAACATTGAATGTATGACTTTATCCTCCACTTTATAATAAAAACTAATGCATATTCATTTGTGTATAAATAAATATATGCACTTCCATCCCATCACACTAAGTTAACAAGTAAAACACATGCTTTTTTTCTTGCTTCCTGACGAAACCATTTCAAATGGTGATGGAAAGTGAGAAAGCAAATAGCAAATCAGACAACTACCTCAGACTTATGCACCGCCTGAAATGAATTTTGATAGAAATCCTCCACTCTATAATAAAAAAAAGTCAACAGTGGGTGTTTTTTTTCTTCTTTAAGTCATCAGAAATGATAATAATTTATATATGAAAAATTAAATTACTGACGTTAGTGTATGATTTCATAGGAATACTTTAATAATATATCTAGATAAATAGCACATACGAACACTGGCAAAGCACAATTTTTTTGCATCATTTTAAACAGAGGATGTATGCTAGTACTACAAATAAACAATAAGTTTTTCCTTGATACTCATTTCTACTAAACATGTCTACTCGCACTTAACCACTTTTGTCCATTTAATTGTTGCCTTTCCTCATTCGGAAAGAACAGCTGTCTTCTGACGTTTGTCAAAGGCAGATTCTCTCAACACATTCATTTCCATCATGAATGTCCCCTAATAAGAAAAATGTGCATCCAAGAAAATCCTTGAAAATTCTGACATAATGGAATTTCCTTTAGATTTCCCTTCCGACCAGTCACCTTTCCAATCGACACTAAATATATATGAAATGAATCAAAAAGAAGGAAACTGTTGTAAAAAGAAACATTTGTTTGTGTCAATACAAAGCAACTTCTTCGATTTCTTTTAGTTCAACTTTCTATTACTTGTTCTGTCATACATTTTCTTTCTCACTCATGAATGTTTTTTTTAAATATAATACTATTTATATATGTCAGCAATAATAATTTTTTTTAGTGTATATATATATATATATATATATATATTGTAAGTGTTGAGTTTGCTAATGAACAGCCGATTTTGACAATTTCTTGCTTACGTATGCTACTCCCTGCAAGTAGGGGGTAAAGCCTGGGAGGTTGGTCTCATGACAACAGAACAGATATTACACTACTCCTCCTCAAAGGAGGGGCTTATGCCTGGGCGGATGGTCTCATGATAACAGAACAGATATCACACTACCCCTCCCCAAAGGAGGAGGTAATGTCTGGGCGGATGGTCTCATGATAACAGAATAGATATTAAACTACCCATCTACCCCAAAAAGGAGGTAATGCCTGGGAAGGTTGTCTCACGACAACAAAACGGATACTATACTACTACAACTGAATTAACCATTGAAAGGTAGTATAATAGAAGTAATAGTGTAGTTTCTGCTTAAGACAAACAGATACCAAATCTCCATTAGTAATAGATAATTCGGACATGCATCAAGATTTTGTTGTCAATGACTAGAAATTTTGCTGTATATTGAAAGGGGAGGAAGCACGAGATTTGAGTTCTTGTGTTGATATGACGTCACGTAACAACAGTTAAAACAATTTCACTCTCTCTTCCGGTCAAACTTCAGAAAAACCAAACATGATTCATGATCACTAGAAGACAGCTCCTCCCCATCGTCTTGGTTGGGGCAGATTGGGTACAGTTAAATGGCTTATTAATATCATGGTTCTCGTGATGTTCATCCAATCAGAATAATAATAAAAGAATTGAACCCTGAAACTGTTAAGTGTTATTTACAATCAGTGAGTCCCAGAACTAAATTAAATATGGCGGACAGACATTGAGACAAGTTGAAGTGTTACACTTTAATCGATATGTAAAATTTCTGCATATGACATTTTGTTTGTCACACTCACACACTATCTAGGTTTATCATCTATATTCCTTTAACAAGAGATTCAACGCTGTCTGGCTGTCCTTATGCTGAGTCTCCAGTGATCACAATTGTGGGGATTGTGTCAATTTTCCACTGTTTACGGTCTTGCCTGATGGTTTCTTCCCATATCTTCTTAAGGCACCCGGCTTTCGTTTTGCCCGAACCAACAAAGACGGTTGGCCCTTATTAAGACATCAAGTTTTGGAATGGCCAATTTGTATTTTATAAATTGTTGTCGTTCATGATTCATTATTTCATTTTTCAAGTAATTTCTAGAAGTTTGAAACAAAAGCGATTTAGAAACAATAACAGGAATTCTTAACATGCAGCCGTTCAGTTTGCACGTTTGCGATGAAAATGTGATTTTCAAATAAAGTGTAACAGACTAAAATAGATCGCATGTTTTAAATATCTTTTAAAAAACTCTTGGGTCAATCTCTGCATCTCTGCATCTCTGCATCTCGATAAGACGTTCTGTTCAGTTGAAACAGCATTTTAATCGCTAAACGCATTTATCCATTCTTGGTTCTTTTTGACTTTTCAAATCTTTGTAAAGAAAATTTATCACTTTAATATACAACACATCACTCAATAATTCCCTGTTTCGACTTATAAAAAGCACTATTAATAAAAAAAAATTAATAAAAAATCCATCTGATTTTTATAAAGTACTAAAAATTGCACGTGTCAAAATTCGAGCCCAATTAGATTATTAGTCGGCAAATTACAGTTATTATTATGTGAATCTACTGTTGCAAATTTTCAAAACAATGGAAACATCTTAAATTTCGTGTGTTGATAAAAGTATTGTCTTCTGATAGGAAAAAATACTGTTTAAGCAAAGAATGGCTTGTTATTTGGACTCTGATCCATCGGAAACAATGATTAAGAGGTGGTTTTATGCTGACTTTAAACATGGTCGTACAGACACAAATGATGCTGAATGCTCAGGTTGCCCAAATCCGGCAGTTCTATGGGAAAACATCAAAACAGTCGACAAACACGTTTTGGTGAATCGTAAATTGAAATTGCATCAGATTAAAGAATAGTTAAAGATATGAGAAGGCGAAAGTGTATTAACAATTTTACATGAACATTTGTCAATGAGAAAACTGTGTTCAAAGTGGATGCCGCGTTTGTTTGCAGTTGTTGAAAAATAACAACGTGTAGACGATTCAGATAATTATTGGCAACTGTTTCAATGCAACAAAAAGTAGTTTTTCTGTGAATATGTGACAATAGATGAAACATGAATCCAGCCTTTCACGGAGTCAAATCGGTAGTCAGCTGAATGGGCATCTATCTCAATAAAATAAAGCTCAATACGTTGAGTAGAGCAATCAGTTTTAAAGAAAGAAAGATAAAGATCAAAAATTGTACAAAATTACATAAAGTTACATAAATTAATACAAATTTTATTACATCGAAAGTTCAGATGCAAGGAGTTACATTAATCCTTAAACCATGGTTTTTCAAAGATAAAACTCTTCTCGTCAGAGGATAAAATCTTGTAATATGGTATTTATAACAATTAAATATTACCTAGTTCCATTTCACTTTGAAAAATTGAAGAATAAAAAAAACAAAAAAGGTTGGGGATAAAGAAATAAAAGGCCAGGAAGTAAAAAATTAGCAGTATTGCGAAGTGATTTTTGAAGACGAAAGGGACGTTATGGTGTAGATAATTAATAGTAAAAGTAACAGTTTGTAGAATTGAAGAAAGTTTTTAAAAAATAAAAGGTGGAGGGTTCAAAATATTTCACTTGGTCCGTATGGATTCGTACTCCGTTATAGTATATTTTCGTGGAGTTACAAGTAAAAATCCTGTATTGGTATTTTAAATATCCAATTCGGCAAATCCGAGGTTAAGATTGTCTGTTGAAAGGCGTTATGTGGAAAAGTTCATATCTGCCTTCAATTCCTGGCTTCCTTGGCAGAGAAATGTTTCAAAAGTTTTATATATCATCTTAAATATTCTGCTTAGGGTAGGGAGCTTTGCCGACTAAAGAGAATAGAACCGGATCCACCGAGGTCAAAACTTGAAAACTTATGGACGTCTTACTGCATTTTCATGGCAATGCTGAAGCACATCATATATATATATATATATATATATATATATATATATATATATATAGATTTAGATATATATATATATAGATTTAGATTTTTCACTTATAAAATAGATCATTCAGTGAAGACCGGGGTTGTTCCAATAAAAACAAGCTCGATGATACTCGATTACAGAGTACAGAGCATTTATATGTGATTTTATGAAAGCTTACCAAAGCATTCCTTTCAGGACACCAATGATCACCATTAAAGATATTTTTTCTTACAAATATTATTTATTCAAATTAAATGTTTTTTCCTACACGTGTTTCACTACCAAGCAGGTACTTGCTTGGCAGATCATCAGGGAAATTAAATGTCTGGAATAAGGGTTTCAACTGCCGACAATACACAATGTGGCGTTGCAATAGTTGAGGTCACTTAAGAAGAGAAGAGGAAAAAAATAAAAGTTAAAATTAAAAAACAAGAAATAACAACGATAAAAAAAAAAGTCCTAGAAAATGTCTTAGAAAAGTAGCTCGTGCATTATTTCTGCCACCAAGCCAACAAACAAATAATCGGTCCAAAATGCATTAAAAAAAACACAAAAAATTTTGTAAAAAAATTTGGGGGGGGGGGGGGTTTCATCATTGTGCCGCCCGACGTGAAAGTGTATTATCGCACATTGTTCCGTTTTTTTTTTGTGTTTTTTTTAATGCATGAGACCATCTTTCCAGGGCTTTTCTCCTTCTTAAGTAGTGAACAGTATAGTATGTTTGTTTGTCATTTGTACTAGCAAAAATATGTGACAAGAGGGAGCATGTTTTTGCTAGTTTTAATAATAACATGAAAAATCTTATATATGATTATTTATTAACGATTTTCTATTTTGCTTGTTAATTTTTGACCGTTGGGATTTTAAAGTCATTTTGAAAATTGTATGCTTCTGTTCGGATATCAATTGATTCGTGACTGCGAAAAATTTGATATCTTTTTATATATTACTCCCCGTGTTATTCCACCGTAACTAATAACATTTGTAAAGCCACAAAAAATGCTTTACAATAACATGTTATTGGAAATATTTAAATGGTAAACTGCACTTCAAGAAAACTTCATAAAATCGCGTAACACTAAGGCAACAACGAAAATACAAATACTTAAAAACAATTAATAATTGTTGAAACACAACGAAAACAAGCTGGCTTTTCTATCACACATCTATGAACGCATAGAAGTTATTTGAACAAATAACAAAATAAACAGCGCTTCAAACAAACTTTCTTGAATTAAAATAAATTTGTGCAAAATACGACTATTTAAAGACCTACAAATGCTTTGTAGTCACACACAAACAAACGCATACAATTTACTTGGACAAATGCGATCACTTAATAACCGACTATTAATTATTTTAAAACCAACAATAAAAACAATGCTTGGCAATGATGTAGTATAGTTAATAGTCGAGAAATAAAAACAAACAAAAGATACAACAAATAACTTGTGCCAAACGCAAGAAAATATAATTTTCTATCGACCTGCATAGTTTTACAGTTGTGAAACTTTTTGTAAGTGTTTTTTTTATTTCAGAATTTGTATCGCAGCATTCAAGGCTTGTAAAAAAAAAAATGGATGACCAAAGCTTTGGCAAAAAGCTTCGATATACTGCAAATTATTTTGAAATAAAGAAAAACTTTTTCAGTAAGTTAAAAATATACAGATCGGTCGAAAATTACATTTTAATGCGTTTGATGACTGTTATTAGTTGTAATTTGTTTTTAATTTTCGGTTTCTCTACGAGACACAGAAGCTAAAGACCACATCTGACAACAGCCATATTGAATTGTTATATGACAATGACGCAATCTTATATTGGAAAACTATAAAACACTTTCAGAAGATTAAAACTATGCAGATAGGTAGAAAATTAAATTTTCTTGTGTTTGGTTACAGTTATTTGTTTTATATTTTGTTTGTTATATATTTCTTAGTTGTTAACTATACTACATCTTTGCCCAATGCTTTTCAAACACATGCATACACACGAATAACCTTTTTTTGCAATGCATAACATAGTTTTACTTTATTACTCAGGTAGTAGTTTACTTTTAAAAGACATTTATACATTTCCTAATCCAGACGTATTAAATTCCTGGGGAGGGGGGGATCAGTTACAATAACTGAATGTCTTTAGTATGTGACTTACATGATTACACTACTACAAATGCATACACACTACAAGCATGGTGGTTGGATGTTGCAATTCTGTTAATATAACATGAGGGAACATTTAACAGTGAAAAGTTTTTAAAATGTTCCTTATGAAAAGATTGAACTTGAGAAATAGATGCGTGAAACAGGAAGATTAAAAGTTTTAAAAATGTCCCTTATGTTTTAAAGTTTTAAAAATGTCCCTTATAAAAAGATTGGACTTGAGAAATAGATGCATGAAACTGGTAGTTTTAAAGTTTTAAAAATGCCCCTTATGTTTTAACGTTTTAAAAATGTCCCTTATGAAAAGATTGAACTTGAGAAATAGATGCGTAAAACTGGAAGATTAAAAGTTTTAAAAATGTCTCTCATGTTTTAAAGTTTTAAAAATATTATGAAAAGATTGAACTTGAGAAATAGATGCATGAAACTAGAAGTTTTTAAGTTTTAAAAATGTAATTCTTTTCAGGAAATATGGATTCTTTAAATGACGATTTTTTTTTTTTCCGGTTACAATGGGTTTTGAAATTATTTGCAGTACAAGATCATAATGTGCTTCAGTGTTAATCAGAAACAACTTACTTTTACTTAAATACACTAATTGAATAAAAATTTTAGCATACACGTGAAACACCAAAATTTAAATAACTACAGATATAAATTTTTCAAAGACACTAACTGCAATTATATAATCTTGGACAACACCGGGTAGGGTCATCTGGGGGCATCACATGAGTGAAGGGAAAATTATTTCCAACTAGTATTACGGTAAAATGTGCCTTTGTATAAATAATTGAATTAGTTCAAAAGTATTGCAAACAAAATAAACAAATAAATTACATCTATAAAAAAGCGATATATTCCAGCACTATCGAGAATTGGCTCAGTAGTAGAACTTCAGGCTTCAGACTCTGAGGTTCTGGTTTTGAATCTCGCTATGTTCAGCTATGCTGATAAGTCGCAAACGACAAAACACGTGTCCGCGGATAATTAAATAAAAATATATATATATATCCACAGACATCTGTTTTGTCGTCGTATTACAGTGTTTCACTTTGATTCGACATGGAGAGTGTTTTCATGCTGAGATTTTAAAATTTTTTAAACTCAACCACTTGACCAGCAAACTGTGATCAAAACCTGGTCGCACGCTTAGATAAGCAGGCAGACATTATCAATGTAGATATGATCTACAAATAAAGGATCATGATTTGCTTCACTGATAATTTCCCTGCGTTATATCCTTTAAAAAAAAGATGGCTTCTTGAAAATTTCATTTTAGCTGCATAAACAGGATGACTCAGCAGAAATAGTTTGACAGCTGCCTTAGAAGCCTTCTCATGAAATATTTGCTGCCATTGATGGAAACCATTTTCATTCAGTACACAAAGCTAAGTGACTTTGTTAGCATAACCTGATAAATAAATTTAAACAAAATAAAGAAATGCAACAAAAAACATCCATTTTTATTTCTATCTGCATTTATTTTTGTTGTCCGTGTGATCCATGATTACATCCTTTTAGTGTCCCATGTTCCTTTGATATGAACAAGCCGCGTCGACTCTTAATAAGCAGTGAACATGAAAGCCACTTTTCCGTCATGCCTCATTGCCTGTCGATTCTCAAGAGTCAGTGGTGATTGAGAAGGGAGGGGGCAAAGAGAAAGGAGAGAGGGGGGCAGTTGTCTGTTACCGTGTGCGAAGTCTGTCGACCATTAGCAGAGGTCACAGGCTCTCTATCATTTAAAATACAAGCCCTTCATAATATGTGACATTAAAAATTAATAAATCGGCAGAGAATACTGCTTTTGTCAACTCCTTCATAGCACTTCATTTTTTTCACAGTTTATTTTTTCCAAGAGTTGATTGCATCGGACATGGCAGTGGTTATGGTGATTAAAATGTTATGGATGGTGGCAAAGGTTAGAGTTAGGTTGATGGTTATAATGTTCTAGAAAGGAAGAAAAGGCTGCATGCTGGTTGCTATGCTCATATCATGAAATTAATAACGTTTGTGAAGTGCTAGACTCTGCCCTTTGCTAATGGTTTGGCCGATGGTGCTGTCTATTTTGAATTTAATCTCAGTGTGAATTAATATTTATTACTTATGGAGATTTGGTATCTGCTTGTCGGAAACCGAAACTATTCTATTAATTGTGCTATTGTACTATCTTTCAATTTAGAGGGGAGTGTAATGTAGTATCTGTTCTGTTGTCATGATACCATCCTCCCAGGCATTACCATCTCCTCTTTTGGGGGGTGTAGTAGTATCTATTCTGTTGTCATAGGACTATCCCTGCAGGCATTACCCTCTCCTTTAAAGAGGTAGCATAGTATCTGTTCTGTTGTCATGAGACAATCCTCCCAGGCATTACCTCCGCCTTTGTGTGTGTGGGGAGTGAGTGGGGGGTAGTATAGTATCTGTTCTGTGCTCATGTCTATAGATTGTCAATCTCTAGAACTAATAATGAAACTTTTCATTTGATCCTTTTTGGGAAATTGGTATATTCTTGAAGAAGGAGACCATGATATTTCCATGTTATACTTAATTAAGCAAATCTCCAATTCTATCACTAGGAATTGCTCCTTTAAATATTTTCCTAGGGGGAAATGAAGAGTCTTAGCACCCTTATTTTTCCAGATCTTATATGATGTGTGACTTAGCTAAAATTCTGGCACAACTGAAGTTAACTTCACTCTTTAAATGTTTCATACATCATGAGGTTAATCAACTGTCTGCTTTTCATATGGGGTTCTAGCTGACCTTAGGGTCAACCTTTGACAATCATTCAGGATAAATAATAGCACCTAAAGAACTATATCTCCACTTCCTTTTAACATTATTGATTACTGCCAACCCATATGACATGATATCTGAGCAATGTGACATAGTTTCAGTTACAGACATCCATCAAATTTCCATTATAATAGATATGTAACATAGCGTGGGGGATTTCTTTGATCTCTACCGATTGTCCGGTCCGTCCGTCGTCTTCATTGTTGACAGAAACAGCTGTTTATCTCTCTCATTGACACTTAGTAGATGGCTCATTAAATAGAAACATCTAATTGTAGAAATGGTCATAGTGTTGATGTAACGGCCAGTTTCTTTCTTTCCTCTCTCCTCTCAAATAATGAAAAAGAAAAGCAGCAAATACATTGTGGCTCGATGGCCAAGTTCTTTTACAGCATTTCGTTAGCTTCCCATCGTCTGCTCCCTGGGGAGGGACGAATGAAGGCAGAGCTTTTGAAAACAGCTTACGTACCAAAAGTGGCATATCTTTTTTTCTTCTTCATCACATATTATTTTGGACTTCCTGTAGATCGAGACACGAACACCTAACCTCTACCTTAACTTCTAATGAAATTTTCCACTCTTTGCTAAATTTTAACCTTATGTGGAAAATACTATTTTTAACATTATTTGCAGACTTAGACTTTTAGAGATTCTAACAAGACCTTGTGTTACACTATGGGTTGAAGATTTTAATTGTCCTTAATTACAAAATCAATTTGGATGTAAGGGAGACAACCAGATTGATACTTTTGTTTGTTAGTTTCAAAGCAATTCTAGCTGAAGAAATAAAACAACATTTTTTTATATACAGGACATCTGAACAATATCTTGTCTTTTGCGTAAACTCTAACTCTGAGTGTCCTTGCTCCGTTTGTCAGACTCCATCTCGAAGACCTAATCTCTATTTTGTTATTTCCCCAAAGTTTTATATTACATCATATTACATCAGATCTTTTGGCTCCACTTTCTGAAACAATATTTTTAATTCATCGGTTGACCCAATTTCATAACTGTTTATTTTTGTCCCACTTTTCCCCAGATTCTAATGGTCCCATTATTCGCCCTATTACCGTTAGGTTAAAGGCATGTTGTGATTTTCAATTTCTTTTCATTGCGTTTAAAATAATCCTTTCAATTTTATCTTTCATTACGTGGCTTCAAGTTGAGACGATTCGTCTGTATTTCTAACCTATGTTGTCCCTTGTCTGCATTAAATTATTACACTCGCTCATATGAACATATGAAAAACTTGAGACACCGCTCGAGACTATCCGCATTCATCGTTTATAAAAAAAATATATATATAAGAAGGTTAGCTGCTTAAATATATGTTAATCAAATATAATCAAATATATATAAAGAAAAAGGTTGGATAATATCTGAGAAAATGTAGAGATAAATGGAAAAGGTCAAAAAGTACAATTAAATCAATTCATATGGGAAATTTTATATTTCATCTTTATTATGTAAAGACTTCATCAGAAATGAGGGAAAAAGGTTTATGTAAAGAAATTTTTTATCTGATTTTCCTGTTTATCACTACATCAGATGTATTAAGCCAAGAAAATGAATTTGATAATAATATAGAGAACACATTTTTCCATCCATTCATTGTTCTTAAGATTTAAATACTTCAGCACTCCTAGATTAATTGAAACTGCCCAGAAGCCAGTGATCAATATGTATAACATAAATTGAACTAGAAAACGCTGGTAGCCTTTCTCGTCTCAGTGAAAGATATAGAGACACAAGAAGTGTAAGACAATGGAGATAGATGAGAACTCAGATGTAGAGAAATGTTAAGCTATTGAGGTATTTTTTAAAACTTAGTTCACCCCAAACAAGGCAGGTTGCCACTGTATATGTAAAGGGCTACTGAGAATTAGGGTGAAAGTTTAGGGGGTCATCCTAAATTGGGAGCTGTGCAGCGAGATGCTTGTTCACATTAGTTTCAAATTTCTGCATGTCGGTACAGTCGGGGAAACAGGGAACAGGGAGGGAGTTCCAAAGGTAGGCAGCTCGAGGAAAGAAGCTATTGGAGGATCTGAGATCTCCACAATGAATGGATGGGATTTAGCTGATTGTTGGGTTGGTCGAGTGTATTTACATCGAAGGGGCACCAGGTTGTTCAGATGTTTTGCTACTTTGGTAAAACTATTGGAGCATAGGGAGGAGCTTGTGCTAGTGTGATTGCAAGAGTTGGAAGTGGATGGAGTAAGTTCAAGGGAGTTCTGCCATTACTAACCAGCAGAGTGTTACTACTGTTAACCAAAGGAAGAATCTATCAGGCATGTGTTCACAGTGTGATGATGTATGGAAGTGTAATCTGGCCAGTGAGGGTTGAGGACATGCGCTGCATGGACAAAAATATGAGAATGATACGATGGATGTGTAATGTGAGTTTTAAAGACAAGCTTAGATCTGATGCCCTAAAACGAAGATTAAATCTGAAGAGTATAGGAAGATGTGTGCAGAACAGGAGACTTTGATTCGTATGACAACATTAAAAGAATGAATGTGAGTTCTTGGGTCAGTAGATGTAGAACAGTTGAGGTAGCAAGTCCAGTTCATAGGGGAACTCTAAGAAAAATATGGGAGGAAGTGATAAGGACGTATTTGAGAAAAAGAGGGATAAATAAAGACCTATCCAGAGATGAGCTTGTTTGGAGGTCAATTTCTAAAAGCTGCCCCACACAGCATATGAAACAGATGTGATACAGCGGGACTGCTTCCCTGCTGACTACAACTTGGTTGTCTTCAAATCCCAAAGTCAACAAATTCTTGTACTAAACCGCTTCATAAATAATCAAATGCATTTTATACCATTAATCAATGTTAGTACTTCCATAGTGTTCCTCATTTTACGGCTGATAAGCATTCCGTCTCATCAACCCTTAACTTCAAGTGATGATTGGCTTCGTTAAGTGGTGACCAATAGTAAAAAAAACAAAAAACGAATATGATGATGGGTATACAGGGAAAAATCTTGATATTCAAAAATTCATCCACAAAAACTTTAGTATTTCATCATTTCAGGCGTCAGAACAAAATTCCTAAATTCTTCATCATAAAATTTACCATCATTTTTCATACTCTGATTCATAATTCAACTGTTTTTTCCCTCATCTTCCCACATGAATACACCTTTCACTAATTAGAATGATCATGTGACAATCTACAGGCAGAGGGTGTGTTTTTTTTACCATGGAAGAGTTCTTCTTAAGAATCCTCTATTGCAGCTCTTCAGAAATGGTCTCAATCATTCTTTTGTTTGTCTTTTTCCTTTTCTTCTTCTTCACCTCCTATGACCAATTTTACGCAATAGATGTTTGTTCGCTTTCTGAGCATTGCTTTTGCCACAGAATTACATAATGCCATAACATACTTCAGTGAACCAAAATGGCTAAGCCGTAGAAATATTTAATTTCTATCCTTTAAAATTTTAAACAAACTTTTCAATAACAATTATGATGTACACCCTCCATAAAAATTGACAGAAAAAAATATGCTTCACCAGTGTTTGCACTAATATTCATATAAAATCATTGAAGTATGTTAGTAATTTAATTTTTCATATATAAATTATCAATTCTGATGACCTGAAGAAAAATAATACACACCGTTGACTTTTTATATAGAATGAAGGATTGCTTTCAGAATTCATTTCAGTCGTCGGGGGTTGTCTGACTTGCTCTTTGCTTTCTCCCTTCCCATCACCACTTGAAATGGTTTCGTCTAAGGACTATCTAACTTTTGTGTGAGGGGACGGATTTTTTATTTATTTATATACAAAACAAAATACACATTGGTCTTTATTATTGAGTGGAAGATATTTCCAAGAAAATCACCAACTTGATTGTTCACCCCAATTCACAAGTTTTCTTTACCTTGAGAGTCATCTCCGGAACCGGAGCATCTCCGGAACATAACTAGTATAAAGAATTTTTAAACTGATATTGACCAATTGTGTGATTATGGTATAATTAATGATTTGCATGGACAGTATTGGGAGCACTCAGATGAGATATTTACAAGAATCTGAAGTTACTGGAAGTTATACAAATTTGTTAAATAAAGAAGAGGGGTGACTAAAAATGAATCAAAAACAAAGCATGAAACTATCTGCAATGTTAATTGGAAAAGAATTATGTTTGTTATTCCGTTATTCCGTTCATATTTTCTAAAAATTGGTTCATTAGTTTTTCATAAAATTTTCCTTCAAATTATATGACCATGAACACCAGAAACTTACAGAGGAAACTTTTTGGGGAAAATTCTGGGTTGACCCCTAAGGGGTCAAATAGTCTAAAACGGCATTTTGAGGATAAATGTCTAAAAAATCTCTCCTTTAGTTTTTGCTCAGAATCCACCAAAAGTTGTTATTAAAGGTTGTAAACAGGTTCTGGTTGATTTGTTTGGTATACTTCATTGAGAACCTTCGTTTTGAAGTATCTTTTCAATTCAACCCTTATTTTCTACTTTTTGCATAAACCATTCACACTGTTAATGCAATATCAATAAACAGATCAAATTCTGTTAAATATTTCATCCGATAGTTCACAACAATGCTCTTATTTATTTTTATCATTGTTTCTGAATTAGATAATTCCATCTTCAAATGTTCCCTGTTATTGCTGTTCTTAATCGTATTTGGCAACTTGTCCGAAAAATATATTACTCCATTAGCAAAAAAAATTAATTTGTGAATTGATTTAGTTTTTGAAATTTGCCTTGATTCCAGATTGAGGAGAACTATTTACAAACAAAAAAAAATGTCTGCCATAATTAGAATTTCCATTAATTATTTTGAAAGTCTCAATCAAATCATTTCTCATTCTTCTCTCAAATAAAGCAGATATTCCTAATTTTTTCAATCTCTCTATTTAACAGTAGTGTTTTACTCTTTTTACCTCTGCCGAGGAGGTTATGTTTTATGTCGAGTTTGTTTGTCATTGTGCTTCTTTGTGTACAGCCTAGCGTCCACATCGCTTGACCAATCGTTTGTGTACAGCATAGCATCCACATCGCTTGACCAATAGTCACCAAACTTGGTCAAAATATCGGTCATGGTCTAATTTAGAACTGATGTAATTTCAGATTTCTAGGTCAAATGTTAAGGTTACAGAAAAGGTGAAAGTCACACTTTTGGCAATAACTTTGGTTCTGTTTCTTGTAGAGACTCACTACTTGGCCCATATTGTAACCAATGAAGTCGAAATTTTGATAGACGTTCAATTTCCGATTTTTCCAAATTTGGATGTATGGATCTGATGCTCGTTGATAACAGTAACCACCATGTAAAATTTCAGCCTGATCAGATAAATAGTTTTTTGCTGTCAACGTTTCCATGGCATAACTTTGGGAATACTTCATACAATATGGAGAAGTAAGGCCCAGATAAGAGGTATGCTGCCTCATGACTGAGTTATGTTCGTTATTAGTTTTGTTATGCCTCCAATCTCAATATTCCATTTAAATTTCCATGGAACCCAGACATGAGTGCAATAATCTATATGAGTTCAGAGCTTGATAAAAACTTTCAAAACAACGTTTGGCTTTTTGGAAATAATGTTCCTAGCCATTCAGCAAATCATTCCATTTGCTCTCGATATAATAAACAAAAAGTGATTGTTAGCTTTGAATATGGCATCAAAATTAACTCCCGATTTTAATTCTCCATTTGTTTTTTTATTTATTTCTATCTTATTTAATATATATTCAATTATAAGATTTCTGGATTCAGTGTGTACTATTTTATATTGTTTTATTTCTAATTTTAATTTTCTAATATTTTCCCAATATGACAACTTGTTTCGATCCATCTGTGTGATTTCTTTTGATAATAGCGTAACAAGTAATTTAACTCTTTTTTTATTTTCATTAGTCTGACATATCTCCTTTCATTTTTTATTAAAGCCCAAAATAACAAAAAAAAATTTCTTCTCCCAACCTCTCATATTTTATCAGTGACATCTTACGTCCCCATCTCACCTCTATAATAAGCTAAAAGATCTGTGGCTATCTGGCATCATATGAAGTCCTTTTCTTCATTTTTTCCATTTCGCCATTAGGGTGGGAAATCCTTTTACAAGGCAAGAAGCGTCGCATTGTCTTTAACTTCAAAGTCACACCTAGAATGAAAAATATATTTTCCACAAAAATATGGCTCAAAGAGAAAAGGATGAAATTAATAAAAATAGCAATCACGTAATGTGCTATCACCTACGTTTATGGGTTGAAACTTTTGTGCACCAAAACTATATTCATCTTTGGAGCCGATTGTTCCTCCTAAATAAAACACCTTGCCATCAAAGAGTCACCAGCTTTGCTTCAAAGGTGCCCTGCTCCATTTCAAAGTCATCATCTCAAATGCACTCAACATAGTCCAAACCCGGAATTCAAGTCAGCTTTTTAAAAAATACTTTGTTTAATGTAATATTATTACATTTCTGAAATCCGATATTTAGACTTTCAGCTACACATACAAACAGAGATATTGTACTCCTAACTTTAGCTCCTGTCAACGATCTATGATCAAACCAAACAGACGAAAATTTATTTCTCGGTAAAAGTATTGGTTTTTCAATAAGATACAGTCCTCTCCACAAAAGGTAAGCATGTTTTCGCATCCACTTTATTCCTAAAAACTTCAATCATTTCATGCTGGAATATTGTTCTTTTCTACGTCATTATCTTGTTTATTTTCCCTCGCTCTTTATAGACCTGTCAAATTAATTTCCCTGTTATTAAATAATATTTGATACAATCTGTTTTTCATTTGTTTGTGCTTCTGCCATCGCCCATCGTAACCATTACTTTAATCAGTATCGTTGGAATGGTACTGAGGTTTCAAGACAATCCTACAGAAGAGCTAGCAATGCCTGCAAGAGCAATCTCTGAGATTAAGTCTAGTTATTCTCAAAGGATTTGTGACTCTATCTCATCTCAAAGGGTTGGCTTTCGCGATATTTGGAGAATCTACAATAATGTTATTAATAATGGCAAGTCTTCTATTCCTCCTCTTTTTTAATAGCCTCCAGATTATTTAATCTTCTAAGGATAAGGCTGATCTCTTTGCTCTTGATGATTCTGATGCAATTCTTCCTTATTTTCCTTTGAAAACTGATCAGTCTCTTGATTCTGTTATTATCACTCCAAAGATGGTTGCTCGGGTTCTTTCTGATCTTGACCAGTCTAAGGCTTCCGGTCTTGATTAAATTCCTGTTGTCGTTCTTGAGCATTGTGCTCCTGAACTGTCTTCTATCTTCTCTAAATTACTCAATCTCTGTTTGACTACGTCCCGTTTCCCTTCTTGTTGGAAGAAGTCCTCTGTTGTCTTTAAAAATACTTGTGATCGGTCTGACCCAACTAAATATCGTCTGGTTAGTCTCCTCTTCGTTATTAGCAAGGTTTTGAAAGGTTGGTCAACGGCAAGCTTGTTCATTTTCTGGAAAGTCTGGTCCTCTTTAGTGATGTTCAGTATGGATTTTGTAGTTTACATTCAACTTCTGATGTTTTAACAGTTGTAACTGAGTAGATCTGTCGATTTATGGATAATTCAGGCGAGGGTAGGGCCATTGCATTTGACATTTCGAAGGCATTCGGCAGAGTGTGACATTTTGGTCTCCTACACAAACTTCAGGGTTATGGCATTGGTGGTGAGGTTCTTGACATTATTAAGTCTTTTCTTTTTGAACGCAACTTGCGAGTAACTTTGGATGGTGTCTCTTCATTCTCTTTTCCTATCAATGCTGGTGTTCCCCAGGGCTCTATTCTAGACCACAACACTTTTTCTTCTCTATATAAATGATCTTACAGGGAATATTATTACGAAAATTAGCATCTATGCTGATGATACCACTCTATTCTAGTGTTTCTTCTTACCCACCTCTCTCGGATCAGTTGAAATATGAAGCTGATCTAGAATTTGACCTGTTTTCAGTTGTGGATTGGGGTACGAAATGGCTTGTTTCATTTAATCCTGTTAAGACTCAACTTGTGTCTTTCAATCGTAGGCGTATCCATTTTTATCCTGAGATTCTCATGGATGGCTCTGCTCTTGAGAAATCGACTCTGAAACTTCTTGGTCTTTCTCTCTCATCAAATCTTTCTTGAAGTTAATATATTAGATCCATTTCTCTTTCTGCTTCTTGTAAAGTCGGTTCTCTCTATCGCTTGAAACACTTTCTCACACGTGAGGTTATTCTCTATCTCTAAAAATCTATTATCAGACCATGTATTGAGTACTGTTGTCATATTTGGGCTGATGAATCTCTGTCCTATTTGAGGGTTCTTGATAAGGTGCAGAAACGTATCTGTAATTTGATTGACCTCATCCTTTCTTCTTCTCTGCACCCTCTCTCTTACAGATGTGATGTTGCTAGTCTAAGTCCTTCAAATAAATACTATTATGGCATGTGTTGTTCAGAATTGTGTAATCTATTCCCTGCTCCCTTTCTTCCAGCTTATTTGACTCGTTAGTCTAGTCGTCTCCATCAATTCGCTGTTTTGCTACCTCATTGTAATACAGCTTCCTATTCCAGTAGCTTCTTTCCAAGAATTGCAGGCTTGTTGAACTTTCTTCCTGCTTACTGTTTTACATAAATATACCATGTTCTTTAAAAAAAATAATCATATTCCTTGTTTTATTTACAAATATAATCGTATTTTTTTAATTTAACAGATATACTTTATTAACTTATCTATGGATCCATATTCTTATCTATAATTACTTTTGATTATCTTCACATGGGCACAGGGAGAAGTGGGGGTGATAAACGCCTGTATTTGTCTGGACTTTACATGACAATTATTCTCTTCTGAATTCCAAAACACAACTGTCTACATCTTCAAATCGTTTTATGTCAAATCACATGACCAAACCCAACCAATCAGAGACGCCTATCTTTGCCAATAGTGACAGGTTCAGCTATTATAAAACCTTATAAATTCTATCTAAGTAACTTTTGTTCTTTGATTTGACACTCATTTTACTCTGAACTATGCAACAAATTTGAGAATTAATTTCAGAATCGTAAACAAGTTTTTTTTATTTTTAAAAGAATGTTTTACAATTTTTAAATTTAACATAACTTTAAAACATCCCATAAGCCTTACATAATTAGCTAAAAACATGAACATTTCTTTATTTCATAATACATAATTGAATTCAATGAAATTTAGTTAAAAAGATCTGTAATTGAAGAATTGAAAGTATTTGCCACGAATAGGCCATCTCGGAAAGCTACTACTCTTTTCATCGTATTCGGTTTAACGTCCATTTTACATGTTTGCATGTGCTTTAAGAAATTGACTTAAAAACTAACCTATTTTATTTGTTCTTCTTTCTCTCAAGCCCATTTTTATCACTTCCTCCCATGTTACCTTGACTTTTCCATGTGAACTGGACCTGCTACCTTAACTGTTCTACATCTACTAACCCAAGACATCTCATCTATTCTTTCAATGTGGTAATACCTTCAAAGTCACCTGTTCTGCACATATCTCCCTATACTCTCCAGATTTAATCTTCGTTTAGGGCATCAGATCTAAGCCTGTCTTTAAAACTCACATTACACATCCATCGTATCATTCTCATATTTTTCTCCATGCAACGCATGTCCTTAACCCTCACTGGCCAGATTACACTTCCATACATCATCACACTGTGAACACATGCCTGATAGATTCTTCCTTTGGTTGACAGTGGTAACACTCTGCTGGTTAGTAATGGCAGAAGTCCCCTGAACTTACTCCATCTACTCCCAACTCTTGCAATTACACTAGCACTTGCTCCGCCCTGTACTCCAATAGTATCACCAAGATAAAAAAAATACTCGACAACCTCAATAGTTTCACCATCTAAATATACTTTGTCCACATCTGAGTTCACATCCATCTCCATTGTCTTCTTACCCAACTTGCACACAAACTGGTTATCTTCTCTTAACCTACCAGTAATTCCACTCGAATTCTTGTGTACCCAATGCTTACAAGTACCACAAGAGATTGGAATGTACCCAACTTCCTTTCTACAAACTGAGCAGGGGAACTTTCCTCTTTTGGGGAGATTTCCAACACTACAACCACTAATCATCACTCTGATCATGGTAACATTTACTCTCAGACCTTTATTTTCCATAATATTCCTCCAAGTCTCCAACTTACCAAGTAGGTCATCCATTGTTTCACAGGCAAGTACTAAATCATCAGCATACAGCATCTCTTCTGGACAACCTCTCTGGCTTTCAGGGCTGTAAAACTAACCTAAAAAGAACAAAATAGTTAAACTGGAATTATTAATTAATCAGCCTCAGCTGAAAAAAGCGATAAATAAATAAAAGAGAAAAACAAGTGCATAGCGAATTAGACGCTTCGTGTGCCATAATTGTTAGCACGCTTGATGACCATTCATAACAAATGCCCCATATTGCTGTACTTGTGCCACATCTGAGCTGATGGTTACAAAACGAAATGCGATCCAAGTTCTATACCTCTACAATCAAAGTTTAATGGAGATGACCAAAAGTTTGTGTCTTTAGGGCCTTCTGCAACTAAAGAAGATCTGATTTACATAAATGTTTCTGACGTCTTCCTGACCATTGCTGGTCACTTAACAATTTTATCCTTACCCCCTTCCCCCTCCCCCTTCCCACATCCTACAGGAACTTTTCTTATATTGATGTATTTTGCTTCTGTAACAACCATTGTTTAGATATTCTATCCATTTTTCTCATTGGCCCAATGGATACCATCGCAGACTATGGAATCAGCTATGCTGAGTTACAAATCCAATCGGATCTATTGTAGTCATTTATGCACTTATACATTTAAAAAAAAGTTTTAAACTTTTGTTCACTCCAAACAGGACATATTGCCACTGAAGCATAAAGTGGCTACTATGATAGGGGCCAGATTTATAGGGATGCAACACTGTGGCGATGTGACAGGGGTTGGAGCTTAGCAGACAGTGCAAGATGTATTGAGTTAGAAATTCATTTTTACACCCTGTTCAAGAGGGACACTAATGGTTGGTGCACCAGCCCAGATGTGGCAACAATACTCTATGCACGGATGAACGGTGGCTTTATAGAGATATGGTATACTGACAGGTGTGGGAAGTTTTCTAGCCCAGTAGAGGAAGCCTACCTTCTTTGCCGCAGACTTGGAAAAGTTGAGCCTGCTATTTCCTTTCAACTATGTGTAAAATAGCAACTTGTGTTTAATTAAACATATACAACAAATCATTTACAAGCAGAATTTGAACTTGAGCATTAAATCCCTCAAAAAGGATTGATTTGTCATTAAACAAAGAAACTTTTCTTGCCCACCCATCCCCGTCCTCAGTGCTCACAATTGTTCTTCTGCACGTTTGTTTTCTTTATTTCTACCTATCTATAAAACTCACCGAGGTATCCCCTCTCCATCCGCCATATTTTCCTCGACAGCCTTCTCCTTTTTCCATGAGTGGGCCTCGGATCGGGGATTGCAAGGAGAGGAATGGCTGGCTGGCAAATCAGGCATGCTCGTATAAGCATGCAGACACGCGCACGGATATCAGTTGGGTAGGGTTAGTGTGTGGTAGCGGTGAAGGAGGGTACTAAAAGAACAAGTGTTGACTCATCATGCTACCTTGATATCATCTGCAGCACGGCAGCATGAATAACGTGTGCATATCGGGTGCGTTAGGAGGTCGGGTCGCCACGAGGGGTGGGGGGCTTACAACAGCCAAACTTGAATAAGATGCTTACATCTTTTTTTCTTCTTCTTCTTGTAATTTTCTTTCTTTTATAACATGGACACATACTACTAATCAGCTACTCCCCTGCGTTATCTACATGACTATTACCTATCTACCGACTCTCGCCATCCACTCTTTGCTGTTTGGATTCTGATTCTATTAATATTTTTTTTTACTTGGTCAATCTTTTTAGGATTCCTTTTGAATCCTCTTTTTTTTTAACTCTTGCAGCATCCACACATTTTCAATGGATAACTTATACTTTTAGGTTTTTTACTTTTAAATTAGTTCTCCTCCTCCTCCTCCTCTTCCTTCTCATTATTATTTACTCACTAGAAATTTTAAACTGACAATAACCAGTGGTGTTCCCTGAAGTCTGATTGACAACAAATTCCTCCAGATTTCCAGTACTCTTCCCATATTTTCGATAACCATTGCAAATTAACTGTTTCAAATCATTTTGCGTTATCACAACAGCTATTTACCATTGAATTTTTTCTGGCACCGACCATAAAGTATTATTATTACTATTACTACTACTATTATTATTATTATTATTATTATTATCATTGTATATTCTCTAGGAGTTTTCATACAAGTCATTATCATTGATTACTGGCAATAACAAGTGGTGTTCCCTTGAGTCCCGAGTGACAGAAAGTCTCTCCAGATTAACAGCACTGCCTTTTTTGATAACCGTTGCAAATCATTTTCTGTTATCGCAACAGCCGTTTACCATTAATTTCTCGCTAGCAACGACCATTGGTTCTCTCTGGAATTTGAGGGACGATAAGCCTCGCCAGTGCACTCTGCACCCTAACCCAGTGGAGGTTTGATTGGTTCTCTCTCTCTCCTCAGTATTTCAATCCTCCTTGACTATTCACGACCATTTTGTGTGGTATCAACCAAAACTACTGCCACCACATATATGGTTGCATGTGCGTGTGTGTGTTGGGTGGTGGTGGTGGGGTTCTAGCAGTTTCAGTTCCTTTGGATTCGTTATTATTTCTTACTCACTAAGCATTCTCATGTGAGTGATTACCAGTGATCGGTCACTGGCAACAACAGGCGCTGTTTTCTTGTCCCAGAGTAACAACTTTCTCAGATTTCCAATACTCTCCATTTCATTTGATAACTGTTGCAAATCACTTTCGTTCTCACAACAGCCGTTTATCATTGATTTCTCACTGATAACGGTCGTTGATTTTGATCTCTGGAATTTGAGTGCCAATCATCTACCTCAAGATTCCCGTACTCTCTCCATGCCCTTTCAGTGGGGGTCTGGATGGTGTGTTTCCTCCTCACTCTTTTGATTCTCTTATGCCTTCCGCGGCCATTTTCTCAAGTACCAACTGATATTAGTGCCTTTGTGATGTTTTGAGGTGAGATTATATTACTTTTCTTACCCCTCCTCCCGGCAGTCTCAGTTCTTTTAGGTTAATCTACAAGATGTCTGCAAAGTTCGAGTCAAAAGGAATGCCGAGTGCTAGACAGATCATCGTCTGGTGTGTGCTGACATGAAGTTCGTAATTAGGCCAAAGAGGCGATTCAGCAATGTCAAGTGTCCTCGTAGAATAAATGTTGCAAAGCTGAAGGACGAGAAAACTGCACTCGACCTACAGAATAGGCTTGAGCAGATATCATTTGATGGTGCGTGGGAGTGTTTTAAGAAGTGCGTTTATGAAAAAGGTGTAGATGTTCTTGGGCTAACGAAGAGAATGCATCAAGACTGGTTTGATGACAATAATGCTCACATCACTCAACTGTGACAGAAAAGGCATGAACTCTATCAAAGGTGAATTGATAGCGGCTTGTCACCTCAGGATCTGAAGTTTGTGGAACAGTCATAATTAGCTATTAAATCAGAATTGCAGAAAGAACTTAGATGGATGAAGGATTAATGGTGGCGACTAAAGGCTTGTGATATTCAGCATGCCGCTGATGCTAAGGACAGTAAAACAATGTATAACCTGATGAAGATAGTATATGGTCCTAGCCATTCTAGTGTAACCCCATTAAAATCCAAGGATGGCACAGAGTTGATTAGGGATCCAAGCAAGCTACTTGATAGATGAATAGAACATTATACTGATCTGTTCACTAATCCGTCGATAGTCAGTACTGATGTGATAGTTAGCTTGCCTCAGAGGGCTATCATTGCCGAAATGAATTCTGTTCCTTCCCTCAAGGAAGTGTAGGAGGCTATATGGCAGTTGAGATGCGGAGCACCTGGTGGAGATGGTATACATGTGTTAGTCCTTCGCTGTGGTGGAAGAACATCGTCTAGACCTATATCAGGTCTTTGTTGATCTGTCGAAAGCGTTCGATACAGTTAATCAGGATGCGCTGTTAACTTTGTTGAACTCCTTCGTGAGCTGCACGACAACATGAAAGCACGTACCAACTGCAATGGTTTTCTCTCTGAACCCGTTGCAGTTGGCAATGGGGTTCAGCAGAGCGATATACCTGCACCTACTTTGTTTTCCATCTATTTTGATGTAACTCTGTCGTTGGCTTTCATTAAGTGTGACAAAGGTGTGTATCTTCGATTTCGTATATCGAGTCGGCTGTATAACTTACAGCGTTTTAAGACTTTGTCAAGGACGTTCTCCACTGTTGTTCGAGATTTACTTTATGCAGATGATGTGGATCTCGTGGCTGACTCATAGAATGATATGCAGGATATCATGGATCGCTTTGCATGGGCGTGTAGAAGCATGGGTCACAAAATAAGCCTAGGCAAGACAAAGGCTATGTTTGCCCCAGTACCCATATCAGGAACCGGATATATTTGCTTAAGGCCACAGACCGTCTGTAGTGGATAGTTTTATGTATCTGGATAGTGTTTTTTTTGAGGAATGGGTCGTTGGATGCTGTAATAAGTAGACGTATTGAACAGGCTGGTGTGTCTTTTGGTCATTTGGAAAGGCAGGTGTGGACACCACGTGATATCAGGCTGGAAACTAATATCTTTGTGGTATCAACTTTGTTATATGCTTGTGAGACATGGACCACTTACAGAGCTCATATTCGCCTGCTAGAGCGTTTCGAGCAGAATTGCCTTAGGCACTTGCTTAACATCCGTTGGGATAGCTTTACCCCTGACACCGAAGTGTTGGAACGAGCTGCTGTTCAAAGCATCGAATCTCGTATAAGTAAACGTAGACTTCGTTAGGCTGGTCATCTTATTTGTCTTACTGATGACAATGATTTGAAGGACAAGTATTCTTGGAGGTGCACAGCTTCCTTCCACTCTCTCTAGCCCTTCTTCTTTTCTTCTACGTTTAAGTCCACAGAAAATCTACTAACAAAACACCCTAGCCCTAACAGAAAAACACCCTAACACTAATCTAACCCTAATAGAAGAACACCCTAACCGAAAAACACCCTAATCCTAACAGAAAAACACCCAAACCCTACCTAACTACCTAACCTAACCCTAACCTAGTCGGTAGGTTTGAATAAGAATTGGCAAGAAAAAAAAATAATTAAAAAACAAACTGTTTGCTATCAGTTGTTGTACTACATTTTCTTCGCTAAAAAATAAATATATATTCATGAAGTTTACCATAAGATGAGTGTTTTTCCCCTGATTTGAACTCTTTTCTTTAATTTTTAAAGTTTCTTACAAAATTACATATTTTTCTATTAATTTTTCATTGTATTTTCTTTGTAACAAAAAAAAATGTTTTATTTTAATGTTTTCCCCTTAATTATTACTGATTGCTAGCGTTTTAACATTGGCCAGCGTTTTTGCCAAAAAAACATGAAATTTTCATTCGCCAACTTCTGGTGATTTACATAACGTGCCAGAATGTGTCGACTATAACGCGGTCCGTAAACTGCACAAGTACCGGCTTTTCTTCTTCCATTTTTCTCTTCCTTTTTTATTGTTTTTATTTTATTTCATTTTGTTTTTCTTTCTACTTTATCTTTTTTTGTCTCATCCTTTCTTTCCTATTTCTCTCTATATATTTTTTCTCAATATAAGCCATATATTTTCAACAGATAATCCCCCTCTTTCTCTATCTCTCTCTCTTTCCCTCCCTCCCTCTCACTCACACACTTCTTTTTCTTTTCTTTTTTCTTATTATTAAGTTGATCAGAAAACTTTTTCCGTTTTTTAACAAATGTTTACATTAGATTTAGCACTTCTCATCTGTATTTTTTATTTTTACTATCTTATTAAAATGACAATAAAGCACCAATGAAAAGAAGTCTTAATGGCGATTATGTCATTTAAAAACAGGAAATAAAAAATTTCTAATTATTATTTTCGGTTTTGGATCCGAAAATAGATAAGAACTTTGACTTCGTATTTGATGACATTTTTTTTTTTAGATGAGGTATTATTATTTACATTATCTACATGTTTTGGACTGTTCTTCTCATCTTAGTTGTACTCCTTGATATTTTTAAGGTACCTTTTGTCATAGCCGGTAAGCTTGCAAGAATTTCAAACCGAATGCCACATCTAATTAACTGTGAAATAAGAAGATGATAAACAATCAGGATGTAAGGTTGAGACATTTTATTGCTAGTTAATACAGCATCTTTTCTGCATGATTACTTCAGAACGAGGCTGTGCAGAAGTAGACTTTTCTTTTTGGCTGTGTTTGCCGTCAGTGGTGACCAGTATATCACATTAGTATTGATGCTGAATTACTCACTGGTGTACACTGCTATCATTCCACATTCCATGTCCTTTAGATATCTTGAATTAGTTAACTTCTGAACTCACAACTTCTAGGTAGAATTCAGTCTAGAATGTCACTTAAGCAACACATTTATCCACTAGGCTGTGCATCACAACTGTATCAGATGGAATACACAGTCCTTGGTCATGTTCTCTCCCATGGGAGGCTGACCCGGAAGTAATGTCTTTGAAGAGTCAAATTAATTTTGAATGCTAGTCTTATTGAGCTGCAGATATTTTTAAATCTTTTCTGAAAGATTCTAACGTGGACACACTGGGGCAGTTTTCTGTTTATTATGCATGAGGGGAGAGAGAGAGAGAGAGAGAGAGAGCGAGCGAGCAAGCAATGTGAACATAACAATCATGATAAAGATAATAGCCTTATAGGTAATATTTCAATAATTATCTTTTTCTAGTTTTAATAGCATGATAGAGTTTCCAATTGTTTCTGGATTTTTTATTCAGATTTTCTTTTTCTTCATCTCATTATAATCTCTTCCACTTCTTGTAAATCTATTTTCTTTATTTTGTTTAGAAGCCCCGACTTTAACCAACTCCTAAGTAGATATTTCAAAACGGAAAACCTAATATTGTGTAGACGAACTTTTTTAGTTTCTCATTTTGAAGTATTACATTGAAAAAAAAAGTAATTGTATTGTAATGGTCTTACAGCATATCAACCCTTTTGGGGACATTTTATGCTGAATCCAGTAATTTTGGAAAAAACTTTTTATGCTTCAATCTTTTCAAATATTATTTATGGTATTATTTATGATGTAACTTTATGTGCATATCTCCGGATACGGTTTCATATCAAACTCCCGGCTGATTCTATTCCACCAATATATTGAGACTCTGACAGGTTTTAGCACTCCATGTCCAAGTGGACCTGGAGTGGTAATGGCAACTAAGAGGTGATTTCACACTCTCTGAAGATTCCAAATTGGCATCTCATTATTGGATTCAGTTTTATGTCACACCAACGACTGATTCTATTAAACCCATAGATGTTGGCCGTGACATTAGGCTCAGAGTGGATTTGGCAGCAATGGCAATGAACTCCCCAAACATAACATCATGCTCATAATAGCAACAGAATTTATGTTGTTTGTGCTCACATCGATTCTGCATAAGATTAACTTATTTGGGGTTTTGTTTACATTTTTCACCAACTGATGGTCTGGACACACTAGTTTACTGAGTGGCCAACAGATGGATCTGTATATAGTATACCATCAATTTGTTTGTTTACCGTGCACCTGCTGAAGGTAGTCTCTCTTCATTTTGAGATTATATCTTATTTTATTTAAATTTTACTATTGCGTGACATCACAGACAAATTCAAGTGTCATTCATATATTAATTTAATTTAATTTAATTTAATTTAATTTAATTTAATTTAATTTAATTTTAATTTAATTTAATTTAATTTTAATTTAATTTAATTTATCCACTTACATTTAATTCTTGCTTGAGTTTCTATCAATTTCTGTTTGTCTAGAGACATAGTATGTAATTCGTGTGTTAGGAGTGTGATGATGAATTATTATTAAGGTGAAATCATAGGGTGCACCCCCTGCAGACCAGCATCTCTGAGTCGGATGCAGAAGCACCGGATGATAACTCATTAGATGAGTTGTCAGAGGTGGAAGATGAGGTCGTATTACAGCATAAAAAGCCGAAAGTGGAAATACTTTTTTTTAGAAAATTTATGATAATCATTTCAAAGAAAAGTTGATTTTTTAATGCAATGTACCAATAATTCTTAATATAATCGCTTGGAGCAAATAAAAAAAAAAAATCTTCTCGGACTCTGTGCGTCAATTGCTTTTGACAAATAGAAAAAAGTGAGAAAGAACAGTGTTTCTTACAGGATATTAATCTTAGTGGGTCATTTAATGCTGACCAAAAATAAAAATAGAATTAGCATTCTTTGTAATTATTTTGTTTGGTAAAAAAAATTGAGATTTATTTAGCATTCTCTGTAGTGAAATAGTTTGTAGAAATCAGTCTGTCGAATATTTGTATTTTTTGCACAATCTTGCTTTCTTCAGGAATCCAAAAAATGTAGCTCGGATTGACATATTCAAAAAAGTCCTTCACGTCGCCCACCAAGTATGTCTGCATTCAAATTAATATATTTCACCAATATATGAGATATATACCCCTTTTTCTCTCTCTCTCTCTCTCTCTCTCTGCATTTCATTCTTCCTGTTGTATATTCTGCTGACGCTATTCCACCATCCACCTGTGTGCGCATGGTTGCATACACGTTAATCAAGCTCGTTTCTGCAGGATGGAATACACAAAATGAGCCATGATTTTAATTTACTTTATTGGTCTGGTTTCCTTGGGCCAGACTGCCAATGGCATCTTTTATAGAGTGACACTTCACGCAGATGCAGCCGATTGGTGAAGAGAGCCCAGTTTGACCCTTCTCGGTTCTTTACTTTGCTTAACTAGATTGGCTCTTCTAATTCTCATGTGACGTCACAATGACACGAGTTTCCATCGACTACCAGGGTCTTATATGTAAACCGCCATTGCTACAAAACCCTAACCCTCCTTTTCTTCCTCTTGTCGAATTCATCTCTCTAATTCTTTTACAGCTCTTTTTGTCTGTTTTTATGGCATCTCAACCCTTTTCAAGGTTATTTAATGCTGAAACATGCAATTTATTCTAAACTATTCACTAGATGCAACCAATTAAGCATAGGTTCCTTTTTTTGTCCATTGTTAGCATAAAATGGGTTCATATCTTTTCCAAAGAAATTAACACTTAATTTGTAGGATTTCAACTCGGCATAGCCGATTCCATAGGTTGTGATCATTTATGCAGTAGATTAATTATGCACCGAGATGTATTTTTTGAAAGGGTAACATAATTGCCCCAAATTTTCAGGTTTGAATGTATTGTTTCTAAGCAAAAACGAGTATCTTCGTTAGTAATATGTAAAGTGAGAATGAGAGAAGAGAAGAGTGTGAGAATTGAGAGGGGGGTGTAAAGAATTGAGAGGGGGGTGTAAAGAATTGAGAGGGGGGTGTAAAGAATTGAGAGGGGGGTGTAAAGAAAAAAAACAGTAGAAGTAAAAAGGAGACTTTCATAAACTTTGTTTCTTTTACATCTCTCTCTCTCTCTCTCTCATCAAAAATGGAAATAAGGCCTTAGAAAGTCTTTGATAAGTATTGTCACGGAACCCTTCCTAAAAGAAAACTTATTTTAGCTGTACTTATGCAACAGAACATTGTGCTTCATATCATGTGGTTGAGAAAATTAAATTAAAACCCAAAACTTTTTCTTAGCAGATCCTCCGTGCTCAATAAACTCTGAAGAATAGAAAATGCAATCCCCTAATTGTTAAATTACGATGCAGGGTGAGTTTCGTGGTATAAATCAATCACAACCCACATTAATCTATTTCGGTTACATGCCTCCTCTCTTACTTATCCCTTTTTGTTCTGTTTCTTTCTTTTCTTGACATCATACTTCTCGCGTTTTTTCTTTTCATAGTACTTTCTCCTTCATGACCTTCAAATCTCATCTCTCTCTCTCTCTCTCTCTCTCTCTCTCTCTCTCTCTCTCTCTCTCTCATATATCTATCTATCTATCTATCTATCTATCTATATATATAATCTTTTCGTTTACATCTCGCATGTCTCTATCTCCTTTCCTTTTTATCCTACTTCATCCTTTCTCTCTCTATCTCAAATCTGTTTTATTTTCTTCTTTCACCCAATGAGGGTTCAGAACATGCGTTGCATGTGGAGAAATGATATGAGAATGATACAATGGATGTGTAATGTGAATCTTAAAGACAGGCTTAGTTCTGATGACCTCAGAGGAAGATTAAATCTGGACAATATAGGGAGATGTGTGCAGAACAGGAGACCTTTATGGTATGGCCACATTGAAAGAATGGATGAGGGTTTTGGGGTTAGTAGATGTAGAACAGTTGAGGTACCAGGTTCAGTTTATAGTGGAAGGCCATAGAAAACATGGGAGGAAGTGATGAAAATTGACTTGAGAGAAAATACCTTATATCAATCGGAAAACGAAATGTTAATTTTAGTTTGAAAAGTAAGAAGAAAAAAAGACGAATGGTCTTTAGCAAGAACTTAAGGCATAGCATACAGAACGCACCGTGTATGAGAAATTCTTCTAGACTGCGGCAATTTTAATTTTTGTCCCAATCCGGAGTACCCCTATTTTGGGGGACATGCATTTTCCTCACATTAAGAACCGACATTGTGTCTAACTCTGCTCTCAAGGGGAGGCAGTAAATGGAATAACATATTAAAAGTGCAGAAAAATTAAGTCGAGAAATCGGAACCAAAAAAACAACAAATACCTTATATCACTTTTGAAAAGTAAAAAAAAAAGTAAATAAATAAGAGACGAATGATGTTTAGCGAGAAGTATGTATGCCCTTACCCATGTGGTAGAATAAAACAACAACAGATACCTTATATTAAGCAGGAAATGAAACGTTAATTCTATTTTTCAAAAGATAAAAAAAAAAAAGGATATACATATTTGTATATCCTTACCCGTGCGGTCAACAGTATGTGACTTCCAATCCGTATTCCTTTATTTCTAGAATATAGTCATAACGACAGGAAGAACGAAAATGAAGTTGAGGGAGTGGTCGTGCTGTATTTGAATTTTGAACATGTTTTATGTATATGAAGATTTAAAAGTAATTTATTCAAAAGTTATTTTAGTTATTGAAAGCATTGTATATACATTTTGAGTCTTATAATAAATGCTATTACTGAATGGAGAAGTAGGAGACGCCATGTTTTAATTTAAGTTAATGTTCATCAATCATATTTGATTATTCCAGAATAGGATTGTAACAAGCCAATCAAAATGTTGTAAAAGTAGGAAGCATATTTAGTTAGTGTATGTGTGAATGGTGAAAGACAATAGCACACAATTAAAAAAATGAAGCAATGACGGACGGAGCTGGAAAATTTATCTTATGAAGAAGACCCGGTGTAAGATGGTGGTGGTAGTAGATTTTTGCGTGTGAGTAAAAGTTACTCCGACTTCTTGTATGTATGATTTGTTTGAGAGTCAGGTATGCCTGAATTAATGTAAGAAACTATGAAATCGAATAAAATGGACTGATAATTTTCGAAAAATGCATAAATTATTGGCATAAAGCATGACTATATAGAAATTCTAATTAGCGCTTATTGTGTCTGGAAGCAGGCAGGAAAAATCGAGTTTAATTTATATATATATATATCTATGTAAGTCTAGTGGGAAAGAACCCCAGCAAAGTGCTCGATTATTAAGAAAATTCAAAAATAAGAGCGTAATATTTATTTATATATGTATTACAGAAGATCAGAACAACAGCGGTACCGTCGGTTTCAAATCAAAACAATGGCGAATTATAATTGGTCTCCTTTATCAGACTCTCTTCAGTCACTGTTTATGTCTGCTTCTTTGGAAAATGACAGCTTGTGCGTTGTATGATTTTTTGACAATATTTCGATCCTCTGCTTTATTTTTATTTTTATTATTTTTACTAATTCGGCATTTCTACCTGCAAATTCTGTCGATATTTGTGTTGTGGGCAAGTTGAAAACATTTTTTTCTTTGTTCTGTGAAAATAAGTTGAGGTCTAAGTTGTGATGATCTTTGGGTGTGTGTGTCTCCTCCGCATCTTCGAAAAGGGATACAGACTTAATTTAGATGGCTATATTGAGTTGCTGTCCGCTGTTGTCAAGCACCGGGCGGAGAGGATGGCAGCAGGACTCAGCTCCGTGTCACACCTCCAGGAAAACCGAGAAGCGGCTGTCTGAGAACTTCCATGACTTCATCAGTCCCTGACATGTGCCCCCCTCCCCAACTCACTTGATTGAAACCCCATAGACTATTATGTGAACAGGTGAACAGGTGATATAAACACCAAAAGTAATTTTAAACAATATATATTTATGCAATAAATATATAAATGCTACGTCATTATGTGAACAGTTGATATAAACACCAACTGCATCATCTGCTGAACACAAAAGACGAGCTGATTGCCAGGATCAAACTGGTGTTCAGCATCTCTTGAAGGACACCATGACAGCCGTGTGCATGTTGAGAACGATTGTGTACCAAAGTAGCTTTTTTTATGACGAGTGTGTTTGATAATTGGTTTAGACATAAGCCCAAAACTGTTTGATGTACATTTTGAAGAAGACTGTGGTCTCGTGTGAGTTGAGGCTAAGACGGTGACTCATGGGGGCCGGAGGAGTAATAATGAGAGAGAGAGATATATTGGTTCAAAATGACAAACAATTAACACCAATGCTATGCTATCTTTCCATATGAACTCTGTAACCGGGTATATTTGTCAAATACTGGGCTAACCTGTATTATCATGTAATCACGATAATTGGCCTAGAATTCAATACAACATTAAAAAAATGTTTCACTTTCCTAGGTTTAATAACCTAAAAGTAATTAGTGGACATACATACAGACATACATACAGCTCTCATATTAATATAGATTATACTTCTCTTTTCTTAGATGCATTTTTCTTGAACAGGTGGGGAGACCTGCTCAGGGATGGGGGGGGGGGGTCAGGAAAGGATAATTTTGACAGTGCTCTGGAGGCTTTCTAAATTTTATTTTGTGTTCCTCTTAAAATGTCAGAAAAAAAATCATATAGAGTTGATTTTAATAGTAACAACTTAAGAAAAAAAGTTACTGTGCCAATCTTAAATTCTGTCAAACTTTCATCTTTTAAAAATCTTGAAATTTGAAATTTGAAAACTTTTGTTTCTAAAATATATAATTCCTAGAATCATTGCTGAAAATTCCATTAAATATGATAATTCTGAGTTTCAAAGAAATTAACACATAAATCAATAAATTCCGAACCTTACACATAGATGGTGCTACTAATAAAAAATCCATATAATTATTTTATAAAGTAATAACCTTCAAATGGCAGGTGTCGAAATTTGAGCCTAATCGGATCATTCATGTACAAATTACAGTTATTTAAGTGAATCTACTGTTGCAAATTTTCAAAACAATGAAAAAATCTGAATTTCGTGTGTTGATAAAGCATTGCTTTCTGATGGGAAAAAATACTGTTCAAGCAGAGCAATGGCTTCATAAGTGTAAGTCAAACTCTGCTCTGCCGGTCACAATGGTTAAGAGGTGGTATGCTGACTTTTAATGCAGATGTACAGACACAAATGATGCTGAATGCTCAGGTTGCCCAAATTAAGCAGTTATTCTGGAAAACATTAAAAAACCCACAAACTCGTTTTGGCCAATCGTAAATTGAAGTTGCGTGAGGAAAAAAGTTGAAAATTTCAGAAGGTAGTGTATTCACCATTTTACATGAACGTTTGTCAATAAGAAAGCTGTGTTCAAAATGGGTGCAATATTTGCTTACAGTCGATCAAAAACACAAACAACATGTCAACGATTCAGAATATTGTTTGCAAGTGTTTCAGCGTAACAATAAGGAGTTTTTGCATCAATATGTAACATAGATCCATCATTTCACTTTAGAGTCAAATCAGCAGTCAATTGAGTGGAAAGTTTTTGTAACTATATGTAACATAGATCCATCATTTCACTTTAGAGTCAAATCAGCAGTCAACTGAGTGGAAAGTTTTTGCATCAATATGTAACATAGATCCATCATTTCACTTTAGAGTCAAATCAGCAGTCAACTGAGTGGAAAGTTTTTGCATCAATATGTAACATAGATCCATCATTTCACTTTAGAGTCAAATCAGCAGTCAACTGAGTGGAAAGTTTTTGCATCAATATGTAACATAGATCCATCATTTCACTTTAGAGTCAAATCAGCAGTCAACTGAGTGGAAAGTTTTTGCATCAATATGCAACATAGATCCATCATTTCACTTTAGAGTCAAATCAGCAGTCAACTGAGTGGAAAGTTTTTGCATCAATATGCAACATAGATCCATCATTTCACTTTAGAGTCAAATCAGCAGTCAACTGAGTGGAAAGTTTTTGCATCAATATGTAACATAGATCCATCATTTCACTTTAGAGTCAAATCAGCAGTCAACTGAGTGGAAAGTTTTTGCATCAATATGCAACATAGATCCATCATTTCACTTTAGAGTCAAATCAGCAGTCAACTGAGTGGAAAGTTTTTGCATCAATATGTAACATAGATCCATCATTTCACTTTAGAGTCAAATCAGCAGTCAACTGAGTGGAAAGTTTTTGCATCAATATGTAACATAGATCCATCATTTCACTTTAGAGTCAAATCAGCAGTCAACTGGGTGGAGAGCATCCCAAAGTGACCAAAGAAATAAACATCAGCAGACAATTTTGGTATTTTTTTCATTGATTATCTTGAGAAAGTGAATATTAGACAAAATTATTGGTGCGTTTCAAGAAAGAAATAGTAAAAAACGGCCACAATGAGGAAGCTCTTTTATCAAGACAATGCACCGTGTCATAAGTTGATCACAATGATTGCAAAATTACATGAATTTCATTTTGAATTGCTTCCTCACCCACCCTATTCGACAGATCTGGTCCCAGTGACTACTGGCTGTTTGCAAACCTAAAAAGAGTTTTGTCTCCAATGAAGAAGTGATATCGGAAACTGAGGTGTAGTTTAAGGCCAAAGACAAATTGTTCTACAAAAAAGGCATCTAATTGTTAGAGAACCGTTGAAATCAACCTCTATCTAGGTGATACACTATGTCAATGAATAAAATCGAATTTGCCTAAAATTTGTTGTTATATTAGTTAGGCCCAGAACTTATTGAATTATGTTTTAACGCATTGGTTTCTTTACAAAAGTATGGAACACATATCATTTCTCCTAAAAAAAGCCCATCTGAACTACAATTGTGCTAATTTGTTTTGAAAAACTATACTCAAAGTTTTGAAAACAATAAAGAACATATAATCTGTAATTTAATAAAATGCATAAATCCAAATTATCTCTCTTGTATCTAAGTTTCAGATATCTACGTCAGGACCTAGTGGGTAAGCTTTGAGAATATATCCTCTTCTAAAAGAATCACTTAACATTAGAATATTTTTAAAATGTTTTTCCTTTTCCAACATTAGGGGTTTGTGTCCCAACCTTCCAGAGATTGAAGTCCACTTACAGGAGACCAAACCTGACCTGTTGTTTCTGTGTGAAGCTGACAATGGCCCATCAGTTTCTATCAATGACTTAAAGATTACAAGTTACTCTAACATGACCTCCAAGGTCGCCATGGTCATGGAATCTGCACCAACATTAGGGAAGGTCTACCATGTGGTAGGGATATCGCCAATGAAGACCCTGAGTTATTCTATACATGTTTCTGTGTTGCACTTGTTCACAGCACCATATTCATTGTTGCCCTCTATCCTCCCCACAATGATGGAGTTACTGTCATTGAGAAAATCTGCGAAACATTGACAAAATCCTTTCTGCTAGCATTTATATCTCTGGTGACTTTAATATTCACAATGTCGAGTGGCTAGTTCACTCTAACCCGACTGATGCGAAGAGAGGTTTTGTCACGATTTTCACCTTGCATATGATCTTACTCAGTTTGTTAACAAATCCACCTCCATGCTCAATGCTGGTAGACATTTTTCCAGATCTTTTTCTGATAACTTGGCCTGAACAGTGCTCATCTACTTTTGTATCTCCTATGGGATCCTCCAATCACTCAGTTGTCTCAATTAAGATCAAATCAAAGGTCAGTAAGATGACCTCTGATACAGAGTATATCGATACTCAAGGGCTGATTGGGGCAACTTCAGATGTTTCATATCTGAAATTCCTTTCCATTTTCAAAAAGAATGTGTCTTGTTTTACCGCTGATATATCTGATTGGTTAATCACTGGTATTGAGAACTTTATACCCTTTAAATGTTTCAACAGAAACCAAACAGCCAAACATGGTACACCCCTGAATTTGTCGCCATTGTGCACAGAAACCACTATTTCAATTGCTTTCAATGAAATAGATGCTCCAAAACTAAAGCCGTCTTTAAACTTACAAACAACCACTGTAAAAGGGTTATAGAAAATGCAAAATAGTTCTGTGCGCAATCTGTTAATCTGGAGTTGCTGAGTAGATGCAAGGTTCCCATGAGGTTTGGAGAATAATGAACAGACCTCTATTCCAACCATTACTATTTGACTAGAGGTGATCTCCTCAGCATCTGATCGAAGCAAACCTTTTCGCAAAAAACTTCGCATCAAATTCAATCCTTTGCGATCAAGGCCACCTACCTCCAAAATTTCCCCCTATGACCGTAAATACTCTAAGTCACATTACTCAAGAATCTGCAATCCGAACTAACTTCTATCTGTACAAAGCTGTTCAATCGTTTCTTTAAGGAGGAATGCCTTCTATCATCTTCGAATACGTTTGTTAGTCTGACCAGTATTTAAAAATACTGGCAATTGGTCTTCTGCATCTCAGTACAGACCAATCAGTCTCCTTTGCATTATTTGTTAAGTTGCTTGAATCTGTGATTAATGAATAAGTTGTCAATCATTTCAGCAAAAGTAATCTTAGTGACCACCAATATGGATTTCATCATGCAAGATCAACAGCTGACGTGCTGAGTGTAATATTGCACGGTATCAGTGAATCTATCGACAGAGGCTTTGTTTCTAGGGTGATAGCTCTTGATATATCAAAGACCTTCGATAGGGTTTGGCACAAAGGTTTGCTTCATCTTGATAGTTATGGGATATCTGGAAATGTCCTCCTCTCAACCATCAAATCATCCTTTCCCTCTGATAGGTCAATAAAAGTAGTTGTTTGAAGCACATAGTATCAACTCAGCCGTGCCTCAAGGATCCATTCTGGGCCCAACCCTCTTTTCAATCTTCATCAATGATCTTCCAAATCATATTCTGAGATCATTCATTGACATATATGCAGACGACACAACTGTCTATGGCAACACTTTGAAGGGCATTGATGATCAAGATCATGCTGATTCCTTAACTTTTGACCTGCAGCATGTGGTGCAATTAGGTAAAAGCGGCTTGTTACTTTTAACACCTCTAAAACCAAGTTTATCTCCTTTCAGCACCAACGCTCGGATCTTCACTTTGCTCCAGTGGAAATGAATCGCTTTCTCCTTGAGGAAGCCACTTGCTTGGATAAACTCCTAGGACTAACTTTCACTCCAGGCCTGCAATGGAAGACTTGCATCACATCTGTTGCAAAGGTTGATCGAGAAATGCTTGCATCTTTCTATCGCTCTAGAAAGTACTTAATTCCTGACACACTCCTCTATCTGTATAAAAAGTGTCAGATGTGTCCTTAGATGGATTACTACTGCCACATCTGGGGAGGTTCCACTTAGGGCATTCTTTCTTGCCTTGGCGAAGTACAAAATTGACTTCACAAACTAATCAAGTCTCTTTTCTGATCTACATCCCTTTCTCATAGAGGCGTTATTGCTAGTCTTTCTCTGCTCTATTGTGTAAAATATCATGGTAGGTGTTTGACTAAGTTCCAATCTTTGGTTCCCCCTGTAAAACATTCACAGCAAAAACTCGTCTAACTAAAACTACTGAAAAGAACTTTCTTTTCTTCCTCTGTTTACCTAAAACCAAATGGAAATTCCATGAACAAAGTTTCTTTCCAAGAACTTCCCATGGAACGCAATACCACAGGACTGCTTCTCAATTTACTACAACATTGGGTTTAATTTTAATAAGTACTTGTCGAACCATCCTCTTAAATAATCAAATTCTGTCTATTTAATCAATCGTTTCCAATCCTCTCATGATGTTGTTCATCATCCAACTGATAATCTCATTAATCTTCATCTTCGAGTGGCCTTTGGCCCTTCGTAAGTAGTGATTCATTAATATTTATAAAAAAAATCATTGTATATATTACATTCTCTTTATTTCCATTTTTCTTGAATTTATTCACTTTATTTTCCTGATTTCAATTCTTTCTTTCTTCATTCCTTCTTAAATTTCCACATCTGTTCTCTCTTTTTCTCTCTCTCGCTCTCCTTCCTCTTTTCTCCTCAGCATTCAGCCTCCTCCTCGCAGCTAAAACATTCTCCTCCTCTTCCTCCTCCTTCCTCGAATGATACTTATTTTCATTCTTTTAACTCCTCCTTATACCACCATTGCCTCCTCCCCCCTCTACCTTCATGTCGTGGTTTATATTTACTGATTGAGAAAACGAGAGCCGGGAAGAGGGGAGTGGGTCAGTCGCAGGTATGACTCATCAACTTAGAAGCACACATATGCAGCTACATACACACTCTTCTGTGCACGCAGACCTATACTTGGATGCTCTCTCTCTCTCTCTCTCTCTCTCTCTCTTTCACACACACACATACATACACTTTATATTTATAGATATTTATAAGTAGGTAAATCTTTGTGTATATGTTTAAAGAATCAAAAATAGCCACAGCGTATACAAAACATCTTGAATATCCATTAAGATATATGCAAATCTGTTGAACGTTTTCGAGAATCTCTTAGCACATCAATGTTTCCATGTACATTTCTCTCAGTCTATCTATTAGTCTATCTCAGTTTGTTCACATCTATCTCCCTAGTTATCTCTGTCCATATCCTCCCCCTAGCTATCTTTCATATCTCCCTATCATCCATCTATCTCTCCATATTTATCTCTCCATATCTATCTCTTGATCCATATTTATCTATCTGTCTGTCCATATCTAGCTATCTATGTCCACATTTCGCTGTCCATCTCTAACTATCCATCTCTGTTCATATCTAGTAATCTACTTCTGTCCATATCTAGCTATCTATCAGTTTATCTCTGTCCATATCTAGCTATCTATCTCTATCCATACCTAACTAGCTCTCTCGGTCCATATCTAGCTACCTATCTCGGTCTATGTACACTATATCTATCTTGCTATCACCATCCATATTTACCTAGCTAGTATGAGGTCTGGATGTGACATAAGGTCAAGACTAAAGTAGGTACAACCATCAAACCACAAAACTGCTGTCCATTGCCCTGTGCCCATTTAGTAATGACCACTAAAAGCTTTGAGGTGCTATGTGTCGTTCTATCTATTTATCTATATCTATCTAGGTAGCCATATCTGTCTAATAATCTAGTATATTGCCACTGAAGAGTAAGTCTACTGTTGAAGAGGCCAGATTTATACTTGGGTGGGGAGTTGGCCAGAAATTAGTAAGCTTTCCATATCTATTTTTTTGGCTAAATATCTGTCGATGTCTGTCTAGTTATCGATCTGGCAATATCTGTATAGCTATCTTTCTGTCCATATCTATCACGTTAGATATTTGTCAATATCTAACTATATATGTACATATCTAGCTAGCTATTTCTCCATATCTATTTGTCCACCTCTATAAATCTAGCTATCTATTTGTCCACCTCTATAAATCTAGCTATCTATTTGACCAAATCTATAAATATAGTTATCTATTTGACCAAATCTATAAATCTAGCTGTCTATTAAAACAATTTTTTTTTTAACATAGTTCACCCCAAACAAGGCAGGCCGCCACTGTAGACGTAAGGGGCTACTGAGAAAAAAGAAATGGGGAGAAGGTAGGGGGGTCAACCTAAATTGGGATCTACGCAGCGAGATGTCTGTTTACATTAGTTTTAAATTTCTGCATGTCTGTACTATCGGGGAAACAGGGGCCAGGGAGGGAGTTCCAGAGGCCAGCAGCACAAGGAAAGAAGCTATTTGAGTAGAAGGCTCTCCGACATCTGGGGACCTTCACAGTGAATGAATGAGATTTAGTTGATTGTCGAGTTAGTCTAGTGAACTTACGACGAGGGGCCACCAGAGCAGCCAATTCATCAGAGCACAATCCATTGAAGTATTTGTAAAACAAGCACAAGGATGCTGCATTGCATCGATGGGACAGGGACTGGAGCTTGGTTGACAGTGAGGGACCTATTAGGTTGGCGACTCTTTTTTGGACCTTGTCAAGGAGGGAAAGACTATTTGTCGATATCTATTAATCTAGCTGTCTATTTGTTCATATCTACTAAACTAGCTATCTATTTTTTATTTCGATAAATCTAGAAACATATTTATCTCATATCTATAAATCTGGCTGTTTATTTTTCCATATCTATAAATCTATTTATCTATTTTTCCATATATATCAATCTAGCTGTTTATTTTCCATATCTACCAAACTAGCTATCTATTTATCTGTATATATTGATAATGCTATTTATTTTTCAATATATATAAATCTAGCTATCTATTTGTCCATATCTATATATCTAGCTATCCATGTTTTCATATCTGTAAATCTAGCTATCTATTTGTCCATATCCAGCAATATATTGGTCCATATTTATCAATCTAGCAATCTATTAGTCCATATCTTTTACTCTAGCTATCTATTTGTCCATATCTATAATTCTAGCTATCTATTTGTCTATATCTATTAATTTAGTTATCTATTTGTCCATATATATCTGGCTATATATTTTTCAACCTCTACCAATCTAACTGTCTATTTGTTCATATAAATAAATCAAGCTGTCTGTTTCTTATTATTTATTAATCTAGCTATCTATTTGTCAATATCTATTAATCTAGCTATCTATTTGTCAATGTCTATTAATCTAGCTATCTATTTGTCAATATCTATTAATCTAGTTATCTGTTTGTCAATATCTATTTATCTAGCTATCTGTTTGTCAATATCTATAAATCTAGCCATCTATTTGTCAATATCTATTAATCTAGCTATCTGTTTGTCAATATCTATTAATCTAGCTATCTATTTGTCAATATCTATTAATCTAGCTATCTATTTGTCAATATCTATTAATCTAGCTATCTGTTTGTCAATATCTATTAATCTAGCTATCTATTTGTCAATATCTATTAATCTAGCTATCTATTTGTCAATATCTATTAATCTAGCTATCTATTTGTCTATATCTATTAATTTAGCTATCTATTTGCACAAATCTATAAATCTAGCTATCTATTTTTCTACACCTCTATAAATCTAGCTATCTATTTTTCCATATCTATTAATCTAGCTATCTATTTGTCAATATCTATTAATCTAGCTATCTATTTGTCAATATCTATTAATCTAGCTATCTATTTGTCTATATCTATTAATCTAGCTATCTATTTTTCCATATCTATTAATGTAGCTATCTATTTTTCTATGTCTATCAATCTAGCTATATATTTTTTTCGTATCTATAAATCTAGCTATTTATTCGTCCATGTCTATGAATTTAGCTGTCTATTTTTTTCGTATGTATAAATGTTGCTATCTATTTGTCCAAATCTATAAATCTAGGTATCGATTTGTCCATATCCATAAATCTAGCTTTCTATTTGTCCATATCTATTAATCTATTTGACCATATATTTAAATCTAGCTATTAATTTGTCCATATCTATCAGTCTAGCTATCTAATTTTCTATATCTATAAATCTAGCTATTTATTTTTCTGTATATAAATCCGTATCTATCAATCTAGCTATCTATTTGCCCATATCTATTAATCTAGCTATCTATTTGTCCTTATCTATAAATGTAGCTATTTATTTGTCCATATCTATCAATCTAGCTATCTATTTTTCCATATCTCTATCAATCTGGCTATGTATCTGTCCATATTTATCAATTTAACTGTCTATTTATCCAATACAATACATCTAGCTATCTATCTCTCCATATATACTTATCTAGCTATCTATTTGGTTAAGTCATTTTAATTCTCAAAGACAGGTATCTATTTTCCGTATCTATAAATCTAGCTATCTATTTTGCTATACCCCTATCAATCTAGCTATCTATTGTTACATATCTATTAATGTAGCTATCTATTTTTCCATTTCTATCAATCTAGCTATCTATTCGTCCATGTCTATTAATTTAGCTGTCTATTTTGTAATCTAACAAATCGATATTTTATTCTGCCTAGCCATTTTTTTTTTTTTTTATGTTAAGAAAAATAAAATATATTTTGCTTTATTTTTTTTCGGATAATATTCTATCCAACTAAAAATATTTTCTAATGGCTGCCATGTTTGTTATTAGCATAACATTTTAATTATAATGGACGCCTTATTTGATCCCAGCAGCAAATTCATTTGCTAGTAATAATACATTATTGCATTTGTTATTAATAAATATTGGTTAAATGATATTTCATTTTATTATTTACTACAGAAGCAGAGGTGTTTAAAATGAGGACATCTATGGTAGTATTTTAAAGTTTCATCCAAAAGCATGTGACCTCGCACTTTATCTTTACCCGATGTAAGACCCAACGTTATTTTTTATAACACTTCTTCACTGCAAAAACAGAATGCTTTTGTTTTTACACACACTGCCATATTCAACTTCTGAGGGCAATATTACTGTTTATTTGTATTATTACTGCTGAAATTTTTATTGTCAGTTTCTTATAATTTTTGGATACAAGTACCGCATACATTTTGACCCAACTACACAAAATAATATCTCATATTTCTTATAACAATACTAACACCAAAAATACAACAATTTTTACGCCGAACTTGTTGCAATGCATGTAGGACGTTCTGTTTTACTTCAACAATGTCATCATTCAACAATGTCAAAGCGATCGAACAAAAAAATGACGTTAGCAATATCACAGTCGAGGAGTGCCACTCCTAACTTGGCCGTACAAAACTTTACTGACATGTTTCAGCAAACAACACAAAACCGTTAAACAGATCAGCACGGATTTTCTGTATAAAGTCGACCTTCTTAAAAGAAAACGACAAAAACAATTCTTCTATTCTAAATCGGTTTTCTTTCAACATCACTATTCATGTATTTATACAATTCTTTGTGAAGATTAAACATAAATATTGACATCTACTTTTATTTCTACATCGGCCTTATAAAAATTAAAATTATTTATTTACTCACACCATACTTTATAAATAAAACAAAAAAATATAATTTTCACAAACGTTCATAAGTCAGCTTTTAAAACAACTTTTATTCAGTTAGATCATGCTTTAATAAAAAATAAATTGCTTTTATTCGTTTATTTAAGCGGCTAGCGGTAATAACTACATGTACGGCCATTTTCTTTTTTTCTCTTAATGTCAGCTTCATTTCCGGTTCGGTTTCATCACTACTGCTTCACGAACACAACATCGGGATCTTTCTTTTGAGAAACGGGTAGAGTGTTTTTTTATTTACACTACTTTTTACAACCGATTTATTAGTTAATTATACTATTGCTACCACTACTACTGCTAATACCAATAATGATGATGATAAAATCTATTCATTAAAGCATTGACTGGAGTTGGTCCCATAAATGATTGTTTCTTATTTACATTCACATTGAATAACTCATATAATTAGCATATAATTAGCATATAATTCGCATATAATTCGCATTGATACAAAATACTCCAACTGGATTTTCATTTTTTTTTCATGTTCAAGAATATTACAATTTTAAGGCAATTGTTCAATTTAAATTTACCTTATTTTCTATAATTAACCTAATTTAAGGAAATTAGGATCCCATGTTACAATTGTGTGTCTACGTTTGCACTGGACATCCATAAACAACAAAGATAACAATGTCTGTTCATATTTAGTAAGCAATCTGATCATATATATATATATATATATATATATATATATATATATATATATATATATATATATATATATATATCTTTCTGTGTAATCATATCTATCTCACTGTTTATATCTATCAATTTCGATCGGTTTCTTCCCATCATGGCCAGTTCATACATGTATATATACATGTATACAATCTGTTTGTATCTATGTATCACTGCTCAACTAACTGTCTTTCTATCTATGTGTTCTTACACTCGTTTGTTCATAATCATCATCTATTATGAAAATCATCATCATCATCTATTATGCAAATAACAAAATACTTTTATGTTCAGGAATTTTTTAAATGAGGATTATTTAGATTATTCAGACTACTGTTCTCATCTTGGATGTTATTTTTACAACGTTCCAGCAGCTGTTATCATGTGGATCCATGACACAACGGATAAAGTGCTAAGTAATAATCTGTTCTAAGTGACAGTCTTCTGGAGGTTGAAGGTTCAATCCTCAGTACAGGCGATACTAAGAATATAATAAATAAATTACTGAAGACGTCTACCTAGTCATGGCCGACAGAACGAGAATTATCTAGCCCCCATGGATTAAATAAGGGGCTCTGTTCGAAATTCTATACAGATTCCCAAGTTCAACAAGACACCTGAAGAAGGTAGGAGGTTACATGAACCGAAACGTTGTGAGAATAACATCTAAGATGAGAATAATAGTCTAAATAATCCAAATAATCCAAAATCTTTTGTTTACTTTAATAATAACATCGATACGAATAAAATATAGATCGAATATACTAATATGAACCCAAGAGAATTGCAACCGCCGGGGGAGATATATAAGAAAAAATCATCATCATCTTTTTTTTCTTCTTCTTCTTCACGTCTGTTTTACATACTGCCATGCGTTGGACGGCGTTTAGAAATTGATTTCTAAACTAACTTATCTCTGGCCAGGTTTTTATTTATCCCTCTTTCTTCTAAGTCTATTCTTATTATATCCTCCTATGTTGTCCTTGACCTTTCCCTGTGAACTGAACCTGCTAACTCAACTGGTCTACATCTACTAACCCAAGAACTCTTATCTATTCTTTTAACATGGCCATACTCATGTTCCGCACACATCTCCCTGTAATCTTCCTCTGAGCTTAGCAGAACTAAATCGGTCTTTAAAACTCACATTAAACATCCATCGTATCATTCTCATATCATTTCTCCCCATGCAACGCATGTCCTCAACCCTCACTGGCTCACTGGCCAGGTTTCACTTCCATACATCATCACACTGCATACACATGACTGATAGACAGTGTTAACGCTCTGCTGGTTAGTAATGGCAGATGTTTCATGAACTTACTCCATCCACTCCTAACACTTACAATCACACTAGCACCTGCTCTGCCCTGTGCTCCAACGATATATAAAAAAACGGATACAACAACAACGGCTGGTACCATATAAAATGGATGTGGAGATTCTGAGAAGATGGAAAGATTAAAGAGGAATAGTACTCTGCGGACCTCGACTGGAAGGATATGAAGTGTACTGAAATCCTGATGAGACTTATTGTCATTTAAGTTCGAGAGAAAGCCATCGACTGTTACAAGTGAGAACTTAATGGTAAATAGTTGGTACGAGAATTCAAATCGATTTGCAACAATGATCGAAAGAAGCAGAGATACTGATAATCTGGGGAGACTTGTTGTCACTCAGGCTCCAAGCAACATTACCTGTTTTTACCAGTGAGCAAGCACTGGTAATCATTCGTGTGAGAACTCCTAGTGAGTAAGAAATAATACCAGTGCTGCTGCTGCTGCTACTACTAGTTTAAAATAGTGGTTATTGTGTCAATCCCCCCAGAAAAATCCCCCCTCTCTAGTAAAGAGAATGGCTTATTTAAAAAATTGTGGCATTTTTTTTTCATGAAGAGCACAAAAAATATGTATGTAAAAATATGTGATTATTGAACCCCCCTCCCCTTCTCAAAACTGAAATTACGCTATGAACTCATATGAAAACCAAATGTCAATGGGAGGGCTCCTCTCCCCAACAATGCCTACATACAAAGTTGCAGTCCTTTGAAGATTCTCTGTTTCTCTACACTGGTTTTAAAATCGATAATGGTTAGCTTTCAGTTTAGGTTAACTTTTAATAATAAAGTTTAAACCCCCTTCTAAAAAATAAACTCGGAAATATTAAGCAATTTGTGGCATGTTTAAAGCAAAAACAAAATTTAAAAAAAAATCAATTTTTAGGTGAAATCGAAACAGATGTAATCCTATAAATTTACTTATGTTGTTTATATTTTTATCTCGTAATTTTTGGTTAAAAAAGTCAGATTTAATTTTTATCTTTTTTCTTTCTTTCTGTGTATTTCTTTTGTGCTATTCACACATATTTCTGCATAACATGTATGTTAGTCTGTTGGCCCGGCTTTCATCAGGAGTGACTCAATGACTTTGCTAACAAAAGGAGTGTCCTTATGACATCTCATCAGAATTCTGGAGAATTCGGATAACAACCAAAATAGGAGATGTAAAAAATGCATTGTTTGAGTTAATGTTTTTCCAATTCGTAATAGTTCCATTTAGCCAAAAGCAACAAAGGGAAAAAGGTCGCAAAATGGTTATTCATGTAAATAATGCAACTGGCGAACAGGGTTCAAATCTTATCAGAACTGTTACATTCATTCTTGTTCTCTAAAGGTATAAACCTTTAGAGAAAAAGCTTTGATATACCATAGAACAGACAAGTATTTTATTTGTTTTGGAATTAAATTCTATAGAAATCCAAACAGTTCTCTTTTTATTTTTAAAACTTATATAATTTGTATACCTAAAATAAAAATTTCATATTTTTTTACATATAAAGTTAGGTATATGTTTGGGTGAGGTAAACTCCAAAACTAATTAAGAGATCATTATGAATTTTGGAACACAGCTGCTAGACATAAGGATGAGTAATGTGGGCTATATTTATTTTACTTTTGTTTTGTGCAAAAGTGGATGGAAGCCTTTTGTGAAAATCCAAATACTTCCGATTTCAATGAAATTTTAAACAGGTATCAGGCATCAATTAATAAATATTCTGAAAATGTTAATTTCTTTGGGGTATTTTAAAGGGTTCTTAGGGGCATAGTATTGGCACAACCTCCCATTTAAACTTTCAAATATTTCGGATTTACGTTAAATTTGATCCATGGTTATTAGACATAAATCAAGCAAGATTCCCTGCATTTCAATTTCTTCTTAACACCTGTGAAGCTTAAGTCCAAATATTTTGACATTTTTTCTAAAATCAAAATCATGTAATGAACGGATCAAAATTGGAATAAGATTTCTAGACATAAGGTTTAGTATCATTATATCTTGATTTTAATCTTTATAAGGTGACATAAAAGTGGTGCAAAACTATTCGGTTCGGTGAATTCATCTTAT
>OY744527.1:138114509-138187009 GCA_963556195.1 Sepiola atlantica | reverse complement strand
TGTTTGAAATAGTAAAGAAGTCGAGGATCTCAAGTCTTGGCATAGCAACTAGTCTAGGAGAAGGAAAACTTAGGTAAAACTTATAAAATGTTTCTAGAGAGGAATGGGCTCTACCACAGTATGTACTTGTCCTAGTCACCCCATAAATGCCATAAATATGAGCACTGTGGTAATAAAGTTGGCTAGCTACAATTAGCGATAATGCAAATCTCTCTGTAAAAACGAATTAAGCAAACTTTGCTGCTAATAGTATTTATATAAGCATTAAGAATTCGCTTACTCATAGTCCAATTGCAATTGTCAGTCGAAAAAACAATTTTGATCCTGACTTGAGGTACTTCTCTGTCTAGCAGCACTGAAGAGCTGTGATACAGCAAAACAATCTGTCTGTAGATGACTATATATATGCCCCATCACTCCTTCGTTGGTTGAGCACTGTCATAAGTTAATTTGCTAGCTACCATTTGCGATAATGCAAAGCCTTCCTTAAAAACGAATAGAGCATTCTGATGCTAATAGTGTATATATAAACTTTACAAATTCACATACTCGTTGCTTGCTGTTGATAGCCCAATGGTTAGAATTGTTGGCTTTTTTAAAACAGTTAAGTTTCGATCGCGGCTTGGGGCGCTTTCCTTCTAGCCACACTGAAAAGCTGTGATATAGCGTAACAGTCTGTGATTGACTATGTAATATATTAAGAATAGTCAGTCTGATTCTCGAAGTTAGCTCTAAATAACATTGTATCTGATAAATCAATGTTTTATTCTGACTAATCATTCATTTACATAAATTTTCAGTCTGTTCTTTACAAAAAAAAAAAAGAAATTCTAATCGATTGTATTGATTACATATTCTATCCGGCCTGATAATTCTTTCAGTAGCATACACTGCATGAGATTCATCATTTATTTTAATTGGATAATCAACAGAGATGATTATCCAATTAAAATGCTACATTTCTTACAAATTGAAAATTCAAAATGACGTCTAGAATAGCTGGATGTGTAATTATTTAGTTCTTTTACTTTATTTACATTACGACTATGTTTAAAGAATTAAATTCAAACACTTATTATATACATATGATTATATATTAACAATATTTTTGTTGTCTTTTAATTTGTGGCCACTAGGAATATGAAGGTCATTTTGAAAACTTAAAATCTTTGTGACTGAGGAAAATTCAAGCTATAAATGTAACTTTCAAAATATAGATACTCGTAAAAAATGTACGTTATTTACAGAAAAAAAACAAACAAAAAAAAACATTAGCTTAAAAAGATTCCCAGGCAACTCCGGGTAATTGTAAAGTCTAAACTTTACTATGGAATACTAAATTTATAAAATGATAAATTTATAAGATTTTATTTCCTATTACGTTTTAACAAAGATAAAACGGCCATGTAATTAATTTGGAAGTAATAAATTGCTTTGGCTACGAGCCATTGTTGACGAAAGCAAAAAAACAAACATTTTCAGTGACAAAAAAATAAACTTTGAACAATCTTTATCGAACAATAAGTGGTTGTGACAGATAAATTTTAGGAGTAAAAGTTTTATTTTATAGACTTTAAAAATGAACATAGTTTATTGTTATTTGATAGTGAAATGAAAATTTTAGAGGAAAACAATGAAGGTGAACAGATTGAAAAAAAAAACAAGGCTTAATTAAAAAGGACCATTTCTTTCTTGTTTGTATTTTTTCCGGCACATATTGCCAAAATTCATTCTATTGGTTACACACACACACACACACACACACACACACACACACACACACACTCTCTCTCTCTCTCTCTCTCTCTCTCTCTCTCTCTCTCTCTCTCTGAGAGAGATCGTAATAGATCAATTTCACTCATTCTCTTTCAGTGTGATTGTTTTACTCTTTCCTTCTCCAAGATGTTTATTTCAATCTTGTGATACTAGAATAATAATACTGTTTATAATGAGAGAGAGAGAGAGAGAGCAAACTTTATTTAATGCATCCTCCTGTAATTATTTATTTCTACTGTTTTTGTTTTTAATTTTTAGCATTAACAAGTTGTACTTGCCCAGAATTTTTCTCTGTGATTTTTCTATGTTTGTTCCAACCCAGTTGGAGAAAATAACTGCAAATATGTGTGTCAACAAAGAAAAAAGCAACATGGTCAATAATATATTGTTGGAAATAAATGTCAATATCTACTTATATATATATATATATATATATAGTGCTTCAGTGTATGTTGAAAAGAAATTAATAAAGTGCTGATCACAAAAAATGTGAGAACTAATATACAAATTATTTATTGAAAAACTATATGTTAAATACTTCAGAGACGTACCATGGTTTCAGTGAGATAGCCTGACCTTTTATTTTTGTTAAAAATGTCGTTATAGCCCAATTCAAATCATCAGCGACTCACGAAATAAAAACAAATCGAAGAATGGAGTTCAAAGATAACCGTAACGTCTTCCGGTGAGTACACTCAAGCGTCCCTTTTGGAAAAAGTACAGAGTCAATAGGAACGAACTGCATGTTTATATGGGTCTTAATCGTAACTAAGTATTATTTAGAATAAATTAATTGTTAATAATGGATGTTGTATGTTTCTCGTCTTCAATGATGCATTCATATTTATGGGTGATGTAGTTTATTTGCTAGATTTTGAGTGGGGTTGTATTCATGTTATTAAAGGGTTTAAGTGTTATATTTATATTACTTTTTATAATTTTGAGATAGTGCTTATATTTGAGTGTAAAACTATGGTTATTATTTTAGTTTATTAGTTATGTGGGGGATTGGTGTTAATAGAGGGGGTATCTTTATCAGAGAAAAAGTTTCCTAAGGGATATCAAAGTAAGTGGATGGGTCATATATTTTTTTCTTTTTATTTACGGGTATTCGATGAATATATTTCTAGGTATTTAACTAGTGAGACTTAATATATATTTTTTTTGAATATGATGAGGTGTCTAATAATTTATTTTATTTGTGATAGGTAGGGATTACAAGGGTGCGAGTGTAGGTTGTATTTGGGTCGGTAGAGGAGATGTAGATGTGATAAGAATAATATAATATATCCGAGGGGGGGGGGTGTTATATTGCATAAAGGAATTAATTTGGTAGAAGATCTTGCGGTAGGGTGAGAGAAATAGGCCTTATATTTTACATATGATATGGAGTTCTTTATATATATATATATATATATATATATATATATATATATATTGTGTATAGATTTTCAGCATTTACTTCAACTGCTCAATACGTGAGTAGACCTTATATATACGTGAGTAGAGCTTATATATATATACATATATATATATATATATATATATATATATATATATATATGTCTTGAGAGTCTTTCAACCTTTAAAACTATATAAAAAAAAACTTTTAGTCCCAAGCCTTTCGTTGAAAAATTCCCTTGCTTTGTAAGTCAATCAATATCTTGTAATCACTGTATTAGTTAGCTCCCAAAAATATATATATATAAATAATTGGAAGAATATTCGCCCCAGGATAGGTAAAATTAATTCCCTGAAAAGCACATTTTTTCACCACTTTTATGTCCCCTCCCCTAGATTAAAAGCAAGATATAATGTTACTAAAACTTATGTCTAGAATTCTTATTCCAATTGTGATCAAAAACCATTACCTGATTTTTTATTCTAGAAAATATCTTTAATCTAAGGGGTCTTAAAAAATTGAGATCAGGAAATCCTGTTTAATTGGTATCTAATGACTAGGAGATAATCCTGTAGATAGAAATATATAAACATATACTCATAGCTAACTTGATAGAGATAAGAGATGCAGTTGTTGAAAGCAATTCATTCAGACAATCGAAATGATTAAAAGTAATAACAAAAACAAGGTTTGTATTGTTTACATCATAGTGCTCAACATGAAAGTGGTAAAACTCTTGAGCCGTGAAGAATGCGAGTGGACCTGATTCTGGCATACAGCATCATCAACAGAAATGTAAATCTACCTTTAGAGGAATTTTTCACCCCAACACCTAGTCGCAGTCTCCACAGTTACCCACAGAAGATGTACCATCTTCGCTTTCGTCTCAACAGAAGAAAAGCTAGAATTCTGTCTGTATTTCTGTTCCCTGGAACAGTCTGCCAAAGGAGGTTCTGATGATGCCTACCATATCCAGGTTTAAAGTCACGTTGGACAAACATTCAGACGGTATATAGACATACACATTTTCTAACTTCCACTGTACATCGCTTGTTGCACTTTGCTATTTTTAGCCAATAAATTTGATTGAGAATAATAATAATAATAAAAATATATATATATGAAATCGCCAGCTAGTGATAATGCAGAGCTCTTCCTAAATGAATAGAGAACAGCTGATATTGTTTATATAAACATTAAGATTTTCCTTACTTGTGACTTGTGTTGAGTATTGATTTTCTCCTCTCCAGGAGTTAGGCACAAGGCCAGTTTTATCTTACTCCCACAAGTAAGATGTGATCCAAGGTCGGGTCGGGAAAGTGGGGTTTAAAAATTGCCTGGGCAGCCCCATCGGCATTCCCCGGTAGGGGCACCTCAGGCAGTAAGCAATAAACTTACTCCTCCCCAAAGAGGGGAGGCGAAGCCTGGGAGGGTGGACCTCCTAGAACTGCACAGGACAGACCCATAGACCGGCATAAATCAAGCCCCGAAGGCCAAGACAATACGAGTCTATGGGGTGCAGTATCCATCAGAACAGATACTACACTTTGATCTTAGCCAAAAGGGGTCTGCTTTCGATCTCAGCTTGAAGTATTTGCCAGTCTAGACACACTGAAGAGCTGTGATACAGCAAAACAGTATCTGTATGTGAATGACTAATACACACACAAATACATAGAGATGTAACAGAAAAGAAAGGGGAAAATGATCAATGCTTCCTAGAAAAATCTCATAAAATCGAAGCCAGCAGAGCTGTATCATACATGAAGCTGACTAGGATGAAGCCTAGGGAGCCCACTAGTAGCAGGGACCCATGCAACCCTTTTCTTCTTTTAGTGTTAAATGTTAACACTATGGATACGACAAAAACACCCTGCGAATCACTGCAATTAATTTATGGGAATATTCTTTGATACGAGAAACACTCAGAGTGTCTAATATTAATGCAATAAATTGTACGAAAGAAGAGCATGAAATTCGTGCGAGTTGGGAAGAGTGCGCAGGGTCTTGAGGGGTGCAAAGAAGCCTACAATGAGTTAATACTGCACTAGGATACAGTTTTAGGTGGGTAAATGCTTCAAGTTCGTTATATGTTTAAGTATTTATTTATGGTGTTTGGTTTGGTTGTAGGAGAAAATTGTTGGTTTTGGCTTTGCAGAACATGATTGAGTTTTGCAAAACGAATGAGAAAAAAACAATAACATCAATGCTTGGTGCATCGTTGATCAGGAAGTCAGTACCATTTATATTGGTGAAAGGATTTTATGCTTCAGGTTTATAATATTTTTAAATGTTTAACAGATTTGGATGAATTTTTTTATATGTGCATATTTCTTGAGTAAACAGTCTACAATTGATTAATTTTTTCTGAGTGAAGTTTGGTTTATTAAACTTATTGATATTAAATTTTGGGGTATAAACCCACCATTTTCAGAAAGGACATTATGATTTCTACTCTGATGTCTTTAAATAGTTCCTTCATAGTAGCAACATTATAGTGTTTTCATCGCATGGGAGCAAAATCAACACATTCTAACATAAAGTGTTTCACTGTGTATGGAACTTGACAAGTCGCACATCATGGTGGCTCCTTCTGCTCGAGCAGGAATGAATGCGTAGCTTTTGTGTGGCCAATACGGAGTCAAGAGAGGATGACTTCCTCCATTCGTGACTTTCTACAGCCCTGCCTCCATTCTCCTAGATCAGGTTGTATTGTCCACAATTTATTGAATGTATTACTACTCCATCTAGACTGCCATTTCTTAGGGATGTATGCTTGAATGTTTGTCTTGACGTCTGTGTATGGAAATTTAAATTTGTTGTTGAGGGGCTCTTTTTGGTCTGTTTTGGCTGCTGTGTAAGCCTGTCAGTGGATGACTAATATCTATCTATCTATCTATCTATCTATATATATACATATATATATATATACATATATATATATATATTATTTTTTTCATTTTGCTTCAGTGTAAAGTCTCAGAAATTAAGGGGGCCCTTCCATGGGCTAACATTTGATTTCTTTATGAGATACATCGATATCCGACTGTTTCATTAAAGTTCTTCTTTACTTCTCAAACGTTGAGTTAGTAAAGAAGTGAAAAACATTAATTTTCCTCTCCCCAATTGACCAGTTAACTATGTGATGGTATATCTTTAATGTCGTTTCTTGGTCTTACTGTATTTCAGGATAAGAAGAATTCATCTAGTCTGGTGGAGTATCTAGCTAAGTGCTGTTACTTGAGGTAACATCACAAGGATAAGGTACACCATTCCTCGTATGAGCCAGTGTATAGCCGTGTCAAGGGGATCTTAATTAGGCTTCGAATACTATGTAATTTTGAATATTTGGTCAGGGTTTACTTGTAGGGGGGAAGTATCCTCATGGCAGGTTGTCTCGACAAACCCTTGAACAGAGAGACCGAAGACACTAAAGGATGATGTCTAGTATGTAATTCAAACTCTCTCTCTTGTCTAGTAGTTAATTCAAACTCTCTTATATATATATATCTATATATATATATATATAGATATATGCCACCAAGCTGGAGCTGGAGTTGGAACTCCAGCTCCAGCGCCGCAATGTTGCATCTTTACGCTTGTTTTACAAGTACTTTAATGGAATGTGCTCCGATGAACTTGCTGCTTTGGTGCCCCCTCAGCATAAATACACTTGACCAACCCAACAATCAGCTAAGTCCCATCCATTGACTGTAGAGGTTCCCTGATGCCGGAGAGCCTTCTACTCCAATAGCTTCTTTTTCTTTGGAACTCCCTGCTCCCTCAAATTTACCGACATGCAGAAATTTAAAACTAATGTCAACAAGCATCTCGCTGCACAGCCCCCAATTTAGGATGACCCCCTAAACGTTCACCCTAATTATCAGGTGCCCATTACATCTACAGTGGCAACTTTCCCTGTTTGGGGTGAACTCAGTTAATATATATATATATATATATATATATAAATATATATATATATATATATATATATATGTTTTTAATTTCATTTTACTTCAGTCAAAGTTCTCAGAAGTCAAGGGGCCCCTTCCTGGGGCTAACACTTGATCTCTATATGAGATACATAGATATTCAAATATTCCATTAAAGTTCCTTTTACCTGTCAAATATTGAGTTAGTAAACAGGTTAAGAACATTAATTTTCTTCTCCCCAATTGACTAGTAAACTCTCTTATAGTATTTCTTTCTTGTGGTCTCTTGGTCTTACCGGATTTTGGGAAAAGAATTCATCTAGTCTGGTGGAATATCCAGCTAAGTGCTGTTACTTGAGGTAACATTACTAGGATAAGGTGCACCATTCCTTGTATGAGCTAGTGTATAGCCGTGTCGAGTGTATGTTATTTGGGCTTTGAATACTATGTAATTTTGAATATTTGGTCAGAGTTTACTTGGAGGGTGAAGTATGCCAAGTTGTCTTGACAACCCTTGTACAAAGAGACCGAAGACACTTGAGGATGGTGCCTAGTAGGTAATATATATAAACACACGTGTGCACTGGGAAAGGCCTTCGATAAGGTTTGGCACAAAGGTTTGCTTCACAAACTTGTTAGCTATGAAACCCTAACCATCTTTTCGCATCGATAGGTTTATTAAAGTAGTTGTTGATGGGCAAAAGTATGAAATATCTTCCTGATCTTCATAAATGATCTTCCAAATCGTATTCTAAGATTATTCATTGACATCTATACATACAACACATGGCAGCACTTCAAAGAGCACTGATGACCAAGATTTTTCTGCCTCTCTCTTTTTCGACTTGGAACACTTGGTGCAATCGGAGAAAAAATGGTTTGTTACTTTTAACACCTCCTCTCTCGTTTCACCATCAACGCGTGGATCATCATTTCTCTCTTGTTGAAATGAATGGCTTTTTCCTCCTTTGATAAGCTCTTAGGACTGACTTTTACTCCATACCTGAAATGGAAGACTTACATCAAATCTGTTGCTAAGGTCGCTGGAAATATGGTTGAATCATTCTATTACTCCAGAAAGTACTCACTTTTGACGCAATCCTGTACCTCTATAAGAGCCAGATCTGTCCTAAGATGGAGTACTGCTGTCACATTTGGGGAGGTTACACTCGGAGCAGCACTCTTTTTTGCCTTGACAGAATACAAAACTCACTTCACAATCTAGTGGGGGATGATTTCTTCTCTTTCCTGCAGCCCTTTCCCACAGAAGATGTGTTGCTAGCCTTTCTCTACTGTATCATTAAACAAAAGATGATGATGATGATGATGATGATGATGAGATACACACAGCGGAAAACACTTTAAGGTTGCCAACATTCCTAGTGTAAGTGGTTTTCTGGATCCTTCACTACAACCTCCTCTGCACATTGAAATTATGTGTGGCTATATATTATAAACAAATTACTGTCATTTCTCCATTAAAATTGTGCCATTTACAAATTTCAGAGCAAATTTTCAGTCAGACCAAATTAATATTTTAATTAAAAGGCGAGTTAAATTATGTTGCAAAATTCTACTTTTGAGGTCAACATTTGACTGTGTGGTACACTTAATCCTTTCGTGACCTTCTATAATTGATGTTTTTAGGGCTTAGAACACACAAAGGAATGTCGCAGAATGCAACATTGCTACTCTCATTTTGTTAATTAGTGATTCTGCGCCTGACATGTCAGAGACAAAGAAAACCAGAGGATGACAGATTCTGATGCTGACTCTTCCTAGATTTTCACCAGAGCCCTGTTAGCTGGGTTGCAGTCCTATAGCGCTTGGTGCCAAACCTGTTTGCCATGAGTGGTCCTGTCAAGAGCCAAAGTTCCAGACAATATATCTCTGACACTACCACGTTGCCACTGCCTCTACCATGATGAGGAAGGGTTGGATTTTAGGGGGGGGGGGATCGGTTGTTGTTGTTGAGCAGCATCAACAGCATATCTGAATTCTTCACAGACCTCATGAAGATTGTGCCTCAGAATTGTCCGATCTGCATGAAGTTCTCCGCTTTGGCTGTAGCGATTTGTTATACTTGCAAGGTTGCAGCTTTTTACCTTCTGACACCCAGTGCAGCAAGACTCAGTGGTTGCATACGGGGGCTCAGATTATAGTATTTTTCTTAGATATCTACCCAAGTAATCTCAGTTCCCTTGAGTTCGTTTTAACATGCTCTACTTTTAGGACTGATTATAACGTAGCATTTGTATCCATCATTTGTATCCATCGTGTCGTGGGTCCATGGATATAAGTGCTAAGTAATAACCAATTCTAAGTGGCAGTCTTCTGGAGGTTGAAGATTCAATCCTCAGTACAAGCGATACTAAGAATATAATAAAAATGATTTAAGACTTCTACCCGGTCATGGCTGACAAAACAAGAACAGTCTACCCCCTGTGGATTAAATATAGGGTTCAGTTTGAAATTCCATAAAGATTCCCGAATTCAACAAGACACACTTGAAAAAGGTTGGAGGTTACGTCGACTGAACCGTTGCGAAAATAACACTCAAGATTAGAAGAGTAGTCCGAATAATCCAAATTATAGATCCTCATCTAAAAAATTCTGAAACTAGAAATTCATGTGGACCGAAAGTCGCATTCCTTATTATAGATATGGCGCTTCTCTTTAGCGCCACCAAAATCCATTGCTCATTGTAAATAATAATTTATCTTTTTAGATTATATTTATTTTTCTGTCATCTGAGATCATGATTTCGTTTTTCTTCTGTGATTTATACAAGTTTTATGGGTAAAATAAAAGAAAATGTTTTGAAAAAAAATTATTTTCCTCAAAAGAATCGGTTAAGATTATATCTTAACCGATTCTTTCGAGTTTTGGTTTTGTTTGTTTGGTTTGTTTTTTGTTTTTAGGGTTTATGTGTTCTTTCTCCTTAAATATTTTCTTTTCATTTCTTTATAGAGTCTCCTTTTTAATCAAAAGTGTCTTGTATGTGATTTTAGGAATCCCCCCCCCCCCCCAACACACACACACCCCTCGGTGTATTATCTTGGATTTCGTTGTTTTATATATTTTCTTTACTTTTACCATTTTTAAAGTAAGGGTTACGGGTGGGGATGTGGACATGACAAGGAAGGAAAGAAAAAGAGAACATGAAAAAGAGAGACAAAGAAAGAAGAATAAGAGAGAGAGAGAGAAGGGGAGAGAGAGAGACGAGGGAAGAAAAAATAGAGACAAGGGAACAGAGAGAGAGAGAGAGAGTCAAAAGAAGCAAAAAGAGACAAGAAAGGAAGAATAAACAAATAAGAAATAAAGGAAGAAAAAAGAGACAACAGAATTAAATAGTGGAGACAAAGAAAGAATATAGAGAAAAGAAGAAGCAAAACGAGAAAGATGGGGAGAGAGCGAAGTGAAAAAAATGAAAGAAATAAAAAGAGAAAGAGAATAGAAGGAATAATAGAGATAGAGAGAGACAAAGAAAGGAAGAACAAAGATAACACAATAAAATAAGGGAGACAAAGGAAGAGTAGAAAGAAAAAAGATGCATATGAAGAAAAAAAAAGAGAGAAAGGGAAGAGAGAGAGAAACAAAAGAAAGATAAAGGAAGACTCCCTGCATCACTTTTTGATTTCTCATAGCTGAATATTTTACCAGACATTTAAGAGATTAAACAAATAAAAAATAAATCTTAAAAAAATGAAATAAGATGATAAAAAAAGCTATTATGACCACTAAAAAATCTTGAGCCTCAAGAAAGCATCAAACTCTGTCGTCCTTTTACTCATTAATTGTATCAGTAATCATAGGAATGTCTCTTGCTAAACACTGTCCAAGAATAATGGAAGATGCGGAAACAGACATTGGGTGGAGTTTTCGGCATGGAACTTCACTCGAGGGTGTGTGGAGAGCAAGAAGAGAGACAAAGATGGGAAGAAAATGGGGAGCGATCATTTGGTGCCAATCCAAATGTATGTAAAAAAGTGTGCTGGGGAGAAGATGACAGAGAGAACATTCTCCTATTCTTCAGATTTTTGCAGACAATTTAACCTTGGAGGCAGTAGGGTCACCACTTTTATTATTATTATTATTATTTGTACTCACTAGGAGTTATCACACAAGTCATCGTCAGTGATTGCTCACCAACAACAACCGGTGGTGTTCCCTGGAGTCTGAGTGACAACAAGCCTCCCCAGATTTCCAGTACTCTTGACCTCTTTTCAATAACCACTGCAAATGACTTTGCGATATCGCAACAGCCGCCTACCGTTGATTTCTCGCTGGTAACGACCATTGGTCTCTTCTGGGATTTGGGTGCCAATAAGCCTCCCCAAGGTTCCAATACTCTCCACACTCTTCCAGTGGAGGTCTGGTTAGTGCTCTCCCTCCTCGGTCTTCCCATCCTCTTTGACTCTTCACAACTATTTTGTGTGGTATCAACCGAGGCTGGTGCCATCACTTTTAAAAAAATAATAGGTTAGCTATGATGATGTCTACAATAACCAAGAATATAGTGTGCGTGTTTTAATTTATGTGTATGAAATTAAATAAAAAGTCAAAAGTGAATTAGCTTATCTCACTTTTTCTTGCGGAATGCTTGGGACCTTTTGCAGAACGTTAGAGCCCTCGGGAACTTCAGTTGAGAAACACTGGTCAAGAGGCTTGAATTGGATTTTCCATAGGTGCACTTTGTTGCTGGCCACCACCTTGGATTTTCTCTTTATGATGGCTGAACAGCATGGATGAATTTATGACTACAAACGACATCCATTCTTTTTTACTTCTTTCGACTTTCTGCTGTTCATTCTCTTCTCTCTATGGCCACGAGGGAGGGAGTTCTGTATGCTTGTTTTGTCTACCTATTTCAAATGTACCCTCTCTCTAACCGCACATGATCTTGTCCAACCAATCACAGCTTCGTATCTTTCAACCCAATCACTCTCTAACAATGAATGTTCTTTGGTAATATTTTTGACTTTCAATTCCAGGATAAACAAGCAAGTGAAGAACATGAGTTGGCAAGATTATGTGCCATTCTTTCGGATGCAATGCATTTCTGCCAACAGAAAACCAAGTAAGAACTCTTTTTTACCATCTTTTACACATTTTTAAGGATTTCATTAATTACAAATGACCACACAGAAATGCTACCCATGGAATCGTTAATAAAATTCGCAATCCTTTCTGCAATACAACCATATTTGGTAGAAATCAACTTCAGTATGTGCCCACCTTGCCCAGTAAGTTTACATCATGAATGTTCAACAGTCTTTCTCGCCATAAAACAGATTTTCGCTGACAAACGAACGAGTCGCCTGAATTACTAGAGTCTGTCCGTCCAACAAAAAAACACAGAGTTGAACTTTAATATTTAATATTTCCGAACTGCCTTGCTTTGTAAACAAACAAGTGTAAATGATTTTTCTTGATTTTTTAAATAATTCTTCTTCTAAGAAAACCACAACAGACCACGTCGTTACAGACCATGTTGTTACAGACTTACTTCCTTTTATTCAACTGTTCTGCATGAAATGACCCTTCACTTCACAGTTGCGGATCCAACCTGGCTGATCGCTCACTGATCTAAACAAACACAACGTGGTAGTGAGTGATCGCTGGACCAAGCGTTTCGGCATCTGCAACCTTCACCAGGGCGGCAACTTTTCCCGAGCAGTATTGGGTATCCACCGAACCCAGGAACGACCGAACTGGTGACGTCATGAAAGCTGGAGGAGTGGGGTACACTAGTGAGTATGAAGCCGATTCAGAATCACACCTCCTACTGATGAGACGATCACCATATTATTTAATGGTGATAAACCAATAAGGTACTAGTCTTGACAAAGGAAAACATGTTTTGTTGACTGCTAGTGTATGAAGGGGTTTCAAAAGGAGTAAACTTATTTAAGATAATGAATATGGAAAATAACTGAAAACGAAATTTTAATATAAAATATTAGATAAAGTACCTACTGAGCGATCCTATTTTTGATGCTATTTACATTTTTCATATTTGTAACAAACACAGCTATTTCATTAACAAATTAACATAGATGATTAGTCAATGGAAATTACCGGTATATATTGCAAAGTATATCGTACTAAAGGAATTATTGGGACGGATATAATAGGTAATCGATGAAATCGATTGGAATTACAATTTTGAAGAACATAGACTGATAATTGCCATAATTGATTGGCTAGTCAAAAGCAAATATTGATTTTCTAGGACAAAAGCTATTGATGACAAAAAGTCTAGAAATAGACCGGCTTTATTTTATTATATACATATATATATATATATATATATATATATATATATATATATATATATATATATACTATTTTCCACTCAGTTATTAGCGATCGTACGCTCGCTTTGAGTTCCCAGTGATGTTTTGAATTAGGTTTTTTTGTTATTTAGTACTAAGCTCTACTCATGTACTGTTGAAGTAAATACTGATAATCTGTACACAAGATATTATATCACTTTATAATATTATATTGGTATACATGAAATAATAATTATTATATGTATATATAGATATATATATATATATAGTCTAAAAAGCTTTTAGTCATTTATAAATGCTAAAACAATTCTTTAAATGTAGGTTAAATTCCGAGAGATACTAAGTGAATCCATGTATTGCAAACTCAGCATTTGTGTAAGCCAACTTACCGCTAGAAAATCCACAAATACAAAAGGGGACACAATTGAAACATAAACAGAAGACCTGACCCTAAATCGTGAAATAGAAACAGGGGATCATCAGCTGTTTACCATGTAACTGTTTTGGAGATTTAAAAACAGAACAGCTATTAAATCCATGCCTCTCTAGCAGTACTGATCAAAATAACTACAACTAAATGTAGACACAATTCAGTTATTATTTCACACACAAAAAATAATATATATAAATAATAACAAAAATAATAAAACACTACCCTTATCTTGTGATATGCTAGTTGGCATATAAAATTATATAGGAATAAAGATGGATAAAAAAGGAAGGAAACCTAGCTAAATACCCAATATATAGTCTAAAGAAGCTTTTAGTCATTTATAAACGATAAATAAAAAGATAAATAAAAAGATGCAGGTTAAATTAATAGGGATACTAACTGAATCCACATATTGCAGACTCAGCATTTGTATAAGCTAATTTACTGCTAGAAAATCCACAATATATATATATATATATATATATATTGTCACGTGCGGCGGATTTTATAAATATTATATTTATTTTTGTTAGTTTTTATTCTAAAATTATAAACAACTTTATTAAGTCATTGTGGTGTAAATAAAAGGAAATAATGATAAGGTGTTAGTAATTGAATAAGTTGATGAGTATGCACGAAGACAAAGGTTAGAAAGTCTATGAGTAGGATAAATATCCTATATGTAAAAAAACAGTTAAGAGTTCATGCTATAAGAATGTTTGTACGTACATGTGTTGAAATCAGACCATGTCCATGTGTATATGTAGGTGTGTGTGTGTGTTACATTGTTAAGTCCATGTGTGTATGTAGGTATAGGTGTGTGTTGCATTGTTTAGTCCTTGTGTATATGTAGGTATGTGTGTATGTTGCATTGTTTAGTCCATGTGTATATGTAGGTATGTGTGTGTGTTGCATTGTTTAGTCCATGTGTGTATGTAGGTATAGGTGTGTGTTACAGTGTTAAGTCTATGTGTGTGCAGCTGTTGCCATGTTGCGTCTTGTAGAACCCAGGGCCAGATAGCCCGTGGCGGTGGGGGGGGGGGCCATAAGAGAAGTTTTTTGGTCGGTTTACGCAACATGGATGAATAGTTGGCACTGCTGTCTCGTGGTCCCAAAAAACAAAGAAGAATCTAGTGGACGCCCCCTTTTATAATCTTGCATGAGAGATGGCCTCTGATTGGGCAAGCGAGAAACAAAATTAAATGCTTGCACAAACCAGAGCCCAACTTAGAAATTAAGCATAGATTCAAAATCATTAATGGCGACTTTGTTGTTGGCGTTTCTAATACCGGTACTACAAATCCTGCCTGGATTGATTTTGAGTAAAAAATTTTTTCAAAGTTTTGATTTTGAGTAAAAAAATTTTTTTCAAAGTTTTGATTTTGAGTAAAAAAAAATTTTTTTCAAAGTTTTGATTTTGAGTAAAAAATTTTTTTCAAAGTTTTGATTTTGAGTAAAAAAATTTTTCAAAGTTTTGATTTTGAGTAAAAAAAAATTTTTTCAAAGTTTTGATTTTGAGTAAAAAAAATTTTTTTCAAAGTTTTGATTTTGAGTAAAAAAAAATTTTTTCAAAGTTTTGATTTTGAGTAAAAAAAATTTTTCAAAGTTTTGATTTTGAGTAAAAAAAATTTTTTTCAAAGTTTTGATTTTGAGTAAAAAAAATTTTTCAAAGTTTTGATTTTGAGTAAAAAAATTTTTTTCAAAGTTTTGATTTTGAGTAAAAAAAATTTTTTCAAAGTTTTGATTTTGAGTAAAAAAATTTTTTTCAAAGTTTTGATTTTGAGTAAAAAAAATTTTTTTTCAAAGTTTATCAAAATTAAAGAAAGATTTTTCTTTTTGAATTTGTTTATCAGTGAGGGTAGTTTTTAAGTCAGAATTTGCGTTCCGTGGGCAGACGAAACGTGAAGTAGAAAAGATTTGTTTTTTTTCGGTGGCAGTGGTTTGGTAAATATGCATTGTGAACGCGAAGAAAGATGAAGTGAGGTGACCATATTCAAATTTATTTTCATAGAATTGCTGTAAACAATTTTTTAAAATTTGAAATGTTCTAATGGAATTTGAAATCGTTACGGTGATGCTCCTTGTTGCTATACGTCAGTGCCGAATTGATTTGTATACAATGTTTCTTCAGATAATCTTCAGTGAAGGAATTTTTATCTTTCATGAAAAAATAAATGTTGCTTCAAGTCACATTCGGTAGAGGTTTTTTATCAGCTAGTCAGCAGTTGTCTGTGACAAGTTTGTCATTTGAATCACCTTTGGTGAAGATTTTTTTATCAACTAGTCGCCAGGTGTCTGTCAACAATGTTGATTCGAATCACCTTTGGTGAAGGTTTCTTTTATCGGCTGATTGCCGAGGAAAGGGAAAAGGTTCAGGTCGCTGAGAATATTTTTGCACGTGCGTTTAGTAATGACGTCGGTTTGACCCATTATTTTATTCTCACGAGTGAGCGCTTCGTAGTGCAATGGTAATTACATATTTTTTGTGTTACAAAGATAGTGTAGAAGAAAAAAGGTATTTTGAAAATAAAAAGTATGAGAGTATTTTCGACCGCGATGATGCGTTTACTCTTTCCAAGTTGATTTTTTTTTCATACGTTATTTGAAAATGTTTTTGCTTTTCAGTGAAAAGTGTCTGGTTGTAAATGTGTTTTAGCTTTTGTTTTTTGTTTTTCAGTGAAAAGTGTCTGGTTGTAAATGTGTTTTAGCTTTTGTTTTTTGTTTTTCAGTGAAAAGTGTCTGGTTGTAAATGTGTTTTAGCTTTTGTTTTTTATTTTTCAGTTGAAAATGTCTGGTTGTAAATGTGTTTTAGCTTTTGTTTTTTGTTTTTCAGTGAAAAGTGTCTGGTTGTAAATGTGTTTTAGCTTTTGTTTTTTTGTTTTTCAGTGAAAAGTGTCTGGTTGTAAATTTGTTTTAGCTTTTGTTTTTTGTTTTTCAGTGAAAAGTGTCTGGTTGTAAATTTGTTTTAGCTTTTGTTTTTTGTTTTTCAGTGAAAAGTGTCTGGTTGTAAATGTGTTTTAGCTTTTGTTTTTTTGTTTTTCAGTGAAAAGTGTCTGGTTGTAAATTTGTTTTAGCTTTTGTTTTTTGTTTTTCAGTGAAAAGTGTCTGGTTGTAAATGTGTTTTAGCTTTTGTTTTTTGTTTTTCAGTGAAAAGTGTCTGGTTGTAAATGTGTTTTAGCTTTTGTTTTTTGTTTTTCAGTGGAAAGTGTCTGGTTGTAAATGTGTTTTAGCTTTTGTTTTTTGTTTTTCAGTGAAAAGTGTGTTTGTTTTGTTTTTTTTCTTTTTTGAAAACAAAATTATGGTAAAACTGAGCCTTAACGGTCCTGAAGGGTTGAGAAGAATGAAGACGACTCATAAAGTTGTCAGAATGTTGCATGCTTGTCGGATCACCAAAATGTAGAATAGAAAGACAAAGTCTCATTCTAACATTTAAAACAACTTTATTAAGTTATCTTCGTTGTGGTGTAAATAAGTGTAAATAAAAGAGAAGGGTGTCCATGAGTATGGACGAAGACAAAAGTTAGAAAGTCCATGGATAGGATAAATATCCTGTATGTAAAGTCCATGTTATGAGAATGTCCCTACATACACAGGTGTTTTTCATGCCGTGTCCGTGTGTGTATGTAGGTGTGTTATATTGTTAAGTTCACGTGTATGCGGCTGTTGTCATGTTGGATCTTCTTGTTGAACCCAGAGCCAGGCAGCCCAGGGAGTTTTTGGTTGCATCCCAAGGGAGGAGTTTTGTGGTTAGTCTGAGCTACGTGGATGAGTAGTTGGCAGTGCCTAACATTCAAAGGCAACATGTATTGGAACAAATACATAGAAGACATTGCCATGGTTGCTGCAAAGAAGATGTGGTCTCTCTACTGTGCTAGAAAAATTCTCACACCTGTCTCTGCAAAGCTACCATTCGCCCATGCATGGAGTATTGTTGCAACATCTGGGCTGGAGAATCAACCACCAGTCTCTCCCTATTAGACAGGATCCCAAAAAAGAGTCTTTAATCTAATAGGTCCTGCACTGTCAACCAAGCTCCAACCCCTGTCCCATGGCCACAATGTTGCATCCCTGTGCTTGTTTTACAAGTATTTCAATGGAATGTGCTCCGATGAACTTGCAGCACTGGTGCCCCCTCGATGTAAATACCCCCAACCAACACGACAAGTTGCAAAATCCCACCCACCACTGTAAAGTCCACAGATGCCGGAAAGCTTTCTATTTTCTACAGAAATTTAAATGTAATGTGAACAGACATCTTGTTGCTCAACTCCCTACTCAGGATGCCTCTGTAGGTATAGTCTCTAATTCACAGTAGCCCCTTACTTTCAGGAGCAATTTACCTTATTTGGTGTGAATAAAAGTAAAAAATTTAAAAACTTCCTTAAATTCGGCAAAGCAAAAGATGCTGGTATGACTGCAGATCAAAGCTTAATCTGGTGTTTTATCAGAGACCTGTGAAATTCTGAATGGTTCTTCTGTCCCCAAATCAAACCCAAATCCTTTTTTCATATGTGCGAAGACTACAAATTGAGTCTAAAGACATTTTCTGTGTGGCTAATGCCACGGTGTCTGAAACATTATTCCTAAATCATTTTATCACTTTTGGCAAAAGGAAAATAAAAGACAAAATAAGGAGTCCGATGCCTCATACTAAGATTATGTTTATGCCTCCCGAGATTCATACTAGAATTGCCCACATGGACATGTGGCATAACAAGTAAGTGACAGTCTTCTGGAGGTTGAAGGTTCGATCCTTACTACCGGCGATAATAGTTCAGAATAACATAGATTAACACTTTTACTCGATCATGGCTGACTGAATGAGAACAATCTATCACCATAGATTAAATAAAAGGTTCAGTTTAAGGTTCCCGAGTTTGACATAAAGATACCTAAATTTGATTATATGTACCTGAAGAAGGTCGGGGGTTATATCGTCTGGAACGTTCTGAAAATAACAACCAAGATGAGACGAGTAATCTGAAGAATACAAATTCAATCTTGGCAAATAAATTAACATAGTTACATTTTTCTGGCTTCATTTCTTGGAAACATGTCTGACTTATTTTTTGTTTTTTCCACACTAAAACCCGTATTAAAGCTCGCAGTTTTTTTGTTTTTGTAAATGAAAACAGAATTTATTTTTGCTAAATTTTATATTCATTTTTATTTTGTGATTTTTTTAAATAGGATTTTTAAAATTTTGTTTTATTTTACGCTAATGCATTTTTGATTTGAATAAATATTCGATTAATAAATAAAAATGGTATTAATTCAATTTGTAAATTATATAGTAACAAGCAAAAAAACCCACAAAGACACATGTGAAGTTGTCTTATGATTCTTTTCATATAGAAATCATTACATGAATACTTTTATCGGAATCAAAATTTAACGTTTTCTTGTCGGCCTCTTGTGTTGCATTGTTCATCAAATTTTGTGAGTAGTTTTTGCGTAATCCTGTTAACTAAGCAATAAAGGTGCATGAGAAGAATGCGTGTGTCACTTTGCAAGCTTAACTAAGATGATCAATTGTAATCTAATAAGTATGACTCACACGCTGTAAAAAGATTCTTTTTGAAGCATGAATTGTAAGATTACACTTTATTTTCGAGAACCAATGAGGCTCATCATTTGGTAAGAGTGTTGAAATACAACTCTGAAGTTTTTAGATGTGGTTAGGAGAAGAGTTGCGGGGTTGAAGTCAGACCTTATATCTTCCGACGCTGCAATCTTGGTTAGGCAGAGTTCTTACTTTACTTAATACCAGCTGGAGTACCCACTCCAGGATGGGTCCATAACAGAGATCGGGAATTGGAGTTTGGAGTCCCTATTTACTTGTCTCCCCACGAGGGCAGAGTTAGACACAAGGTCGGTTTTTAATGTAGGGAAAATCCAGCTCTCCAAAAAGTGGCACTTTGGATTGGGTGAAGAAAATTTTAATTGCCTCGGTCTAGAAGCATTTCTCCTTTGCTGACCGAGGACAGAAAAGATGAAGTGTATTATCAGAACAGATACTACACTTTGCTCCTAGCCAAAAGGTCGTCTGATTGGAGTTTGAAGTTAGCAATTTTTACAGGAGTCAGAGTCAGGGTTTTTAAAAAAGGTCTACGGAGTTGGATTTTCTTCCGCTAACCCCACCTCGAAACCATACGAAGAATCCTTGAATAAGTGCAAAGCAATCAAAAACATGCTTTTATGGTGGAAACTGTTTGAAAATAGAGATCCTTATGGAAAAACACAGAAATTCTGTTATTAATAACATGTTGATATTTAACTTCCTTAATATAAGCAAATCACCGCAAAATGCAGTAAAACAGAACAAGCAAATCAATACAATATTGTTTTCACCATAAAATACAAAAGAGTTGATATGTTGTCAAACTGACAAATCATCCCTTAACTTCCGCATGGGGCACACAGAAATTCTATTTTCAGAATTCACTTTTGTTCTCCTAAATACGAGGAAATTCTATTTTTAGAGTTGATGTCAAAATGTCCACTTGCAACACAAACTTTTTTAGGAGTACAGCTTCTCAATGTCAGGCTGGAAAACACAAAGGTGATTTTTTTTAGATCCGGGTGAACTGACGAAAAAAAAGACAAAGTCCTCCATAAAATGTACTTTACATGAATTATTTTTGCATTCTGTTTTAGCACTAAATGTTACATAGAGCTGACACACCAAATAAAACAACAGATCTTGAACAAATAAAGGGTTTCATGTCCAAGTGGATAGAGCTGTATCACTAATAAATGATAATAAAATGTACTTATATGAATATATAAGTACATTTTATTAAATGAAATAGACAGTGAAATAATGTGAGAACAATTTTTTTCCAACAATAGCTGACAATTCCATACCAGTTTTGAATAGGACTCATCTAAATCTAGAACAGCGATTTGTCGCCCCCCCCCCCATCTCATGGGGAGTGAGCCAACTGTTGGCAGACAATTATTATTTTATGTTAGTGTGCAATTTTCTCGTTATTTTTTTTCCATGATTTGTAAGCTAAGAAACAGTTTTACAGTACATTTTTTTCTTTTCTGTTTGTTTATTAATTCCCTTCTCCCTCTTTCTTCTTTGCGGATATATTTCACTTTAGAGATAAACAATTATTTTATGAATGAAAGAATAGAGAATCATGACGTAGAGTAAAAGAAAATAGTAATTAACTATAAGTTTGCAAATATTAAATGAAATATGATTCAAAATGGTCCTGGTCTTAAGGAAGGACAGCCTCTGGTCTGATCAGACAGTAGCTGGGTATGACCCACATATATCTGTATTTTTGTCTATTTTCTGTTATAAAGATATTTTGATGATTTGCGTGTGTGTGTTGGGTGGGAGGTATATCTCTGGAAAAGTGGCCCAGAATGATGCTGATGTGTTTGGGGATATCCCGAGATGGTGGGATGAGGCTAAAAACAGCTTGAATTGGGATTTGAGAAATGTTTGGGTCAAAAGAAGGCGAAGAAGAATGTCTTAAATCATGGATTATTTTATTTTGTACGTTTATGTACATGTGATGTGTTATGTGCATATTGCGCACAGAGTTTGGAGTAAATGTATTGTAATAAACCGTGGATGATCAGACAAGAGATGCGATGCAGCATATATGTAGTATTGAGTATCACTTTAATAAGGAAGGGGTTCACGTGTGGACAAATGCAATTTACACGGTTCTCCAATTGGTGATATTTTATTCGCAGTTTTACATAGGGCTCACCTAAATCTAGAATAGAGATTTGTCTCCCATCGTATCTCATGGGAAGCGAGGAAACTGTTAGAGAGAGAAAAAATCTACATGTTGCCTAGGCCAAAAGATGGTGGAAAGTGGGACAAGTTGAGGGATCAGGGGAATTCCCTGCATCCCTGGTTTTAACATTTTGGGGAGGATTTGGAATTTTTTTTTTAGTAGGAGTGAGCTCCTGCAGAGGATTGGTGGGTGGTCACTGTTGGTAGGGTCATCACTGGTCACCTATCTTTTTAATTGATAATGGAAATAAGAGGAGAGATAGCACTATGATTATAGGGGTATATAAAAAAAATTATTTGGCACAAATTTTAACTTGTGCAAATAGGACGAGTGTAAGAAGATAATCCAAGGGCGATTGAACAAGTCAGGATAGTGAATAAGAATTATAACCTAGATGGTAATGAGATGTAGGTCAGGGGTGTGAGTAGATGTCGTGTTTGGAATGTGACTGTGATTGTTATGATAATTTCAAGTTGAAGACTATAATTAAAATTAGAAACATTTTATGTTTTTTATTTTGAGGTATGCAGATTTGAGGGATGTATGAAAAAAAAAAGAATTGCAGAACTATGTCACCAATTCAGATCGTGAAAAATCATCTGAGCAGACTTGACGATCGAAATGAGCGGATGTTCCGCTTTTGCTCCCCCCAAATGGGATTGGAGAATTGATGGCATCTATAAGGCAGGCGTGTATAAAAGAAATCTCGACATTCTATACTAAATAAATTGTAACTTATATAAAAAACACTTGTTTTCGATTCTTCACTTCTGCCAGAACAACTGCATTTAGAGTAAAATAACTGTAAACCGAAATGACCTAACAATGGCTGACATGCCATCAAAACAAGCAAACAAAATTCGAATATACAGAATGTCCATAGTCCGTTTATACCTTAAAAATTGATAATCTGTAAAAAGGATTAGAACGAAGTAAATCTATATTTTTAAAGATTTTTTTGAAATTTTATTTAAGTTTCCACATCATTAGTAATACAAAGGGTAATACGATTTTGCAGTTCACGGAAAACATTTGCCAACTGATTTACAACTGAATGCCTTAAATCACATTCGTTATTTTAGCTTTCACATCTTTTAATGAACAAAGTTTGGTGGCAGACACAATTGTTTTCACATGTCGCCATAAAAAATTCAGTTCAGCCAACCAAAGGACACAGTTTACTTTTTCCTCAGTTGAAGCCAGGGATCAAATTGATTCTGAAAATAAGAAAATATTTATTTACTTATCTAAAAATTGTTGCAAATTTTGTAGTGAAGAATTATTCAATAAAAACTAGATACATGAAACTTTATAACATTTTTTACAGATTATTTCTATTGCAAATACAAATAAAGTTATAAATTATTTAAAGTGCACACGGACTTTATGGACACGCTGTATATATATATATATATATATATATATATATATATATATATATTTACTTTTATTCAACCCCAACATGGCATATTGCCACTAAGGCATAAGGAGCTACTGTAATTAGGGGCCAGATTTATAGGGTACATCCTAAGTGGTGAATTGAGCAGCAAAATGTTTGTTGACATTACATTTTAATTTCTGCATGTTTATAGAGCCGGGAAACAGGGAGCAGAGAGGGAATTTCAAAGGCAAACAATCTAAGGAAAGAAGCAATTAGAGTAGAAAGTTTTCTGGCATCTGGGGATCTCTGCAGTGAAGGGATGGGATTTTGCTGCTAGTCAGGTTTGTCAGGGGGGTGCAAGTGTCGTAAGTATATCAGAGCACATTCTGTGGAAGTACTTGTGAAAGAAGCACAGGAATGCAATACTTCGGCGATGAGACAGGGACCGGAGCTTGGTAGACAGTGCGGGACTCCTTTTTTGCATCCTGTCCAAGAGGGAGAGACTAGTGGTTGGTGCTCTAGCTCAGATATGCCAACAATACTCAATGCATGGGCGAATGATGGCATTATAGAGATATAATATACTGGCAGGTGTGAGATGCTTTCTAGCCCGGTAAAGGGAGCCTGCCTCTTTTGCAGCAGATTTGGCAGTATTTTCTATGTATTTATTCCAATTCATGTTGCCTGTGAATGTTAGACCGAGGAGTTTGAATATTGAATTCTAGGAAAGGGTGCTATTAGCCACGGAAATCGGTGGTTGGAAAGGTTTCTTATAATTGTTAAAGAAAAGGAGCTTTGTCTTCATAGCATTGAATGTAACCATCCACTTATTTTATTATCTGTGACTTTTTCCTTATTTTTAATTTTTATGGTTGAATTTTGTCCATTTATCGCTAGTTATTTACATTTTGTAAAAAACATAATCATCTCTTTTAATCTTACTATTCCCTAGATGTGCTCTCACCCCAGGGGGTTCGACACCATCTATTTTGGGAGACACAAGTTTAGCATGCTAAGGATCAGACCTAACCGTTTTAAATAGTACAACAATTTATTTAAGCTGTTTAATGAAAGAAAAAAAAATGTACATTTCTCACTTGTGAGTTTATTGTCAGCAGAAACTTTAATGTGACGGATGTGTTTGGTGCACGGATATCAGCTTTCTCAACATCAAGTTTGAAAGCACTTAGACGTTGTCTTAGATTTCTGATCATATACATTTTGTTCAAAGAAATCTTTTCAAGAAAGGAAAAAAAAATCTACTGATTGTAGGTTTGTTCGTAAGTTTATGTCTGTTGGCACTGAAAATAGTTTTTTTGTTCCCATATGTAAATATCCCACACCAGAAAAGTGATAGTATGGCATTGGAGAAAGAAAGTCTGGAGAGGAAAATTGTGTTCTGTTCAAAAAGCACCTGAACTCTATTTGTCACCATTGAATTAAAAGTTAATGGTCTTAAAAAAAAGTGTGTTAAAAAAGTGCCCAGACTGATGGGACAGGGTCTGCAGCTTGGTAGACAGTGTGGGATCTATTATGTTAGAATATTTTGGCCCCTGTCCAAGAGGGAGAGACTAGTGGTTGGTGCACCAGCCCAGATGTGACAACAATACTCCATACACAGGCGAATGGTGGTTTATAGAGATATAAGAGAATGGCAGGTGTGAGAAGTGCCCAGACTGAAGCTATATTTATCAACACAGAAATAAACAATGAATGTAATGTTACTTTTCTTCAACATACGAACTGTGTTTGGAAAGTAATGGGATTTAATCTATAATTGTGAAAACAGTTTTATTTGGATATGTGATGTAACACACAGAATTTTAGTGAGATAAAATTGAACAATGGGTAAATTACTCATTTGTGTCAAAACCTATTCAAGATTGGAATCGTATTTATTAATATTTGGACAGAAATGAACAATCATTGACATGTTAATCCCTGACATAGGCCAACAATGTTCAAAGATTTTAATTCTTTTCTTTTTAAGTAATATGTTGTGCTCCTTGTCAAATAAATAATTTAAAAAATATTTTTTGTTGTCATTCTATTCATTTCATTTTATTTAAAATGTTACAGAAAAGTTCACGGTATAGCAAATTTTCTTTATAAAATAAGATGTGGCACAAGGCCGAAATTGGGTGGGAAGGGATGTGGATCGGCTGTTGTCCTCTTGGTCTATTGTCTAAACTAGTCTCAGTCATCAAAATACCACATTCACTCTATGGGAAAAATCTACTTAACTGTGTTTTATTTACAAAATATTATATGTACAAATTCATCGGTTTGGGGGGGGGGGGCCTAAAAACAACAGAAATTGCTGAAAAATAAGATGCTAAGTCATGTGTTTAGTAGGACCGTCCCAAATCTATCTAGCTATGAGCTGCTCACTGTTTTCCAGGTTGTTTCGAAAGCAAGTTGTTTCAAACCAGCAATACAGTTTCTTTGTACCACTAACTGGGTCGGTGCGCACTATGCCTAGGCAGTGAAAAACATACTCAAACTTGGTTCGTCCAAACACACATAAACTAGCAGTGTGTATCCACCTTCTTTTGAACACTGAAGTGTGTAGTCTCCTCCTATCACATCTAATCTTGACTTTAAGCTGATGCTTAAAGTGAGAAATAAGATCATAATCAGAAGGCGACTCACCCCCATTCCCTATATTTAAGCGTAAGATCCACACTATAAGTCTAGCCACGGCTAGGATCGGGAAAAACACCATTTGTTTCTCATTGGGCCATGAAGGCATCATATTGTACACTACAAATGTTACATCTAGGGATACGAACTGCTCGGGGATGATACGAGCCGTCACCTCGTTGGCATACCTCAAAAACTCATGCAGCTTGCCATATAGCAAATGGATAGGCCCGCAATCGATGAGAATTAGGTAGTGAACACCCCCATAATGAATAACATCCATACCTAACCTTTGCCATATGCTTGATGATTCAAGCTTCCCATGTTGCCATCGGTACAGGATCAATAGACAGACATTTTCGACAGGATGCAATTGCAGATTTCACAGCCCCCTTTTGTCATACCAGGGGCAATCCTCCTGACAGAATAGGTTGTTCATTTTACTCCAGGATAACCGCTGTACAAATGGAGGATCTGTCGTATTTGGCTCGGCTTCATGCTGTTATCGGCAGCGGCACATATCTGCGACACACGCCTTGTTTCCATCCTCATTGCCTTTATTTTGCCTTGACCTGACGAGCACAACGTCTACCACCAGCGTGTACTCTTTAAAAAGTTCTGAAAAGGTTTGCAACCGTCTTCTGATGAGCATTTTATTAACAGCCTTCGGGCTCACTCTGGATTTGTTAGTCAACGTGTTAGTGAACACATAAAGAGTCGGTCTTCAGGTGTAAGGATTTAGCTTCCCAGATTTACTTCTTTTAGAATGGTATCCAACTCCGCGGGGTTTATGTGTCATGTGTCTGATTCTGATTGCATCTAACATGCATCTTCAATCGCAGCCCCATGCGATTCAAGCAGGATGCCTGTGGCCAAAGAACTTGTGTCAACCCACACATCAAGCTCCTCGCCATTGACTCACCATTTACCTTTGCATGGATCGGCCTGACTCACGCTATTAACAGTCTCGGTTAGCATACGTCTTAATGGGACATCCTCGTTTTGATTATCCAAAAAAAACTTTCATCCACATACACATCATCGATGTAAGTTGAGGTTGCATTTTTGATGTTGTTGTGTTGCACACTTGAAGATAAGCAAATCGGAGATCCAGCAATGCTAGATTTGATCCTCGCCATCTCCATTCCCTGGCGCAAACATCACCGTCTGCAGTATATGCATCCACATGAAGGTTTAGTTCCAGGTAGTCCATTACAGGGCGCACTTTTGATTTATTCTGCTGGACGACAGCCATTAACGGAAGCAGTCCTCTCGGAGGTCCTATCTTTTGTTTGTCATAGGAAGCAAGCCAGCCTTTACTGATCCATCACTGTACTTCTTCCTCAAATAGTTTCCTGACTGTTGTCAGCATTGAATACTCAGTAACACAGTTTTTCAGCTTGTCGGGAGCCTGGCTTTCCGTCCGTTTCCACATTGCAGTCCATTCATTTCGCTGTTGGTCAAACTTTGCTCGAAAATCGGGTTCTTCAATGATAAGGGCTGGCGTAGCTGCACAAACAGAAATTGGCTTGTCAAGAAATTGGAACTCTCCTGACTTCAAGATGGATACTCCGCCTAGAGTTTTTATCATGTCTATCCCCATCAAGAGATCGAACCCAAGCAGGTCTCCCACCATTAACAGAACCTCAGTTACAACTGCACGTCCGCTCTCCAGTCAGGCTAATGGACCCAACTTCACATGTTTGCATTCTCCCTCCATTTGAGAAGAAGTTTGTAGGAGCTGTCAGACATGGTTGGGCAACCTATGGACAAAGGCTGCTTTGAGGCCTCGATCCGTCATACCATCGAATGGTAATGAAAGCTTCTACAGGTCTGCTAGATAAACATCTACAGTTTCAACCTGGGTGCATGCAGCGTACACCAAACTGCGCATACACCGCATAGGTGGTGTCCAGAGAAAACGTTGTAAACAAATCTTCCTTTATGGAGGCATGATCCCCCTTTTTTGCTTCACTCAATTGTTGGTACACCGCAAAGGCGCCGCCTGTCAAATGCACAGGGATTATGCATTCTATTTCTTTACAGGCCACAGCCGACACACAAGCTCAGCCTTCTCAATCTATTCATTAATGGATTGGCTGAGGTCCGAACCACTAAACTCTGATATAAGCTTCAGATCAATCTTGTCTCCCATCATGATGCCGAGATAGCTTGTAAGAAAACAACGCACAAAACAAAACGAAAAATCCGGGACAATCATCTAACAATCAATCGTCGTTCCTGCCAATTTCCTGTTCATTTTATTTTCATTTTCAAATCCTTTCTTTTTATCAATTCACCTGAACGCTATGCAAATTTCATGCACAGGCTATTTGTTGTCGTTTATGTTGAGGGGATTGGCTCAGTCCATTACAAATGATTGTTTTAATTAGATTTAACAAAAACAAAATCACGTTTTCAATTTTATGCTAGAAAATTACATTCATAATTGTTCTCCCGTCCCCTCTCCTCAATAAAAACACCATTAAACTCCCGGGCAACGCTGGGTAGAGTCGGCTAGTGTGTGTGTATATATATTGATATATAATATTTTTATAATTTGAAAAAACATAAACAATGTGTTCATTTTTCTTTCTTAAATAAATAAAATTAATTTTATTTTAAACTTAGCTTTCGGAATAGAATTTAAATCATGTCTATTAGCACAGTTGATGTTTGTATAAATCAGGAAAAGTGTAGACACATTTTTCAAGATATTGTTTTCGTAGGATAATATTTGAAGAATTTGGAAAACAAAAACAATGTGATCATTTTTTTAAATAGATATTTATTTTAAAACTAAGATTTTGGTAATAGAATTCTTTTTTCAAAGCAAAATGTCTTTTTCTTTTTCCTTTTTTTCATATTGTCTGAGATGGACTGTGGCTTCTAGAGTGAAAGAAAAATCAAATCATGTTTATAAGTGTGGTTGGCGCTAGAATAAATTGTTTTCATAGGATAATATTTTTTAAATTTGAAAAACAATAAAAATGTAATATTTTTTTTTGAAATAAGTAAAATTTATTTTAAACTTAGCTTTCGGAAATAAAATTCCTTTCTCAAAGCAAAATATTTTTTTTTTTCATATTACACTAGATGGGAAGCAGACTGATGTGGTGAAAGAAGCAAATCGAGTCATGTCTATTTTCGTTGTAGCAGAAGACGAGTTCTTTTTGTTAATGTCTTACAAGGAAGAAACAAATGATTAGAGCTCAGTCGAGCCCTTTTCCATGGAAATAACGGAAGATGAAAGAGAGACTAGGAACGTTTCTTCTCTGGGAAAGGGGTTATAGGGAAGGGAATGGATCACCCTCTCTACTAGATTTCGATATTATTAGAAGTAATAGTATAGTTTTGGCTTCAGACAGACAGATACCAAATCTCCATAATATATATGCATCATGTATTTTATTTATATTTTGCCTGTAACATGCAATTAAAACAAAATCACATTAAGACACCAATTCTCATGAAATCACCAAAATGAAGCCATGTTGATCCTGATTAAATGGATGACTATTTGGGAATACCAAGTGCCATAAGCAAACACTCCATCCGCGCAGATAAATGGAGACCAGTTTGGCTTGGGGTCAAACCTGCTGACTGTTTGTACACCCTATCCAATCTACTTAACATTGCAAAAGAACCAGTCTTATAAACTTTCGATTTGGAGGAGGAGCTAATATAATTTCTGCATAGAATTTATTTATACTACTAACTGTCCCTATCCAGCGTTGCCCAGGTGTTATCTGTGTTCTTGTGTTTGTTGTTATTCAAAATAAGTTTATCTTTCTCTTTCTTTTTCTCTCTCCATTTCTCTCCATATCCTTCCCCTCCCTCTCTCTCTCTATCTCTCTCTTTTCTGAGTTCCCTTGATGCGAAAGTTTAATTAAAAAACAGGATGGCTAAATAATCGTAATTTTAGATAAAAATCCAAGGGCTATCTGTACACTAATTAAGAGTAAACTCCCCCATTTCTTTAAGATGGCTACCATCTATTGCTATATAAAATTTTGTTTTTTCTAAGGGCTCATGATAGTAATAATAAAGTTATTATTAGTATTACTAAAGCCTTAATATTTTAATAATTATTACTTTTTTGCTTGCAGTAAATAAAAACAGACACATGGACTCAGATAATGCCATAATATTTTTTTTACTATTTATCAATAAAAAAACTCCTACATAGACAATAATAATAATAATAATAATAATAATAATAATAATAATAATAATAATAATAATAATGTTATCCCACTTTTATCTCTCTCTCTAGGAAGTTTTAGTATCCTTATTTGTAAAACATACAGCGATGTGATTACGTAATGGATATTCAAAAATAGTGGTGTTTATCTTGAAGTTTATCTTACTGAAGGATATAGTATGTAATCAATGAAATAAATTGGAATTTCTTTTTCTTTACATGAATAACTCAGATTGTGAAATGTTTGTAATTTACTGGCCAGACAGAATCAAATATCGATTTAGCAGATGTAATTCTATTGAGGTTTAATGGTGAAAATTCCACAAGATGACTTTATATATTAGATAATCCTGGCCCTACCGATGCTATAACCATCAACTATCTATTCCTACTACTATAATAACAAAATGTTCAACTTCATTATAAACAACAAATAAACTCGTCTTCCTTTCTAGCTCTGTCTACGACTAGTGACAACCATATTCTTATCTTCTGTAATTGAAATCATGATAGCAACTAACCTCATATTGACCCCAATTAATAACCAACTGAACATAGGTCATAAGCTAAAACAATTTAATAACAATAATTTTATCTTTAAGAAATATTCTTATACTAGTGAGACCATGCAGAAATTCCAAGGTGCTATCGACATCAACTTGCATAATTTACAATTAAAAATAATATTAATTTTTAAATAATAAATGTCATTGTCAGCTAAATATCCTTCAAATAAATAAAACGGATATATCTTTTAATTATTTATTTAAAATTGTTGCAATTTAATTCTTTTTAAAACAATAAGTCTTCATACTGTAAAAATAATTGTCAGCTAAATATTCTTCAAATCAATAAAACGAATGTCAATTTTTGAAATGTATTTATTCAGAATTGTTTTGTTTTAGTTGATGAGACGACATAATTTGATTTTGGAACAATTCTTTTTAAAATGAGTAAAATCATAATTGTTAAACTTAGCAATTAATCAAAAATAACCATCTTTCCTGATCAGACAGTCTCATTTTTTAATGATGCGAAAATTCCACAGCAAGCTCCACTCTCCACAATGATTCACCTTGAACTGTGCAGCTCCTATTGCTCAGAAGCAGCAAGCACTCTTACAATTCAACCGCCATAAGTCAACTACAAATAGACAGAAAGTTATAGTGTCAAAAAATCATTGTAAGACTGTACTAGATGAAGCCAAGAGAAGGTATATAGAGATGACCAGAAAACGCATTCAGCCGCAGAAACTAGGTACTCATGATTTCTGGAAAATCTTCAATAGTGTTGTGAACAATGGGCAATCAACAATTCCATTGCTATTCAACCACAATGATGTCGTTTGCATCGCAACTGATAAGGCTGAACTACTTGTCCAGTGTTTTGCCGTAAACTCCACTTTGGACTCTGCAAACCACTCCCTTCCAAATTTCCTATGGCATACTGAAGCCGCACTTGATGACCTGACTATCACCCCATCTCATGTCCAAAACATCATAAAAAACCTTGACACCTCCAAAGCATATGAGTCTGATCTTATACCAGTAATAGTAATAAAGAAATGCTCTGCTGAACTGGCCCCTGTCCTCTCAAAACTCTACAGCAAATGCCTTGTCGAATCTTGCTTCCCTGGTAGCTGGAAAATTGCCTCTGTGGTACCAGTCTGCAAGAATTCTTGAGATAGAACTGACCCTCAGAATTATTGTCCCATCAGTCTACTCCCGCTCTTTGCTAAAATCTTTGAATGTCTAATCAATCTACCGATAGTCTGTCGCCTAGTTAATACTAAACTTCTTTCTGACCATCAGTATGAATTTAGGTAAGCACGATCTACTGCGGATATCCTAATGGTCATCTCTGAATGCATATACCATACACTGGACAAGGCAGGTGAAGCTCAGGCGATAGACCTTGATGTATCTAAAGCCTTTGACAAGGTCTGGCATAAAGGTCTTCTCATAAAAGTTAATTCATATGGTATTACTGGACGAATATTTAATATAATCCTAAATTAGGAGCTGTGCAGCAAGATGTTTGTTCACATTAGTTTTAAATTTATGCATGTCGGTACAGTAGGGGAAACAGGGAGCAAGGAGGGAGTTCCAAAGGCCAGCAGCTCGAGGGAAAAAACTATTGGAGTAGAAGGCTCTCCGGCATCTGGGGACCTCCACAGTGAATGGATTGGATCTAGCTGATTGTTGGGTTGATCAAGTGTATTTACTTCGAGGGGGCACCAGAGTAGCAAGTTCATCAGAGCACATTTCATTGAAGTACTTGTAAAACAAGCACAAGGATGCAACATTGCGGTGATCGGACAGGGACCGGAGCTTGGTGGATAGTGAGGGATCTATGAGATTAGATACTCTTTTTTGGACCTTGTCTAAGATGGAGAGACTGGTGGATGGTGCACCAGCCCAGATGTGACAACAATACTACATGCATAGACGGTTGGTTGCTTTGTAGAGATATAGGATACTGTTATGTGTGAGAAGTTTTCTAGCACAGTAAAGGGACCCCAATTTCTTTGCAGCATTCTTGGCAATCTGTTCTGTGTATTTGTTCCAATTCATGTTACCTGTGAATGTTAGGGCGAGGAGTTTAAATGTTGGACTCTCAGGTAGTGTGTTATTTGCCATGGCAATCAGTGGTTAAAGAGGTTTCTTGTAGTTGTTGAAGGAAAGGAGCTTTGTCTTTGCAGCATTAAATGTTACCATCTATTTATGACTCCATTCCACTAGAGATACCTTGGATACGTGTGCGTCCGTTTTACCCACATGACGAGAGTAGAACATGGTGCTGTCAGCAATTATACCCATTTCAGACACAATGTTATCAGGGAGGTCGTTTATGAAAATTAGGGAGTATTAAAATCCAAGGATCAATCGCTGAGGTACACCTGTATGTATATCATGTTGTTTGGATGAACAGCCATCGAGGATAATCTGGATCTTTCATTTTGTTAGGAAGAATCTAGTGCGACTCCTACACTGGTCACAGTGTCAATCATGTGATCTCTGTTACTGCTGTAGCAGAAGGACTCACCCTCAAAACAAAACCTTAAATCACATTTAAAACAAGTAACAATGTTTTATTTTGAGAGCTTACAATGGTACTTCTCTTCCAGACGACAGACTTGCAATCAGAACTCTTAACATAAGTCCAACTGGACAAAAACTGTCCATCGGCTCAAAGGGCTCGAAGGGCCTATCTGTCTCTGAGATCATGCTGGAATATATATAGAGATATTTGTATCATACCACACATCCACCTAATTGAAAAGTCTAATCCACTTTAATACTGGACATAAAAACTTACTGACTAGAGGGGCTCACCATCTTGAATGAGCATAACTTTTGGAAAGTCTCAAGTGGGTAACAATCACAGCATGGAAACTCATATTGAAGAAAACATTATTATTCCAAAGAACCAGCCAATTTCCTGGGTGGTCTCTTTTCTCTTAGCTAAATAAAATTAAAAAGAAAACAAATTCTCCCATTGCAGGCCTGCCATCCATAACATGCACTGCAACTATGCACCCGACTGAACATGCAGCATTGCACATGTTTGCATCATAATAATCTTGTAAACCGTTTTAATGCTGTTGTTTTATATGATTTTCATTATTTGAATACTTGTATGGACTATTTACATGGCCAGTTTAAAGCCTTGATTTTCAAAACTAAAAATTCATTTTAAGAGTAAAAGATTTGTGGATATGGAGGACATTTTAAAGACAATGACAATGCATTTCTAAGGTAATATCAAAGTGTTATGGTGATCTACCCTATTGCAACACTAGATGGACTCTTCCTGACACTGTGAATAGTGGTGATAACAGAGTGAGTGGCAATGACTCTGGCAACACTGGCAGTCTCTGGCAACACATTACTTCGGTACTTTCTGTAAATACATACTCTTGTTAACTACCTCCTTGTTGTCTTATTTATTTTCAGCCTTTTAAGGCCACAGCACTAAGAAAATATCTTAAAGTTTCTTTGACCAATCGAAAACTTGCTTACATAAGTTTATTACATGTGAAAAAGACTGTTTTGAGGAAAACTTACATTTCATTTATTGTTCATTTCAGAAATAAAGTCCGCATACTTTTTTAACATGTATTTTATAGTAAAGATAAGCTGAATTTATTGTTAACTGGCAAGCACGTCCAGCATGAATGGGGACCCCTGTATTCCCTTCATCTTAATCTCATTATTCAAGGGAACACTTTGAGTCTGCTATTGGCCTGTCAAACTAGCAGGACATCCAATGAAACTTACTGATTTTGCGAATATATCTATGTTTTTAAATGTGGCTGCTGAATAAGATTATTTAATAAAAATAAGTACGGCAACCAAATAAAAAGTTTACATGAACTTTTAAATTTAAATCTAATAATCATATTTTGTCAAAGGTTGAATTATGTCTTTATGGAATAACTTCATCTTTCTATTTTTAAATTTTTATTTCTTAATTTCTATAATTTTTCAATTTTCAAGTTATGAGTAAAATAAAGTAAAACGCCATCTTTGCTGTCTGTGGGAAACTCTGCTTTATTATTGTAAAGCAGTAAAAATTAATTTACTATTAACTAACAGACACCTTCTGTGTTCCACTTGTCTTAATACCATTATTCGAGGGAACACTTTGAGCCTGCTCTCCACCTGCCGAGCCAGGAGGATATCCAATGAAATTTCCTGGTGTTCAAAATATAGGCTTTTTAAATGTAGCAGTTGGTAAACATTATTTCGAATTGTATGGCAACAAAGTAAATGTTTAAATGAACTTTTAAATTTAAATCTAATATTCATATTTCTCAAATGTTGAATTATAAATATTTTGAGATAATAAATTTGAATAAATTCGGTATTAAACTTGAATTAAATTAACAATCAGTAGAAGTGTGGACATATCTTTTAAAACATTATTTTTTAAGAGTATTTATTTTGTTTTAAAAAAAAACCATAACAATGTGTTTTTTTTTAAATAAATAAAATTTACAAAAAATAAATAAATACTCTTACGAGCGCCTTTCCATTGCGATTATTCAAAGGAATGCCCTAGCCTGATCTTGGCCTTGAGCCTGCTCTTGGCCTTGAGCTTGCTCTTTTTAAATTTGTCACTTGAAAAAGATTATTGAGAATAGTACAACAACAAAGTAAATGTTTACATGAAGGTTTAAATTTAAATCTAATATTCATATTTTCTCAAATGTTGAATTACGTATTTAAAAAGATTTTGTATTGTTATGTCTTAATTTCTATATTTTTTCAATTTTCAAGTTATGAATAAAATATAGTATAAAAACGCCATGTTTGCTGTCTGTAATGTCCAGCATGAACACCAACTCCACATTATTATTGTAAAACAGTCAAAATTAATAGACGCCCTGTGAAATTATATTTGAGAAAAGTTGTTTGATCTTGGTATAGGGCTTTGTTTTTAATTGCATCCTCGGATAGAGACATAAATATAGAATAGATTTCTGTCTGTCTTGGAGTAAGTTTAGAGAACTTCTGCCATTACTAACCAGCAGAGCGTTACCACTGTCAACCAAGAGAAGAGTCTACCAAGCATGTGTACATAGTGTGATGATGTATGGAAGTGAAATCTGGCCAGTGAGGGTTGAGGACATACGTTGCATGGAGAAAAATGGTATGAGAATTATACGATGTATGTGTAATATGAGTCTTAAAGACAGGCTTAGTTCTGATGATCTCAAAAAAAATTAAATTTGGATAGTATAAGGAGATGTGTGCAGAACAGGAGACTTCGATGGTTTGGTCACGTTGAAAGAATGGATGATAGTTCTTGGGTCAGTAGATGTAGAATAGTTAATGTAGCAGGTCGAGTTCACAGTGAAAATCATGGGAGGCGGAAGTGATAGAAATGAACATGAGAGAAAGAGGGATAAATAAAGATTGGGACAGAGATAGAATTAGTTTGGAAGTCAATTTGTAAAGTCGTCCGTCCGATGCATGCCAGCCAGCATGTAAAACAAGCATTAAATCGAATATGATGATGTTAATACGACTGCTGTAGTCTGGGTATTTTTTGAACGCAACTCATATTTTGGAGCAAAAGAAAGCTTCATTAATTCTTAATCTCTTTATTGGTAAATACAGCTGTTACTGTCTGGGTACTTTTACAACACAGGATCGTATTTTTAAGAAAATAAAGTTTTATTCATTTAAATTTCCATCTCGGTAAATCACCTGCTACAATCCGAATAGTTTTTGATCACACAATCTTATTTTCAAGTAAAGAAAAATTTTTCATTCATTTTTCATTTATTTCTTGGTAAACACAGCTGCTGCAATCCAGGTACGTTTCAATAATGAAACAATTGTATTTTCAAGTAAAAGAATGTTTTATTCATAGTGAATTTCTCTTTCGCTAAATACAGCTGTTTCAGTCTGCCTTATTTTAAACACACACTCGTATTTTGTACATAAGAGAAAGTTTCATTCATTTTTCATTTCTCTATTGGTAAATGAATCTGAATATTTTTGAACACTACTTGTATTTTGTGTTAAAGGACCCCTTCATTGATTGTTAATTTCTCTCTTGTAAAATGCAACTTCTGTAGTCTGGATATTTTTGATCAAACAATTGTTTATGTGAAGTAAGGAAAAGTTTCATTAATTGTCCATTTCTCTCTCAGTAAATACAGCGGCTGCATTCTGGGTACATTTAGAACATATATGCAGATTTTGAAGTGAAAGAACTTTCCATTCGTTGTTCCTTCTTTTCTTGGTAAATACAACTGCCACATTTTGGGTACTTTTCGAACACAACTTGTATTTTGTAATCAAGCAAATATTCATGTATTGTTTATTTTGTCCTTGGTAAATACAGATGCTGCAATCTCATTATTTTTTTAATTCAACTTATATTTGTCGTTCATTTTTATCTAGGTAAATATAGTTGCAGTCTGGGTGCATTTTGAACACAACTTGTGTTTTGAAAGCTTCATGTATTGTTAATTTTAATATTATACATAATCTGCAGTCTTAGTTTTCTTTTTGAATTTCAAGAAAATGACAGTTTTATCCTTCATTAATTTCTGTCCTGATAAATACACCTGAAGTCTGTACTTTTTGAACACATCTTTCATTTAGAGTTCCTTTTAAAATTGACCAGATACCTTCCAACCCAATTTTATATGTGTTATCCTAAGTGTTAAAGTAAATATTTATTATTCTTTGTAAAATTTGAACTAATATTATTATTTATCAGCAATGCTACCCGGTGTCACCTAGTGTCCTAATTTCTGTGAATTACATAGATTACAGAAAAAAAATTATATTAGCATTAGTATTATAATATTAGTATTAAACTAATGTTAACCAGGGTTTTACCCCATTTAATAGACCGGTATTGTCCGGGCCTTTGGGTCTTGATTTACGTCGGTCTATCGGTTGTCCATCCTGTGCAGTTCTAGGAGGTGCACCCTCCCAGGCTTTGCCTTCTCACCCTTTGAGAAGGGGTTAGTTTATTGCTAATCGCCTGAGGCGCCCCTACCGGGAATGCCGACAGGGCTGCCCAGGCAATTTTTAAATGGCCAGAGTGCTCAAATTCTCGAGCGCTGGTTTTTTCCCACTTTCCCGACCTTGTGTCACATCTTACTTTGTGGGAGGAAGATAAATAGAATTAGTATTAAACCAATGATATTGTCATTACTATTTAAAAAATTAAACTGGCGTACCAAAAAGTAAAAAAATGTTCTTCAAACTTAAGAGGACAGTTTCTTTTCTTTTTTTTTTTTTTAAATTTTGACTTTTCTTTTTGTTTTTTTTATTACTATTGCACTCCTATGCCTGAAAAAATGTTTACTTTTTACGAAGATTTTTTAATCATGGTTCTTACTTATGTAGATTTGTTATTGTGTTAAAAAATAAATAATAAAAATAAAAATAAAAAATAAACTTTTGATTTCATATAATCGTTATTGCTGACAGACGACATTTCAGTTCGATCTGACGGGCAGAGATTGCCTTGAATATGACGAAAAGGTTGCTCGGCTGACGTGCCTATTTCTAGAAAAGCAGCCGCCGCGAGTAGTTGTGCCTTGTCCGTGTCTGATTTAGTTTACACAAATAGTATAACCGCAGCCGCAACATAAAAGTAATCACCTGCACAATTATAGACCCTCTATCGAAAGAGTTCATCAAATGGCGTTGATTTAAGTTCGTTTATACAGAACTTTTCCGATATTTGGAGCAAACTTTTTCCTAAAAAGAACAATGAAGTAAAAATTAAAAAATACCAAAGTTATATTAAAAAAAATCAACTAACAATTTGTTTACGTGAGTTTTATTTTATATATAATTTTGCGTTGCAACAAAATCGATAAAAATGGATATGTTCATTTTTTTTTGTATCTTACCGATAAGTATAAAAAAAAATAATACACATTGGGAAATTTGTAGATAAATCAATTTTCTTTTTGTGCGATAGGATTTTATGGATATATAACAATCTTATAAGGGTCTTTCCAACAGAACTGCCACCGGAGAATTCGCCCCAAATAATTCTACCCCAAAGAATTTGACCCACCCAATATATTTTTTTTCTTAACCCTGAGAGTTTTTTTTGACAAGTATTTTTGTATTAACTTTGAGGGCATTGATTGGATATCTGACACTGATTTGATATCTACAGTTTCTCACACTTTTGATGACCTTGTGCCATGTTAGATTTCTTTAGCAAATAAATAATTCAAAGTGTAGTATCTGTTCTGATACTACACTTCGTCAGTAAAGGAGAAATCTTTCTAGACTGAGGCAATTTTTTATTTTTCTCCCAATCTAAAGTGTGCCTTCTTGGAGTACCGGATTCCCCACATTAAAAACCGACCTCCATGGGGAGACAAGGAAATAGGATGACACATAATTAATAACACCCATAACTAAATCACTCCCCTCCAAAATAAGATTCTACCTTTTTAGGCGATTATGTGTGAACATCCTGTAAAACTTGGCAGAAAGAAGGAAAAAAACAGAAAGAATTATTTTAGAATTTAGAGTGGGGGTATCAGTTTCGTATATAAATTTAACGTAAAATGATCCTCATTTCTGAATCTTTCTAAATTTTTAGGACTGTTCATTGAATGGTTTTACCACTTACCCTAAGTCCGACTGGAAAGGTCTAAAACCAAACATAATCGCTTAAAAAAGTAGGCCTCCCTCCCAACCCAAAAAACGCACAGAATTTATTTCCCATAGTAAATTTATTTTATCAAACGCTATAATGGACCAGAAATGGGGGCTCATTTTAAGTAGGCCTCCCTCCCAACCCAAAAAACGCACAGAATTTATTTCCCATAGTAAATTTATTTTATTAAACGCTATAATGGACCAGAAATGGGGGCTCATTTTAAGTAGGCCTCCCTCCCAACCCAAAAAACGCACAGAATTTATTTCCCATAGTAAATTTATTTTATCAAACGCTATAATGGACCAGAAATGGGGGCTCATTTTAAGTAGACCTCCCTCCCAACCCAAAAAACGCACAGAATTTATTTCCCATAGTAAATTTATTTTATTAAACGCTATAATGGACCAGAAATGGGGGCTCATTTTAAGTAGGCCTCCCTCCCAACCCAAAAAACGCACAGAATTTATTTCCCATAGTAAATTTATTTTATTAAACGCTATAATGGACCAGAAATGGGGGCTCATTTTATGTTAAATTTACATGTAAAACTGATGCCACACTCTAGATTGTAAAAGAATATTTTTTCTTACTGATAAGTTTTTCAGGGTGTTCAAACATAATTGCCTCAAAAAATCGTAATCGCCTAAAAAAGTAGAATCTGATTTTTGTTGGGGGGGGGGTAGCTAAGGCTATTTATCTACAATAATAATTATAAAAATAATAATATCAATAATACTTATAAGTGTTTATATAGTAAAATAATCTACTTCTACATTACATTAAAATATATTTGATATGAAACAAAAATTAATAAAAACATGTTAGTTATGAATTTTTAATTCATAAAACACATTTTAAATTTCTTTAAAATAGTTGTTTTAAAAAATATGCACTTACATTTTTATGTTGGCAGGCAAATTTTCACTGTCTTTCACATAGTCTCAAAGCAGTGTATTCATGTCTTATCAATGGAAGGAAAATTAACTGAACTGCCAAACGGTTTCAATAATATTAATAAGCAAGAATCATTTTATTATTAGTCTTTGATTTTATTTCCTTCTATCTCCACCCCATCCACCCTTTATATATTTAGATTTTCTTTTTACAACTATAACAGACATGGAAACTCAAAATCAAAGAACTGACGCCAAAGTATGGTCTCACATAGAGCTGTGAAAATCTTGAAATTCACTAATTCATTTATAACTAATTCAACCAAGCCTTTGAAATGTTCTAAGTTTTTTTTTACACTTTTTGCCCACCCATTGTCAGTTTGCCAATTCTGGACAAAAGCTCACATTTAATTTTTTTTTCTTACACAAATAAAATAAATTTACATGGTATTTTTGATGTTTTTATGGCGTATAAATTTTAATTTTACTGGTAGTTTAAAAACGATAAATATTTATCATTTTATCATTAGTACCAGCAATGGAAAATTAAGTTTAAAATTAATTTTTTTTAAATAATCGTTTTTTAAATGAGAAATTAGGCTACAATTTTTGCCGATTCTGATACCCCAAAAAGTTCTGATTTTCCCCGATTCCTATTCTGATTAATCGTCCCAACACTATATAGCTTTGGTTTCTAATTTGGTAGCGAAAGGTTGTGATTTCTATCCCAGCAGTATATTTTATTTTCTCTTCAACCAGAGAACTGCTATAGTATTGGCTTTGAGTCAAGCAGTTCTGGCTTCTAATAGTAACCCATCCTGAATTTATAATGTTTTATCAATGCCGAATATGCTGACTCAGAGACGGGTTCAATATATTGGCAACAACTCATGACTTACAATAAAGAATCAGTTTGAATGGAAATAATAATTTTAAAAATGGACGTGTGTAACTTAAAGAAAGCCATTTGATAAAAGTTCTATAAACAACGAACAAAAGAATTATTGCTAGCCTTTGATTGAACTTGTATTATCACAGTTTCTGTAGAAGTGAAACACAATATTATTAAAGAGAATGCACTATTTTTTTAAAATTTCGTTGATCAAAAATGAGTGATACGGTTTACAGTAGTCACTTAGAAAGAAAGTGTCAGACCGAACAAGTCCATTGTCATAGAAACAGAGATGACCATCATTAGGCAGACAAAAAAACACAAGAAAAATCATCGCCCACGAACGATATTCATACATTTTTTATTTACTTTTTATTTTTTATTGAAATATAATTTAAATATATTATTTATTAATTAAATCCAGAAGCTGTTTTTGCATAACACATTCATTTTCTATTTTAATTAAACGCTAGCATTCTTACAAATATTACTTTAAAAAAATGACTATAAAATAGTGCATAGAAACTAGGTCAAGTGAAACTGATTAGAGACAAAATGGTACATGGGTCTCGCTAGTTTGAAATAAAAATATAATGAATAAATTTAAGTTTCAAAATCCTATTTAAAAAAATATGATTTGTTAGCGTTACATAAACTTTTAATCGTATGCCTATTAATCTAAAATATGACTATGGAAATGTACAGGTTTCTTGATTCCTACTGAATCCTCAGCAAATCAGAAGAATCCTCGACTCAAAGTCCGCAGCAAACGGTGTCCGATCAGATTCAGTTCCTGATATTAAACTCCATCTGTAATATAAATTCCAGCGAGAGTTTCATTTTCCCAAATTTGTTAATTTAATTGTTAGGTGAAAGTACAGAATAGTAAACAAAGCACCCCACCCCGTCCCCTGCCCATGTTAAGAATGCCTTTCTAAATAAAAATGTTATTATTTTAGCACGGTCAGTAAGCTGCATAAGATTTTTTTAGAAAGCCATTTTTAATATGGGGAAGGTGGGGGGGGTTGTTAACTATTCTTTACTTTCACTTAACAATTTTATAAATAAATTAATAAAAAAAATTACTACAAAACGTTGCAAACCACAAGAGTAAGCGACCCAAAACAGAAAGTCTTTTATATCAGGAACTGAATCTCACGGGACACCATTTGCTGTGGACTTAGAGTCGGGGATTCTTCTGGTTTGCCGAATGCTCCATACCTCTGGACTTGTGTTATATTTAAAGTATAAGAAATGGTTATATCACATAATGTTTAGCAAATTAATTTTATAGATCATTGGCTGTACATACCTGTATTTGTTTGCAATTTGTTTTTTTCCTCTAAATTTTATATTTTTGTTCCAAAGACAGGAAAGTAAATATGTAATCGATGATTAAAGAGTTACTTCTCTTAAAAAAAAATGGCAGCTATACGAAAATAAATCTGATCCAGATAAATTATTTTCTGGAAGGAATTAATTCGAATTTATTGTTAACAACATGGACCAATGTTCCAAAAAATAAAATGGCTCGTCAATCAACTATTGATTTTACAGAATAAAACTGTAACTGTAACTGCATTCACCTGGGATGTGTTAAGCTGGCTCTAAATGAGTTCACCACATTCCATGTCAAGGCGGTCCATCGTCGCCAATCGGCAGCTGAGTCCTTGGCATACATTCCAGGTTCCAATGACGAACACCAAAAATGCAATGGCCAGCCACCAGTTCCATATCTGTCTTTACTGTTCCTATTCAAGTCTCCAGTTGGCCGCCTCTGCACTTCCTCCAGCCGGGCTACTAATTTGCGGATGAATTCTTCCTCAGAGCACCGAAGAATATGACCAAACCAACAAATTCTCTTTTCCAAAGAGTCTCTGTGATGCTGGTGGTGTTGCATCTTGCATAGATGGTGCGGTTTGGGATTTGATCGGAGAGTTGGATGTATAGGATGGGTCGAAGGCTATACATGTCGAAGAATCTGAGTGCGTGAAGATCTTCTTCTCGCAGCTGTACAGCAGTAGTGTGTGTATCAGCGTTTGGTATATCTTCAATTTTGTTGAGAGTTTTATTTCTTGTCGAGACCACGATCTACTTAAGGGATGGCAGAAAGCTGCGCGTGTGTGATTAAGTCAATAATGGAAGAATCACGTTCAACTTGCACGCCAGCAAAATCCATCATGCCTCGATCAAGAATCCTGTCAATAATGTAGTTGAACAAGATGGGGGAAAGAACACAATCTTGACAGAAACCAGTATGCACATTAAAGAATTCTGATACCCCCCCCCCCGTCCCTGTAACAATGGACTTTTGTTCAGGTGTGTGAGTAATAGGTCCTTGGTTTGGTCAGGTTCAAAGGTCTCTTTGTGTTTGAAACTGCCGGAGGAGGATAATTGAAAAGATTTTCGATATAACATCAATCAAACTTATTCCACGGCAATCACCTATTTTGTAAAACGGGAAGAGAATTGCATCGCTCCAGTTTTGGGGAATTTTTTCTGAGCCCCAAATGCAGCAGAGTATTTGATGTAACCATCTGGCCATGAGATCAGGATATCACTTGCATAGTTTTGCCGGAAGGCCATCCTCGCCAGCTGATTTGTTGTTCTTCAGCCTTTTTATTACTTTTTTAATCTCATCTTTGGTTGATGGATTGTAGTTGGATCCGGCAGTGTTGCTGTGAGAGAGGCGATGGGATGGTGGTACATGGTTTACCAGTTTTTCAAAGTGTTGCTTCCATCCTGGAAATAGGTGTTCCCTTCTCACTCAGCAATGTTTTACTAAGGGGACAGCTGCCTTTTCTCGCTGACTTTAAAAGTTGGTAGAGTTTCCTCGAGTCCCTACTGATGCTGCTTGTTATATTTCCACCTCAACTGCTTACAAGTATTTATTTCAGTCTACACATACAGATCTAATCTCTTGTCGCCTGAGCTGCCAGTAATCTGGGTTCCCACAGTTGCTAGCATCTTTGGTTTTCTCGAACAAGGAAATGATTTGAGGTGATATTCTTTCTTTGTCAGGAGGTTTTCTAGCCATGAAGTTTTTTTTGAACTGCTTGTTGAACATACGCTTTAAAGAGCAGCCATTGTTATTCAGATGAGACTTCAGGTTCTGATAAAGGCAGGGCTTCAAAACAGTTGGTTAAATCTACTTGCAGGCGTGTTGCTGTATCAGCTCAGCGAAGTCTATCAATGGCAAGTCTTTTGATTGGCTGTGATTTAGCAAGGCTCTTAAGGCGAAGACAAAGTTTAGCACGTACAAGCATATGATCAGAGCCATTGAGGTTTCTCGTTTCGGCTCCTCTATAGAGACAGCTGTCCAGAACACAGCAAGATCACTTTGAATGGACCATTATATAATCAACCTGGCTCGAGGTTCGCTGATCATGTAATACTATGTAAGAGAGTGATCGATCGGATGATTAAATCGTGTGTCTGTGACCACCAGCCTGTTGATTGAAGCGAAGTTTATTATTTTATCACCATGACATCACCATCACAACTCCAAACTGGCCAATCACATCATGTGATAGGCTGTCATTTTTCCCAGCATGTGCGTTCCAGTCTTCGGCCACAATTAGCATATCACTGGATGGGATGTGGCAAACAATGTTGTGCAAATCGTCATAAAAGTCATTTTTTATTGAGTCATCAGAATCACGAGTGACTGCAAATACTGCAACGACTGTGACGTTGAAAATAGATCCTTTTAGTTAAATAAGGGAAAGCCATTCTGAGCTGTGTTAGCACTGACGCTCAGCACAATGGCCATGCCATGATGACCAGAAGTATCCTTCACTCCTCTATGGTAGAGGTGATAAAGTGTATTGGAGTATGCTGCTGGGACCACACTGTGACCTGTGTTTGACAGTCTTGTCTCCAATAGACAAACAATCTCCAGCCATACTCGTGTAACACGTGAATAGTAAAAGCTTGTGTTTCCCGTGATTTAAAGGTTAGTACATTTCAGCATGCAACATAGCAGGCTCGTTTTAGTGCAAAAAGAAATCTATGTAAAAAAATATCCACGCCAAAAAGTATCCACATAGCGTCTGGTTTGGAATATATGGTGTCTGGTTGATTGCACCTCTGTGTCTCCAGAGACTATATGGCAAGTGCAAGCATGTGAAAATCCAAGGAGTGGTGTCTGCATCTGTGCATCTGTCCCTTTGCGTCAGTGGATAATCTGCGGCGGCATGCTGAGCAGCATGAACGGGTATAAAACCTGCCTCTGGGTCACCAACAGTGGCCGACGAATGCAAAGGGGAGAAATCTTTTTGTAGTAATCAGTATAATCTTACGACACTTCAAATGATTCAGTCGACGTATCATTTTACATATCATTTTACATATCATTTTACATATCATTTTACACTCAGTGCTAGAGCGTCTGCTTCATTCGACGTGTCCGCCCTTCTATCAGTTTGACACATTTGCAAGCTGATATTTTACACCGATTTTACAGAATCAAAGCTTTCAATGACGACAATCAGCAAACTGGCTGACTTTACTTTATTACATAGAAAATAAAAGAAGAAAAAAGAAGATTACTGTTCAACTTAATTTGATTTGCACTGGGTGCTGCATCATATGAATGCACTGGGTGCTGCATCATATGAATGCACTGGGTGCTGCATCATATGAATGAATCAATTAGACTGAGGCAGGGTGGATGCAAAAGAAATTGACGCCCAGGGCAAGCCGTCTTGAAAACTTTTGTAGGCTAATCTAAGAACATTCCTCAAAACACCACTGACAGCATCATTTTCATCCATGCAAATAACCAATTCTTATTACTTACTACCGTCTAACGACACATCTCTCAGACGCTCTCCTTTCTAACATCCTGCTCGGACCGTCCATCACACTGTCTACCACAGTTTTCTCTTCATGTTGTCGCCTAGGGCAATCACCTACAGGGTGGTCTAAAAGTCTTCTTACTTCTACCAAAAAGTAAAACCAATATAGGGGCAAGTAATCCAGCAATACAAAACACTGGATTCATTTTATTTACTTTCAGAACAGTAAAACAAAATCAGAAGACAAGTAATAGAAAATAACATGTAATGAATTCAGTTTATTCACTTTCATTGAGAAGGTTTGTTTGTAGGAGTAACAAGATTTTCGGATCACCCTTTTTGGTAGTGTGTACTCCAACCCCCCGCATACGTCGGACGATGTGATGACGTCACCGGTTTGGCCGTCCCCGAGATCGATCGGTCACTGGGCATTGATCTGCTGAACTTGTTGTCTAGATGAAGGCTGCCGATGTCGAGGGTTCTTGTCTAGTTACCAACACACTCCCCACGTTGTGACTGTTTATAACAGAAGGAAGGGACATTCAAGCAGAACAAAAAAACAATGAATAATGGCATTCAACTGGTCTGGGTTTTTGCGTTTTCCTCAGGAAAATAATTATTCAGCAAAAGAAATTACGATATCGATTTACACTTGGTTGGATACAAAATAAGTCTGTTCGATACTCATAAAGTTCACTCTGTGTGTTTTCTTTGGAAGAAATGTAAAAACAAAAATAGGAAGAATCTAAATTACACTCCCTTGTTTCGACAGAAAACGATTCACTGTATTTCTCTGTGTGAGCGACAGTCGTGGTTGGTAATTGTCCCTGAAAAGAATTTCTCTAAGTCGAGCAGGCACGCGTTCCTTTTTTACAACGGGCAAGAGCGATGGTCGGGGAGCAGAATCTCTCTCGTGTGTGCCTGTTCACGATTCTGTCCAGCTCTCTGTGTCTCGTGGGCGAAAGCCCATCCTCTTTTATTGAAAGTCTCGTGGCTGATATCTCTCTCTCTCGTCCCCTCCTTTCTCTTCGTCACCCTAGCTCGCCCACGACGCGTTAAGACAATTTTATTTCTCTTTGTCTTATCACAGCTAATTAAATCCTTCTAACTCTGTTTATCGGAAAGGGTGAGTTTTTAGACTTATCATCGAAAAATGATAACAAAATAAAACGAAACGGCAAAAATTAATTTGTTGTTCTCGAGCAGAGCTGGTCAATCTCCCCCGACTCTCCTATGTAATTGAGCATGAAAGGTTACAGGATTTTCGCAGACTCCTAGGCACCTTGTCCTGTTGCACTGATAATTCTATTTTTAAGCAAAATTTACACTAGTTTCATACCCTCGCTCCATTTCGTAGGGCTCTCTCTAGGTATAGCATTTTCACTAAATGAATACTAGTACACTATCGGAGTCTTCCTGACTCGTGGGGCAGGCGGATACTTGTCACAAGTGTGTGGCAATGTAATCGACATTGTCTAGATCGAATTGCAAATCGAGGTGTGTATAGATTAATAAGTTAAGAATATATTGAGAGTTGAATGATGGTGAATGTTATGAGAGGATTGAAAATCTACACATGCCACCTACTCAAAACAGCTGAACTGGAAAACAGCAATTCTTCCCCCTTTGTCAGAAACATCGCTCATGGAATGTGATGACTAAAGGACAAAGTAAGAAGAAGCAAGAGTTACGAAGCTGTCCACTTTCTACTCTCCATAATTATGAAAAGATTAACAGAAAAACAATTAACACCAAAAATATTTTATTTGGGTGTTAGGAAAAGAAAGTAATTACCCGGAATCGACAGTTATCACATGTCTTATCAAAGCTAAAAGAACATTCATAAAGATTAATAAGATTGATATATTAACAATAGAGAATAAAGTAATACAGTAAGACAAAACACATACCATTGATGCGGACTGAGGGCCTGGGTGTGCCGGATTCGAATCCAGTTCGTTCCACAGAAACACTTTCATCAAAACCCACACCTGACCTTGTGTCTAACCTCCTAGAGAGAAGGGAAATAAAATAACATTGATTCAGAGAGAGGGTAAAGCAAGGGAGGGTCCTAGGACTGAATAGAACTATACCTCAGCCTGACAGACGCACAACCACGGTTGGACTGATTTGTATCATAATGCTCTCTCTCTCTCTCTCTCTCTCTCTCTCTCTCTATATATATATATATATATATATATATATATATATATATATATATATATATTATAATGGAATAATTCCAGGAAGAGATCCAGGTATGAGAGCTCAATGCGATAAACAGAGCAAGAATAAAATGAAGTATAATAACACAAAATTACATAATCATCGATGCAATAATTTATTTCAACCTTGTGGTATTTTCAAGCATCCGATCCAGACAATTACATTTTTTCAAAAATGTAATCGTCTGGATCGGATGCTTGAAAAAAACACAAGGTTGAAATAAATTATTGCATCGATGATTATGTAATTTCGTGTTATTATACTTCATTTTATATATCACGTTGACACACCGGTTCCCGTTAGATCACCGAAGTTAAGTGGCGTCGAGCCTGGCCAGTACTAAATGGGTGACCAATTGGGAATACCAAGTGCTGTATATGCTCTCTGCTTATCTCGGCATGTGTTTTCAGTCGTTTTGTATTACTACTTGCCATTGGAATCAAGCAATGCTGACTCAGGAGAGCGGTTGTTGGGGATTGCGCAACCCTTGCAATTACAAATTCAGGCGGGGCACTCATACGTCGAAATCGATGGGAGAGTCAATCATCATATATATATATATATATGTAATATTTATAAATAAATATTAATTATTTATTACCTACAGACATCGATGTTTCATGCTTACGCAATCTTCAGTGCAAGAAACTAATTCCCGACGGAAATATATATATATATATATATATATATATATATATATATAAATATTAAATTATTAATACCTACAGACGCTAGCGTTTCAAGCTTATTGCTCTCATCAGTGCAGGAAAGTAACAATTTCAGATGGTCAGGAGGCGCGAACCTGGTATATATATATATATATATATATATATATATCTTTATATATATATATATATATATATATATATATATATATATATATATATATTTCACTATAGGTTCTATCTACTAAAAGTTTACTTTTAGTTTATATTTGATTATATATATATATATATATATATATATATATATATATATACAGGGCCTTTCTAAAAAGTATCCGACCTTAGGACAGAAAAAATATTTCAAATACCTGACGGGGTTGAGACCTTAATCCCCTTCAAAGTAGGCCCCTTGTGCTTGCACACACTTAGCCCACCGATCCATCCACTGCCGGAAACACCTCTGGAAGTCTTCTTTTGGAATGGTTTTTATCTGTGCCGTTGCATTCTGCATTATCTCTTCTCTAGTCTCAAAACGGGAACCTTTGAGTGGTGTCTTCAATTTTTAAAACAACCAGAAGTCGCAAGGAGCCATGTCTGGAGAGTGGGGAGGTTGGCGAACGACGGGAATTTCATGTTTGGCCAAGGAATGTTGGATCAATTGGGATGAATTTGCGGGGGCGTTGTGATGCAGTTGCCAGTTTTTCACTGTCCACATGTCTGGTCTTTTGCGCCAAACTGTGTCACATAGATGCCGGAGAACAGCTTGATAGTATTCTTTTGTCACTGTTTGTCCTTCTGGTGCGTATTCGTGATGCACAATTCCACGGATATCAAAGAAGACAGTCAGCATCAACTTCATTTTGCTTCGCACCTGTCGCGGCCTTGGAGATTCGTGATGCTTCCATTGCGAAAATTGTCTTTTTGTTTCTGGGTCGTACCCGTACACCCATGACTCATCTCCAGTTATCACGGTGTTCAGAAACTCAGGATCAGTGTTGGCAGTTTTCAGAAGGTCCTGTGCAAAATGATGATGATGATGATGTGGTTTCGTGCATGAAATCAAACTGCCTTCAATATCTTTAGGCAGGGTGTTTGCCCCACTCAACAACCCGGAATGTTTCCCGCCCTTTCTTTTTGCTTACCCTATCAACTACTGTTCTTCACCTTTTGGCTAAGATCAAAGTGTAGTATCTGTTCCGATGGATACTGCACCCCATAGACTGGTATCGTCTTGGCCTTCGGGGCTTGATTTCGCCGGTCTATGGGTCTGTCCTGTGCAGTTCTAGGAGGTCCACCCTCCCAGGCTTTGCCTTCCTTCTTTGGGGAGGAGTAAGTTTATTGCTTACTGCCTGAGGCGCCTCTACCGGGGAATGCCGATGGGGCTGCCCAGGCAATTTTTAATGGCCAGAGTGCTCACCTCTCGGGCGCTGGATTTTCAAACCTCACTTTCCCGACCCGACCTTGGGTCACATCTTACTTGTGGGAGTAAGATAAAACTAGCCTTGTGCCTAACTCCTGGAGAGGAGTAAATCAATACTGTTCTTGGCCTTTTGGCTAAGATCAAAGTGTAGTATCTGTTCCGATGGATACTGCACCCCATAGACTGGTATTGTCTTGGCCTTCGGGGCTTGATTTACGCTGGTCTATGGGTCTGTCCTGTGCAGTTCTGGGAGGTCCACCCTTCCAGGCTTCGCCTCCCCTCTTTGGGGAGGAGTAAGCTTACTGCCTGAGGCGACCCTCCCGGGGAATGCCGATGGGGCTGCCCAGGCAATTTTTAATGGCAAGAGTGCTCACCTCTTGGGCGCTGGCTTTTCAAACCCTACATTCCCAACCCGACCTTGGGTCACATCTTACTTGTGGGAGTAAGATAAAACTGGCCTTGTGCCTAACTCCTAGAGAGGAGTAAATCAATACCCTATCAACTACTGAAGTTCTTATAACCATCAGCTGTCCTGAGTTTGATACAAACATGTATCTAATGGTGAGGCCACAATGTAGGAGCTTTGTGGCATGTGGAGTCACTGCCTTATTTGTCATTAGTCGCAGGTCCACTCTGACTCTGGTAGTACCTGTCAGGGTCTCGTCTATGTGTTAAATAGAATCTATCATGTACAAACTATTTATTTACAAAATATATGACTACAAAACAAATGAAGCTACAAACATTTAAAAAAAAATTGTTTTTCTTTATTCACCTTCAAACAAGGGGTCATTTTGCCACTGAGACCTAAGGACTACTGTGATTAGGGCCAGATTTATAGGGGGGAGTTCTCAGTGGGGAGTTGTGCAGCAAGACGTTTGTTCACATGACATTTAAATTTCTGCATGTTGATACAGTCGGGGAAAACAGGTAGCAGGGAGGGAATTCCAAAGGCAAGCGGTCTAAGGAAAGAAGCTATTAGAGCAGAAAGTTTTCCAGCATTTGGGGACCTCTGCGATGAAGGGGGGGGGGATTTTGCTGTTAGTCAGATTTGATGGGGGTATTTACGTTGAGGAGGTACAAGTGCAGTAAGTTTATGCGAGCAAATACCGTGGAAGTACTCGTAAAATAAACACAGGGATGCTACATTGTGGCGATGCGACAGGGGCAAGAGCTTGGTAGACTGTGGGGGACCTATTAGGTTAGAAACTCTTTCGTTATGAAGAAAACGTGAAACAACAACTTTTACTAAAATATTTGGATTTGACGTTAAATAATTCTAAAAGGGGTTGATATGCCGTAAAACAAAATAACCAAATGAAACCAAACGTATATGTAAACAGTGGATACTCTCACACACGTCAATGAAGAATCGTTACATTCAAGACCATATTCATTCACCATATCATATTTTATTAACACAAACACACACACACACATAGACGTGTGTGTGTGTGACCTCTTCTTTTTCGGTCTACGGCTGTAATTTATGTGGCCATATCTATATATCAAGTCCAAATGTATATCCATACTTACTTCACATACGAAAATATAACCTACCTGCCTTGCCTTCCCACACCTTGCTTTGGCTAAATCTCTCGACCGCCTTCCCCCTTCTCACACACACCCACATGCACGAGCGTGCGCACCCCATGTCCACCCTGCCCCTCCCACCTTCTCCTGTCCTAGATATGACTCATATACTAACAGTGTGCCTCCTCCGACTACTCCTCGCGAAACCCCCTACCCCCACACCTACCCCCTCCCCCATCTCTCACACACCTCATTGATTACATGATATAAATGGGACAGTTATTTCTGACGATGTCGGCAGCGCCGCCACTGATTATATGTAGCAAGCGATGATACTGTGTGTGTGTGTGTGTGTGAGAGAGAGAGAGGGAGAGAGAGAAAGAAAGAGAAAGAGAGAAAGAGAGAAAGAGAAAGAAAGAAAGAAAGGAAGGAAGGAATCGGGTTCTTCTTTTGTAGTTTTTTTTTCTTCTGTGGTTCCCGGAGTTTCAGAAAAAGCTCTACTCGTGCTACCTGTTTTATTTTTATCATATTTTTTAGAATATTATTATTATATAGTATTTATTATATTTTATTTGCTGCACGAGTTGTTAGGTGTATGTTTCACTTATGTTATTTATTAATTTAGTTTATCGGTTTGTTGTACTTTTTAACAATTTTTTTAAAGGGGTGTGATGAACCACCAGGGGTTTTACGATGTTGGTGTACGCGCACACGCCATTTAACAGGCGCCTCGGTAATTAAAAAGAAATTCTTTTACTATGATTTCACCCAACCCCCTCCGCCCTGCCCGGTTTCCCTTTTGAAGGTGAAATTTATTTATTTCCTATTAGGTGTTTTTTTTTTTTTTTTTTTTTTTTTTTTTTGACAGATCTGACCTTCAAAACTGTCGGAAGTTATTAGAGACGTTTATTAGTTACCCCTCCCAGGCACAGCCATCACTCACAGTCTGAATAGGTACCCTGGTGTCAACCGATAGTTCTTGGAGTCGGGAACCACATAAAAACCTAACGGCCTTATAAAAAAACATCGCTAATCTAGCATTACTAGTAGGAGTTTTACGACTCCATTGAAAAAAAGTTTATTTTGTGTGAATTACGAACACATTTTCACCAATAATTAACGGTGCTTATACAGATCAGCCCCCATGGCTTCCAATATTGGCTCGGTGAAATCCGGTAACGAATTATAAGAGCTGAAAGGTTATTTTGTTACAACTGTGGTACCAAATTTCTCACTCCCCCCCCCCCCCCAAAAAAAAATATGCTTGGTCACTTGATTTTTTCCGGCCGAAAAAGCATAGCTTCTCATGAAATTAACCTAAAAAAACATAAGACCGAAAGACAGTCAGAGATTGTTTTCGTATAGTCACCTGGACTTAAGGTTAGTTGTAGGGTTAAGAAAGGGCATGTTTTTATATGACTTTAAAGTTTAAATTAAAATTTTATATTTGTTTAAATCGATTTCGAAATCAGATTTTACCTGGACTTAAGGTTAGTTGTAGGGTTAAGAAAGGGCATGTTTTTATATGACTTTAAAGTTTAAATTAAAATTTTATATTTGTTTAAATCGATTTCGAAATCAGATTTTACCTGGACTTAAGGTTAGTTGTAGGGTTAAGAAAGGGCATGTTTTTATATGACTTTAAAGTTTAAATTAAAATTTTATATTTGTTTAAATCGATTTCGAAATCAGATTTCACCTGGACTTAAGGTTAGTTGTAGGGTTAAGAAAGGGCATGTTTTTATATGACTTTAAAGTTTAAATTAAAATTTTATATTTGTTTAAATCGATTTCGAAATCAGATTTCACCTGGACTTAAGGTTAGTTGTAGGGTTAAGAAAGGGCATGTTTTTATATGACTTTAAAGTTTAAATTAAAATTTTATATTTGTTTAAATCGATTTCGAAATCAGATTTCACCTGGACTTAAGGTTAGTTGTAGGGTTAAGAAAGGGCATGTTTTTATATGACTTTAAAGTTTAAATTAAAATTTTATATTTGTTTAAATCGATTTCGAAATCAGATTTCACCTGGACTTAAGGTTAGTTGTAGGGTTAAGAAAGGGCATGTTTTTATATGACTTTAAAGTTTAAATTAAAATTTTATATTTGTTTAAATCGATTTCGAAATCAGATTTCACCTGGACTTAAGGTTAGTTGTAGGGTTAAGAAAGGGCATGTTTTTATATGACTTTAAAGTTTAAATTAAAATTTTATATTTGTTTAAATCGATTTCGAAATCAGATTTCACCTGGACTTAAGGTTAGTTGTAGGGTTAAGAAAGGGCATGTTTTTATATGACTTTAAAGTTTAAATTAAAATTTTATATTTGTTTAAATCGATTTCGAAATCAGATTTCACCTGGACTTAAGGTTAGTTGTAGGGTTAAGAAAGGGCATGTTTTTATATGACTTTAAAGTTTAAATTAAAATTTTATATTTGTTTAAATCGATTTCGAAATCAGATTTCACCTGGACTTAAGGTTAGTTGTAGGGTTAAGAAAGGGCATGTTTTTATATGACTTTAAAGTTTAAATTAAAATTTTATATTTGTTTAAATCGATTTCGAAATCAGATTTCACCTGGACTTAAGGTTAGTTGTAGGGTTAAGAAAGGGCATGTTTTTATATGACTTTAAAGTTTAAATTAAAATTTTATATTTGTTTAAATCGATTTCGAAATCAGATTTCACCTGGACTTAAGGTTAGTTGTAGGGTTAAGAAAGGGCATGTTTTTATATGACTTTAAAGTTTAAATTAAAATTTTATATTTGTTTAAATCGATTTCGAAATCAGATTTTACCTGGACTTAAGGTTAGTTGTAGGGTTAAGAAAGGGCATGTTTTTATATGACTTTAAAGTTTAAATTAAAATTTTATATTTGTTTAAATCGATTTCGAAATCAGATTTTACCTGGACTTAAGGTTAGTTGTAGGGTTAAGAAAGGGCATGTTTTTATATGACTTTAAAGTTTAAATTAAAATTTTATATTTGTTTAAATCGATTTCGAAATCAGATTTTACCTGGACTTAAGGTTAGTTGTAGGGTTAAGAAAGGGCATGTTTTTATATGACTTTAAAGTTTAAATTAAAATTTTATATTTGTTTAAATCGATTTCGAAATCAGATTTTACCTGGACTTAAGGTTAGTTGTAGGGTTAAGAAAGGGCATGTTTTTATATGACTTTAAAGTTTAAATTAAAATTTTATATTTGTTTAAATCGATTTCGAAATCAGATTTTACCCCGCAGCGCAAATGCATTTGCGTCAATATTGTTACACATTTCTAAATGGTACATTGTCCAACGTCGACATACACGCCAAGATGTCAGTGTTAAAAGTCATAAAAAAAACACATGCCCTTCCTCAATTCTTCCACTAACCCTAAGTTCGCGTTGAAATACGAAAAAGAATCTCACTGACTGTCCGTGGTATAAAGTCTCATTCTAACATTTAAAAGAACTTTATTGATCATCTTCGGTAACATTTAAAGGAAAAGAATTAGGAAAGTTCGTTGGCTGCCGAAAGTCTACCAGAAGTTTATCTTTGAGTGAAGATAGGCGGTGTTCGAGAATCCAGTGGATAACGCAAGAGATAGAAAGGGGATTGGTAACAGAGGATAATATGTCCAGAAGTCTGGATGAGGAAAAAAGTTAGAGTCCATATGGTGTTAAATAAATGCCCCATTAGTAGGGAAGAGAGAAGTGTTCATATTATGAAATTCATGTGTAAAGTCGGGCTGTTTCCATGTGTGTATATGTAAGTATGTGTGCATGTTTGTTACATTGTTAATTCCACATGTATGCAGCTGTAGCCATGTTGGACCTGTGGGTCTTCTTGTCGAATCCAGGGCCAAACAGTCCAGGGGTTTTGGTTGGTGTTCCAAGAGAGAAGTTTGGGAGTTAAAAGAAGCCCTGTGGATGAGTCAGATAGCTGTTCCGTCTCATGGCCGAAAAGAGGAAGAATGTGTCAACAGCACCGTCTTTTATAAGCTCTGGTGAAGTACTCAGTGCACATGCGAAATGGCCCCTGATTAAGCAAACCAGAAATAAAGTTAAATGTTTGAACCAATCAGAGTCCAGCTTAGAAATCAAGCACTGCTACTGTTGTTGCCGCTTGTAACTGCTACTGCTACAAGAAAAAAGAAGAATTATGTGACCTAACATTTTGGGGGTCATGAATTTGGTACGGCAATTTTACCAGAGTACCCAGTGTTCGATTTAGGTGATCGCTCTTACAACTTGTTAGATACAAGGCGATGTGGCGAAGAAAGATGTAGCAGGAGTGGCGGCACAAGTGACGATGGTCAATTGTGTAGAGGGAAAGTCAATATCAACAGAATCTATGCATACAAAAACATATCAACTTTTATTGACAACTTGTTAGAACGACCAGATGTAAAGAATTAGCAGTGAATGAGAGTTCAGAAGGTCTTAGAATGTTCCAAGTGAAGAGAATTGTAATTTAGTCTCTAAAAGAAGTTGAATAAACATGTTTATTTCGGCTGTCGCTGTGTGAGTTTGCATGTGACAGTGGGTGTAAGTTCAATAGGCATTGTAGACTGTGTATATTTGCTTGCCTTTGTTTTAGTCAGTGTGAAAGTATGTGCTTGAACTTGTGTGTACATGAGTTCGATAAACAGTGTATATATGCTGTCGCTGTGTTAGTTGTAAATATCTTTTGTTGCGTCTGCTGAGGCTAGCTTTTAGGGGCATACTCATGGGTGTCGAGTCTGAAAGAAAGTGGAAAAAGAGAGAGAATGCTGATCTTTTTGGTTTTTATATTACGCGTGAAATTGTCACATGCAGAAGTGAACTTTTTGCTGCTTGTGATTGGCTGAAAGTAGCTGATGATTGAGATTTTGTCCAATCAGGAGTCAGTACTTTAAATCAATATTCGCTGCTTCTTATAAGATGTAGCAACAGTACTCGATCCTAGGACGTATTTGACTCTTATACAGGTAAAGGATTGCATCAACTGTGATATACTTACTGTAGCGGTAGGATGATCCAACTTTCTGGAGGGGCAGAATGATTCAACCATTTTTCCAGCGACCGTAGCAATAGATTTGATGTAAATCTACCATTTCAGGTCTGGAGTGAAGGTCAGTCCTAGAAGCTTACCAAAGCAGGGAGCTTCCGCAATTGGGGCAAAGCAAGGATCTAAGCATTGGTGGTGAAAGGAGAGAAGCTTGGCTTTAGATATATCGTTGCTGTTTGTTGTAGATAAGAAGAGAGATAGTATACAGAAATGTGATATCTCGGCTTTTTAGCAGAATTCCGCTTTTTGTAATTCCAAAAAGAGGAATTCAGTGTTTTGTTTTTTTTAATTCAGAAAATGCGTAATAACCGCTTAAATCTGCTTTCTACCTTGATTTTATTTTGCTTTCTCTTTTCTTCTTCTTCCCCTCTGTCTCGGCTTGTCTTCTCTTACTTCTTTTGCCCCTATCTCTGGAAATCTTAATTTTGCCATACTTCAAACGATTCATGATGGGGGGGGGGGCAAGAGAAGTAGAAGATTTTTGCTTCATCAAAGAATGATTTCTTGTCTCTTTCCCTTCACATGCGCACTTCAAGTCTTTCTCTTAGTGTGTTTTTCGTGTTTATTTCTTGGAGCAAACATATTTTTAACGTTTTAAACTTTTATTACACGCAAAAACAAAACTACACAAAATAAACTTAGAATATTTTTTTACACAAAAAAGCTAATTTTAACGGAATTTAACGAATTTAAAATAAAAAAATCAAGTTAAAACATATCAGTCGACACTAGTAAAAAATAATTTAATATCAGACTCTCTTCCAGGAAGCTGCTACACCCACAGGTGTATTGTGAGAATATAAGAGTGTCACTTGCAGCAGGGCTAGAAAAGTCTTTGAGATTAGACCTTGCATCATCTCCAGAGAGAAGGGTCAGGAATGATGTTGATCTATAAGATCTGAGGTCCCTTGAAAGGGAGAAGTCAAAGAATACTGAGCTATGTTTTTTTGGGCAGATATTGCACATAAAGCTCAGTCTTGTGCCATTCTTGCACTCATTAACGCCTGTAACATCTCCACAAAGAGGAGAGTGGCAAGTAGAGTGTAGGTAATTGTTTAGTCTCTGCTAATGTCATCGCAAGGGGTCTCAACTTTAAGCCAATCTTGTGTTAAATATTTCCTCATTTAGTTTAGTTTACCACATATCAACATCGCAGTGGGTCATTTAATACCAACCAACCAACCAAAAGTAAAAAATAGAATAATCATTCCTTGTAATCATTCTGTTTGATAGAAAGATCTCATTTTGTCAGCATTCTTTGTAGAGGAATAGTAGATATAAAGCAATTTATTCTTCACTGCATGCTGCTATTTATTTTTATGAAATTTTTGTTTGTTTTCGATCCATATATGAAATTTTGGTGTTTGTTTTCATACTGTGTAGAGAATCTTTTTCAGTTGTATCCACTTTTTTGTTTCAACAAATGTCAATATGGCTTGGCATCCAACAGAAGATGATTGTTTTCGTGCTGCAGAGGTTATTGATTATGTTGCAAACTTGAATAATACGTGGATTATTCATATTTTTTTGATTTTTCATTGCCTCAAGTGAAGATTTTGAGTCTGTACAGGCCACAAATTTTCTTTAGCTGCTGTGTTTGTATAATGTCATGATTAATGTTATCGCAGAAGTGTAAATTGATGCAGTACTTGGCAGTCTCTTTCTGTACTTTTCTACTAAAAATGGCAGCACTATTCATTACATCTTCATCCTTGTATCCACCTGTGTATTTTTAGTCTGAATGGTAGTCTTTTATGTTTTGAAATTCATCCTGACATGTAATTGGGTTTGTTTTGTTCTTTAAGAATTTTTCAAAATCAAGTATAAAACTTGGTTGTTTAAATTGCGACGGTGGAGATTATTAATTAGTGCATGTGACCAGAGTCTATTTCATTGGTAAGCTCCATCATATGGATACAAAATGACTTAATGGCATTTATCTTTTTTATCAAAAAATGTTTTTATGCAGTCGAAGTTTAATGGTCATGATAATAATTTTGTAACATACAGGATGTTCAAGACATAGTTTACACTTTTTGGAATGGAAAGGCAAAACGTAATATCTTGGCCAAAAATTGATGTATTCTCAAAATTCACAGAGGATCTTTTGCCGAATACAGCTCACTTGAAGAAGCCCCCTTCGCCTCCACCATGGTCTCCAGGCGGGACCTTAACCTGGAACATAGTACGTTCACGTGTCCTTCTTCGAGATGCCTGGACACTAGTTTGATCCTGGCAATCATCTCGTCCTTCGTGTTGCATGCAATATGGTTAATGTCTTTCTCGACTGTGTCCAACACATAAGTCCATGGGGTTGCAATCAGGCAAGTTGCAGGGACAGATATTAGGACTGGTAAAGTCGTGGAAGTTCTCAGACAGCTACTCATCGCACTTTATCACTATTAAATACTTCAAATGGTTCTGAAATGAAAGAATATAAAAAAACGAACACATTTGTCTTGAACATCATGTCTTGAAGTGATAGTTTTTGTTTGCTCAGTGTTAAAGAAGCTTCATTCGTTTCTCTCTCTTTTATATATATATATATATATATATATATATTAGTGAAGATAGTACTATCTGTCATGTAGAACAGAAGAAAATGTTACATTTTGGGGGGAATATTTTTTTACATTTTATAATTTAAAAAAAATTTAATCCAATTATTCTGGAGAGCACATAGTAGTAAATGATGGGGTAGTTAGATTGGAGATGTGGGTGGACTAATAATATAGATATATGTTAAATAACAACAATCCCACCATGAAAAGAGTCAATAATGGGACCTGAAGAAACAAAATATGTATAATAGCACAGAGAAAAACAATTTTGCCAAGATCTTTGTAAACACACAAAACAATGTAGACATAGACAAAACATGACACTAAATTGATTACAAAAATGGTTAAAAAGGGGGAAAAATAAAAAATATAAAAGTATACAAAAATATTTTTAGAGTTTTCATAGTATTAATTAGTTAGAGTAGGCTTGTCGATTGACTACCAGAGCGACTGTTTCGGGGATTTGAAGACAATACAGTCAAAATGCTCTGGCTCCCCAAGCAGAACTAGCCAAGTTCTACTGGCCATACTTTGAAATACATACATGTGATGATAGTGAAGGTTAGAATAATTGCAGCTGTGGGAATTGATAAAAACGGATGTAATGTCACATGGCTCAAAAAGATTTGTCTTCAACAGATTTGTCTTGACTTAGTCCTTTTTCGAGCTATGAAAAAACTTATTTGCAGACGGCACTCCCTTAGTCTCGAAATATCACAGAAAGGGCGCATACAGGAGCAAGCGGCTAACAAATGTATGATTATGAACTTTACTTCACGTATGGCACAAGGTTTAAACGAAACAATTATGCATTTTGTGAGAGTTTCAGAAACGCATACACTTCGTCTTGGATTGGAAAAATTGTAAACCATTTTCTTCAATCTATTTGCTAAAGTAAAGTAAATTCATATGAATCAGCATGCAGGTACAACTCTGTTGACCGGCATGCTGATTCTGTTATTGACATTCTTGTAAGAGGGACCACGTGAAGGTTGCCAACATACCTAAGTGAAAGTGGTACTATGGAAACGACTGGATTCGAACCTGGCACATCCACGTCGTCAGTCCTTGTCATTATCCACTTAACCACCGTCAATGTTGCTGATTTTATTCATACACATTTTATGCTTTGATCGGCACCATACGAGAAAATCATCTGCATCCAGTGCGCAATCTATTCCAGGATTGAGGTTTTTTACAATGTCATTTATTTTGATAGTTTCACAAAATGGAGGGATCTCATTGTATGCAACAGAGGCAGCATACAACGTACATCCAATCTGTTCTATGGCTGGAAGATGTGGTCGACGTTGAGACGTCAAAACTACAGGATCCCAGCTGCAGCACATCAGATGAAGCAAATTGCCACTCTCACTGTAAAGGCTTCCATGAGAAATGGCATTGCACAATAACGTCTCAAATCGTACGACCACGTCATCTGCAGTCAGTCATCCAAAACGCTCCAAAGCGTGCCCCACATCGATATTGATGGTCCAAAGTCATGTGGTAGTCCACTTAAGATCATCATCATCATCATCATCATATTCAGTTTAACGTCTGTTTTACATGTTGGCATGTGTTGGACGGCTTTAAGAAATTGACTTTCAAAGTAACCTATCTCTGGCCAAATCTTTATTCATCCCTCCTCCCCATTTTTTATATTTTTGAATTTTTTAAGATGCCTTTAAAACATAAATACTTGTAAATAGGCAAGTTAATAGACAAATGACATGCCCAAACAGGCATACAAATTTGTGATCTAAAATAACCAAATCTCCTCTGTTCCCTCGACGTAAGGGACGATTTCTTTCTAATATATGAATAATTATTATGTCTGTTTTTTTCAAAAACTCTCGAGAATCATAGATTTTTTGTCAAGTATTTTCATGCTATTCATGGTGATGAACTGACTTTTGTCAAATCTATTACTAATGGAGATTTGGTATCTGCCTGTCTGATGCCGAAACTGTACTATTACTATTCTTTAATGCTCAATTCAGTTTACGATGCTATTTAAGACGAATGTACTATCTTTCAATGCTCAATTCGAGGGAGGGGTAGTGTAGTATCTGTTCTTTTGTCATGAGAGCACTCTTCCGGATATTCCCTCTTTCTTTGGAGGCAGTGTAATATATGTTTGTTCGTTCTGATACAATCCTCCCAGGCATTATCTCCAACTTTGGGAGGTACTCTAGTATATGTTCTGTTGTCATTAGAACATTCTCACAGGTATTACTTCATTCTTTTTTTAGGGGGGAGGGGCAGTGTAGTATATGTTTGTTCGTCATATTTTTGATAGTTAATATAAAACTAATGTACTCATGCCATCGAAAATGACAATTTATTCTTTTTTCTTTGCATAATTCACTAGCACATGCAGGTGTGTGTTCTTAATTTCTACCATTAAATAATGTTATTAGTAAATCATGTGGCGTCAATTATGGACATCCAGGAAAATAAAGAAAAAGAATAACATCATTAAAAGAAATCCTCTTAAAGAATAAAATATTGGCATCATTTAATTGAATTTTTGAGATTCAATAAAAAGTATTTCATTTAATAAAAGCAAAATTTGTTGAATTTGTACAGTTATGTTCTATTGTTTTTATACATTTTTCCGCACTAAATTTAGTTCTCAACTTACCAACAACTTTTATAAGTCACTAGAAAAAAAAACATTAAAAAATTGTCATCTTGTTTAAACACAGCCTTAATACTTCAATTCGACTGCTTCTGATACTTTCGTTTGATTTCATACTGAATTACTTCCCTTAGTTTTCACAGAAAAGAATAAATATTTATATATACACACACACACACACACATATATATATATATATATATATATATATATATATATATATATATATATATATTTATTTAGTGTGTTACAGAAGCTCAGAACATGTTTAAATTTTTAATATTAAACATGGCTGACAATGGCTAATTGTAGATTTTGTTACATTACATTGTTTCATTTCCTAAAGTCGTTACAGCTCGAAATTATGGTATCATGTCGATATGTTCTGATCTTCTGTAACACTTAATACATATATATGCTCTTATTATTTAATAATTGAGCACACTATTGTATTTCTTTTAACAAAACCATAGATTTTATATATATATATATATATAGAGAGAGAGAGAGAGAGGCTCATAATTCTGTGTTCGAGCCCATACGACCGCACTCATGAGGGTGTAAGCCCGAAACGACGTCGTATCATTATCTTCAGGGTCTTCTTTTTCACTCCTGGTGGAGGAACCCTTCCCTGGTTTCTTTCGTCCTTATTTCATCCCTGGCTAGGCGTGGCCAAGTAGGACCTAGTTGACTATCGAGGTTGTCTCTCCACCTGGCTTTTGACCTTCCTTTAGGTCGTTTCCATTGCCTCGGGGTCCATTCTGTCGATCTATATGTCCACCTGTTGTCTGTACATCTCGAAAGGTGACCTCCCCATCTATGTTTTGCTATGTCTGTCGGTATAAAACACTTAAGTATTTACTCAAAAATATTTATAGTATATATATATATATATATATATATATATATATATATATATTCACACAAAGTGTCATATGGTTGATTAAAACTACCAGACTTCAAGAAGAAATGACCAGTTTCTATGTGAATTGTAAAAATCTTCTGCATAATGTTGATGAAAATGATAAACTTGTACTTCAAGGCGATGTGGATGCCTATGTTAGGTTTGATTTCATTACCCAATGGAATTCTCCAGATGCTCACGGAATTAGGAAGGGCAATATTTATGGACTACTGAAATTGTACAAGGAATCTAATTGAGTAATTGAAAATACCTGCTTCCAACAAAACAATAAAAACAGGCGCAAGACAATTTGGTTGGGGCACTAACATATTCATTTTTACTAATGAGTTACCACTTATCAAGGCGAAAAGCCATTTGAGGATAAGGGTTAATAAGATGAATGATTGTCAGTTGAAAGATGAAGAATATTATGAGAGGATTGAAAATGGTTAATGGAATAAAATAAGTTTGATTACTTATGGGAACAGTTTATGACAAATATTTGTTGACATTAAATTTGAAGACGACCATGTTGTAATCTGTAGGGAAGCAGTCCCATGATAGTCGTATTTCGACCCCTAAAAAAAAAAGTTTCTACTTTTTTGGGCAAATTACATGTTATAAGTTATACGTAAAGTGAGCACGCATTTCTTGGCCACCGAATCTCACCTCTCGTATTTCGACCCCAAAAAAAAAAGTTTCTACTTTTTGGGGCAAATTACATGTAAACAGCCATTTTAGATGTTAGGAGGGGTGGGGGATCACTTTCCTATATAAGTTATACGTAAAGTGAGCACGCATTTTTTGGCCACCGAAACAGCCTCAACAAATATCCGCGCGCGCGGATATTTGTTGAGGCTGTTTACATGTAATTTGCCCCAAAAAGTAGAAACTTTTTTTTTAGGGGTCGAAATACGAGAGGTGAGATTCGGTGGCCAAGAAATGCGTGCTCACTTTACGTATAACTTATATAGGAAAGTGATCCCCCACCCCTCCTAACATCTAAAATAATAAAAATTTTCATAATTTTGCACCATTGGAACTATTCTAAAATAGAACGTTTTTCGAAGAAATAACAATTTGAGAAAAGCAACAGTATAGTGATAGAACATTTATTGAAGAAAAATAAAAATTTGAGAAAATCAACAGTATATATATAAAAAAGTCGAAAAAAGACGTTTTGCTTATGAGTCCCAGTAAAAAAAAACACACACACGCCGTAACCCGTGACCTCAAGGTGAAGGCTGCGACGAAATCGAGGCTGGATTGGCGGCCATTTTGTCTGGTACAAATACATGGAAAAAATGAACAAGAATTTTTTTTTTACATCTATTACAAACCCATTTATAGTACGTAAAAACACAAACAAATTTCACAGGTAGGTAGGAAATTATCTCTTCTCGACGTAGGTTAAACTCACTTGTTGCATATTTATTTTTATAACCCCGTTCTCGTTCGTTTTTTAGACCCCGTCCGCGACTGTACTGATCATTCTTAAAGATACCCGAAAAAAGATTCAGTTTAGTGTCGGCTTCAAGGGAGAGTAGATCTAGCCGAGCAAACGATGAGATTGACTGATCAACATAGCGGCGGCGGTGGTGGCCTCGACAGACGAATTATTGGAGTTTGGAGTCAACATTAGATGCGAGCAAGTCGCAGGCAGAGCTCGGCAAAGATTTAGCAAGTGATGAGATGAGCTGACGACTTGAGTAACACGAATGTGGGTCTCGGCAGTCCGCGGCGACGGTGTCACACACACTCATAGTTCCAACTAACTTATACAAAATGTAGATGTGTTTGTGTTCTTTCCCGAGAGTTGTGTTACTTTTATTTAACTTGTGAACCAGTGATGTACCCTCGACGATTCATCAGTGGATAGACAACTCGGCTAGACGATGAAGACAAGAAGAAGGCCACGGAAACACAACATTGGGGTTGATGGTCGTCGAATGGGGCAGCATGGTTCTACACGTGTAAATACCAATATTTTTCTTGTTGATTATAAATGAAAGTTTATTAATTACTCGCATGCCTTTGCACCATTGTGACACACATCGTGACATCAAAGGTTGTGTCTTTTTATCCATATGTTATTGCTTTTTCTTCTTCTTTGCGTGTTTCAAAAAGCATGTGGTCGTAAAACAGTTTCCCATTTTTTTTACGCAGTCCTTTGCATTATTGTTGTACCCTGTAAGATCTTTCCAGCTGCACCGGTTGGGCAGTAGTGGACAGACAAGCCAGTGTTGCAACGTATAGTTCTACTCTCCACATTCACAGATGGTTGGGTCAGTTTTGTAGTCCCATCTACTCATAGCAACTTTTGATCGCCCATTCCCATTCTTAGGCGGTTAAGTTTTTTCCACTGGAGCCAGAGTGCCTCTAAACCGAGAGGGAGGGCCACAGAAGGGGGGATTCCCATGTCAGTAGCAGGGGGGGGGGGTCATTCTCTAGCCCTCTGGTCCATAACTGTAGTCTGTTGTTAGGAGTTCGGCATGACTGAGGAAGCTTCTCCTTTACTTCAGTCATTGGTCTGTTGGTACACGTCCATGAAGAAGATGGCGTTCATCAATGATAGCCTTTGTGTATCTCTGCTCAGCTGGCAACTTCTCGTCTCACATCTGTTATGTCTCTGGAACAGTAATGATTTTCTGCAACATTTTATTATTTGTATGTCGTCAACAGGAATATCTATATATTGCTTAGCGAATTCTAATGTGTTATCTAGTGTACATTCTACGATGGAAGGGTAAAAATCATTTATGCCAAATTGTGTAAATTTGAAATTTCTTTTATCAATATATATTATTCTAATATTTGTTTGTTTATTTTTCCTATATTGGCTTTTGTAGGGTTTGATAATCTGCAAGAGGGTGTTTTTATGAAGTTTCTTTGTGATCTTTTATGGCGTAATAATAAACGGTTTTGCTTTAGCTATACACTTTATTCTATTTTCTAAATGTTAGTTTGGATGATATTAGTTTGCTTCGTTATTTATACTTGATTGTTTCGTTGCTTGTTTTTTTTTTATAGAATTGCATAACTTTGGTATTAATTAATTTCTCTCTTATACATATAATTATTATTATTATCGATTTTGTACATATTTCTGGATTTATTTACCCGTACAAATATTTTTTCAGAATTGTTTATCATTTTTATGTTTTGTAATTTCTTTTGGAAAAAAGCTTCTCTATTTTTTTAATTAATTTTTCTTTATTTTTCTAAACTCTGAAATGTTTATTATATTCATTCGTTTATTTTTCGAATTCTGCTAAGTCATTCATTTTTGACTATTCACTTTTTTTTTTCATTTTACCTCAATGAAAGTTCTCAGAAATCAAGGGGGCCTTTCCTGGGGCTAACACTTGATCTCTATATGAGATACATAGATATCCGAGTGTTCAATTAAATTTCTCATTTACCTCACAAATGTTGAGTTAGTAAAGAAGTGAAAAACATTCATTATCTTCTCCCCAATTCACCAGTTAACTATGTTATAGTAGATCTCTCTTGTTGTCTCTTGGTTTTTCCGGGTTCCAGGACAAGAATTCATCTAGTCTGGTGGAGTATCCAGCTTAATGCTGTTACTTGAGGTAACATCACTTGGAGTAAGTACACCATTCCTCGTATAAGCTAGTGTATAGTCATGCTAAGGTGATTTCATTTGGTCTTCAAATACTGTTATTTTGAATATTTGGTCAGGGTTTACTTGTATCCTCATGCCAGATTGTCATGACAAACCCATGTACAGAGAGACCTTAGACACTCAAAGATAGTGTCTAGTAGGCATTCAAATTCTCACCGATATGTCTAGAAACGAGTAGTCTAAATTCATCTCTTCTATGTCCATTATATAACAGGTTTAAGTACAAATACCGAATGATGGTGCAAGCACTGAGAAAAGAGTTGAACTGATTTTAAATATATTTTATATATGTTACATCATTGGTATACCATTATAAACAGACATTGGAAACCATTATAGACAGATGTAACAACACATGTCTGCTCATAGTGGATGAGCATATATGTATCAGTCATAAAAATTGACATTTCTTTCTTCTTGCGAAGAGCAGCCTCTGCAAGGTGATGTTGTCAGACGAGGACCAATCAGACTCCAGTGCTTATTACTTTCGACCAAACCTTTGAAGGAATACTTCCAGACCCTTAAGGAATTAAACAACAGACACAGAGAGCTTCCAGGCACCAACAAAGAAAGACGTCCTCTATCAACTTAACAGCCGAGCGAAGCTATCTTCATTTGAAGATATACCGCTCTAAGAAAATACCTTTGGCAGCAGAAATTTATTACTTTAATTCCTTTCTTCACTGTCTAAACTTCTAGCAACCTACACCCAACGGTGTAAGTCACTCAAATAAATATCTTATTTGTTATTTGTAGAAGGGCTTTGTTTTTCTTTCATTTAACGACCCGTTTGTTACAAAATATTATAGGAGTTGGTCTTACAGCCCAAGCGAAGATTAGCTCCTAACTATATTAATTGTGTTCATTTCGTAACTTATTTATTGAAAATATAAACAATTATTTAATTTCATTAGTTGGAAATAACTGGCCGACATCTCAGCTCTAATATAGAAAATATTTTGTCATTATTTTTCTATAAACTATTTTTTTTTTTTTGCAAGGTATATTCAGAATTCAATTATAAAGCTGGGAAGGCAAGGTGTTTTCTTTAAAAAAAAGAAAAAAACGATGCACACATGTGGCAGGTTGATTTGTCACTTTTTTAGAAAATCAACGCTGCAGTGGTGGTGAAAGCTGTGGTTTGGTGTTATGAGAACTGATACCAAAAATTAGATTCCTAACTTTAAAACTTAACTGAGCATTTAGTTTTAAAGATCGGGTACAAAAATGTCCAGAAATACCTAATTTCCGCAGGATTTTGCTAACAAACTGACTTAAAAAAATTACTATTTCACTAATAAATCCAGATAAAATTGATATTTTTTGTTAGATACAATGAATGGAAAATATATTCAAACCAGAATTCTAAGTATGAATCACCACTAGTAAAATATGTCATTTTTTTTTAAACTGTTTATTGAAATAAACAAGAACTGTAAAAATTGTACAAAATTACAAAAAAGACTAAACACTTTCCCTTTAGAAATGCCTACAGCATATTCCCAAAGTAGTCGCTGGTCACCACTTAAATCATTCATTACCTCTGCAGTAAGATACAAATTATTTAGAAGACTACTAATACTATGAAATGCTACCTGGGGCAAATCCTGGTAATTAGTCACACAAAGTTCCATCAATTAACTAAAAATGGATCTAAATGGCGGTTCATTTTGATAGAGTGAACAGCCAATGGTATGTAACTTTCTTTTAAGTTTTTTTTCCAAAGCTGTAACCATCCCGGTTTCACAACCAGTGTGTGTACTGGTATTGTCCACCAGAATTGCCGTAACAGTATTTACACTGTTGTACTCTTCTAGAACAGCAGCAACATCCTCTACTAGAAGAACACCAGTTGCACCAATGTTGGGTATCACTCTATGGGCGAGATATTTACTTGCAGTTCCTATCTCTCTGGTAAATGCTAAGTGGCGCTCTGGTCCCTTGCTTTTCTTAATCATTTTTTCACCATTTCCCCTGTAACTTCCTTTTAATACAAAGTGTTCTTATCAACTCTGCAATCAACTCCAATGCAAATAAGATGTTCATATTCCTGGACATGTTTTTGATGGCTGGTTAATTTCACTCTTGCCTTTTCCCTATCTATTTCTGATTTATCTATAATAATATCTTTTAAATTAATGGTTGGATGAAGAAGGCCCATGTGTTGTAAGTCTAATAGAAATGCATTAGCAAGACAAACCCCAAGGTTAGAAGATATATCATCTCTAATCAGTTCCATAGAATATCTCAGGACTTTTAAAAGACTGTAAGGTCCCTTAGACTGTCTCCCTGGCTCAAAACTGTCATCGGTTATTTCTTCACTGGAAGATGTCTGTGAAAAGATTTCTGATGTAGAGGAAGCAACATGTGAAGAATCTTGTTGCTGTCTTTCAATCTGCCTGTCTAATCTATCTGCTTCAGCTGAATCTTTTTTTGTATTTTTTGACAGCATCTTTGTCAATAGGTCCAAGTTGGAAACTGCCTTTTGGTCCTGTTTTCTCGCTCTGATCTTTTAAATATTCTCTCTCTTCAATGAGAATCTGAAATTTCAAAATGTGCATGTGTTTAATAACAGATCTAGCATACATGACAAATATTAAGGAAAATATCACAATATTATTTATTAGAAAAAGGAAGATATTCAGAAGTAAATTCATATTTTTCAATTAATTTAAATATTGAAAATTGGGACATGAATTAGTTCAAATTAAAAAATTCAAACAAAAAACAACCATAGAATTAATATTACCTTCTTGTTAGGAGGACAAGTGCAGACTATATGTCTTCTTTGGAAATTTTATGTATTGCACTTTGCAGCAAAGTCATCACATCTTAAGGCAGGCAGTTTGCAGCAACATGAAGAAATCTCAAATAATTTGTCCAGCTGTTCCTTAATTATTTTCACTTTGGATGCAGTAAGAGTTTTCCTGTTAATAAGTTTGGCCCTCTTGAAGCAAAATGCTTTCACCTTCTGTCGTATATTCCCTTAACAAAGGTAATTATGGGTTCACTGCTTGCCAAATATTGATTATTTCCTTTGTAATCAATTTGGAAATATCATTATTTGATAAGTATGGATAAGTATTTCTTGAAATAACTAAACTGGATAACTTGTCGTAAAGTTGGGGGTTCCACAAAATCTTTTGGAACTCTTACTGCGAGTTAAAACAGAACGTCCTTTTACAGACATTTTTATCTGAAAAACAAGAAGAAAATAAATGAATAAGTCTAAAACAGTTTCATTTATAGTATCTTCTAGTTTCATATTAAAAAAATAGCTGACAATTATAGTAAGGAGTTTTGGTTAGCTTTAGTGATAGTGTGTTTGAGTTAGGGTTAGGCTGCATCTAAAATTGTGGCTTGAAATGACAGGACCATTTAAACAGACTCTCAATACTGTTTGAGTTATGGTAAAATCCTTTTTTTTTCTTTTTTTACCCAATATTTTAGATTTTAGAGTGGGGGATAACTTTCCCAAATAAATTTAATGTAAAATGATCACCCAATTCATGACCATCACACTAAAAAAAAATACTCTTAAATCTAAAATATTGGGTAAAAAAAAACAACAAAAAAAGGATTTCTCTAGCGACATAATCAGTAATTTTACACAGAAAAAAATGGTCCATAAAAAATGCAAAGTGTGATGCTCATGAAGTGGGTGATCATTTTACGTTAAATTTATATGGTAAAGTGATCCCCCGCTCTAAAATATAATATATTGCATAATATATTTAAAAAAAAACGATTTCTCCAGCGATATAACCGGTAAGTTTACACAAAAAAAGGTGGTCTGTAAAAAATGCAAAAACAAGTGGTGGGTAATAACTTAAAAAGCACCAAAAATTAGCTTAAAGTATGTCGAGTATAACATAGTATCAGCTATATTTTTTAATACAAAACTAAAACATTACGGTATTTTAATACAAAATTCATTGATACAATTTAATTTGAAACACGAAAATAAAAAGAGAAAGAAAGAAACTATATTACCTAAAAATGGAAATATAATTTCTTCAGCAGAGAAAAACAAACGCCTTTGAATTAACACCAGATACACTTAAAATATAAAATTATGTAGATTAAAAAAGGATTTTTTCTTTCTATTTCAAATAATTAAGTTTCTTGCATAAAAATACTAAATTACTAATTATTAAAATCCAACAGCCGTCAATATTTCATACAATTCATAAACAATAACAACAACACGCATTTAAAACGGTGTAAACTTAAATAATAACCAAAAAGAAAGTTCCAGAGACACTATTATAAACAAACTATATTCATTTTATTTTATCATTAACATGAAGACATTTTTCGGTTTAATGGTGTTTTATTGATAATTAAAATTAGTCTAATTTGTTTTCTACTGAAAAACCACAAATCCTAAATTCCATAAGAGAAAAGAAATGAAGCAATCTTTTATCGCTGTCACTTATGTAAATAGTAAAATACTGTGTTTACTAAACACTGTATATTTAATCTCCATTTTGTCTTTACAAGTGAATATTTTTCATTATTTATAATCCTTATTTATTTTTATTTAATTTATTGAGAACAATGTAAATAATTTAGTTGACAAAGTCTTTATTAAATGATATTTACACATTTTTATTTCCCCAAAAGGACATGCGAAATCGCTAATTTCCAACCTTTAAAGTCGTTTCCTGACTTAACGGTAACGATTTGGGAAAAAATATTTTATGTCGTGATTTATCATGCCAAACTCCAACTATCATTACCATCGCATTACCACGGTTCCAAAATCGACCTGCCCTAGCGTATGTATGAAAAGGCTCCATCAGCACCATTGTCAATATACTTCTTCATTGTCTCTTCTTCAGCATTAACTCTGTCAAGTGTTGTTTTTTCAGGTGAAATTTCAACAAAACTAACAGCCTAACTGAGGATTTTCCAAACATGGCCGCATCGTTTATTAAGCTAAGAATAACCCACATCATCCTTTGGGTTAATGATTTATTTATATGCTGGCATATATTGGGACAGCTTTTAGAAATTGAGTTCCAAACTAACCTATCTCTGGCCAGGTCTTTATTTATCCCTCTTTCTCTCAAACTCATCCTCATCAGTTCCTCCCATGTTTTCTTTGGTCTTCCGCCTGTCAACTGACCCTGCTACCCCCTTCAACTGTTTTACATCTACTAACTCAAGAACTGTCAGCCATTTTTTCAACGTAGACCATATCAACGAAGTCTCATATTCTCTACACATCTCTCCATACTGTCCAGATTTAATCTTCCTCTGAGGTCATCAGATCTAAGCTTGTCTTTAAAACTCACATTACACATCTATGCCCTCAACCCTCACAGGCCAGGTTTCACTTCCATTCATTATCACACTGCGTACACTGATAGACTCTTCTCTGTTGAGAATGAAGTCTTATTTATTTTCTATCAAATAGAGCTTTATATATGATTATTTTTATTTACACAGACATGTACAAAATCTACGACACTGGCATGTTGATGTTATCGATCAACAGCTATTATAAACTGAGATCTCATTAGGCAGAGTTAGAATCGGATCTTAACCGTAGATCATATTTGGAAAGAATGAAATGGAGAAAAAAGAATGTTAAAATTTGGAAAGTCACGTGGTTGAGACCGTTAAGAATCAAAATCTCAAAAAAAAAAAAAAAAAAAATATTAATATAAAATATAAATTATAAAATATAAAATAAAAAATAAAGTAAAATAAAGTGAAAAGAGAGAGGTATAATAAAAGGATAGAATAAAAAGATAGATACAAAGATAGATAGATAAAATGAGGTCGTTTACGATCAAGCCAGAAGTGGGGAAAGGAGACCCATGCGATGAGACGTGTCAAAAATCATTCTAGGGGTTTTTAACCCCAGACCGATTCTGGCAAGCAGCATAAGTTTAAATCAGCGATAGTATTAGTAGCATATGTGTGTGTGTTGGGGGAGGGAGGGAGGGCAGGGGTCGTTAATACATTGGGCTACTGATTTTGTTTTTAGTTTTAACCGTATTTTTCTTAACAATTATCAAATTATCATTAATTAACAAATCGAACAAATTCACTAACAAATTAATTTAGTTTACATAATTAGTGGTAATAATAATTATAGTAATAATAATAATAAAAATTATAATAATAATAATAATAATAATAATAATAATATCGATAATAATGTATATATATATATTTTTTATATATTTATATATGTATATATTTATATATGTATATATATATATTTATTTATATATATTTATATATATATATATATATATATTTATATATATATATACTTA
>OY744527.1:138027009-138107009 GCA_963556195.1 Sepiola atlantica | reverse complement strand
CCTTAAATGGTATAGTTTTTAAAAATAATAATGTTCCCACAGTACATACCCTGTTGCCTTGAATACATATTCCATAATGATAAGTTCAATAGGTTAGATTTTACCAAACACATACATATTATTGATGCTCAGCGCGTGCACCGATTCTTTTAAAAACATATATCTCAATATTACTCAAAATTTAATGTAGAGCAATTTTTTTCTCAATTAAATTTTTTGTATCTAACTTATTTTAAAAGTTTTCTAAGGCCGGTACGAGTTTGGGTGAGCTCATCCGCTAAATGGTAAAGGTTACAAAAGAAATAATGTGCCCATGTTACTCACCGGTTTGCCGAGAATGTATATTCCAAAATTCATAATGATCGGTTCATAAAAAAATAAAATAAAAACGTTATATATATGCACCCTCTAAATGCTAACATTTACAAAAAGAATAATGTGCCCATGCCACTAACCGTATTTTTAGAATATATATTCTAAAATTCATAATGATCCGTTTATTAGTTTAGGAGATTATCTTGTACATATATATATATATATATATATATATATATATATATATATCGTGTGTGTGTGAAATCCCACCTGACTAAGCACGCATGTTGCCCTCCTGTATGGTCGTTGCTACATATCATCAGACTTTGAAAATATTATAACTCTAACACACACACACACACACACACACACACACACACACACACACACACTAAATCAATTGTTAATAACTCGAAGATGACTCATTCTCATGTGTTACATTCAATGGAAGGAGTGAGGCCAGAGAGGGGAAGGGGTGAGTATCTGCCTCTGTGTTTTTGTGTATCGTATGTCTGTGTGTGTGTGTAATTCGGTGTGTGTTTACATATGTATATGCATATATGACTTTCAACTAAGACAATTGTGTTTATGTGCATATTTTTTTAACGTGTGTGTATGTTTGCATATTGATTGTATTGATCACTAGTGTGTGTGTGTGCTATTGTGTCTCTTCTCATACAAAACTAAGTTGTAAGTTCTCATGTTTTGAAACTATCTTTTCTGGGTAAGTTGAGTAACTGTGATGAAGCAGAAGACGGTTAGAGTTACCAACCTTGTAGACTGCAGTTGACTAAAACCAAAAATAGCTATTAACCCTAGGGGACTTATTTTATACACATATATATAAATCCTAATCTATACTAATATGAGAACAAATCCAGTATGTCCTAACCCTCCCCCCTCAATCTTCCCGTTGTGACCACTGCTATTTTTTAAATACTGTTTTATTAACATCCACTATTTTAAAAATTATTAAAAAATATTTTTTTTAATGGAAATCGCTCCAGACAAGACATGAAACCACTTAAAAATACTACTACTTTAAGGTAAAAAACTAGCCAGCAATAAGTGTTAGATAGATTCCGACCCAGAAAACAGCAATTCTTCCCCCTTTGTCAGAAACATCGCTCATGAAATATGAAGACAAAATAAGGGAAGCAAGAGTTACGAGGTAACTGCCGAAAGTAAACCCAAGCTCCACTTCCTATTCTCCATTTTTCCACTGATGCTACATTTTCAGTCATCAACGAATAATATACATCGTGTATCTGCGTAACTTGTACCCACAAACACCCAACGAGTTTCAGCAGCATTTTTTTAAAAACCGACCTTGTATCTAACTCTGCCCTCGTGGGGAGGCAAGTAAATAGGAACTATAAAGATGTTAAACTTATTTTCAAATTAAAAATGCAATATTTAAATATGTTGATACATTTTCATTTGTTACACTTGTTGTCAATTAGAAAAATAATAGTAAAAATGTGCAGATTATTTTGGTTTAAAGAAATGTTTTATCAAAAACTAAAAACATTTCTCCATTTGTGAAAATCTTGCAAGTTTCTTGAGAAATAATTTTTTTTCATTCCATTATTTATGGCATGAAGGATTTATTTATAGCAAATTGTTACAGAAGTTTTGGAATTGAAGCCATTTATTTGTCTAAAACTTATGAGACGATTTTTGTTGCTATTTAAAAATATTATTTTATTTAATTGAATCCAAATTAGAGATTTTTTTTGTTCATAGTGGGTTGTAATTTCGATGTAGTAGACTTGAATATATCATCTTAAAAAGAAAACATTCTAAGAAAAGTTTTCTCCTTAGATTAAACCAAAGATGCCAAGAGAGGAGAAAGATGGAATCCCAAACGAAGATCTCAATGTCTCATTCTCATTCCTGAAAAATATATATGTGTATTACAGAGATGAAGGAAAAACAACATTCACTTATTGAATAGAACGTAAAAAGTTAGCGGACTTCCAAGTTTAATTCCAAATTGTTCCTTTTCCACAGAGATTAAATCCTGATACTAAGAAATTAAATCTTTGACATTACAGAATTTCAAGTTCACTCTGTCGTTTAATTTTCAGCATCAAACCAAAAACTCGCTGATAAAATTAAAAATGGTTTATCTAACCTCGACACGTATTAGAGGAAACATTAGAGGTCCAAATGCATGACAGGAGCAGGTGAAAAAGATGCGAAACCACTAAAAAAGTACCTTAATTTTTACCTCGCACTTGCATGCAAACACTGCAAAAACACAAGTCTGTTTGTTTCATCTCAGGAACCAAGAGGCCAACCGACCCATAAACATAACGAATACAACTTGAGAATCGCACGAACCTCGTCTACCTTGGCGTAACCCTGGACTGCACCCTCTCATTCAAGGAAACATGTAAAGAAGACAAAAATAAAAGTCAGCTCCCGGAACAACATCCTCCAGAAACTGATCAACTCCAAGTGGGGAGCCACAGCACACACACTAAGATGTACTGCCTTAACCCTGTGCTATTCCTCTGCGGGGTATGCTTGTCCTGTTTGGGATACATCAACGAATGCCAAAAAACAACACTTGCCGCTTGATCACTGCCTGAAGCCTACCAACCTGCATCTCCTCACTGGCATTGCCCTTTCAGATGTAAGGCGTGAAGTTGTCAGCCGGGTAGAGATCACAAAGGCTATAAGTGATTAACGCCATCTCCTTCATGGATGTGAACCAACGGTCCAACGACTGAAGTCAAGAAGCAGCTTCCTCAGCCATGTCGAACCCCTAACAACATCTCAGGAAGAGACCAGACTATAGCTGTGGACCATACGGCTACAGAATGCCCCCCCCCTCCTACTGACATGGGAATCTCCATTCTAAAGAACTCCCTCCCAGTTGAGAGGCACTCTGGCTCCAGTGGAAAAGACTCAACCACCTGGGAATGGGAATGGGAATGGGAATGGGGTGATCAAAAGTTGCTATGAGTAGATGGAGCTACAAAACTGACCCAACCATATGTGAATGTGGAGAGGAGAACCATACGATGCAACACTTCCTTGTCTGCCCACTACTGCCCAACCGGCAGAGTACAACAATAATGTAAAGGCCTGTGTAAAAAAGTGGGAAACTGTCGTATTACTACAGTCTTTAAAGACACGCAAAGAAGAAGAAGACCTCACACGATCAGTAAAACATCAAGCTTTGTTGGTTTTAACATTTTTTCGGTGTTACATGGGAATCTTTGTTAAAAAAAAAATTTATGTGAAATGTAAAAAGTGAAAATTTATAAAAAGGAATGCCTTTCTATTCAATGATCCTTTTGATGGTCCGTGGCCCATGTTGCACCACTTTTATGTCCCCTTTACGAAGATTAAAATCAAGATATAATTCTACTAAACCTTATGTCTAGAATACTTATTCTAATGTTGATCAAAGTCCATTATATGATTTTGATTCTAGAAAATGTCCAAAATTTAAGGATTCAGGGAATCTTACTTAATTGGTGTCTAATGACTATGGATTATTCAATGCAAATCTGAAATATTTGAATTTTTCATATTATGACACCTAAAAATCGTTTAAAATACTCCAAAGAAACTGAAATTTAGGGAATATGATGTCTACTACCTATTGTGAAAATTTCACAAAAATTGGAGGTATCAGAATTTTCATCAAGGGCTTCCACACCCTTTTTACCCACTTAGCATGAAACTAAATTAAACTAAATATAGCTCACATTACGACCTAGCTGCTGTGTTCCAAAATTCATAATGATTGGTTAATTAGTTTAGGATTGAAACATGTACATACAAATATATAAACATATTCACATACCTAACTTTCGTTTCGTCTCATAATAATAGTCGGAAGAAACTGAAATGTTGGAAAATTCTCTTCTACATATGGTTTAAATTTCATTAAAATCGGATATACATATTTGAAGTTTTAAGTGGGTTCTGTCCACACTTAGATGTGTGGGGGGCTCATAGATATCCAGCACATAGAGGGTAATGTAGAGATTTGAGACCACTTCCATTGTCTTTTCCTAAGAATTTTATACAGATGATGTAAATTTCATCAAAATAAGATATATTTAAAGTTTTAAATAAGGTTCGCCCCCCCCCCCTAGTTCCCTTAGGTTAGGAGGGCACTTAGAGATTGGGGACCACTTCCATTGCACCCACCCCCACCCCCAATTTTATACATATGATTTAAATTTCATAAAAATAGGATATATTTGCAGTTTTAAGGAGGTTATGCCTTCATAGCCTCATTAGGGGTGCACTTAGAGATTTGGGAACACTTCCATTGTCTTCCCCGGTAAATTTTACATAAGAATATAATTTTAGATTTTATGTAGATTCTCTAATCTTTCTTTCTATCGGAAACACACCTACATCACACACAGACATTGAGTTTTGTATACATAGAAGATATATATATATATATATATATATATATTAGCTGTACCCACCTTTTAACTATGCCTTTTTTATTTACTTTTTCTGTAAGTAAAACAAGGAAAAACAGAACAAAAAGAATAACTGCTTACCTATAGAATCAACCTATGAATGTATTCGAAGTTTCCCATTCCATGTGATTGTTAAAAAAAAAATAATTACAAATCAAATCCACCAGAATGCCTTTCCTTTTCTTTGTAAAAATGCATCCATTTCAAATGTATGTAAAAAGTTGAAAAAAGAATGAATTACATTATGACTCTTCAACATTAGAAAGCATTATAACTGTCAAATGGAAAAACTTAAAAATCTGTAATGATTATATTTAGTAACAGACTGGGTTTTGAATTCACCGTTTCTTTTTGTCAATCCACTTCACAATAAATGGCAATAATAATATCAAAATACATATTTTATTTTACAAATAAGATATTATTTTATTTGAATAATATAATAATTTTTGATTCAATAAAACAAAGAAATTTAAAATTCAACAGTGTCTAAATGTATTTTATTCACCCCCTCCTCTCCAGGAGGTTAGACACAAGGTCAGGTGTGAGTTTTGATGAAAGTGTTTCTGTGAAACGAACTGGATTCGAACCCGGCACGCCCAGGTGATCAGTCCACATCGTTAACCACTTAGCCACAGTGCCATACCCAGTGCGTCGCTATAGTTGACAAAAAAAAGGCTCTCTCTAAATGTCTGCATAAACTAAAGTTACAGTGAAAGGTAAATTTCTTGATTTTATTTAATGGAAACCAAACAAAAATGACAAACAAAAATCAAATTAAATCTATTATAAACTTATAGTGAAAGGTAAGAATTTACAAGTATATTAAATTATTAAAAAACCTAAGAAAACACGGTTTTCCATTTGATTATGAGAATAGAAGATTGACAGAATAACATTAACGAACACAATCTTTGGCTTATTTAAACAAATGGTTCATTCCAAATGTAAAGAAATGAACTTCAATGACTTTTCATGCATTCTAATATATATATATATACTTCTTTGTAATATAGTAGGAAAAATCCCAGCACAGTGCTCGATTAATTAAGAATTAAAGTTAAAAATTAAGAGCATAATATTTATATATTTTGGTACAGAAAAATTAGTACAACATTTGTACCGTCGGTTTCAAGCTCGGAAAGTCTTAGCCATCCGGCTCTCTTCAGCTTCTGTTGATGACAACAGAAGTTGAAGAGAGTCGGATGGCTAAGACTTTCCGAGCTTGAAACCGACGGTACGAATATTGTACTAATTTTTCTGTACCAAAATATATATATATATATATATATATATATATATATAAACCCTAAAACTAAATAGAACTTCCATGAATAAAATTTCTTTCAAAGAACTACCTGTCTGTGGAACACATTATCCCAGGGCTGGTTCCCAGCAGCTGGGACCCAGCTGACTACAACATAGTCGGTTTCAAGTCCAATGTTAACAAATTTTTGTTGAGCCATCCTCTAATTTCCGACACTAAAATTATATTTTAACAATTTTACTTGCAAAAAATTCCTTCATACAATAATAAATAATTGTATCATTGAAAATTTAATACTACACTTACAATAACTAAAAATATATAACTGAAGTGAACACTTTTAAGAGAAAAAAGTTTTGAATTTCATCAAAATAAATATGAAAAATGGTTGAAAGGACTAATGGAAATAACGATTTTTGCTATTATTTTGTTAGCATTTTGCTTAAATTTTATATATAATAAAATCAAACTAAAAATGAAAATTTAAAAAGTATTGTGGTTTGTTAATGATTTAACAATATTATTTGTCAATTAAAAATAAATGAGACCATTTCAAAGTGAAAATAAGTTTTAAGTCATGTCGACTTTTCGCTGAATAAAATTAAAATTTGAAAGAATTTAAATTTAAAAAAAGAAAAATGATAAAAAGTATATAATACTTAAGCAACAAAAAAAATCCTTGTAAACAGAACAATAAAATTTACACGCGTGCATTTGCAAAAGCGACTACTTTCTCTTAACGAGTTGACATGTTAATAAAGTCTATTCGGTCTTCTATAGTTTGACAGTGTCAGAGGAATTTGACGAAACGCTTGCTTACCTCGAGCAAATAAATATTCGATAAAAAAAAGCACAAATTATTAAGTCGGACTTTTACGATAATAACAGTTAGGTGTATATTATATTCAAATATTTTTAAAAATTGGGAAACCTTATTTTCAAAATAGATGTTTAAACTTTAAAATCTCTGAAAAAATAATTATTGTTTAGAACATTTTTTCCTTTGCAATTTAACAGAACATAGTTTATATTAATGAAAAAAATAAGTACAAATTTTCAAAACAATAATATCGTATTTATTTTCACTTTTTATTTATGAATTGATGGATAAAAAAGCGGCACCAAGAACAAAAAAAGGTAAATCTGATGTGTTTTGAAGACTCTTTCGCATTAAACTTTCGATCGACCTGAATATATTTCGGTTAGATTTTATCAAATGAATCATGTAGAAAAATGTTTCCCATCTTATATTTTACGAAAACAACATTTTAAAGATAAATTAGTCCAACACTGAATAAGTTCGAAAATTTCGTTAAAATCTAACCATTACTTGCTTTTTGCTAGATTTATTAAACACGTGCCCATCAGAACGCGCAAAATCGCCACTATATAGGAACATTATTTGGCACTTCTGCATTCTTTATGAACTCGCAGATTTTCTGTCCTTCTACTGAAAATAAAGGGAAGTAATTCAACCGGAAGTGACTTATTTACAACCTAAAAAAAATGCAAGACTGATTTGTTTTTGGGTAACAAGAAACAATTAACAATTGTTTTTTTTTATTATATGAATTAAAAATTTTATAAATAAAAATGTAAAGTTTTGATTGGGGTGGGGGGAATGAATTTTTTGGTCAACATTGATTTTGCTTTTATTTTTTTTAAATATATTGTAGTTGAAAAGTTTTGTTTGGTGAGATTTTTTTTATCTAAATGAAAAGTTTTCATTGGGGGGGGGGACTGTATTTTTTTGTCCTTTTTCTTTTATTGAACAGGATAAAGTTCTGCAATTTGATTTATAATGGCTTCCATGGGGTTAGCAGAAAACTTCTGCCGCCACATAAATTCCATTAAGTAAGACTCCACCATTTGCGTGTGGGTGCCACATTCTATTTTCTAACGCATTTTGGCCTTTTGCCACATGTTTTCCACATGATTTGTTGTGGCACCTGTGGATGGCGATGTGCCTGTAAAAAATCGATTGTTTTTTGCGTCTGGTTCATTAAATTACCAATGTCGCGAAGATTCAACTCATTTAACTCCATTTTCTAAAAACTAATTTCTACTTCAACTCCCGGTAAATTCAACTTCCGGTGAATTCTGAATGAATGGTACTTGGAGAAAAAAAACGGAACTCATCAATTTCGATTTCTTAATCGGCTGCGGGTTCATAAAGAATGCAGAAGTGCCCATTATTTTAAGGCGTCAATAATGCATACACGTTTTTAGTTTCTCATTTTCATTATTTTCGTACACTGAAAAAAAATTGTAAAAAATCATTGGCAGATTATTTTATGTTTTTTCTTTTAAATGGTAAAAAAGTTATGATGATGATATTAACCTATATTAAAGTTACATCGTGTTACATATAGGGGGGGGGGGGTAAATTATATGGTTAGCTTTGGAGGTCCTTACTGTACAAGCATTACTCTTTAGTTTAGTAATTTTAATACTACTACTACCAGGACCGGCGGGACAGTTATAAAAGTGGGGGGGGGCGGTTAAACACATGCATATATAACTTCATTATTGATGACCATAAAGTGGGGGGGGGGGCTTGAGCCCTCCCTGCCCCCCCCCCCCCCCCCCCGGTGCCGCCGTCCATGTACTACTGTCAAGTGCGTGCGATGAGGACGTCCATTGAATCTTGCATCTCCATAGATTGATCTTCCGGCTTTCCTATTTCTATAAATTATCAAATGCACCATTAATCAAAGGGAAATAACTGACACAAGGGAGATAACCCAGGTCAGTAACTGATGAAATGAGTATATATTATTTTTTCATTTATGGAAGCAAAAGTTTGATTTAAACTGATGAATTTATTGAATAAATATTTTACCATAAAAATGATTAACGAATTAAAAAACAGACCATCGCTGGTTGCAACCTTCTCTAATATTTTTCTTACCAAATTTTATTACTATTGATAAAATGTTTCAACAATTTATTTAATATTTACAAGGAGGGGGCGTGTTCATTTCGCCATGTAAGTTTAACACTCACCAATTTCAGAACGGGGATCAACTTTTGGAAGTTCTCTCATTTCGACATATCAGGTAACCTTTCTTTCTTCCTAACTCTGAACTAAATTCTTAGTAGGGCCTTTTAAACATTTTGTTTTATACTTCAATTCACTCCAAACAAGGGATTACTGCCACTGAGGCATGAGGGGCTACTGTGATTAGGGGTCAGATTTGTGGGGGCATCCTAAGTGGGGAGTTGTGCAGCGAGATATTTGTTCACATTACATCTAAATTTCGTATGATAGTACAGTTGAGGAAACAGGGAGCAAGGAGAGAATTCCAAAGGCAAGCGGCACTGTTTTTGAAATGGGTGATCATTTTACGATAAACTTACATGGTGAAGTGAACACCCCGTTTTTTAATTTTAAAATTCAACACTATTTCATTAGCAGACCAGTATTACAAAAAAAGTATGCGTTAGTTTTTCAATTCGATCATGAAAAATGTTGTTATAAGGTACCAACATGATAAGTTCAATGTTGTTTGTGAAGAAATCTCCAGTTTGCCTTGAAGCCCGATGGTAGGGATTGGGGTATGACAGCCTCCTATTTACCTGCATCCAACGAAGGCTGGGTGTGACAAGATCGAGTTTAATGTGGGATGTGGCCATTATTGAACGTCACGCGGGTTTTCAGTTATGGCCCCTGTACAGATCGATGAGTGATCAATGAGAAGTTATCAGTTCGAAGGGGGCGAGGAGTGTAATATCATTTTGTGAGTAACTGCTGTTTCATGTTAGCCCCCTCATCGCATTAGTACGTGCCAAATTATAGATTTGTATGATGTTACCAACTATAACTGAATGAACCCGTGGGGGGGGGGGATTGAAAAGATGCGTTGCTTGGACAACTTTTAGAAATTAACTTTCAAAGTAACCTTTATCCCTCTTTCTCTCAAATCTATTATTATCACTTTCTCCCATGTTTTCTTTAACAGTCCCCTGCCAACTGATCCTGCTACCTCAACTGTTCTACATCTACTAACCCAAGAAATCTTATCCACTCTTTCAATGTGATCGAACAAATGAAATCTCATATTCTGCACACATCTCCCTATACTGTTCAGTTTTAATCTTCCTCTGAGGTCATCATTTTTAAGACCACATTACACATTCATTGTATCCTTCTCATATCATTCTCCCCATGCAACGCATGCCCTCAATTATCACTGGTCAGGTTTCACTTCCATACATCATCACTCTGTATACCCTAACTCTAATCTAAATATAAAGAGTGGAATTTGTTAAAAAAAAAAAACGTTTCTGTGGGGTCATGTCTCTTAGTACAATAGATTAATTGAATAGTAGAATTCATCATCATTTTATTGATAACAATACTTTATCACAGAGATTGCGATAATGTTAGCTTTAGTGTGATTCATTTTTAAGTGGTTTATGATATGAAATGAACAAAGTTTGCTAACGACCAATAAAACAAACAAGCTATAACTTGGTCAAAACTTAGTCACTCGTTTTTAATGGAGATTTTTGAACAAATAATCTATATATAAATGTCAATGTCTGTCTGTCTGTGTGTTCCCTATAAAAAGAAAGGTTGGAGAATCCATATAAAACTAAAAGTGCATTTATATGCAAAATTTTTCGGGGAAGACAATGGAAGTGGTACCGACTCTCTACTAAGGGAGCTACGGAGGCAGAACCCCTGTTAAAACTTCAAATATATCCTATTTCGATAAAATTTAAAGTATATATGTAAAATTTTCTGGGGAAACAATGGAAGTGGTCCTGAATCTCTACGTGCTCCTCAATGTACCGAATCTCCATGTGCCCCTTTAAGGGAGATATAGGGAGGGGGCAGAACCCCCTTAAAAATTCAAATACATATATCTGATTTTAATATAATTTTAAAGACACTAATTCACAGTTATTCATTTTATTCCGACTGTATTAGGAGGTGAAAAAAGTAATATGGTGTTATGATCATAGTGAAAAAAAGTGCATTCGAAATGACAATGGAGTGTTAGCAACAAATGAACAAGACAAAGGGATGCTTTAAAATGCTACTATGAGAAATTGTTGAATACTGAGTTTTCATGGAACAGTAAAAATCTAGAAGTTGCAAAAGCAGTATCCGGCCCAATTATAAGAATTGAGAAAGAAATGGTATGGGAAGATGTGAGTAAGATGAAGAAGGGTAAGGCTGCATTGTTACAGAGATATTAAATGTTGTGGGTGAAACAGGCATTGAGATGCTCACAGACTTGACAAATCATAAAAGAAGTTTGGCTGAAAGACTGGTAAAGGGGAAGCATAGGGTGGTGCCGGTGCTAGTGTGAATTAGGAATGGATGAAGTAAGTTCAAGGAACTTTTACCTTTACTAGTAAGCAAAGCATTACCACTGCCGACCAAAGGAAGAGTCTATTAGTCATGTGTACACAGTGTGATGATGTATGGAAGTGAAACTTGACCAGTTGAGGACATGCGTTGCATGGAGAGAAATGATGTGAGAATGATATGATGGATGTATAATGTGAGTCTTAAAGACAGGCTTAGTTTTAGTAACTTCAGAGAAAGATTAAATCTAAAATGTACAGGGAGATGTGTGCAGAACATGGCACTTCAATGGTATGACCATGTTGAAAGAGTGGATAAGATTTCTTGAATTAGTAGATGTAGAACAGTTGAGGTAGAAGGTTCAATTCACAGGAGAAGGCCAAGAAAAACATGGGAGGAAGTTATATAAAAATGGACCCAAGGGAAAGAGAGATAAATAAAGCATGTAAAATGGACGTTAAGCTGATGACGGCTGCTGCTATTACTGCTACTACTACTACTACTACTACTACTACTACTATTATTATTATTATTGGTGGTGGTGGTGGGTTACTCATTAGTAAAAAAAACATTACTAAAGAAATCGGCCATGTCAAGTTCGAATCTAGTTGACTCTATTGTGATCATTTATGAACTAATATTGTTGGGAAAGGTATGAACTTGCCCCCCCCCCCCCCCGAAACTCCCAGCTAAAATAGCAACTTGTGTTCAATTAATTGTTTACAATCGGTTAATTGTTCGTTTGACATTAAATAACACAAAAAAGGTCGAGTTGCCTTAATCAAATCAACCTAAACCTCCAAATTTCATATGGTATGGCTTTAGTAAAATAATTACTTTTCAAGCTGTTAGGGAACAGACATCTTTAAAGCCAATTATAGATATACGATTGGTGCATTTAAAAAACAATTGTCTACAAATAATTCTAAAATAGCTTCTTTCATTGCAATTACTTCCCTGATCTGTAATAAATTGTAAAGAATCAAAAATTATATTTTAATTTCCCCTCTCCTGTATCTTGTCAAGTCATAAAAAAAAGAGTTTTTGCCACTATTATTAATTTGTTACAAAAATAATGGCCGATTTCAGAAACATACATTTATTCATGAAAATTTTTTTTTACCTTTCCAATACTCGGTAAATGACGTGAAACTGTTGCAGTGCTGACATCAAGTATCTGAGACATTTCTTTGACATTTTGACGTGGAGTTTGCTCAACAAGAGCTTACAATTGTTCATTGTCAAGATTACACAGCCGTCCTCTACATTCTTCATCTTCAAGGCTCTCATCTCCACTATGAAATTTCTGGAATTGTCAGATCGCTTGTGGATATATTTTCTCATGCTCTATTGATATTGGTAGAAGTTTCGGGGGATTTGTGTCCAAGTTTGAACTCATGCAACTCAACTAATTTGAACTCAAGGCGGCGGTCATGTTTAGGCATGTTCATCATTAAGGGTCTTCTATGCTTCAAAAATATTTTCTATCTGAAAAAAAGTTACAAATTATTATTGAGAACACATTAACTATTATATATGTTAAAATTTACCAAAAATTCTGTTAAAATGACTTTTTAAAAGCTAGCGTTTCAGGCGGCCATTATTTTTGTAACAACCTAATAAATTTTGCGTCTGTAACGATTTTTTCATTCAAAGTGGCATTGTTTCATTTTACCAAATTTTGAATTATATTTCTTTAATTCCGGGTGGCTTTTAATTCCAGGTGACTTTTGGATCTAATTACTCTATGATTTTTCTTCTCTGTTGCAGACTTTCCCAAAAAGATGAAGAAGAAAAATGTCAGCTCATTATTTCTTCGAAAGAAGCCAAAGCGTTCACCAGCGTTTACCAGAAAATCGAATTTGACATTGTCACTTTAAAAGGTAAGTTATGAGACATTTTTTTTTTTCATTTTAACATGACTTATTTTAAATTTAAATAAAAACTTATGCAATTAATCAATTAAATAAAAACTTATGCAATTAATATATTTCAAAATAAAAACTTATGCAATTAATATATTTCAAAATAAAAACTTATGCAATTAATATATTTCAAAATAAAAACTTATGCAATTAATATATTTCAAAATAAAAACTTATGCAATTAATATATTTCAAAATAAAACACAGTTTCATATTTGTTATCTTATATCAATAGAGATTTTGTTGGTCACAATTTTTTAAACGTAATAAATAAATTGCAGAATTTGTCTCATTTCGAAATATCAGAGCTCTTAACTACTTTTAGAAATGGAAAATGTTGCATTACTAGTAAATAATAAATTCCCAACAAATAAAGTGGATGTCATGATCGGAAAACGAAACTGAAACCTTGAGATCTTCCATCTGACGTTTTACCAAAATAATTATAGCTTTTACGTGACGTCATAGATTTATGATTTACGTCATGTTTCAAAACATGAATTCACGTATAAGCGATAATCAAAAATAAATAAATTATCAGTAGCGTTCGAAATGATTTTAATAGTTTAAAATAATTTATTTTGTTTTAACTACATATTGGTGTTAAAAACAATTTAATGTTTAATATATACTAGGGCCCATAATTCTAATGATTGAAAAAAAAGTTAAAAAAATACAATGAAATGATACATTATATTCACACTGTCAACAATAGAATAGATTCCATTTTTATTGTAAAAGTATTTGCGAAAACCTCAGCATTCAATCACCTGTTAGATTATTAGATGAGCAAATTGAATTACTGAGCTGTTCATTCTATCTTTCCGGAATTAAAATAATGAACTTTGAACAAAATCTAAGGGTTAATGAATTTCTCAAGCGGACAGTGGAAAACAACGTGAGAATTGGTAACAATGGTTGAGACTAGCCAGAAATTAGATTATTTAAGAGGACGGCTCAACAAGAATTTGTTAAATTTGGACTTGAAAACAACCATGCTATAGTCATCTGGGAAGCAGCTCCGTGATATTGTGTTCCATAAATGGGTAGTTCTTGAAAAGAAACTTTGCTAATGGAAGTTCGATTTAGTTTTGGGTACACAGAGGGAGAAAGGAAAATTATTGACAGTGGTTGTAGCTAGACGAGTTTTTGTTGTAAATGTTTTACAGGGGGAACCATAGATTGCAGCTCAGTCGAGCACCTACCATGAAAATAACGATAGAGTAGAGAAAGACTAGTTTTTAAAAAATGTAATTAATTTATTTTTTCATAATCTATAAACATTTTTGCTTTCATTGAATACAAAAATAAAACGCCACTAAAATTACGGAAATATTTGAATTGAGTAAAGCAAATTTGTTTTTATTTCTTTTCTCCTGAAAATGTGAATGCATTGAATAGTGAGTTATCTCCCTTACATTTTACTTCGCAGCCGACATGCCGTCAAAGGGAAGTAACTGAATTATTTGAATTCGTCATTTATTTTTTATTGATTAAAATAAAGTTGCTCAAAGAGAACCCATAGTTCTGGGTTTTTTTTCCAGCAACATCGGTATTTTTCAAGATATCCATACTTAGTCATATGATTGGAGTGTCTTTCAAATATAACACCTACTGTCTGATGTATATTGGCAATACTGATGTCTCAGTTTTCAGTATACTGTGAAAAGCTAGAATGAAAGGATACAATCAGTTTAATCTATTATTCAATCACAAATTTTTTGGTAAGTAGTCCTTATAACTAACCCACATTTTTATATATAGTATTAGTGCATGCTCTAACTATGCTATAAAATCAAGTAAATCTTTGAAAGTAATTTTAGTATTAAATAATATTGTCTTTACACAACATTTTTGGTAATAAACTAAAGAAAAAAGATGTGGGCACTCATGGGTTAATGTGTAGCGACAAAGTTCACCTTTCGGTGCATAAAATGAAAGCGCTTAAAATCGTTTCTGCGCACATAGCTCCGCGCATACATTTGTCTGAATTAATAAAAACAAATAAAATTTTTTGAGCCAATCAGATGTATTTATCTGAATTTGTCAAATTTGCCGTTTTGATCCACCCCGAGTGCATATAAGGACAGATTTTTCCTCAAATAATTAAGTTGAGCCAAAATCCATGACAGAGTAAACATCTAGTTTACACCATCTCCCCTCGCCTCTCTGTTGGGATTGGGAAACCTATTTCTCAACTTACGCACACACACAGACATACACATACACACTTTGACACTAACGCTTCACACACACACACACACAATATCTTAACTCTTTCACACGGTCGTCTATTGATTCACGCTTAGTGAAAAGAAACGTATCAACACATCCTTTTTAATACTTGTAACATTTTTCACTGAACTTTCTACAATGAAAACAAATGAACATTTATAAATACCTTTCAATCAAATGTAATTTGTGTAATTGAGTCGGGAAGTTTTGATTACAACTTTTCTGACGTGTGGATAATACACAGACTTTAAATAATTGACTCAGACTTCCTAATGATCTCAGCTAATGAATCCCCTTGTTCTGCAAAGACTCAAAATCTGAAAAAACATTCTATGTTTTCCTATGTAAACTTCCATTTTTAAACATATATAACAAATCTTTTTTGTGAACTCCTTATTTTGGTTGTGTTTACCATGTAAGATTTCTCTTGCTATCCCACACTTGTGTTTTCCTAAAGATGTTTCCCTAAAAACCGCTCTTCCAAAAGCTTCCCCTAAAAAGGGCCTCCAAAAATGAAAAAAAAAAGCTCATAGAATCAATACTGGAAATATACAAATCAGATCGACCACCAAAAATGTGTGTAAGCTCATTCATTTACCATTACTTTTTAATACATTAAGTTTATTAAACTCATTCATTTACCATTACTTTTTAATACATTAAGTTTATTAAACTCATTCATTTACCATTACTTTTTAATACATTAAGTTTATTAAACTCATTCATTTACCATTACTTTTTAATACATTAAGTTTATTAAACTCATTCATTTACCATTACTTTTTAATACATTAAGTTTATTAAACTCATTCATTTACCATTACTTTTTAATACATTAAGTTTATTAAACTCATTCATTTACCATTACTTTTTAATACATTAAGTTTATTAAACTCATTCATTTACCATTACTTTTTAATACATTAAGTTTATTAAACTCATTCATTTACCATTACTTTTTAATACATTAAGTTTATTAAACTCATTCATTTACCATTACTTTTTAATACATTAAGTTTATTAAACTCATTCATTTACCATTACTTTTTAATACATTAAGTTTATTAAACTCATTCATTTACCATTACTTTTTAATACATTAAGTTTATTAAACTCATTCATTTACCATTACTTTTTAATACATTAAGTTTATTAAACTCATTCATTTACCATTACTTTTTAATACATTAAGTTTATTAAACTCATTCATTTACCATTACTTTTTAATACATTAAGTTTATTAAACTCATTCATTTACCATTACTTTTTAATACATTAAGTTTATTAAACTCATTCATTTACCATTACTTTTTAATACATTAAGTTTATTAAACTCATTCATTTACCATTACTTTTTAATACATTAAGTTTATTAAACTCATTCATTTACCATTACTTTTTAATACATTAAGTTTATTAAACTCATTCATTTACCATTACTTTTTAATACATTAAGTTTATTAAACTCATTCATTTACCATTACTTTTTAATACATTAAGTTTATTAAACTCATTCATTTACCATTACTTTTTAATACATTAAGTTTATTAAACTCATTCATTTACCATTACTTTTTAATACATTAAGTTTATTAAACTCATTCATTTACCATTACTTTTTAATACATTAAGTTTATTAAACTCATTCATTTACCATTACTTTTTAATACATTAAGTTTATTAAACTCATTCATTTACCATTACTTTTTAATACATTAAGTTTATTAAACTCATTCATTTACCATTACTTTTTAATACATTAAGTTTATTAAACTCATTCATTTACCATTACTTTTTAATACATTAAGTTTATTAAACTCATTCATTTACCATTACTTTTTAATACATTAAGTTTATTAAACTCATTCATTTACCATTACTTTTTAATACATTAAGTTTATTAAACTCATTCATTTACCATTACTTTTTAATACATTAAGTTTATTAAACTCATTCATTTACCATTACTTTTTAATACATTAAGTTTATTAAACTCATTCATTTACCATTACTTTTTAATACATTAAGTTTATTAAACTCATTCATTTACCATTACTTTTTAATACATTAAGTTTATTAAACTCATTCATTTACCATTACTTTTTAATACATTAAGTTTATTAAACTCATTCATTTACCATTACTTTTTAATACATTAAGTTTATTAAACTCATTCATTTACCATTACTTTTTAATACATTAAGTTTATTAAACTCATTCATTTACCATTACTTTTTAATACATTAAGTTTATTAAACTCATTCATTTACCATTACTTTTTAATACATTAAGTTTATTAAACTCATTCATTTACCATTACTTTTTAATACATTAAGTTTATTAAACTCATTCATTTACCATTACTTTTTAATACATTAAGTTTATTAAACTCATTCATTTACCATTACTTTTTAATACATTAAGTTTATTAAACTCATTCATTTACCATTACTTTTTAATACATTAAGTTTATTAAACTCATTCATTTACCATTACTTTTTAATACATTAAGTTTATTAAACTCATTCATTTACCATTACTTTTTAATACATTAAGTTTATTAAACTCATTCATTTACCATTACTTTTTAATACATTAAGTTTATTAAACTCATTCATTTACCATTACTTTTTAATACATTAAGTTTATTAAACTCATTCATTTACCATTACTTTTTAATACATTAAGTTTATTAAACTCATTCATTTACCATTACTTTTTAATACATTAAGTTTATTAAACTCATTCATTTACCATTACTTTTTAATACATTAAGTTTATTAAACTCATTCATTTACCATTACTTTTTAATACATTAAGTTTATTAAACTCATTCATTTACCATTACTTTTTAATACATTAAGTTTATTAAACTCATTCATTTACCATTACTTTTTAATACATTAAGTTTATTAAACTCATTCATTTACCATTACTTTTTAATACATTAAGTTTATTAAACTCATTCATTTACCATTACTTTTTAATACATTAAGTTTATTAAACTCATTCATTTACCATTACTTTTTAATACATTAAGTTTATTAAACTCATTCATTTACCATTACTTTTTAATACATTAAGTTTATTAAACTCATTCATTTACCATTACTTTTTAATACATTAAGTTTATTAAACTCATTCATTTACCATTACTTTTTAATACATTAAGTTTATTAAACTCATTCATTTACCATTACTTTTTAATACATTAAGTTTATTAAACTCATTCATTTACCATTACTTTTTAATACATTAAGTTTATTAAACTCATTCATTTACCATTACTTTTTAATACATTAAGTTTATTAAAATCTTCTATAACAGTGCTATTTTTAAATTGATTAGACAATTTGTTTAAAAAATATATTACTCTATTAGAAAAAAAATCTGATTGTGTAGTCGTTTTAGTTTCTTGTTACTAAATTTCCAGTGCAAGGAAGGATATTAAAAAAAATCATGAATTATTTTGGAAATTAAGTCAGTCATCATTCTTTTTTTCGCGAATCGTGTATTGCATCAGAAATCCGCCCCAAAAGTAAAACTTACGAAAAAGACGTTCTTCATAATTTCAAGAACTGTTTTTTTTTACTTGACAAAATGTTGAAAATATCGTAATTTCTAACTAAGCAGCAAATCAGCCATACGATAAGGCTCTAAACCGACTTTCGAGTACTTGTATGAATAGAAAATCTTGTGAGTTATCTCCCTTACATCTAACAAGCAAAACACGTATTTTCAATCCAACGGCAACTCTTTCCTCTAAAGTATGTCATCATGAAAACTTTTTTCATACGTCACAATCGAATTTTACTTTTAAGGCATTTATTTTTTTATTATTGTATTTCATACGTCACAAATTAAATATTTTCAAAACAAAATAGAATACAGGCACATTTGATGCTCGTGTGATGACGTCATTGCAAAGTTTCAAGGTTACGGTTAATTTGTAATGAGGACTGGCCAACAGACAAAGTCGTCTATAAAGATGTGTAACCGCATTGCAAAAATCTGTCTAATACAAAAACTCGTGCTTGCTTGTTTGCACATTGAATCCTTTAGATGGTGGGAGGAAGGGCGACTGAGACAAAACGTTTTGGGAGGAGGAGGAGACATAGGGGTAGAGGGAAATTGTGGGGAAGCAGCTGTGTAAAAGAAAGAGGATAAGAGGATGATGTAAATAAAGGAGAAAGGGGGGTGCTGTTGCAGATTAGGACCCAAGCTAAAATCGACTTGGTGTTGTTAGACTTAGCTTAAGGATTCGGGTCAGGGTTAGCTTGGGTCCTAATCTGCACCAGTCCTGAAAAGGAAATATGTTAGGGGATCGTAACTCGGAATTTTCTTGGTCATTTAAAGCATCAGCGATGGGTTCCCTATATGTGTTCTATAAACTATTTTAGGGGTTAGATGATGGGCCTGGAAGAATGTCAGGATGAAGAAAGCCATTTTGTAGAGTTAGCCATGTCTGACTGGAATTGAATAAGAAAAGAGTAACCATCTTCCACAGAAACATTAACATCTTCACTAAAATATAAATTAAATTAATTCAATATAAAGAGAGTTGTTCAGCAGGCTGGCTTTTGTCGAAAACAGAATGTGTTATTATGGAGTTCCATCTCGTCTGGCCACTTCTGCCAAAGGACGTACACAGGATATGATGTCTTATCATCACAAAATATAATTGGGAACTGAATAATCTTTAGCACCAACTCTGTGAGCGCCAATTCAAACAATACTCCATGCATGGATGAATGATGGCACATCTGAGAAGTTTTCATGCCTTGTAAAGGGATCCCACTTTCCTTACAGCAGCCTCGCAGTATCTTCTATATATTTGTTCCAATTCATGTTACCTGTGAATGTTAGGCCGAGGAATTTGAATATTGAACACCCAGGTAGGATGCTATGAGCCATGGAAATTGGTGGTTGGAAAGATTTCTAATACTTATTAAAGGAAAGGAGCTTTGTCGTAGTAGCATTAAATGTAACTGAAGCCGAACTATACTATTACTTCTATTACTAATGGAGATTTGGTATCTGTGTCTGAAGCCGAACTATACTATTACTTCTATTACTAATGGAGATTTGGTATCTGTGTCTGAAGCCGAACTATACTATTACTTCTATTACTAATGGAGATTTGGTATCTGTGTCTGAAGCCGAACTATACTATTACTTCTATTACTAATGGAGATTTGGTATCTGTGTCTGAAGCCGAACTATACTATTACTTCTATTACTAATGGAGATTTGGTATCTGTGTCTGAAGCCGAACTATACTATTACTTCTATTACTAATGGAGATTTGGTGTCTGTGTCTGAAGCCGAACTATACTATTACTTCTATTACTAATGGAGATTTGGTATCTGTGTCTGAAGCCGAACTATACTATTAGTATATTTTAATGCTTAATTCAGTTTACTATACTATTTCAGACTAATATACTATCTTTCAATGCTCAATTCGGGGGAGGGGTAGTATAGTATCTATTCTGTGGACATCATAGCATCCTTCCAGGAATTACCTTCTTCCTTTTTGGAGGGTAGTGTAGTGTCTGTTCTGTTATCATGAAACCATCTTTGCAGGCATTACCTCCTCCTTTTTGTGAAAGGTCTCTTCCTCTAACATTCCGAACGAAAACAAAATTCCTTTTTGTTTGTTTTTTTTAGATTATTTTTATTGTTTTTTTTTCAGTTTTTTTTAAACTTTTATTCACTTCAAACAAACATTATTATTTATTATTTATTTTTTTTTTCGACTCAAACAAGGCATATATTGTCGCTGATGCATATTTTTCCTCACGGCCATTACATTCTAAATACAATTTCAGACACTTGCCAGACAAGGTCAAATTAGCTCACCCCAGATTCAACTTAGATAACATATTATTTATCACCCGCAAATTGTTTTTTATGAAAACAGGTGTTAAATAATATTAAAACAGTGACTAATGAAAAAAGCTCAATTTGATATTTGTTCCAACTCGCTTTTCTGACTCTTTATTTTTCTCGAAAATGTAAAAATACATTTCTGCTCTTCATTCATCATCATTTGTTTTTTCCCCACATTCCAACAAAACTTGTGTTTAAAGGTTGTTTACATTATTCAAGTAAAAGTGATCACAGCAGGAGACAACTCATTTTTATTTTATTTTTAAATGAAAGAGATGTGGTGAGGTGTGATTAATCTGATCAGCATTGCTATTATATACGGGAGGGGGTAAGATGATGGGTCGTAGCTTCACAGAATTTTGTTTCTGATCATTTCCCCTCACCCTACTTTCAAATGGTGTAATCTAGAAAATATATTTGTATTATTCAGGCTACTGTTCTCATCTTTGATGTTATTCTCACAGCGTTTTGGCCGATGTAACCTCCGACCTTCTTCAGATGCATCTTGTCGATCTTGGTGCTCTTTATGTTGAACTCGGGAATCTATATGGAATTTCCATGTGGGCCAATGGCGCAACAGATAAAGTGCTAAGTAATAATCAGTTCTAAGTTACAGACTTTGGGAGGTTAAAGTTTCAGTCCGCAGTACAAGCGATAATAAGAATATAATTAAAAATTACTTAAGACTTCTACCCTGTCATGGCTGACGGAACGAAAACAATCTACCCTCGTGGATTAAATAAAGGATTCTGTTTGAAATTCTGTACAGATTCCCGAGTTCGACATAAAGATGAGAACAGTACTCATAATAATCCTAATAATCCATCCTCATCTCAAAAACCAACATTGACCATCATATCCTTAAATATTGAAGGACTATCGCCAACCAAAGAAGAACTTGTTGCAAAACTCTGCAGAGAGCATCAGTGTGATATTCTCTGCCTACAAGAAACCCACCGTGGACCTAAACATCCCCGCCCTCATGTGGATGGAATGACCACCATCACAGAAATACTACATAGGAAACATAAAAGCACCATGCTAGCCAAAAATGGAACAACCATCGAATCAACAGCAAATAATCGAAGTCCTAACAGCTGAGCTCAGAGGAATCACCATCACCTGAGTATATAAACCACCTCCTATACAACTTGTGATGCCAGATATACCATCACTATCTAGGAAAACAAAGATTGTTATTGGTGATTTCAACAGCCATAGCCCCCAATGGGGATTTGCTAAAAATAATGCGGATAGAGATGCGGTGGAAGCATGGGCCAAAACCAACCAGCTTAATCCGATCCATGATACAAAGCAACCAAAGTCATTTCACAGCGGACGATGGTAAGCAGGGTACAAACCACGATATTGCGTTTGTCAACCAGAGTATCACCAGATTGAGCAAAAAGCTGGTGCTGGAGCCACTGTCCAAAACACAACACTGTCCCATTGGCATCACAGTCAATGCTGAAATCACCCCAGACACAGTTCCATTTCGAAGGAGATTCAATTTTGAGAAAGCAAACTGGCTTGGCTTCCAAGAAGATCTTGAAAAGAAGATTCCCCATCTCCTAGTAGACCCAAAATCTATGACAGCTTCACCAGGTTTGTGCTCCAAGCAGCCCGGAAGAACATCTCAAGACTCGATGCCCAAAGCAGCAAATTATATGAGCAATACCAACAGCTCTATGAATCTGACCCCTTTCATCTGAAAGTACTATGGAAGTATCAAAAGGCCAACAACTGAAAATGGCAAAATCCGTTGGAGAAAATTGATAGGATGAAGAATAGTAAAAAGGCATGGAGTCTAACCTTGAAAGTCAGCAACGATCCATCAACTCCAATGCAACAGCAGTGCACCATCACTGCCAACCAAGTTGCACATCAGTTATTACTCAATGAGAAGTGCACTACCAAACAGCAAATACCAAACATAAACCAGCTTCAATATTCTCAGAGCACTGGAATGACTGATCTGGTCTTTCTTCAAGAGCTTTATATCAGCATCAGTGACCTTAAGACTTGTAAAACCATCGGTCTAGATCATATTTTCACAAAGAAGATCAAGCACTTTGAACCTGTGACACGAAAATGGATCTTTGAGTTGATGAACAACTGTATGCTAACAAAAAACATCCCAAAAATCTGGAGAAAAAACAAAATCATCGTTCTTCTCAAACCTAGAAAATTGTTTCCACCTGATCTCCCTACTATGCCACTTGTTTAAGCTGTTTGAGCGCCTAATCCTCAACAGGCTGGCATCAGTTGTTAAACCAACCATTATTCCCCAACAAGCAGGATTCCGTCCTGGAAAATCCATAACTAGCCAGCTCAGCACATCAAATATGGGGTTCAGAAAGGACCGGTAATGGGAGCTGTCTTTGTTGATCTGTCTGCTGCGTATGACACTGTAAACTATCGCCGCCTCCTGAAAAAAATCTTGGAGCTGACAAAAGACTTGACACAGATCTCATCGGAGCCATCTTAAAAGACATCCACTTTTATGTTACCCTAAACAACAAACAAAGTCGCTGGCGCTGACAAAAGAATGGCTTACCTCAAGGTAGTGTGCTGGCTCCATTACTATACAACATCTACACTAATGATCAACCAAAGAACCAGAACGGTTCATCTATGCTGACGAACTTTGTGTAACATCCCAAGAGAGTACGTTTGGGTCAGTAGGAACAAACCTCAACTCAGCCTTAGATGAGCTACTCCTCTACTATGATGGTAACCACCTGCATGCAAAAACTCAAGTTTGCTCGTTTCATCTCAAGAACCGAGAGGCCAACCGATCCCTAAACATCACAGGGTCTGGAATACAACTTGAGAATCGCACTAACCCTGTCTATTTTGATGCAACCCTGGACCGACCGCACCCCCTTCTAATTCAGGGAACATGTAAAGAAGACAAAAATGAAAGTCAGCTTCTGGAATAACATCCAGCAGAAACTGATCAACTCCAAGTTGGGAGCCATAGCACACACACTAAGATGTACTGCCTTAGCCCTGTGCTATTCCTCTGTGGAGTATGCTTGTCCTGTTTGGGAGAGATCAATGCATGCCAAAAACCTAGAGTCAGCATTGAATAACACCTGTCGCTTGATCATTGGCTTCCTTCAACCTGAACAACCTGCATCTTCTCACTGGCATTGCCCCTTCAGATGTGAGATGGGAAGTTGCCAGTAGAGATCACAAAGGCTATCAGTGATGAACTCCATCTCCTTCATGGATGTAAATCAACGGTCCAATGACAAGGAGAAGTTTCTGCAGCCATGTTGAACCTCTAACAACATCTCAGGAAGAAACCAGACTACAGCTGTAGACCAGACAGCTACAGAATGCCCCCCCCCTCCTACTGACATGGGAATCCCCTCTTCTGAAAAACTGCCTCCCAGTTCAGAGGCACCCTGGCTCCAGTGGAAAACACTAAAGCGCCTGAGAATGAGAATGGGGGCGATCAAAAGTTGGTATGAGTAGATGTGGCTACAAAACTGACCCAGCCATATGTTAATGTGGAGAAGAAGACCATACGATGCAACACTGTCGTGTCTGCCCACTACTGCCGTTCAATCGGTGCAGCTTGAAAGATCTTGCAGAGTACAGCACTAATGCAAAGGACTGCATAAAAAAGTGGGAAACTGTCTTATGACTACATGACACTTCAAAGACACAAAGAAGAAGAATGTAAAAAATTCCGAAACATAGTAGAAAATCTAGTTGATGTACATTTTAATCATATTGGAAGAATTTTGTCTCTCTTTCCAGACACTCAAATAACCTTGCTCTCTCTCGCTCTTTCTCTCTCTCAACTTTCTGACTGTTAGAAAAACAACTAGTGATGAGTCATTCATTCATAAAGTCAACCCTGAACTAGAAGTAGCAGTAAATCTACTATTTCTTACCACGTGATTATTATAGTGAAGTTCTTAAAAAAAACTAGTAGCAACAATAGTAGTTGACAGATAAAGTCATTTCTTACTATTCTTGCCAAAATGGTTGCCTTTTTAAATTTGTATTCTTAATAGTATTACTATTACATATTCTGATATTAGTCTTCAACTTTTATTAACTTAGTATGCATATTCAATTAAATTAGATTTATTCTTAGTAACTTTGAGCTCTGAATTAATTCTTAGTAATTTAATATCATGATTCGGTAATCATTACTATTACCGACATAAATTATTTACAATGAAATACAGTTGCATAAAAATTAATAAAAAAACAATTTATTTTGCTATACCTACTCTTTTATTAACTATTTTGCATAAAAATTAAATGAAAATTTAATAGAAGTAAAATAAATAGCGTTTGTTTACGTTACTGACTAAACAAAGATGGCTACTTTGCTCAGAATCGATATTTACAGACTTTAACGGCTTATAACTTCTTTCAAAAGAACTTTTCCATTCTCATTATACTTCCCAGTATGCCACGTGCTCAAAATTCTGAATAATTAAGGGTGTTTCAAACACACTGTTCCATTACAACAAGAAGTGTGTTAAAGGACTTTACTAAAACAAACAAAAAAGGTGACATCTCTCGTCTCTGAAGAAAGGTTTTATACCCAAAAAATTTAAGACAAAGGTTAAAAACAAAAAATAATTAATAAACAATATTTGCATCTTATCCATGGCTTTCAGTGGCGTTTTTGCTTGATTTTTAAATTTAAATTTTTCCATTCTCATTATTATATATTAAATCTTTTTTAATGCAAATAGGTCACAAATATGGAGGTAAATCAAAATAAATTGTTTTTGACTTATTTTTCAACTATATTTCCTTTAAAATAATTTATGTTGGTAAAAATAATGATTACCCACGATTCAAACAAATTTTAGTAAATTAATATAACTATTCAATTTACTATCTAAATAAATAGATGTGAAAGTTTTTTTTCATCGCTCTGGCGGTCTCAATTATATTTTTGCCCCCTTATATTTGCTGGCAAAACTTAGAGTCGCTTTTAACAACAACAACATATTTACACACAAGAAAAACGTTATTGTGCATGTGTTAATTTGACCGACACTTACATTTTTATCACACTGGTTTTTAGAAATATTCACACATGACTAACAAACATATGAGTCATTCTTGGATCAAGACGTAATCCCTAAATACCTATTTTATTTACGTTTTTTTTATTAAACCTTTTGTTCACCCCAAACAAGGGAGCATATTGCTACTGAAGTGTAAGGGGTTACTGTGATAGGGGCCAGATTTATAGAGGAGCAACCTAGGTGGGGAGTTGGGCAGCAAAATGTTTGTCCATATTGCATTTAAATTTCTACGTGGTGTGTCAGGCAAACGGTCTAAGGAAATAAGCTATTAGAGAAAGACTTTTATAGAGAAGAGGTGTGATTTTGCTGCTAATTGGGTGGGTCAGAGGTATTTATGTTGAGAGGGGTACAAATGCAGTAAGCTCAGCAGAGCGCATTATGTGGAAATACTTTTAAAACGAGTGCAGGGATGCAACACTGCGGCGATGCGACAGGGGTTAGAGCTTTGTAGCCAGTGCAGGACCTATTTGATTAGAAATTCTTTTTACACCCTGTCCAAGAGAGAGAGAGAGAGAGAGAGAGAGAGAGAGGCAGGCTAGTGGTTGGTGCACCAGCTCAAATGTGGTAACAATACTCCATGCACGGGCGAATAGTGGCTTTATAGAGGTAGCAGATACTGACAGGTGTGAAAAGTTTTCTATCTCGTTAGAGGGAACCTACCTTTTTTGTGGTAGACTTGGCAGTATTTTCGATGCACTTCATGTTGCCTGAAAATGTCAAGCCGAGGAGTTTAAATGTTGGACTCTGAGTAAGGGTGCTATCGCCCATGAACAATCAGTGGTTGGAAAGGTTTCTTATAATTGTTATTCCTGTAATCAATCTATCTCTATTTATATAAAGTTAGGTGTGTTTATATGTTTATATATTTGTATGTACAGGATTTACTCCTAAACTAATTAACTAATCAATATGACTTTTGGAACACAGCTGTTAGGTGTAAGGGGTCGTAATCTGGGCTATATTTAGTTTAATTTAGTTTTATGCAAAGTTGGTAAAACAGAAGTTGAAGCCCTTTGTGAAAATTCAGATGCCTCCAATTTTGGTAAAATTTTAACAATAGATATTAGACGTCAATTAATAAATATTCCCTAAATTTCTGTTTCTTTGGAGTATTTTATAGGGTTTTAAGGGGCAAAATATGGGCACACCCTCCCATTCGATAAGACAATTATTTCAGATTTGCATTAAATTCGATCCATAGCGATTAAACACCAATTAAGTAAGATTCTCTGAATTTCAATCTCTTCTTAGATTTTAGACATTTTCTAGAATCAAAATCATGTAATGGATTTTGATCAAATTTGGAATAAGGATGCTAGCCATAAGTAACATTACATCTTGATTTTAATCTTTGTAAAGGGACATAAAAGTGGTACAAAACTATTCTGTTCATGGAATTAATTTTAATCGTCCTGGGACGCATATTCTTCTAATTATATAATAAAAGAAAGTCAGATTTTCGGTCTGCGTGTGTGTTTCGCTTTACAACCCTTATATCATCGGATTCGATGTGGGCCTCACCAAGTTATATAAAAAAAACTACTTTAATATTTATATGCTTCGAATCAACAAGGACCATATTTATAGGGGGGGGGGAAGAAATTTTGAATGCAAGAATAAATTTACTTTTTTTCCATAGTATTAAAAATAATTCTAGTAGAACATTTTGTTTGGGTCAATTTCACCGTGAACTGGAGAGAGAGAGAGAGAGAGAGAGAGAGAGAGAGAGAGAGAGAGAGAGAGAGAGAGAGAGAGATAGAGAGAGAGAGATCTTAAAATAAATGTTACACACTTTTGAACTATTCTATTTTTCCAGCAGCCCAGACAATGCCGAGAAGCCCTGCTAGTTTGCTATATATGAATGAGAAGCATCAGTGATATATATATATATATCTACTTGAATCTCGTCATGTAAAAGTTAGCAAGTAAAACATGTGCCCTTTTCTAGGTCCCGGGCAAACCCCTTTCAAGTGGTGAGAGGAAGCGAGAAAGCAAATAGCAAGTCAGACAACCACCTAACAGTTACCGCTTCATTTGAAATTAATTTAGAAAAAAATCCTTCACTCTGTATTAAAATTCAACGATGGATGTTTTTTTTTCTTTATGTCATCAGAAATGATAATAATAATTTATATATGAAAACTTAAATTACTGACGTAATTCTATGATTTGATATGAATATTTTAGTAATATATCTAGATAAATAGCGAGTGCAAACACTGGCAAAGCATAATTTTTTCCGCCATTTATATATATATATATATATATACACACACACACACACACACATAGCCCACGATGCTAAGCCTTGTAAAGGAGGATCAATGTTAATGAAAAATAAAAAGGGGAGGGAGAGTCAGCTGTGCGAGAGATGGACTCTTCCAACGCGTTGCCCTAAAGGTTGGTTGCACCAAGGTTGGTTCATCTGCACCCAATGTACGGCCAGCTTTAGTGCATGAGTAAGCGTTTGTGTGGTTGCACGAGTCCCTGCCTTGGTTCTTCTTGTAGCACCTGCGTAGGAGGAGTGGATCCCTGCCTTTGCAGACGCTACTGTTGTCAACAGGGTTTCGGAAAAGAGATAGGAATTCAATTCATTCATTGTTTTTTTTTTGGGGGGGGGGTGTCGCAGAGCAAATAAAAACGAGGGGGGGGGCTTTATTTCCACTATGAAAAGGTGCTCTTACAATAATTATTGATCACTGTCATTTAACCATTTTTCTTTTTTGTTAGAATCAAAAAAATTGTCATAGAAGAAATTCTTATTTATGTTTTTCTGAAAATTGTAAAAATTCGGATCAATTAATTTTTATTGATTTTATATTTTCCTTTTCTGAACTAATTACACACATTTTCGTTCTATTTCTCAATTGCTATATTCAGTCACGGTAACTGTGTGCCTCTTCATTTGTTGTGTAAGTATAGGGTCTGCTATAGATAATTCCGAAATATAGAAAATATAAAGTCAATTAATATTTCTGTTATTGTAAAATTAATGTCTGTCCTTAAATAGCTTATGCAATCTTGGTTGTAACAAAATACCACCCCTTCATTGTACGGGTGTTGCAGCAAAATACCACCCCTTCATTGTACAGGGTGTTGCAGCAAAATACCACCCCTTCATTGTACAGAGTGTTGCAGCAAAATCTGACATTTGACAAAAAGAAAACAAAATAGGCAATAAAAAAAAAAAGTTTATTTACTAACATTTAGAGTTACCTACTACATTATTTTTCAATGAAATCGGTGGCGGCGGAGACGACCATCTCAAGGCGGGCGTGAAATGAGTCACATGCTTCAACGACCATGTCCTTGTCTATACTAGTGAATGCCTCCATGATAGCAGCCTTCAGGGAGGCAGCTGTGTTGTGGGCGTGTTTGTTGGTCTTGGCCTCGATCCAAAGCTCCAGAAGAAATAGTCCAGAGGGTTGTAGTCAGGTGAGAAGGGCGACCACAAGTTCAGCGACCAATTGTGAAGAACATTGTTTAGTAGCCACGCCTGGGTCGTCTTGGCCTTGTGTGAAGGAGCGGAGTCCTGCTGGAAAATGTAGAGGCATCCGGCAGTGATTTCGTCCATCCAGGGCTTTATCATGCTCCTCAGCACCTCCTGGTATTTCGTTTATTTTTTGTCAAGTGTCGGATTTTGCTGCAACACCTTAATATAGTCATTCCATGTCAAATCAACAAGAGGTTGGATCATGACTGACACGGATTTAGTCTCAAATTTGCTAAATTTATAGATCTTCATGATACGCATTCAATGGCACCAATTTTATCTCTCAAGCTGCAATACCAATAATTTTCACAATTCTCATACAATTAGCGATTTCAATTCAAATTCTTTTTAAACTTCTAAATATTTACTTATAGAGTTCTTTTTTTGTTTTTTGGATTACTATAAAAATCTGTGTAATGTGCGCATATATTTTCGCAAAAATAAACGTTCACTTGTGGTACATTACACGACTAGATCTTTCTAATTATTTTTTTCTCAAATGTTTTCCTCATAATTGATTGAAAATTGTGAGGCAATCAAAGATTTATTTCGCTTTTAAAACAAAACTGATTTGCATTAGTTCGTCGTTAGTTGACAAAATAATATTTAATTTTTTTATTAAACAATCGAATATGAATATAGTCGACCAGGACCTTTTTTAGTGAAAACTAATATAAAAAATAGACTGGTAAGTAACTTATTTTAAAAATGAAAATACTACAAAGAGAAAAGAAAGAAGAAAAAATGGACAGAAAACTGTCCCCTTTTTTTCTATTTTCTTTTTGAAAATTACAAAGAATACCGCTTTTCATTTGTAACAAACAACTTGTGGAGATGATATGGTATCCACATTATCGGCACATCCCCCCCCCCCCCCCCATCCGGTGTCATACCTTCTAAGGAAATATTGAAATGTATGTCTCACAAAATTAAATTGAACTGCTTCATTATGAAATTATGCTAAATACAACTGAAACGAAAACCACTTTCCGCAGGCAATTCTGAAATGTTTAGAATGACAATTTTACAAATTTAATGCTGAAAATCACCTATGCACATTCATCATTATCATCATCAACCGGTTTATTTGTTGAATCAGGCCACAATTAATCCTCTGATGAGGGTGGGGCCTGATTGTCTAGTCTCGAAATCTAAGTCTTCTTCTCCACTCCTGTCTTTGGCAAGGCTTGATGGAATTACATGTTATTTTTTATGGTACAGTTGGTTCAGCAACAACTTTTAAGATTATAACAAAATATTTTTGAAAAACTTAACTGTTTAATTTCAGAGGGGCTCACGGGATGGGTTCAGTTCACTATGTAAGTTAAACATAAATTGACCACCCACATGAGAGAATGCCACATCATACCACCTGGCGGGTCAATTTACGTTAAATTTACATAGCAAACTGACCTCTCCTCCCCATTTAAATATTAACCGGGTAAGTTTTTCAAATTATTTTTATAATCTTAACATTTGTGGTGTCCAGAAAATGTTGTCATTTTGACAGTGTAGTCCGAATTCGGTAACTATGAAAAAATGGTAGAATCGGAATTGAATCATGCAACTAATTTACATGTAAATACAGTTTGTAATTTTTTTCTAATTTAATTCTAATTTTATGTTATAAATTTATAAAGAATTGTGTGTGAAATACACAAAGTTACTCGCTGAGAAGCTGCACTAATAATTTCCTTGAAATAATTATAATTGCTAAAGTGGCCAAAGTGGCCTCAGCAGAAAGGTGTTCGAGCATCATTCTCTCAAGAAATGCGGTTAGGGTTTATAAGATAAAATAAAATGCACCATAGATGCTCGGAAACCTAACATTTTCTGTTGTGGAAACTGAAACCCTTGACCGCAATCAACACTTAAATATTTACCAAATATGTGTAGCACATGTGCCACCGGGGGGGGGGGGGGGGGTTCATAAAGTTATAAAAACACTTAAAAAACGGAAGAGTATAGCTATTGGTATGCAAAAAAGAAGATAGTGTAGGAAAAGAAGAGTTAATCAAAGCCCCCACCCCCCGCCTCCTCATGTTAAGAATGGGTTTCTAAATAATAAGGTATAATTGTAGAAAAAGATTGTAGCAGCTATCATGCGGGTCTACAAAGTGAAAGAGTGAGGGTCGTGTTGTTTATTGAGGATTGACCCCAGAGCGTCCTGCTTACAAGATAGAATCTTGTTATTTTTGTGCAATGACAAGAGTTCATTTATGCAAATGAGCATTGTTTTGCATGGGCGAATTCTCATTGAAATAAAGAGAGTAGAAACTTTTCTCCTAGAGAGAGACGGTAAAATTGACGTGACGAGTTGGGACCACGTCGAGTGTTCAGCAAGAGAAAGAGAGAAAAAATTGAGTTGGCGTCGTTTGTGTCCGTTACTCGATTGAGGAGATTCGTGTTTTGGAGAATTGTTGATTACAATTCAAGAATAGGATTTTTTGAGAGTTGGCACTGTTGTGTTTTGGAGAGTCAGACTTTTTTTTATTTATTGATTTATTCTTTTGTGCGCACGTTTTCAACTACGAGCTATTTCTGGCATTTTTACGTGCTGTGAATTTGTGACATAATGGTAGATGCAAAGTTCGACCTGAAACTCATCCCTAAGTTTGACGGATCCATGTGGAGTCAAGCAGGTCGAGTTGGTCATTTCCCTGCAACTAACAAGAGGTGCTCTGGATGTCTACCAGAAGCTAAGGAAGAATAATAAGGCCAATGTTGAGCTGATGAAGGCTGTGCTGTAGAGAGCTTTTGCGATGAATCCTTACAAACGTTTTACCACTTGGAAACTATTTGCAGGTGAGACAGTGGATGTCTTCTTTGCGGCATTGAAGAAGCCTCCCGTTCTGTTTGGAGGGTTGCCTGAACAGATTTTGTGGCCAGACTCCCAGTTTGAGTAAAGAAACTCCTGACGGCGTCCATCAGCATACAGGCGACGCCAATTGAACAGTTACTTGAGCACAGCTGAACCATCATAAGGGATGAAGCAAAACTTGAGGAGCATGTTGTAATGGCCGCGCAGTTGGCCAAGAGTGGCGGAATGGTCACATTGCAAAGGATTGCATGGACAGGAGACAAGAACACATATGTTGCTTCCAGTGTGGTGGGATCGGACATATGGCCTCAAGCTGTCTGGGAAACAACTTGGGGGACAAGATGTCAGTGCTGCTCTGCTCCTCAGACAAGATGCAAACAAGGTGCAACCAATCATCTGAGTTTATGTCAACCAGCGCTTCTTGCTTCAGGTTGCTCCGATACCATAGTGAGCACAATGTTATGCTGTACCTGGAGCAAGAGGAGCATTAAAATAAGAACGATAACGTGCGAGACACAGGTGTACTGTGGAGTGGTGTTGGTAAGGATTTGCATGAACTCTGGTATCCGCTAAGGTCAATGTCCTGGTGGCATGGAAAGACAAACTGGGCTTGGACCTACTGCTCGGATATGACGCTATCAAGACACTGGGACTGTGAAATTCGCTAAGGCACCGGTGTGTGCTGCACCTTGAATTGATTGGCCAGACTTCAGGGTAGAGTTCGACCAACCTCAAAAGATCTGGACTGCATCGTGGAAATGGACGGATAATAAAGTACCAACCAAGCTATGGAATGGCGTCACAGAATACTACGTAGCCACGAACGTTAGGACCGCATATGAACAAGAGTTTGATGCCTGGATAACATCAATAAAAGTCACTAAAAGTTGCCGAATTGCAACTTGAAGAACCATGCTTTTCACAAGGTCAGCTTTATGTAGGAGCATCACGTGTGGGTGCAAAAACAAATCTTTTTGTGTATGCACATCAAAATTTAAAAAAAACATTTTTTCATAAAGAGATTTTCAATCTTAATGCCAGATGATTTTCTGATTATTATTAAATGATTGCAGTTTGTATTTCCTTAAACTTTCTTTAAAGTTTCAAAACTTTCCATATCAGTTTCAAACTTTTACTTATGAATTTTTTTTTTCATAAACAGCATTTGATAATTATGCATTTTATTCACTTGTATATTTGGTTTTGTTAACTGGAAGCAAGTTTTAAAAATGTACATTAAAATAAAAAAAATATAGGAATTATCCTTTGAAGGAGTAAATACTACGTGATAAAAACCATGTATAAAAAATCCCCCCACCTGTACATAGAACAAGCTATACTAATCTTACTATTGAGCTATGAGATTGTAATCTACTTTTTCATGTCTGCACTACCTCCACTATTGCAAATATTAGGTGATAAGAGTTTTTAAGAATATAAACGCAAGTGATGTGAGAACAGTGATCAAAGTGATAACTTAATTTGCCAACCAATTGAGTATACAAACATTGCTTTTTGATTCTGCACCCTCGCATCGCCGATTGTCTCGAAATAATAGTAAGCAAAATAACAACGAACGTAGCGTTCACCAATAAAAATAATTACATAAAAATACATTAAATATTTAGGTGATGAAAATCGTACATATTTCTAGATGGAGCATCTTGGTCCAGTGGTAGAACGCTGGACTACAGACATCAATATCGAAGGTTCGATCTCTGTCTAAGTTAGCCATGCTGATGACGGCTGTGAGCCAGAAACACGTGTCCATGGATTACTTTTATGTACGTATAAAATAAATAAAAATATATATTAACGGAGAAAATACGTCCTATGAAGTTAAGGGCGACTAATAATGCAATTTTCTGCATCTTAAAGTGAGACAATCGAAATAATAGTAAGCAAAATAACAACGAATAATTACATAAAAATATATATATATATATATATTTTCCTTCATATGAATTTTTTATGTATTATTTTAATTAATAGACGGACATTCTGAAAGGAAAAATAAGATTTTTTAAGTGTTTTAATATACAAGTTTTTGCTTTTATCCACACCAGGATATAATTAAAAGGAAATTCCCATCGTTTTAGGGGAAAAAAGGGACAATATGTTAAATGAACGATTTTGATATATTAGCGATTGTATTTGTTTTTCCTTAACTTGATTGTGGTGTAAAAAATATTCACTGATGAAGCCTTGAATTTTATTACCAAGAAAACGTATGTTTTGAAATGGGCAGAAACAATTGTTTGAATTAAAATGTTTTCTGAAACAAATTCGGAACATTTACTAAATTATTATCATATAATATTTCGAGTTCTGGTGGTGTATATATTATTGAGCTACTACCCTAACTTTTGTGTGAAATATATATATATATATATATATATATATATATATGTATATATATATATATATACGTTCACGCATCTCTGTAAGAGTCTGTCTGTCCGTTGATTTGTCATATTTAACAAATATGCTCAAGATGTGTCAATTTTTAAGTTACGCGTCAATTTGACCTGGGTTCAGTTGTGGATTGGGGTACAAAATGGCTTGTTTCATTTAATCCAGTTAAGACTCAGCTCGTGTCTTTCAATCGTAGGCGTACCCCTTTTCTTCCTGAGATTCTCATGGATGGCTCTGCTCTTGAGAAATCGACTCTGAAACTTCTTGGTCTTTCTCTCTCATCAAATATTTCTTGGAGTTCATACATTGCTCTTTCTGCTTCTCGTAAAGAAGTCGGTTCTCTCTATCGCTCCAAACACTTTCTCACACCTGAGGCTATTCTCTATCTCTACAAATCTACAATCAGACCATGTATGGAGTACTGTTGTCATATTTGGGCTGGTGAATCTCTGTCCCATTTGAGAGTTCTTGCAGAAACGTGTCTGTAATTTGATTGGCCACACCCTTTCTTCTTCTCTGCATCCTCTCTCTCACAGACCAGATGTTGCTAGTCCCAATCTTTTCTATAAATACTATTATGGCATGTGTTATTCAGAATTATGTGATCTATTCTCCGCTTCTTATGTTCTAGCTCGTTTGACTCGTTGGTCGAGTGGTTTTCATCAATTCGCTGTTTATATACCTCATTCTAATACAGCTTCCTATTCCAGTAGATTCTTTCCAAGAACCGCAGACTTGTGAAACTCTCTTCCTGCTGACTGTTTTCCTCCTACCTATAATCTTGGTCTTTTCAAGAATAAGGTCAATAGGCATCTCCTGTATCTGCGATAATCATATTTGTTCTTGTTAGCTCCTTACATCAAGTGGCTTCATGCCTTGTCTGGAGCGTTTCCATAAAAAAACAAAAAAAAACATATTCTAACAATTGTAATAATGTGCCCAGTGCGAAAACAATGAATTAATCAGGCTTTAGAAAGGCCATTTCATAAAGGGTTAGGGTTTAGTTCGCTTCAAGTGACAGCAAGTCGACTCTTCCTTCCCAGGAATTTCGTCAATTAAGTTTATTTTAAAATAATGCTGTTATCTGGACTTCGATTTGAACGTCGCCATTTTAAAATTATTAGTTTTGGTTCAATCGGTGAGAAATCTCATCTATTTCACTTTTTTGATAAAATAAATTGTTGTTCTGAAAAATTGTATTTTTGATTCCTGAAAATCAAAACTGACCTGTAATTTAAAAATTGAATGACTGGCAACCATGTTTGTTGAAGAATTATATTATTGTTATTTAATTATTATTTTTTTAATTTATTGGCGATTGTGCAGTATAGTTAACAAGAAAAAAAAGGTGTGAAAAAACAAAAACTAGACAACAAATAACTTTTACCAAACGCTAGAATATCTACTTTTCTATCTACCTGTATAAGTTTCACATGTGTATACTGATTATAAGATTCGTTATCTTAACCAAATTGTTTCTAGTTTTTTAACAATTTCGTTCAATTAATCATTGAATGACCAAACAATACCGTAATTATTACGGTATCGTTTGGTCATTAAATTATTAATTGAATCAAATTGTTATAAAACAAGAACTAATTTGGTTAATATAATATTGTTTCGATAAAAGTTCAAGATAACCCCAATCTCTCCTCTCAAAGTAGGAGGGGGTAATTCCTGGAAGGCTGGTCTCCTAGGACCGAACAGAACCCTAACCCCATTCTGATATTAATCTGCAGATTAATGTCCGTTGGTACCTACTTGATCACCCGGCTATTTGCTTTTAACCTTTGCTTTGAAATTTTGGATGGTAAACCGATTTCGATGTGTTTCGAACAAGTCTGTACATTGCCATGTGACTCGCACTATGGACAGGTCGTCAGTCGTAAAAGTTCCTTTTAATTTATGAACCAGCAAGAAAGAAAAGGAAACATAGGCGAAAGCCCTTAGATATTAATGTTATGCGAGTTTCTACTAAAAAAGTGGATCAGTCCATTTTTTAAAATATAACCTGCTTTTCCTGAGCAAGTGTTATGCACGGCAATGGGTTTCCATGCAGGCCACAGCAACAGATATGGAGGTGTGCGCGAGTGGGGAGTATTAATCAGGAGAGTCCATTTTGCATTTGCATAAAGGGAGGTTGTCGCCCCCCCCTTCTATGTTCCATATTAGAAAGAGTTTCTTGAGTGAATAGTGAAATTGATTCAGCTTGTTTATTGTGGCGCTTCCAAGGGAAGCTGGTCTCCCCTCGATTTTTAGTTCCTTCCAAATAGGAAAACCCCGTCTTATTGTTGATTAGATTTCTATTGATTTTTTTGACTCCCTCAACTCTCTGCACGTGCGCGTGTGCGAGTCTGAGGGAGACTGAGTGAGACCGGTCTTTATTAATTACTGTTTATTGCAACGATATTGCAAAATAATCAATGCAAGAGTGTGCAATTAATTGTATCGGCATCCATCATCACACCACGTGAATCTAGTTCAATCATTCGCCTCAATTGTAGAATAGTGGCCGTCAAAAATCTCACCAATTTCGCCAAAATTTTCGCACAGATTTTCGATAAAATTGTTTATTTGCTTTAAATTTTAGGTTTATTCCTAGTCCAGTCATCCAAGTTATTTAGAGTGAAACTTATTTTTACTTAAAGCATGGTTATCTAGAACTTTTCAGCTTTAAGATATAATAATGTAACCTAATTATTACGGTAGTGTTTGGTTATTAAATTATTAATTGAACCAAATTGTTATAAAACTTAGAACTAATGTGGTTAAGATAATGTTGTTTCAATGGCAGCCATCCCGAAGCTGAAAAGTTCAACATAACCTAAATCATGTTTTAAGAAAAAAAAAGGTGCTTATACAGATGAGAGCACATATGAAAAACGCAGTTACACAGGTGAAAATCGCAGTTCCAAATAAATTAACCGGAAAACTCTTTGATCTACTTATTATGTATCAGGAAAAAATAGGTATCCACACCAAAAATTATCGAGTAGAATTTTAATTAAAAATCAAAATCAGTTTTATCATATTTTATCATTGATTAGTGTGATGTTAGGGGGACAAGTAATAAATGAATGGCGGTGGGCGAAATACGATAAAACTGATTTTTATTTTTAATTAAAATTCTACTCAATAACTTTTCCTAATTTTTGGTGAGGATTCATTATTTTTGCCTTATATGTAAGTATAAACCATAGCTTTTATTTGGAAATGCGTTTTTCATATGTGCCCTAATCTGTAGCAGCACAAAGAAATTAAGTTATAGCAAGTTACATCGTACATATGAAACGCAGAAATGAAAATACGAACAGAAACTATAGTCACCATCTTTATAAACAAGTCGAGAAGGAGGCTAAGGGTACATCATTTTCTATTTAAAGGACAATGAATCATTTTTTTAAAATAAACGAGTAAAATTATTTGACTATTTTGTTTTGTTGAAAATTTTCCCACACTCAAAATGGTAAAATCATATTTTTTCTTACCCTTTGTATTTAATCTTAAAAATAGTACACTGTCCTTAACTAAAAAATTATGAACATGAGTTATGTGCCATTAACCCCGTTCTCGATTTATTTATAAAGATGATAACTACTTTTTTGTGGGCGAGTTTTCATTTTGCGATAGCTTATTGTTTTTACAGTTTTTAAAAAAGCTTATTGTTTTTACAGTTTTTAAAAAAGCTTATTGTTTTTACAGTTTTTAAAAAAGCTTATTGTTTTTACAGTTTTTAAAAAAGCTTATTGTTTTTACAGTTTTTAAAAAAGCTTATTGTTTTTACAGTTTTTTAAAAAGCTTATTGTTTTTACAGTTTTTAAAAAAGCTTATTGTTTTTACAGTTTTTTAAAAAGCTTATTGTTTTTACAGTTTTTTAAAAAGCTTATTGTTTTTACAGTTTTTTAAAAAGCTTATTGTTTTTACAGTTTTTAAAAAAGCTTATTGTTTTTACAGTTTTTTAAAAAGCTTATTGTTTTTACAGTTTTTAAAAAAGCTTATTGTTTTTACAGTTTTTTAAAAAGCTTATTGTTTTTACAGTTTTTAAAAAAGCTTATTGTTTTTACAGTTTTTAAAAAAGCTTATTGTTTTTACAGTTTTTTAAAAAGCTTATTGTTTTTACAGTTTTTAAAAAAGCTTATTGTTTTTACAGTTTTTTTAAAATTTTTAATAGAAGAATAAATAAAAAATGCAATAGCATAAATGCGGGAATAAATATCAATGTCTGTTAGGTTGAGAATCTACATAAAATCTAAAAGTGTATTCTTATGTAAAATCTATCGGGGAAGACAATGGAGGTAAGTGTTCTCGAAACTCTATATGCACCTGTAAGGAGGCTATGAGGCCATAATCTCCTTAAAACTTCAAATATATCCTATTTTTATGAAATTAATGAAAGTGGTTCCAAATCTTTAAGTGTCCTCCTATCCTGGTAGCCATGGAGGCCGAACCTCCTTAAAGCCTCAAATATATTCTCATTTGATGAAATTTAAATCATATCTATAAGACATTAAATCAGAAAGTTTTCCAGCATTTAATCTTTTCCAAACTATATTAGGAGGCAAAACAGGAGGAGGGGGCAATAAAAAATAAAGAAAGTAATATGGTGTTATAGGGAAAAAGTACAGATTCAATCCGAGCAATGTCAGGTATTTCTGCTAGTATATATATATATATATATATATATATATATTATTGCATCGATGATTATGTAATTTCGTGTTATTATACTTTATTTTATTCTTGCTCTGTTTATCACATTGAGCTCTCATACCCGGATCTCCTGGAATTATTTCATTATAACACAAATATATATATATATATATATATATATATATATATATATATTTCTATTTAAAAAACTTATATTCTAATATAAATTTTACAACATAAAGCAATTGTAATAGCTCAATAGTGTAAGGCTAGAGCTATGTTCTATACAATACTTTTTATTTAATTTTATACCATATCCAATGTTATGAAGGACAGATTGACATCATTTCTCAAAAACTTTCTTTTTATTCAACATACAATTGTTTCGGCTTACACCAAGATAGATGTAACATGCTTCTGTGCATTTATTTTCTCGTGTGGATATCCTCAGTGCTTATAATTATATAACAAAAACAATGAAAGAAAAACAAAAACAATGAAAAAAAACAAGGCAAGCAAAGCCTAAATTACAATCAGTACTCATTATCAGCATCGTATCCTTTTTTTCTCAAAATGGAACTATGATCTTTATGTGTCATAGTCGCAACATATACGCATCTTATGTTTTTCGCTGTTTGTATTTTAATCATTCATCATCAGCTTAAATATTGACCTAATTATTTCTTTTTTCATCGATTTTTCCTTATTTTATATTCCATGTCTGAAAAATAAGCAGATTGTAGATTTATATATACTCACTGAAATGTATATAAATCTCTTTAATTTTTATTTCTTTATTCTTTTTTAAGCTAAAGAAACTGAGCCAAACTGTGTTGGCTTGTCAATGGACATGGAAGAACAAAGTATTCACCTGAATTACACTGTGGATGAAACAAAGGGGATTTTTCTTAATGAAGTTCACTGCATCACCAGATGATCAGCATCATTTGTATGTCATTTATTCAATTAAAGTTTAGTTTTTTGATTCTTGCAATATTTTCATTAAACTCATTTTCAGATTTACTCAATTTTATGGCCCAAGTGTAGATTCGCCATCCCAATTACTAGTTGAAAGGAATAAATTTAGCATGACATTGGATCTGATGTGACCCCCCCCCCCATGTCTTTTAAAATGTAAACAAAATGCAAATTTTCAAATTGACTTAATTTAAGAATAACACTTTTTCCATGAAAGACAAGCTGTATTTACTCGACGTTGTCCGAGAGTCTTTTTACAAAATTAATTTTTAAAATAGGATTTTGAAAGATAAATTTAATTAGTACAGATGATCAGCATCATGTTCGGTCATTAAATTAATTATTGTGCCAAATTATTATAAAACTAGAACTAATTTTGTTATGGTAACTTTGTCTTACTTAACGGAACATGTTTACGTGAAAGTTAACGGAACGTGTTTACATGAAAATTCAATGGTTATTTTGAAACAATTCATTCTCTTTCTGAAACTATTTTAAAAAAAATGAAAAGTGTTGACTGGAAATTTTAAGTTTGTTTTATTACGCCATTTTTTATTTCACTAAATAATCGATTAATAGTCAAAATATGAATTAGGTTCCCTCGCCTCCTTTGCGGCTCAAGTGAGGACAGATTTAGTCTTGAAGCCATTCTTTTTAGGTGGAGAATCCAGTCACCATTCTGGCTGCCAACTGTTGAACACACTCCAGGTGTACAATATTATTTTGAAGAGAGGAATTTAGAAATTATAGCTAAAGGATAGCATACAACCATTGAGTCCATATTCTTTGAAATCTCTCACCATGTCATAGTCCTGGCCGTGTTCCATTTTCTAAGTAAAAAAAACTCTTCCATTAGTTCTTTTTTTTAAACAAATGTTTTTGGATGTATTATTTAAGTTGGACAGGATAGGGGTGGACGTCAAAGGATCTCGTCAATATGGGTGGGGATAACACTTTAAGTGTAAGACCGTAAGATGATATTTAACAAAATTTATATTTAAAGAAGTTAAGATTTATAATATAAAACTTTAATACTAATGCACTCTGATTATTAAAAATTGGTTACACGTTATTTCTTACGCTATCTGGTCTGGAAGTGGTTGATCATTTTTCATTAAATTTATATAGGAAAGTGCCCACACTAAAGTCTAAAATATTGGGGGGGGGGTATTCCTTTTTTGCGAATATTTTCCCAGGCTGTTTACACGTAATCGCCTAAAAAAAAGTAGAATTTCATTTTTCGCTAAAATTAAAATATGATGGATTAAACTAAATGATCCAGTAATACCAAGTGTTCTTATTAAAAACAATGTTAGAACAAATAACAGAAATGCATTTTTTTTAGAAAGTCTCGGTTTTATTGTAAAGAAGAACACATCACAAAATAATAATAAAAAAATCAGTAGAAAATATTTTACGGCGTCGAAAGTATAAACTTTACTAATATACATATAGGCATTTAAAAGATGTATTGTAAAATTTTAGTTAACTTACAGTTTTGGGGCGAAAAAATATTTTCGTTGGTGTAGCAGGATAGAAGACACTTCAGAAAATAACTACACTTTGAACAGCGGACAAAAACACAGTTCTATTTTCAAGAGTTATAGCGATATGTGGTATTATTTCGTTGGGGTGGGGAATAATATATAATAGGTAGGGGTCAAATGGCTTCAAAACAGATGTATTTAATTAATTGTTATGAAAACAAACATATCTTTAGTTATTATTATCTTTAAAGTTTTTTTTAATACCTTTCTTTGAATAATAATAATAATAATAATAGCAGTACTAAAATAAATTATCTGTAAATTAAAAGAAAAATTGGTTTATTTATTCAATCAGCAATAAACATGTCATAAATACAAAAAAGTTCAAATCTTTAAGAAAATAACTTGAAAGACATCTATAGACTCACTGGCACATTTGAAGGCATTTGTTGCCAAATTGTCTCCTGCCTTAAGAAAACTGTCCTATCAAAAATGTAACATGTAGATGTAAAAATCTACTTGCATCTATAAAAAAAACCTGAGTTCAAATGTTCTGTTTTCATGTGTAACTCTCTCGTTCTTTCTCCCTCTCTCTCTCTTCCCCTCTCTCTCATATACATTTACCATAGATATAATTTAAAAACTAACTCCAAGAGTTTAGCTGATACTTTCTTTTCTTTTCCTTTTTATTGCTGAATAAAAAAACTAATGTTTAAAAAAAAAAAAAAATAATTTTGGAGCGAGGAGCGAGGAGCACGGAGCGATAAAACCACACTCTTTAGTCCCAAATGGAGTTGCTCACACTCCACTTCCGCTGAATATAAAATGAGCCCTCTTCTACTCTGCTCCAGCAAAAAGGAGCGTGCTCCGTTTAGGAGGGCTCCATAAAGCCCTGGTAGTAGTTTACTGGAGTTTCTGGCAATGTTTTTTTAGAAACTGGTAGTGTATTTCATCCAAGTCATGTTTTAGATAATGAAGGCCAGAAAATGACAGATTAGTTAAAAGCGACAATTAGGAATGATTGATGGTTGATGGGTCTGAAGTGTGACTCCAGTGAATAAGCAGAAGTTAAGAATATGACGTTATTTCCCCCGAAGTACATTGAAATCTGACAAGAAAAAGATGCCACAAGGCATAAAGCAATCACTTGTCTCAGCGCCGAATGCAGGTGGGGGGAGGACATATTATGAATTGATTCCTGTATATTTGTCTCTCTCTCGACCAAGTTTATAAATATGTATATATCTCTCTCTGATTTCTGTAAATGGTAATTTAGTTCCTCACATGAATAAAACCTCTATCCCAAAAGAAGACCGGTGTCATATGATTTAAGAAAAGACGAAGATGATGACACATGAGGTTTTTAAAAATTTTCTTTTAAATGGAAATCGCTCCAGACAAGGCATAACACCACTTAATGTAAGGAGCTAAAAAACAAATATTACTTCAAGGTCAAATATTAACCAAGATAAATGTTAGATGGATAGATTCCAACCCAGAAAACAGCAATTCTTTCCTCTTTGTCAGAAACATCGCCCATGGGATGTGAGGACTAAAGGACAAAATAAGGGAAGCGGGAATTACTAGACTGCCGAAAGTAAACCCAAGGTCCACTTTCTACTCTCCGTTTCATCTGAGAGTCTATAATGAGATTATAAAGACCTCAGATAACATCACTATGCAACACGTGCGTGCAGATAAGAGGGATGAAGCTGGATAAAAAAGAGGATGTTTGATTTTTGCGATGAAAAAAATAGAAAAAAAAATTTATAAAACAAAAAATTTATAAAAACAAAAATAAAAAGTAGAAATATAAAAAGTCAAACAACTTGTACATTTAACTGATTGTTTATTTCCAAAAATGAAATCACTTTTTTGAATAGTTTGGTCTGTGTTTTATAAAACAAACATTGACTCCATCCACCGAATACAAAAACAATGTTGAAATAAAAGCTCAAAATTTATCTATTTAAACTTTTTTTGTTTACTTTTTGTTCTTTTTAAAGCTTTTCATTTTGAAAAAAAAAAAAAAAAAATCTTGGCACTTTTCATCTTTAATTATTCAGAGAGAACAACTCGGGGCTGAAGTTAGTCAACCTAAATGTTGAAACTTCATTTTCCCACTTTGTGAAAAAAAAAAAGAAGGAAAATAGAAAAAGTGAAATCTGGGAATGTTGAATTAATTAACAAGAACATTTTGTTTGCTGTTTTTTTTTTTTTAAAAGAAAAACAAAAACAAAATAATTTTACATTTTTTTTTTTAAATACCAACTTTTTGAAAAAAATGTTTGACTAAATAATGGGAACGAATTCCTGCCATGACTAGATTGGTCTGACGTGATGCATTTTTAAAAAGAATAAAAGAAAAATGAATAATCTACGACTTAGTGGTGATACGTTCCCTCCCCGTTAGAGCTGGTTTCATGCAGGGTTGGTTTAAAGTCAAGTGTTTTGTGTCTTTCAATGTTCAGAACAACAGCAACAATAATTAGTATCTGTTTCCTCAGCATTTTTTCCACTTGTGTGAGCACTGCAAGCATCAGGGGTTCATCCTTTGTGCAATGGAACAGGGAGGAGCAGGCTCCTCAAGCTGGGTATGATTATATGGCCAATGCCTTAGAGGACAAAGATCAAACTAATGATTTTAAATAGATCATTATTTGGGAATTAATGATTGCCTGTATATAAATCTTTGACAACATCGGATTGCCGATTCAGATGATCCCGGCTAGAGTACAGTCCAGTTACACTATCATGAATTAGGCTTAAGTGCATTTAAGTGACATAGTTATGTAACAGGAAAGAGTACATTACACTGTTACACTATTCTAGAATAGTGTCATTCATGTTACATAACAGTGTAATAAAATGGGAAAAACAAAATTAAGAGTTTTTACTTTGGTCTGTTTTGTGGCATAGTAAAACTTTTTGGGTTATTTCATGCCGAAAATCCAATAACTATCGTAAATAATACATTACACACAATCTGCTATTTTACAAAAAACGGGAGAGAAATAGGGGTTCATACCTTTCACATTAGTCTAAGTGGACATAACAAATCGGATGAAATTTGAACTTGGTTCGCATGATATAAAATGAGATTCAGCAAAATGCTTACACATCTAACATCGAGTTTATTTTTATATTACAATTAAACAGGAATTTTATTGAGAATTTGTTTATTTATTGTTGCACAAAGCAAGGTTATGTACGGAGTTGGTGAGGTTCTAATGTAGCTGACTGATACAATGAGATGGAAGAATTGAGAGGTGCCGGTGGTGAACTGGATAAAATCACAGACTGACGACCGAGGTGTGCCAAGTCAGTTTCATAGCGCCACTTTCACATAGATGTTGACAACCTTCACGTGGTCCTTCCTGTAAGTATCTGATTCTAGAAGGAATCGGAGAATCCAACCATCGTACTATGCTGATTCATACGAATTTACTATAGAAGAAATAATTAGCAATTCGATAAAGAAAGATAAATAAAAGTGTCAAAGCGAAGTTAAAAGTGTTAGTTTTTCTATAAAATTTTTTCTTTCTACCCTTACAGCAGTTATAAAAATCAGACTTTCATAATTTGTAATAAAAAGAGTAAAAAAAAATCTGAAAGTTACAAAATTAAATATTATAAGGTAAATTGAAAATTGAATCAAGATAAAAATGAACAATTAATGATGTTTGGGTTCCTTTTGTGATAAAGAATTTAATTTTAATTTCGTTCTGTTTAAAAAAACATGTTTTTCTTAGGCACAGTACGTTATGCATTAAGCTGTTTTTTATGCAACTGTTTGGTGACTGCGAATGCATATCATCTTGCACTCATATTTAATTGGCCTCCAAAATTATGTGTCATTTAACAAAAGCCAGAGAATACACAACCACGGTAGGTTGGAGGCTAAGGAAAGTTGGCAGGAGATCAATGATGAATTTATGTCTGCAAGTGTGAGAAAACTACAAGCATGAGAAAATGCATTTTTACTGGGATGAGCTGCTGTGGATAGGAGTGAAAAGGAGACAGAAATAGCAGCATTGTAGCAAGAGACATACATATAACATATCTGACCATTGAGACGAATCAAACTGCCAGCCAGACAACTCTCATTGTTCTGTTTCAGATTGCGTCTAAAAGAACACCCATCCCCAGCTGACTTACAAAAAAGATAACGTATTGAGAAGTACATTTTTACTTCGGCACTTGTCTAACAACGAATAATGAAACAGTTATATATTGTATAAAGCTGTGTTAAATGTCTTCTTTGTTGCTGAAAACCTGGCTATGGCAAAATAGATTTGATTGGGTTTGAACTCAGCATGGCCGATTCCATACATTGTGATGTTATCGATTCAGCCAATCACATTTCCCCATCAGAACATTAAATACAAGCATTTTGTCAGCTATCATAAAGATCATTGGTCATTTTGGCACATCTCAAGGCAAATTGCTGTGAATGTTGCTCGATTTAAGAAACTTGATGGATCATACACCAAAATGCTATGCGTCATCTCCAACATATCGTGGCAAGAGCATGTAACAAACAAAATGGTTTCCTTCCACGCGTATCTGCAGTTGTTCAATTCTTTTGGGGGTTGTCTCTAGACATCTATCTCGACATGACGAACAGGCATGAAAAATGCTCATGTGTTCCCCAGAGGTCAAACAACGGCTATAAGGATCATATTTTCTGGAGAAAAACTGTCCTCTTGGGATTGGAGCTTTTGGCTGCAATGAGTGAGCAAGCATCATAGCACACGAACTTTGTGAATGTTTCACTATCAATCGATGGATGACTCAAGAAGGCAAATGGGGTTGAAGTGTTACAAATAGACATTTTGGGCTTGTATCGGCCTTAATAGACACCTATGAATTTTCAGTCATAGAATTGGAATGTAACAAAATGTCTGCATTCCAGAGTAAAGCCCAATTAAAAACATATCAAAATTTGACCATCTGGCACTGGAACTGAAAGCACGTGATCACATTTAAAAAAAAAATATTTGGTACAAATGTGAAGCATATACAAATGTGAAAGAATATATGTGAAACATATACAAATGTGAAGCATATACAAAAAAGTATTTAGTAACGAATGAACTAAACAGGGTTAAAATGCAACAGTTTACTTTAATAATCTTCTCAAAGAGTTACCTACCTTTGCCAATTGGATATTTGGAGTGAATAATCAAGCAAATAATGTGCATGGCATTTCTTGGCTAATCTGAATTGACAAAACATGTGTACGTATGTAGATAACCTCAAACATGTGAGGAAAGTAGTTACTCTTTTATGCTGAATGTGTGTAGAGAGATAAGAGAACGAGTAGACTCCAAATTTCAACAAAGATGATAAAATAAATAACATTTTGAAGTAAATAAAGATTTCTAGATAACAAGATAAAAAGTTCCAGGAATTTTTCAATGAATCAAGTGTCTTCAAGATGTTACATCAAGTGAATTCGAAAGAAGATAACAATTATTATCATCATTTTCCGTGACACAAAAACAGAAAGGAAAATTAATAAATAAGTCATCAGAAAACAAAATAACTTGTAACTAAAAAGTTTACTTCAGTAATTTCCTATTTACTTGCCACCATTCGAGGGCAAAGTCTTTTTGTTTCATCAAGACTTAGATGTTGCAGGATAACAGCATAGTAGACATAGCATTGCCTCTAAGGAAAAAGCTAGGGAGATGTGCTGAACATCCAAGCGATTTCTCGCGCTCGTTCTTACAAATGACTATCATCTGTCCAATGAGGCAATTTTTAAAATTTTTCTTCCAATCCAGAGCCTCCCTTTTTGGAAAGCTGGATTTTCCCCACATTATAAACCGACCATGTATCTAACTCTGCCTTTGTGAAGAGGCAAGTAAATAGGAACGAATTTAAAGTCACATTTGAAATTTTTTTAGATGACGCATTTAAAACCATATTTTCCCATTAGATGAATTACTGTTTATTACTTATCATTTATCATGATTGTCACATCCATTTTATAAGCGGTTTTAAAAAACACATTCACCCTAATTTTTGATTTTAAAGAACTATTACTTTATTAGTACTAGTGTAATACTATGGACGTCCCCCTCCCTCCAGAGCCGAGAAAATGATTCAAAAAAGGGGAAGAGCTGTCAGAAGTAGGATAGGTAAAAAGACAATGATAGGAAATGACTCACCAACACACATGAAGGCAATCGGAAACAGTAGGACGCCTCACAGTTGGTCAATTTCTACTTATCAGTCACTCTGCGACAAAGACCAGGTGTTTTAGGAGTGGCCGAGTCATTTCCGCTTGTCGGTGACTAAGACAAAAGACCGGACATGGGATTGAGTTAGGAGTGAAAATTGTTTGCGACAGTTGAGTTTCACAACGGTTTAGTTTACGGCAGTTGATGAGTTATGCAGCAGTTGGCAGTTCAGAGAGGAGACAATCAGATCGGGCAGAGTCTTAGCAGATGAGATGTGCTGACGACTTTGAATAACAACAATGGGGGCCCCGATAGTCTGTGATGGTGTCAGACACAACCAGAGTACAACTGACTCTTACACAATGTACCGGCGTTTGTGTTTTTCTTGTGAGTCTGCGTCGCTTCTACTTTTGTAAACTTGTAGACCAGTGCTCACGCCCTCAGCGATTGTCAAGACGAGAAACGACAACAACACAGCCAGAATGGGAACAAGAACAGAAGAAGAAGAAAACCACAACACACACAACGTTGGGGGTCAGCGGTCGGCGAGAAGCAGCATAGTTGTGTCTACCCGGCGTTGCTCAGGATACAGCGCAGTTATTTTAGTTTTAATTTTTATTTGTTTGTACATTTTCAAACTTATACAGAAAAAGAAATAATTCTTCAATCAACCATATGAGTTATCTCCTTGCTGATTTTCAGCTTTAGGTGATTATTTAAAAGTTTTTCATATTACTAGTCGTCTGGGGCAGACTAAGTACTTTTTAAAAATAAATTGTAACAAAGTATGTTATTATATTGCCAATAACATGGTACAACAATAACAAATGAAAATTGGCAAAGTTTGATTTGCCAGCTTAAATGCTATTTTGATCTGAGTTTGGAATTCTGACAAGATAACTTTAGATGTTAGATTTATTTATTGTTTTCTTAGATTCATAGAAGAAAATATTGAAATTCTAGTAATAGTCGAGATTTTTTAATGCAAGCAACTGTTCGTTATACACATACAGATAAATGACATAATGACAGATAAATGTGATTATTACAGTAAGAAAACGGCGTTGAATAAAAGAGTGTTGAGTCAACATAACTGGACCCCCCCCCCCCATTGTAACTAGGGTCAGCTTTGGTCTGTTTGACCTACTTAAAAATAAAGTTGGTCAAACCTTGATGGAAGGAAAATTTATTGGTTGATGGGAATGAATAGCAATAAAGTTAATGAATTTAATTTGTTGAGAATTGATATAGACAGCGCTTGCTTATAAAAAGGGATGGTAGAATGTAAATCCCCACATTTAGCCTGTCAAATTACTTTGGGGATGAAACATAAACGTTTCACTACTGGCCATAAGTATATTTTTTTTACTACTACTACTATAAAATGTGTTTTCTTGAATGTGTTGTTTCTTGAATATGTTTCTTTGGAGTGCTCAATATTTTTTATATAATAATATATAGAGCAAGCTATCTCAATAACAACAGTAATGCTAATGATTGCTATTCCCATATTTTCCTGGAGTTATTGTATTTTGATTTTTTTTTTTCTGGGAAAAACACAGAATATTAAAAAAACAAAAAAACGAACTTATGTTCCAAAATGGTAATGTGATATCTTGCTGCATCATTCTCACGAGTTGCCTCAAGAATTTTATAGCTCTGCTAGGTGACAGAGCTTTATATTTTGTCAGTTTCTACTCGGAACTTTCACTTTAAAAAAAAAACATTGATTCAAAATTAAATATTTTTTCCAGAAATAATTCACTACGTCTGAAAAGTTGATTCCCTATCAAAAGTTTGTAGAAAATGTCTAGAATTCAGATGACGTTTGGACAATTTCTATCCACCAAAGGAAGACTAATATATATATATATATATATATATATATTTTATAAACCCGGTTAAAATTCTCTGGATTACCACCCTGTGGATATTTTTCACCTGGATTATTACCATTATTATATATATATATATATAGCTAACGTAGCTCGGCATTGCCCAGGAGTATTTATATTTTCATTTTACGCAGACTCCATGATATTACTATACTGTAAACCCGCAACGGATAAATAAGAAATAAAACACATTGGAAAAAATAATTAAGGAATGGAAGCTGCAGAGAAAAAAAAATATTGTACGCAGTATTTTATGAATATTATTATTTGTAAATATTTTATGAATATTATTATTTGTAAATATTTTATGAATATTATTATTTGTAAATATCCACCCACACTCTTGTTAATCAGTAAAGAAAATGTTTTATCTTTAGTATTACAATTACAGAAAGGATAGTTTAAAGTTTATTTTAAACACATGTAATCTGTTATCAGATAGCTGAATTATGAATAGAAATAGTGAAACAGTAATTTTTAAGCTCATGCTTTGGTTGAGGTCGGTAAGGTAGAATGTATCCATTTTAAGTATTATCAGAAAACCCCCCAAATCAAAATAAATTATATTCATGACAATAATATAGTGAATGAAAAAGAAAACACTGAAAAACTAGGCTAGTTTGAATCAAATATCGATATGTCAGATGGATTGCTATTTGGGTCTGACTTTGAAAATCGGACAAGAAAATCTTATATGTTATATACATATATATATGCGATTTTATGAAGGCTTACCAAAGCATTCCTTTCAGGACACCAATGATCACCATTAAAGATGTTTTCTTACAAATATTATTTATTCAAATTAAATGTTTTTTCCTACACGTGTTTCACTACCAAGCAGGTACTTGCTTGGCAGATCATCAGGGAAATTAAATGTCTGGAATAAGAGTTTCAACTGCCGACTGTGGCGATGCAATAGTTGAGGTCACTTAAGAAGAGAAGAGGAAAAAAAATAAAAATAAAAGTTAAAATTAAAAAACAAGAAATAACAACAATAAAAAAATAAAGTCCTAGAAAATGTCTTAGAAAAGTAGCTCGTGCATTATTTCTGCCACCAAGCCAATAAGCAAATAATCGGTCCCAAATGCATTAAAAAAAGAACTCCCCAAAAAACCGGAACAATGTTTCACGTCGGGCGGCACAATGATGAAAAAATCCCCCCACCCCCACCCACAAACAAAAAACTAAAACATTCAAGACACCGCTCACAAGTTACCATTCCAATCCAATGATAGTATGGGAATTCTACATCTAATTCATCATAAGGAAAGTTAATATAAATGTTAGTCCGGAATGCCAGCGGTCAGACGAGCCTTATTTCCAAGACATTTTCTAGGCCTTTCTTTTTTATCTTTGTTCTTTCTTGTTTTTTAATTTTAACTTTTATTTTTATTTTTTTCCTCTTCTCTTCTGAAGTGACCTCAACTATTGCAACGCCACATTGTGTATTGTCGGCAGTTGAAACCCTTATTCCAGACATTTAATTTCCCTGATGATCTGCCAAGCAAGTACCTGCTTGGTAGTGAAACACGTGTAGGAAAAAACATTTAATTTGAATAAATAATATTTGTAAGAAAAAATCTTTAATGGTGATCATTGGTGTTCTGAAAGGAATGCTTTGGTAAGCCTTCATAAAATCGCATATAAATGCTCTGTACTCTGTAATCAAGTATCATCGAGCTTGTTTTTATTGGCACAATCCCGGTCTTCACTGAATGATCTATTTTATAAGTGAAAAATCTAAATATATATATATATATATATATATATATATATATATTATATATATCTCCAGCAATAGCATAATGAGAAAAGAAAAGTTTGTTGCCGAAAATGAAAAGTGCACAATATCAAATATCAAAGGAGAGAGCAGCTATATGACTAAAAAGGTCGCTTTAACTATAATCATCGATCTCCAGATATGTAAATTATCTGGGGTTTCATATTCTTCATTTTATAAGTTAGAAACCTCAGATCTATTCCTGAGATGGAAAATGGGTTGGTCATTATATATTTAAAAACTATACATTACAGTGTCTGTTGGATGTACTGAGGTTTCATCGGTCTAGCCATTCGGGGTTTGGGGTAAAACCTAGCTTATAATGGCAACAGAGACAGTAACGTATAGTTTTTGAATAAAATACTTTATATTAGCTCTTGTAGAACCTACGATCAAGCACTTTATTGTTTTTGTTCAACTAACTTATATACATGCTATATATATATATATATATATATAAATAAATATATTAATTGATCAAGTTCAAATATGTTAATAAAGTGAACATAAAACCAATATATATATGTATATACTTATTATTTGTAGCAAGACTTATATATATATATATATATATATATATATATATATATATATATATAGTTTAGAAGATGAATGTAGAGGGCCAAATTACATGTGTAAGAGCAATAGTTATTATTGTTATGTGATACTATACAAACACAAAGTGACTAGTTATATAAAAACATTTGGTTTTGAGTCCGATATGCAATTCAGTTCAATTGTTTACTTTGAATGTTGTGCTCACAGCCAGCTAGAGTCAGCTAGTGTATCGATGAACATTCCTGGCAGCAATTATCAGGATCAAAAGCGAAATTGCTTGCAAGAATTACACAATGGATGTATTATCGGAATAAAAAATGATCTAGAGGGACAAAACCATCACCATGTCGCAACAGATAAAGTGCAAAGTAATAATGAGTTCTAAGTGACAGTCTTTTGGGGGTTGCAGGTTCAAGCCCCAGTACAGACGATACTAAAAATATAATTAATAGTTACTTCTACCTGGTCACGGTTGATAGAATGAGAGCAATTTACCCCCATGAATTAATTGAAGGGTTAAGTTCGAAATTTCGGGACTTGTCCAGATTAGAACCCAAGCTAAAACCGACTTGGCGTCGGTAGTTTCTGGATGTTTACATAGTAGATGGTAAAAAAATGCTGAAGCGCTTATCCAATCAGAATACGAGAAAATAAGTAGACAAAATAAGTAACATTGATCAAAGCAATATGAATTTTAACGAACCCTAACCCCAACCCTAACACTGTTTTAACACTTGTTCAGTGATATTTTTCTTAAAAATAAAAACTTTTACCTGTAAAAAAAACAACATTTTATCCAGTTGTACATTCAGCCTCGTTTTGGATTTTTAGACGCAGACAACCAACTTTTCATTCGACCTTTTCCTGCCATCTACGTAAATATCTGGAAACTACCGATGCCAAGTCGATTTTAGCTTGGGTCCTAATCTGGAAAAGTACTCAAATTTCATACAGATTCCTGAGATGATTCAAGATGCACCTGAAGAACGTCGGAGGTTACATTGGCCAAAATCTTGTGAGAAAAACATCCACGACGAGAAGAGTAGTTGGAATAATTCAAATAATGCAGAAACTTCAGATTTATTTCCAACCTTCCGATATGCGTGCATGATCTGGATATTCACAATATGAGTACATTGGCAGGACATCTGCTTTCTTTTGTATCTCTATTTCTCTTACGACTCATATTTAAAAAACTAAACTTAAAATGTAGTTATGGACGGGAAAAATTTTCTGCTGATCTGTCTGCGGTGAGTATTTCATCTGAAACTCTCAGTTGTTCTATTCTAACACCTAATAATTAGGAGGAAGAACAACAAAAAACTCAATAAAATGCAACAATGTAAATAAATCAGTAAGTGTCCTTGTTTTTTCGTGATCGTTGTTTTCATTTTGTATTGTTGCTTTTTGGCTGTTCCCGTAACTTTTTGCCGTAAGTTATTGAGCCACTATTGTCAGCCATGGATAAGGATCTGTACAAGTACCCAGTAACTAAACCATAATTTTACTCCTGAATAAAAACTATTAATTTTGTTTGTCTGTTTATTGAATTATTTAAATCCCAATTCACCTATTGTAAACGATTCATTGTATACAATCAGTTGAACACAAGTTGCTATTTTTACCCAACAGAATTAGTGCGTTAATAGATCCGATAGTATTTGAACTGGGCATAGCTAATTCCATAATCTGCAATGGTATCCATTAGGGCCAATTATGCACCCCAGATAGAACAAGATGTATGATATTTAAAAGTATTTGGATAAAAAAAATTCTTTTCTGAATTTTCAGCTAAACTATTTCTTATGAATTACCCATTTTTTTTGCCAGCACAAAAATGCCCCACCCTCAATATATATATATATATATATATAAACTCATATACACATTAGAGCAGGCTATGTGAGTTAACCAGCATTTCAATGTCAACACATTTCCTCAGGGTTACAATTTCAATTGAAACTCTGGTTGACTCGCGTAGGCTGCTCTAATATTTATATAAGTTTATTTTTATTAAGCTCTACTTTGTATTGAGCACTTTTGAAAAATATCGGTTCTAAGTTAATATGATGATTTGAATTAATTAATATATATAAGTGCAGGTAAAGTGCTCTTTAGCCGTGGTTGCCAATCACCTAGAGATGGTGGCCAATCACCTAGAGATGGTGTCCCGATAAAAACACTGGTTCCCATCACCTCATTAGGTTGGCGTCAAGAAAGGGCATCCAGCCTATAAAAATCTTGCCTCAATTAAGGAAATGACTTTCAAAGAAACCTGACCAAACATAAGTTTGGAAGTCAATTTCTAAAAGCCATCCAACACATGCCAGCATGTAAAACGGACATTAAAATAAATATGATGATTATATATATATATATATATATATATATAGTTTCTTCTCTAATAGATTTAGGCATCATTAAAGAATATCAAAGGACACATATTCCTTCTGATAAGAAGGATAATATAGGCTCCTCAATTTTATCTGCGGATAGCGAAGAGATGTAAACTGTCAGGTAACTTTGTAGATCTTAAATTTTAAGATGTGACGAGGGGAGGGGAAGGGAGGGGGGAAGAAAAAGAGGGTTGGATGTAAAAGTCTTCACTCTTGATATTATTAAATGAATTGAGTTTTTAAATGAAAAAAAAACTGAGAAAAAAATCATTCAAAGAGAAATTAAGCTTTTTGGAAATTATGAATATCTGATATTTTCAAATGCATTTGTAGGAGAGACTTGTTTTGTCAGTCTGCCTCACTCAAGTTAAAGATAGCATTTTCGCCAGTCTGTCAAGCTCAAGTTTGAAATAGCATTTTCATCAGTTTGTCAAGCTCAAGTTTGAAATAGCATGTTCATCAATCTATCAAGCTCATCCTTTCAGAGTTTCTTGCCCCCCCCCCTCCTCCCTAAGGAGGGAAATATAAAGAGGTCAGATAATATGTAGACTATTTTCGATGGTCTCACGGCTGGAAGAGGGGCGGTAAAGTTTAACTTTGTGTCAACATATCATGACAAATATGATTTGGAGGGTATCATGAAACGTATCTTAATAATAAGTTTTTACTTTTATTTGACCTCTCACCTTCTTTTTTTGATGATTTAAACTTAAGTGTGTTGCTGTTCCCCCTTTTTTATCCCCCCCCTCTCTCTCTGCCTATGATATTTCTTTTTTGGCTGGTGAATATTTCTTTTTTCCATCATTTCCAATATATAGCTGCCCCATTAGCATTCTGAAGAGACTAGGAGTTCGAAATAAATTATAAATGCTGACAGTTACAATGTGTATGTGAATGTTTTTTTTTCTATATTCTTTCTATTGCTCACACACACATACATATATATATATATATATACACACACACACACACACACACATATACATATAATGGAGGGGGGGAAATAAGTTTTGAGGCACCCGTAAAATGCCATTCCAATAATTACACTTGTATTATGATATATTTCGGTATAAAACCACTAATTACTGAACTACAATTTAATTATTTTCAAATAGTTTTTTACATTTTATACATTTACATTTTAAAAAACATATTTAGCTTTTTATGATCGAAAACATAAAAGAAAAATTAAATTCTATATCAAAAATCATAAACTGCAGTTTAAATTTTTAAACATTGGATCTAGTGGATTGGCATAATGGTGAATGTATTTAGACACTGAAAAAAAAAAAAATGACATTTTATGATTTCAATTGTATTTTTTTTATGGAAATCGCTCCAGACAAGGCATAAAGCCACTTGATGTAAGGAGCTAAAAACAAAAACTACTAGTCAACAATAAGTGTTAGATGGATAGATTCCGACCCAGAAAACAGCAAATCTTCCCCCTTTGTCAGAAACATTGCTCATGAAATGTGAGGACTTAAGGACAAAATAAGGGAAGCAAGAGTTACGAGGCTGCCGAAAGTAAACCCAAGGTCCACTTTCTACTCACGTTCTATAATTAATAATTACTAAAAAGAAAAATACATGAAAAAGTAATGGCAGAAAATGTATTTGGGTAATTTACTAAATTCGAAAAATACTTATCTTCCCGGGAAATTTCTGAGTTTACTATCGTAATTTCCAGATTTGTTATCGACGTTCAGCAAAGGATCAACATATTTTGAAGTCAGAAGTAACTGGAGTTATCTGCCTCTAAGTAATTTTGTTGAAGAAGACAAATCGCAATGTTTAATTACAGTATTTTTTTATTACGGTGAAAATCATTATCAGTTAATATTTGTTAGGTATTGTTTTGACACAAGAAAATGAGGTCAATCATTTTTTTAGTGGAATATAAGTTGTTTGGGAGGCAAATGCCGAAACCAATTTCACTGTGAATAATTAACACCGTTAAGTTAGTAAATGATCTGCATTTGAATAAATTGATATCGCATTCCCTCATTCTTTTATTGCGTAGAAAGTTGCTTTACTTGAATCATGATTATTGAGTTGCAGTAAAGTGAAGTAGTGAATAATGAAGGTGATGGCTTCATGCAATGAGTTTTGCTGGTACATTCAAGAAGTTTCTATGATGATGTAAACATATCTAGATCTGCAATACTTCTGAAATAGTATTTAAACAGAACTGGATTAGTAAACTGGTAGCTGATTGATAAGTGACATTGCATCTCTCACACATCCCAGAAAAATGCCTCGGAATTGCAATTCTATCGTCTTTTAACACAAATCAGTTTGGAGTCAATTTTTCCAAATGCAAAATTTGCTCTATCCATTTCTCTTTCATGCATGATGACCAATTTTATCGGAAAAAGATTTTTGTGAAAATTGAAGAGAATCAAGAATGAACAAAGAAGCCACATGGGACAAAACAAACTAAATAGTATAAAGGAAAGTCATATTTTCTGTGTAGCTGTGTGAATGACAAAAACTCAGACACTACGCAAGATACATTTACAAAACTTATATATTTCGATAAAAAAACAAAAAAACAACAACTCTAATATTAATTGGTCTTAGGTCACCAGGGACCAAAATTGTGCATGGGGAGGCCAGAAAAATACATTCTGTCTTTCTTTCTAGTAAATGTTCGAAAAAGACCACTAAAACTAGATCAAACAGTCAGCTGCTGATGACTATCTTTTTTATCAGTTGCCAAAGTTTGTGTTCCTGAGAGAGATAGAGAGACAGTGGGAGGGAGAGGGTGTATTGAAAAAATAATGTGACCGAGAGAGAAGTTTTTAACTCATCTATTTTCTTAGACTTGGAGAATTGTTGCCTCTGATAGCATCACATGCTGTCCCTCTCTACATCCGGGCTAAGTTGTTGTATAGCAGCTGTGTCATGAGCGTCATGATATATGGCAGTGAATGCTGGGCCCTCACCCAGTCCTCTCTCACCCAGTCCTCTCTCACCTATCTGCAGCGCAATGACAGATCCATGACCAAATCTGACCAAACCCAACAGATCAGGTCAGAGGATTTGCTGAAAGCACTACACTTGCCCAGCATAGAGGTTATCCTAAGGATGAATCGATTGCGCTGGTATGGTCATGTGGAACGGTCATCCTCCTGGATAAACCGTCGCAGAAGCATGAATGTCAAAAATTGCAGGAAGGTTGACCGGCCAAAGAAAACTTCGAGGTAAATGATTGGACAAGACCGCACTGAGTGGAATTTGAAGACCGCTGAACTGTAAGAGGTGGAGAGTGAACTTGTGTAATATCATTGAACGTCTGACCCCAAGGGAAAAGTGATGTTAAATGAAGGGAAGCAGAAAAGAAGACGTATCCTGGGCAACACTGGATAGTCCTGCTAGTTTAACATAAATGAGTATTGGACATGGATTTTTGTGTGAGATTGACATTCCTGATATCATCAACAAGTTCTTTCATACTAAATCTAGAAATAATTCTGGCTTATAATGTTTGTTATTTGATTTTTTTACCTTTACTGTCACTAAAATTGTTCTTATGATGCTGAAAGGTGAATATATGTAACATTTGAACGTGTGCATTTTGTTTTAAATGTATTTTTCATCTTGTTAAGACTAAAGTTGTGTTTTGGGAGTGCGTCATCTTGAAACATTTGGCAGGTATCACAGTTGTTTAATCCTGCATTGAAAATATGTGAAATGAACATTTTGCGAAGTGTAACAAAGTTACGGATTTGTTGAATGAAACAGAAATGTATTTTTACATAGAAAAAAGGTTAAAAAAGTTGAACAAAATATTAATAGGTTTATTTCATGATTCATTATTTTCTCATGAAAATTCGAAACTCTAAAATCCTAACACCTGTTTTTGTAACATGGATAGAATAACAACAAAGAATATTTTGTCGAAGTTGATTCCGGAGATGATTTGACCCCTGGATGATCAGATTCGTCATTGTGAGTAGATGGCTTTGAGAATTGAACTAAAAAATAATAAGGGAATTTTATTTTGTTTGGGATATTAGAGTAAAAAACCATTTACTTCAATAAAAAAAATACTGTGGGAAAGAAGAGCAGATGTGAATCCTCATAAATAGTGCTGTTAAAACAGGCGGGAGAAGAGAGAGTGCCCGAGCCGACATATTTTAAATTGTTTGATCGGTAGACACTTGTAATTTGCACTCGCATGAAAAGTTAACTATTTCTCTGAATGAAGTTGAAAATTCAAACTTCTGTTCCAAGTTTCTGCTAAACCCCAACAACAGATATTATAACTTATTGAACGTTTATAATTCTTTATTATTATCATTTTCTGTTAATAAATCCAGCATTTTTATTAACCAGACAAGGTTTTCTCCTTCTTTTAATAAGCGAATAGCTTTCTTTTCTTCAGCCAGAGTCGACAAAGATTTATCACGGCTTAGTGACTTAAAGACAAAAAGACAGTTGGCAACTTAAACTGGCACCATCTGTGAAAGAGACCAACCTGATTCTGCAGTAATCCCGACGTGAAGATATCTATGAGAGATAGGTTCCAAATTACCTGGCTGTATGTCAAAGACTAGATTTTTTTATGAGTGAGCAGCTTTCTTTTCTATAGCCAGAGTCGACAAAGATTCACTATCGCTTACTGACTTAATAGGAAAAGCCCCCTTCCGTTGCCAGGAAGAAACAACACTTTATCATCAAATGTTATATGATGGACATTTAAACTGGTACCAACCCTTCAACCAGTTTAAACTGTAAGAAACTAACTTGATCCTGCAGTCATCCCGAGGTGAAGATATCAACGAGAGATGGGATAGTTTTTTTTATAAAGTATCCAAATATTAATTTCTCCACCACTATATATATATTTTTTTTGTTTCTTTCTGTTTTTTTTTTATCTGGAATACATAGATATATAAAACTTTGATGGAATGCTGAGAAGTAATGTCTTTGGAAATCATTATTTTTGGTTATTTACTTGCAAAGTTGCAATATTTATGATACAAAGTTTGTTCTTAACAAAAAGGCAAACTGCTTGGTGAAACAGTACAGAAAGAAAATGTGGTGAGATGGAAGATCAAGAAAATAAAAATTTGAAATATTGAAGAAAAACAAAGAGGTAATTTGTTAAAAGTTGCAAAGGAAAAAAAATCGAAACAGAAAAATTAGTAAGATAAAGACTGCAGAAAAAAGGCACATTTTTTTAAAAAAAGAAGTTGACCACACCGTTTCTGTTCACATGGACATGATCTTAATTAGTTTTATGTCGTAAAATAAAAAAACAAAAAGGAGAATTTGTTTTGATCTAAAAAAAAAAAAAAAATTTTTTATGCCTTAAAAATAAAAAATAAATAATGAAAAAAGAAAGCACTTCTGAGCACAAGAAAATGTCCCCCCCCCCCCAAAAAAAAAGAAGAAATATAAGCTATCAATTCAACTATTTGCTAAAATAAATAAAGCAGAGGAGTATGTACATGTCTGTTAGGCTGGTGTTTAATTATAAAAAAAGGGGGGTTAAAAATGACGCGGTGGGCGTTTCTCTCTGAATGACAGTGAAAAATCAGTTTCATTTTACATCCCTTATTGCAAGTAATAGAATGTGAGAGAAATAAAGAGAAGAGTAACAGAATAAATTTAAAAAAAATAGAAAGTATAAAGTTGGTTTTAAGTAAAGCACTAAAGTGAATACAAATTGTACATCCAAATCTTTTGTGCCTTGAAAAAAGAAAAAAAAAAGACGTAGATAAAATAAAAACATGAACAAGTTAGCTCCCTTGATCACCATGTCAGACTTCACCATTCAATTATTTGGTTAAATATTGGACACATATTTATATGCTTTTCTTCTCTCTGTTTTCAGTGTTTAAAAATGATGGATTTAAGTTACAAATATCTGAAAAAGAAAGATTTCTTAAATCTTTCTTTGAAAAGGTAGAAAAAAAAAGTAACTTGTGTGCATATAAAAAACAGGGAAATTCCTTTTTTGTTAATGATTGGTGGCAACAATTTGTAGGTGTTTTTTTATCAAGTGGTTTTTAAAAAGGCAAACATTATTTCATACAATGGGTTCAGGAAAATTGTCCACAGTTGAAAATGAAAACATGAAAATAAAACAACAACAAAAAACTTTTCTTTTTTCTTCCAAAAATCTTTTTAAAAGAATAAAAAATATATGAAACAACCTGGTCAAATTATACAAGGAAAAAAATGTCTGTACGTTGATTAATCAGAATATTGTGATCAAAACATGAATGTACAAATGTAAAAAGAAAATGAGAATCTTATCGAAAATATTTCATAAACTTGTTTAGAGCTTTTAAGAGGCAAATTAAAAAAAGTTAAATAATCATAAAATCAAAGAATAAAGAAGATAGAAAAATAAAAATAGTGAATTATAGGAAGAATAATAGAAAGAAAAGGCAGAAGAGTAATAGGGGAAACAAAGAGGAGGAAGAGGAGGAGACGGAAAAAGAGGGGGACAGAAAGTGGAGGGGATGGAAAAGAAAAAAGAGAAATGAAGTGGTGGGGGGCAAAATGAAGACGAAAAAGGAGGAAGATGAAAGGGAAGAAGAGAGGGGATGAAAGGGAAGAAGAGGGGGGGGGGGAGGAAAACAGACTAGAATGAAGAAGGGGAAGATATGAAGGTAGAAAAGAGGAAAAACAAGAAATAGAGGGGGGGGGAAGAAGGAGATGGTAGGATGAGGAGGAAAAACAGGGAAGAAGGGGAGAAAGGGGAAAAAACAGCAATAGTAGTAGTAGTAGTAGTAATTCTTTTTTAATTGAGGCAGAAAATAGAAAAGAAGAGAATAATTGATTCTACTGTAAAAATTAAACAAAAAATTTCACCGCAAAATAAAAAACAAAACAAAAAAATAACAGCTATAACAGAAGAATGTGACTTTTTTGTTTTGTCTTTTTAATCTTGAAAAAGTTTGATTGATATTTGAAGTGTCTTTGGTCAGACAATGGAAAGTTCCACTAAACACATGTGTGAACCATAGAAAAACAGTAACCGTTTGCGGAGGGGGGGGGGTGGAAATATAAAAAAAAACAACATTATTCTTTTTATTTACAAAAAACAGAAAAAGATAGAAAGATAGCCCAGACAGCCAACAACTACTAGAGAATCGACTGAAACAAGAATTCTCTGGATTTGTTGGGAAGTAAAAGATGATTGGCACTTTTATTATCGTAATGAAACAAACCCTGCCATTACTTGGAGGTTGGTTGACTTGTAGAAAAAGGACATTAAAAAAAAACATATTTGGAGGTTGTATGGCACTGACGTTTTGGAGAGAGAAAAAAAATGAGAAAATGTGAAACTGGTTTTGAAACCATTGGTGACTGATTCTTCCGTTTGGCTTATGAAAGATATCTTGATTTTTAAAACTTGTTTGTGAAGGTGGATCCCGATGATCAGTGGTACCCCCCCTCCCTAAGTTCAAATATAAAGATTAATATGCAAAAATTAGGAAGGCAGCTGATTAAAAGTTAAAAAAAAATGAATAGAATTCAAGTTTAATTCTGATTTACACTTTCGACATTAAAAACATTAACCTTTGACCTTTCTTTGACCTTTGATCTAATACATTCCATCTAAATCAGAAGTTGATATTTTAAAATGTTAGCATTTGTTTGCTAAAATACCTCAAGCCATTCTTGAGATAAAGGCATGTTCCTATATGGTTTGGTTTGTCTGTTTTACAGCATATCAACCCTTTTTGGGGGTCATTTAATGTCAAAAGAAAAACAATACATCTTGTAAATGATTCATTGTATACGATTTGTTGAACACAAGTCATTATTTTTTATTATAATTGAGAGAGAAATTGATTTGAAATGTTGCAGACGTTCTGCAAGTTTTTGAGTTAAAGTGAAAAACAACTGGCATTTCTCGCATTCTAGGCTGATTATCCGTAGAACAGATCCTTGGGTAATCTCTCAAACACACCTCCCAACCATCACAGGCTGCTCTCGTTCAGTGGGGAAGAGTAAACGACTATTATTTATATATTGCTAGTTAATAAAGAGACCAAACAAATTGCTGTTGATTTTTTATCCTTGGCTCGGATCAAATTGTAGTATCTGTTCTGATACTACACTTCATCTATTCTGTCCTCGGTCAGTGAAAGAGAAATCCTTCTAGACTGAAGCAATTTAAATTTTTGTTCCAGTTTAGAGTACCCCTTTTGAGGGAAGCTGGATTTTCCCCACATTAAAAACAGACTTTGTGTCTAACTTTGCCATCGTGGGGAGGCAAGTAAATAGGTACTCTTGCTTTTTGCAAGGTATAAAAAAATATAACAAAATGATTCACATTTGTTCTTTTTAATTAAAGAACAAATTTCTTTGAATTGTTTCATAATTTTAAATTGTTAAAACATTAAAATGATTAACGAATTTAAGTTAAAATTATAGAAAGGGAAAATGCATCCAAACATTGTATTAAGAGGTTTCGTCCGTCAGTCAAGCTTAAGTTTGAAATAGCATTTTTATCTTTAAAAATATCCGTTTTTTGTTTTGTTATTTCGTCGGATTTTCAAAGTCAGACCCAAATAGCAATTAAGTTGACAAATCAAACTTTGCTTCTGACTAGCCAATTTTCATTTGTTATTATTGTATCGTGTTATTGGCAATATAATAATGTACTAGCTACAATTTATTTAAAAAATTACTTAGTCTGGCCCAAACGACTGCTAATATGAAAAAATCTAAATAATCATTTAAAAATAAAACTCATTTTAATTGAAGAATATAATAGGAGTTGTCTACCTTACATTTAAAAATGTGCCGGGTAAGTATAGCTGGTAGCATATTAAATTGATGGATACGTTAGATGAATGCACAAATAAGAAAACAAGAAAAAATTATTTATAAAGAATCTGTAAACTTCTTACGATTTTATAAGAAGATAAAAAAATATAATCAAAGATGGAGACTTAGGAATGGGAATAATAATAATATCTGACAGACCCCTTCCCCGACGCAGAAGAAAAAACGATGGCACCACAGAATATGGTTATGAAGAGTCTGGGAGAATGGAAAGATTGAGAGGTGAGAGCACCGTCCAGACCTCCACTGGAAGGGCATGGAGAGTACTGAAATCCTGAGGAGGCTTATTGTCACTTAGATTCCAGGGAAAAACATTGGCCGTTATCAATGAGAACTCAATGGTAAGCAGCTGTTGCAATTGCAACGGCAATCGAAAGAGTTGGCAATCATGGTTGATTGATTGTCACTGAAATTCTAGAGAAGCCAGCAGCCATTATCTGCAAGAACGCAAAGTGATTTGCAACAGCAATCGAAATAGGCAGAGAGTGCTGAAAATCTGTGAAGACTTGTTGTCACTCAGACTCCAGGGAACACTATCTGTTTTTGCTAGTGAGCGATCACTGATAATGACTTGTGTGAAAACTCTTTGAGTAAATAATAATAACAATAATACTTGGAAGGAGAAGCCAAAACATTGTCGAAATATTATACAAGCCATAATATAAATCTTTTGATACGCAAACATTTTCTTACACAAAAGATCTTATTACAACCTAAAATTGAATTATTTTATTTTTTATTTTAGAATTACAATTATCTGTAGAAAACGACTTTCAATTTAGAATGTCTGTGTAACAGAGGTTATATGAATTGTTATTTACGTCTATTAAAATGCTATAAGAACCACACATTGGGAACCACTGTTATTGGTCTTTGAAATTTTGATACATTAAGATTGTCCAATCAGATAAAACTTTTTTTTGTCTTGTTTAAATTAAAACTTTGGCATTTGAAAAATGGGATAACATTGTTGTTGATGAAGAGAACATTTTCTTTTAAGGTGCAGATTTGATAGAATATGTAATTCAAGACTGACTTTAAAACAAGTGATTTGTGCAGCTTTTATGTTTATTTAGAAGAAATGCTGCCTAAGTATACAAATATATATATATATATTTGTGTAATATTGTGTTATAGGATAAAAAACAGTGCTAAGAGTGTGTGTGTGTGTGTATATATATATATATATATATATATATATATATATATATATATATACAATTGACACTATACATAAGTATGATCTTCCATCGATGCCTTCGGTTTCACGGTTGAAAATCGGTTACATTTGGTAGCTTTTGCCCTGCTGGCTGAGTTTCCAGTTTTTTTTGTGAAACCGAAGGTATCAATGGAAGATTATACTAATGTATAGTTTCAATTGAAATAATATACACATCTTTTTTTTTTTTATTCGTTTTATGCTTGGTATGAATGGGATTTTTTGTTAATGCAGTATGCAATTTTCTGACAGTTATTCCTGTTAGAAAATTGCATACTTTGAACTTTATTTGCTCAACGCCAATTTGAAATTTTACCAATTGAATAACTTTTTCCTTATTTTTAAAGTTAATTATTTTCTTGCTTTGAAAAAAAAAAGGTGCATGTGAAAATTAATGTTTTCCTTTGAATTAGAAGCAATAAAAGTTTAAAGCCAGAAACTACTTTCTAATTGACAGTTCAAAGGCATCAAAATTACTTTAGAATTTCGAAGAGTCTCAAAGTAAACAAGTGTCACACTTTTTAAAAATCTATCAATAATAGATTAAAATGGCTGACTTGCGACTCTTCGATATGCAAAGGGATACATTTGATACATTTTTTTTAATGGAAATCGCTCCAGACAAGGCATGAAGCCACTTGATGTAAGGAGCTAACAAGAACAAATATGATTATTGCAAAGACAGGAGATACCTATTGCCGTAGACTTGAAAAGACCAAGGTTATAGGTAGGAGGAAAACAGTCAGCAGAAAGAGAGTTCTACAAGCCTGCGGTTCTTGGAAAGAAGCTACTGGAATAGTAAGCTATATTACAATGAGGTATCAAAACAACAGATTGATGGAGACCACTAGACCAACAAGTCAAACGAGCTGGAACAAAAGAAGTGGGGAATAGATCACATAATTCTGAGGAACACATGCCATAATAGTATTTATAGAAAAGACTGAGACTAGCAACATCACATCTGTGAGAGAGAGGGTACAGAGAAGAAGAAAGGGTGTGGCCAATCAAATTACAGACACGTTTCTGCACCTTATCAAGAACTCTCAAATGGGACAGAGATTCACCAGCCCAAATATGACAACAGTACTCCATACAAGGTCTGATTGTAGATTTGTAGAGATAGAGAATAGCCTCAGGTGTGAGAAAGTGTTTGGAGCGATAGAGAGAACCGACTTCTTTACGAGAAGCAGAAAGAGCAATGGATCTAATGTATGAAGAAAGATTTGATGAGAGAGAAAGACTAAGAAGTTTCAGAGTCAATTACTCCTCAAGAACAGTGTCATCCATGAGAATCTCAGGAAGAAAAGGGACATGCCTACGATTGAAAGACACGAACTGAATCTTAACGGGATTAAATAAAACAAGCCATTTTGTACCCCAATCCACAACTGAACCCAGGTCAACTTCTAGATCGGCTGCATATTTCGACCGATTTGAGGGAGATGGGCGAGAAGCAACACCACAAACTTTAAAGTGATTTCTGGCTTGAATTACAGTTTAAAAAGCAAAAGTTAAGTATTACGGTTCATTTGTGTTCCTAAATCAAAGGAAAATCTGAATTTTCACATGCGACCCTGTTGTTTTATTCTTATAATAAAAACTAAACCAATTTAGGGAAACTCAACAACAACAAATATCCCATTAAAATCTAGATTTTTCAATATAAGGAAAGAAAATGAATTTAAATAAATGGATAAATATTTATAGTTTTTGTTTCTTTTGTGTATTTTTTTTTCATCACAACTTGATTTTTGTTTTCTTTTTTTTACATCAAACAGAGAATCGGTTTATAAAGCCACAAATAAATTAATAAAATAAATAAACAAAATTGTATGCACCTTATTCCGATATTAACCATTCCATGGTGAAATAGCTAAACAATTTGTGCATACAAAATTAGGGGTTTAAAAGACAAGATGGAGGTATCATGTTAGTATTTTAGAAACGCAGACCTCCAGGATTAAGAAAAAAAAATTTGTATACAATATTTGTGTAAAAAACACTTTTGGATCCGTGACATTTTTTAGTTTGAATGTAGAAAAAAAAACAATAAAAAAAGATTTGGCTGGAAATTTTGTAGTGCTAATTATAAATAAATTGCAGAAAAATAAAAGAAATGGAAAAATAAAGAAAACAACGTGTAGAAAATGTGACAAAGAAAAAAAAATACAGCAATAATAAATGATAATAAATGCATTTAATATATAAATATATATAGTTATATAGTTTAGTAGGAATAAACACAGAGGGCTCAATTACGTTTGTAAGAGCAATATTTATTATTTGTAGGTGATACTATACAGTAATAAAGTGATTAGTCAATTGAAACCATTGGTTTTGAGTTTAATAGATAATTCAGCATAGGACAAGAATTTAAAATATTGCCTTACATCAGTCAACCGGCCTGACTGATGTAAAGGAAATTGTGTAAATTCTTGTCCCTAGGCTGTATTGCCTTATTGCCTATCAAACTCAAAACCAATGATTTCAATTGACTAATCACTTTATTGCTGTATAGTATCACCTACAAATTTATATATTTATATATATATATATATATATATATATATATATACATATATATATATATATATATACATATATATATACACACACACACACACACACACACACAGAGAAAACAAATAATTGCAAGATTTAAAATGTATAAAAATCTGGAAATGTTTATTTAGGAAACTCAGATCAAAGTCTTTCAACTACCATATCTAAATATGTGTAAATTTTTTGATCCGAGAGTTATGCAGCATTCTTCTGAGACAAGATGCCAAATCGAAAAATATTGAGAAAGAGAACAGAAAAGGAATTCTATGCAAATTAGTTTTGCTTAATGAGCTGAAATCAACATTAATTTTTTTTACAGAATAGATGATATAAAAAACTGTTGTTGATGTGAACAGATATAAAAATTCAACGACCAGAATAAAAGTGTGATCTAATCAAAATGATTTTAATAGATTTCCAATGAATTAAGCATTTTTCTGGCTTTTGTAAAAAAACTGTAGAATGTAGATAAAAAGTATTGAGATCAAAAATTAATTGAATATTTCAACTAGAACACTATAAAACAATAGATAAACTTTTATGTTAAACCTTATGTAAGAGTAACCTCAAAAGATATTTTAAAAAATGTCTTTAGAAGACAAAGTACTAAATTGTCCAGAAAGTAATCATTTTTTTGTATTTTATTGTTTTACGATCGTTAAACACTCATCAACAAATAAAACAGTTTGCTTGGTAAAAATCGAGTATACCATGTCAGGTTTACATAGAGCAAACGTTTATTTAAGAGCAAAGTGGATACCGGTGCAGACTGATGATTTCATGTATTATAGGATCCATAGGACCACTGTCACCATAGAGGTTGGCAACCTCCAAATAGCCCATTCTGTAAGTATCTGATGCTAACAAAAAGAAAAAAAAAAAATTTTTTTTTTTAAATCAAAGAAACGAATGCCAACAACAGAATGAAGCAAAAGATTTAAAAGTTTTCAAGATTTTATGATCTAACCCTAACCCCCTTCTCTTTATGGGTTAGATTAATCAACCCTAAGAAAATGAACTTTCCTATGATTTTTCTCTATCAGTCCAAACTAGGGGAAAAATGTCTCTGAAACTGCAGAGACATAAGCATTTAATCGAGCATCGGTTTCTATTTTCACGGTTGGTTTCAGCCAAGAGATTACTGTCTTAATGATCGACCAATATTTATTACCTATCATTTGTTTTGTTTGCATTTTTAAATTTCAGCTTCATTAACACAATTACTTTCTGGACAATCTAATGTTTAATTGGTAAGTTTTGAAAAGCTACAGCCCGAAGATGCCTCACATAGAAAAAAAAACAAATTGAACTAATCGGTAATCTTGTATAGGATAATAGAAAGTCCTCGTTCTGAAGTCGCTACAACAACGGTCTGGAGAGAGCAGCTCTTGTGAACAGCGTTATTAACTCTGATGCTCAATGCAGACCCTAGTTTCTAAGGTACAGACGGAATGTAGTCTCACAACTCATGTAAAATCGTGAAATAGATTCCTGCTCTTGAAAATTACTTATTAGATTGATTATCACTGATTACATGGAGGCAGATTCTTCATTCCATACGAAGACATAAAAACTTTCCAAGTGCAGAAAATGGACTTTTCATTTTCAAAATAAAATTTTGCAATAAAAAAAAAAATTAAATAAATATTTAGTAAAAAAATATGCATTTCTTGAATAGAGTTACTTTGAGGCCATTTTGTATTTTGTCTGCAACATTTCATGAAATTAAAGCATAGTAAGAAAACTCTGGAATCAATGTCAATCATTTTGGTCTGATGAAGGCAGAGCAAGAATCTGAGAGTCACCATGTGCCATTGTATGTCTAGGCTTTTCAAACTTGTATACGCATATATTTTTAATCATAAAGAAATATGTTGAATATTATAATGTCTATTATGTATAAACGCTATTGAAATAAATACTGGGAAATTTCCCCAAAATATATTTTTGCTGTTTTGGAGATTATATATATATATATATATATATATATAGTTTTTAAAAAAAAAACGTTCGTTGATCCGAATGAAACCAGTCAAATCTCGTATTTTAATTTTTATTTCTTCCTGTGTTTAATTGTTTTTCCTTTCTGTCTTTCGTACATCCTGTCTCCACAACATTTCATTTTATGATATATTATGTATTTTATCCTCATATATATATATATATATATATATATATATATATATATATATATATATATTTGACTCTTATACAGGTAGAGGATTGCATCAATGAATGGAATTTGGAGAATAAACATGATTATACTCACAACCTTTTTACTCCCAACACCAGGCTGCCCCCCCCCCTCCAATTAGGCTACCCCCAAATAATAGAGCCCCCCCCACCCCCCACGCCCAAGTCAAGACTTACTTCTTAGCAATTCCAGGTTTGATCTTTAATATTAACCCTTGATCTGTCTCTATTAAATACTTGTTAGATATTTTTAAATTCTGAAAATCTTGAGATACAGACATGTTCCCATATGGGCGCATTACCAAGTTATGAATAAAATATTGCACAATGAATAATTAATTTACATTTCAAAGAGAAAAAAAAAAGCCCAAACGATTTTCATTTTAATATGGATTGAATATTTAAAAAATAGTTTCCAATTAAGATTTATAGATAATTTGTGTGCGGCATATCAAACAGCAGAAAGAATCGCCCAAATTTAGCTGTGGCCTATGAATTTTCTCTTTAGAAAATTAAAGTTTTTAACCTAAGATCTTTAAAAATCAATGCTTATGAATATATTCATATTTGCACAATTAATATCTACAAAGTCTCTTAAGTATTTTATACGTTCCCATGTGAGAACGTTGTCAGTTAAAAGGTTAAGTGTTGCATTTTATTTTCAATCTGCTATTTTTTAATTCTTAGACAATGTTTATTCCTCACAGCCAAGTGGATAGTTTTCTAACATGTATTATATAGCGAGTACTCTGAGACAGCAGCCTCCTGACAGACTAAAATGTTGCGGTCTATGGAAAAAACACCTGAGTCACCTAAGGGAAACGAGGCCGAACCAGCAGCAGCAGCAGCCGAACAAGGCATGCATAAGCATGAACCCCAAAAGGGTTTATTTCCTTAATACCAGCAACGGGGTTGGTCAAACAGATCAGTTGCTCCTGAACACACTTGCTGAGAACGGATTAGCCAAATGACAGAATAAAATAAAAAAAAAGTTATTTTTCATAAACTGTTGTTTTGTTAAATTCTTTATATAAAAGCAGAGAAGTTGTATTCAACACACAGCTTGATTTTAAAGTATTCAACACACAGCTTGATTTTAAAGTATTCAACACAGCTTGATTTTAAAGTATTCAACACACAGCTTGATTTTAAAGTATTCAACACACAGCTTGATTTTAAAGTATTCAACACACAGCTTGATTTTAAAGTATTCAACACACAGCTTGATTTTAAAGTATTCAACACACAGCTTGATTTTAAAGTATTCAACACACAGCTTGATTTTAAAGTCAGCAATTTCTTTGTATCTTCTAAAATTATTGGTTGTGTTAATTTGCCAAAGCACCGGGTACTCAACTGTAGACTTTAAAGGTACAAATTCACCATCCTAGAATTGGAGATAAGCAAAACAAACATAAGCTCATCTAAACCAAATTGGTCTCGTCTAAAAACACGTAGAACAAATTAATGAAATATTATAAAACTTTTCTCCATTCACAGTTTGTTAGAAAAATCCTTTTACTTTAAATATGCTGAGAAATGAATTAGGGTTAGAATTGGTGGTTATATGAGAAAAATCTGCAAGAAACCACAAGAATAACTGAAAATGAAGAAAGCCTCAGAAATTCATTTTAATCTCGTCCATTATGTTGGACAATCTTAAAATTGAAATAGGAAATTCATAAGTTTCCCAATGAGGTTTGGTTTGGTTTAGTTGTTTTATGCCATATATATAGTCTTTTGGCTAAGATCAAAGTGTAGTATCTTTTCTGAGACTACACTTTATCTGTTCTGCCCTCAGTCAGTGAAGGAGAAATCTTCTAGAATGAGGCAATTTTTAATTTTATCTCAACCCAGAGTGCTCCTATTTGGGGAGCTGGATTTCCCGATATTAAAAACCGTGGAAGGCAAGTAAATAGAGAGCCTCTTTCGGGTTATTTAATGGCGAAACACAAAACCTATTATCAACAAGTAATTATATAGATTAGTTGAACATAAGTGACCATAGCTGGTGGTGGGGGTGGGGAGAAATTGTGGGTTCATATCTTTCCTAATAGTATTACAGCATAATTAAACACAATGGATTTGACAGGATTTCAACTTGATTCCATAGCTGATTCCATAGTACACAATGGTATGCATTAGACCAATCTTGCTAATGAGAAGACTTGTGTGTTTAAATATGAAATATGGCAGGAGGTTTATTCTTGTTGCTTTCTGATCCTATTGCTGTGACATTGTCTGAGAGTTGCAGAAAAAAGCAACATAAATTAAGACGGAAGAAAAGTAGTAAAAAAATCTATCACTTATCAAAATATAAAGGCTGTGATTGGTTGAACAAGACCATGTGTTAAGAGAGGGGTGATTTTAAAATAGTCAATTAAGTCAGTCAGTGAAAAATATAAAGCAGACATCCCCCCCCCCCATAACAGGAATGAACAATGTAAAATCCGAAGAACTTATGACACAATAGACAAGACGACTAGACCAAGTTCAACACATGAAGTTTAGACAAAGCTACTAAGCAATCACAACATATTGCAACCTTTTCCGATTGTTTTTTATTTTTGGGTATGATCATTCAGGTACATAAGATTAACTTACGAACATAAGGTTAATTAATAAATTAATTTGAATCAGATCTTTTCTTACTAGCGTATATATATATATCCAGTAATCCAGGTAAGAAAATCTAGAGAATATTTACTGTTTATTAATAGTGCTCAATAATAAATAGAGTTGTTTACTGGTAATAAAGATTTTTATTTATACAAACATAATTTAGCTACACATTTTCAAAACATGTTTCAGATCAAAGAATATCATACATTAGTTTGATCGTCCATAGACTAATGTATAGTGTATTTGAAATAAAAATACATGCTCTTACATAGGTAATTGAACACTCTGATTATTTCTCCTATACTAAAAAACACAACATATATATATACAGACACACATTTTTCAAAGAAAATTCTGCAAGTTGCATAATTACATTGAGAGTGATTCACTTTTTTGAAGGGCAACTAATTGGGGAGAAGAAAACTCATGTGATCAGTTATGTTTCTGACTCATGGCTTATTGTACAGTCGATACCTATTAAGTGGAGAGAGTGGTTTATGAAACACAACCCACTTTGATTTGAATTAAATTAATCTGTAGAGGTTTTGCAATAACAAGACACATTCTTATGGCAGAAGCCACCCATATCTTATTTGAATACACATAATTAATTGATGTGAAAAAAGTCTGTTATATAATTGTAAGATAATGGATTATCTTACTCTGGAATGTAAATTTTATACGTGTGGAAGAAAGATCTTTGAATTTCTAAGTAAACATGTGAGAAATGATTAAGAGAAAAGTAATCAGGCAGAGCTTAAGGAATGTAGGAGAAGGCACTCTGGACAGACACATTTGGGTTTCCCTTGTAGAGACACTAGTTTTTATTTTAGTTTTTTTAATTATTTTGTTGCTTTTTTCACTAAAGTTTTAGTAAAACAGAAGAAAAAGTTATAAGATACCCAATGTGTCTATAGAATTATATACAAACCCAAACATGAAAAAAAGACTTATCTATTTAGTTTGGGATAAAATTCCCATTCACTTAATATTAAAACTAAAGCCAAACTCAGTATTGGATCAATACATTTTTATTTTGGCAAATCTCCTTGGGACGCACCTCATTTTTTATCAGAATCAATCCATTTGAATTTTTAATCCGTCCTACACAAATTTCTGCTCAACCTTCCAGTCTTTGATTTATATACAACTGATTATCTATCATAAATCCATGCAAAGATACATTTTCTCTCTATACTTACGTCTTCTACTATCACGAGAATAAAACTGTTTTAACTCATTTTGATTTGTTCTCCAATTATTGTTTACAACCTTACAATATATATATATCTATATATATATATATATATATATATATATATACACTAAAATTACCATTTACAGGTGGTGATATATACGTTCAATTTGCATAAATATTTGTAGTCTTAGATTTAATAAATGTGTGTACTGTTATTTATTTCTAATATATATTAAAAAAATATTTATCTATAAACAAGATTTTCTTGGTTTAACGTTTTCAATGTTAATAATTCAATTCCATTCAGTCATATTTTTTTATAGAAATCGCTCCAGACAAGGCATGAAGCACTTGATGTAAGAAACTAAAAAAAAAAAGAAAAGAATTACCACTTCAAAGTCAAAAGCTAGTCAATGATAAGTGTTAGATGGATAGATTCGGACCCAGAAAATAGCAATTCTTCCCCCTTTGCCAGAAACATTGCTCATGAAATGTGCAGACTAAAGTACAAAATAAGGGAAGCGAGACTGGCGAAAGTAAACCCAAGGTCCACTTTCTAATTTGTAACTTGATGAAACAAAAAATATTTAAATTTAAAGAAAAAATTAATTAAGTTTCATTTTTGCTTCTAAATATAATTTTTTTAAAGCATACTTTAAAAATTTTCTAAAAATAAATTTTGAATTATAAATAAATGCAAATAATAAATTTTGATAGATTTTTGATGAGGGACATTTTTTTCTTTTAAACCGAATATCATGAGCAACCATTTGTTTATATGTGGATTGTAGCCTTATTCTTTCTTACTATCAATTAATCGTAAAGTGTAAATTAAAACAGAGTGGCAAGCTCAAGCAAGCGAAATGAGTAATTGCCTGCTAAGCCACTGCCTTTCCTTCTCGTGTATGCTTTATTATTTCTTTTTCTTTCTTTCACCCTTTTTTTCCTTTGCTAATAATCAGTGGAAATGGGAGGTAAAAAGAACAATGGCATAAACAGGTTGCAAGATCAAATTGCGATAACATAATAATCAAATGTTGATTAACTAATCAAAGATTTCTGCATTATTCGGTACAAGTCTGCGACAACTGACAAAAACCAACAAGTTCGTTAACCGAGATTTTTTCCGGATGACATCAGAGTGTTAACACAACAGAATACTAAAGACAATGAAGAGCTTTTAAATGACATAGCAAGATAACTACTTCAGAACGCTGGAAACATCATAGCTGAATGTAAGTCCACACACGTTGAACTTACACAGCAATGAACATTAAAAGAAAATGATAATTCTTTGTAATTAATAAAAAGGAAAGTATATAAATTAAATTCATGTTTCATTCTTCTTACATCCTTTAACAGAGAATTTATGGAATAAAAGTAAGAATATTACATTTTGTTAAACTATTCAAATAATCATCATCCGATTTATTTTTAACAGGCCTTTGATTAGTCGTCTATAAGAGAGTGGGACCTGTCTGTCAGTCTTCATCAAAGTCTTCCTCTCCAGGCTCGGTGGTCGCGAGGATCAAAGTTTGCAATCCCCAGAGCTGCACCGTTGCATTTACACAGCTCATCCCAGAAGAGCTTTGGTCTTTCAGCCTGCCGACTTGATGCGATGGACATGTCTCTGACCCGGGAGATCCAGCTGGAGCTTCGCTTGACATGGTCAAGCCATCTCATCCTGCCCAGCCTAAGGACATTAGATATTTCTTTTATACCAAGCTTAGAGAGAAGAGTCTCAAGGAGAGTGTCGTCTTCTGACTTGATATGGAAGATCCATCTAATCATGGCTCTTTCGTTGTGCTGTAGTCTCTGGAGAGTGTTCGCCGATGAAGCCCATGTCTCAGAGCCATAAAGCATGACACTCCTCATACAGCTGGTGTACACCTGTCCTCTAGTTGTGACGGCCAGATACTTATTTGTTAAGATGGGCAGGAGTTCTTTAAAGCCCCTTCAGGCAGATTTGCATCGGGTAATGGCAACAGTCTCACAATCACCATCAGCTACTGCTTCCAGTTTGCTATCCCCAACCACAACCTCTTTTTAACAACCTCTTTCAAATAAGTAACAAAAAAATCTATTCAATTGAATTTTATTATTATTAAACATTTCTAAATTATTTGAATTAATAAAAAGAATTGGATATGTCACGTGCTACCAATCAAGGTCAGATGCCGTGGTTCATTGGACGTTCAGCTATTTCTTTCCTATCCAAAATAGGCATGACTGGCCGGTCGCTAAACGCAGCCATCAAACAGATTCAGACTTTATCTGGTCAGCTGGATCTGGTCAAAAAAATAATTCGGTCATAAATATGCTAAAAAAACAAAATGAAATGTTATGAACGCTTTTGAGTGAAAGTAAAATATTATGAACGCTTTTGAGTGAAAGTGACGGCATCCGAACGAAATGATTGCCATAAAACATTATCACCAACAAAAATGCCTTTTCAGTGGAAAAAGAAAAAACAAACGAAAACAAAATTATATCCTGTCCACTGGCCAAATCTGTCAGTGGTGTCAGGAGTAGCAGTACCGCCTTAGACACCAAAACTGTGTTAGCACCCCTGGTTGATGACTGAGGATGACAGAATATAGCATGCGCAATCGCACGTTGTATAAAGAAAAGAAAAAACTCTTCTGAAATAATTACATTTATTTAAGAATAAAAATTATTAAATTATTTTGTGTTCTTATTACTAATCTAAAACTCTCCATGGAAGTGTTATTTAGCGATTGAATTAAAATGGACTGATTCTGGTATAAAATGGAATGAATCCTGACAAGACTCAGAGAAATATAATTGATCCAATATTGGATTGACTTTATCTTAATGCTGTTGACTTTTGTTTTTCGGTTTCAAAGTAATTGATACAATGTGGAGCCTTTACACAAATGATTATATATAAGTGAATGTTCTCTTTATGAAATAGTGTAGTCAATATTGAGTGTTTTACTGTTTATAACCGCTGGCATGACTAGGCACGTTAGTCTGACAGCCATCGGCATTCAGCAATCTCGGACAGTCATTTTGAGCAACCTCTGATTCTTGTCGGTATTCGCAAATCTCGGCCTGAAGTATCTGAATACCTCTTGTGGTATTATTTAAAATAAAGAATAAAATGGATTTACTTACAGCTTTCAGCCATTAAGATTATATGGAATCCGAATATGGACCCAAAAATATATTTGGGAGAATTAAATAATTTGTTGATATATTTACTTTTCATTGTGATTTTGGCATACCAAAAAGTGAAGAAACCTTTTATTTTTTTCAAACTTTGGACCTAGATTGACCGAATGCAAGCAGAAATCAAATGACAAGCAGAAATTGCCCCGAATGCCGACAGCAATAGAAAATCAGCAGCAGCAGCTGTCCTGCCAACGTGCCGAGTTATGCTGGCAAGCATAAACAGTAAAACCGTCTTCTATATTGATTGAGATACTTGTTTCTACCTGCTTTGATGAGGTACAATCCCCATTTATTTTACTGGAGTAGATGATGGAACTGAGAGTAAATACAAGATTATAAGTAGATGAGATACGAAAGTGTTACATAACTGGTTTTATTGTTTTTTTTTGTTTTTTTTTAAATCGCAAAAAGTCTGGAAATAGAATGTTTATACTTCTGGCATATTCTATCTCAGTGTGCAACAGAGATGGGTAGGTAGGAGCTTTTGGTGCAACTTTTTATATATATACGTAGATAAATAGAAAGTAAGGCATGTGTGTGAGTGAATGTATATAAAGATTAATGGAGCTGAAAGCATACATACACACACACTATATATATATATATATATATATATATATATATATATATATATATATATATATATAGATATCTATAACTTGAAAATCAATTTCTCAAAAAAATGGGAACAGAGCCAAATCAAAACAGCAGTCGTTGCCCACACAAGAGCTCATTATCCTTTCATGTAGAGCTTTATAACAATAATAATTGTGGCTCATCTTATCATCACTCATCTTAACACATTGTTAGTTTTATGTCATTCTGTGGAAATGACAAATTATATACATATAATGCAAGCACAATAATTGTTTAGATATTTATATATAAAGTAGTGGGTTAAACAGCCACACTGAAGAGTCGTGATATGACGAAACAGCCGTCTGTAGATATTTATATATGCACAATAACATCTAATAGTAAATACCTGTTTATATGTGTGTGTAAACAATAAATAACATCTAATGATAAACATTTCTCATTATATATATATATATATATATATATATATATAAGTGGAGGTCTGTATGATTGTGATTCTGTGTGCGTGCTCTTTCATAACTTTTTTACCAGTTCCTTGAAGACGCCAACAATGGTCTGGCACCAAATCTTCACCAGAAAACAATCCAATTTGTTACCAGCCACTGCATGGCCGATGTCATTGTTGCTGTTAAATATTACAAGCAAATACCCCCCCCCCCCAGTAGTTCCTGGGTTATTCTAAGCACAACCTGTTTACAAGTGATGAGACGGAAAATCATTAATTAAAATTTAATTCACGTGGGCCTGACTGAAAAGATAAAAAAAATCAATTTAAAAAATATATAAAGAAATCTAGTAAGTTATAATGGACAAAAAATGTCCCTATGTTCCAAAAGTTGATGTGTGCGTGTGCTTCTAAATTTAAATATAATAATAATAAATGTACACATGCATAGTATTATATAGTTAACTTTTTATGGATTAATAAATCCAAAATTTTATTAAATGGAACATTCTGAAAAACTAGTACTGCAACATAAATTCGGCCTTATTATAACTGCTTGGTCGGCATCGCTGAACGGTAAATAGCTTACTCAGTTATACAGTGGTCCCTTTGGTGCACAGTTTTGAAATTCTTTTTCATTTTTCTCTCATGTATATTTTGTGTTTGCTTTGGGTAGTATACATAGTTAACATAAATGTATATATAAATAAGTAAAAACAAACAGTCTTCCTGTTAAATACAATGTACTTATTTTCAGAATGTTTCATTAAATAAAATATATAATTATCTAGTAATTAGATATATAGTTGAACAGTTTTTACATATTAATATATACAATACAATATAATTATATAGTATTAAATTATAGTATCATATTAATATATACAATATAATTCCATAGTATTAAATTATAGTATCATATTAATATATACAATATAATTCCATAGGTGAATAAAAAAGGGCTTATGCATAAAGAAAAAAAGAGAGACAAGATATACATTAAGGAATATTTTGTGCTGAAGGACATGCTTCATTTGATCTTGAAAGCAAAAACAAAACTAATGTGTGTTTCTGCATTTGTCAATATCTAGTATGATGTTGCCGTTTTAGATTATGATTTTCGCTAAAGCTGGTGTAATATGGAAAACAAATCACACGCATTGTTTGATTATTTACCAATCAAAATTGGTAAATAACGGCGGATTCTGTGAGTCAACAAAGGTTTTTGTTATGGATTTGTTTCATTACTAAGGTATTAAAGAAGTTAAAATAATGGTCAAACTCTACCATATGGGTGAAAAGGGCATTTTTATCTTTGTTCATCTTGATAACTTGTTTATGTTTTTATATTCTTTTGTCGATGCTATGTTATCTTTTGCTAATGTAATTTTTGTTGCATTTATTACAGAGGATCATGTAAATACCAACCTGTGTAGTGGGTGCAGACATCATGTTTTTTTTAATTTGTTAGTGATATTTTTGATAGTTTGTGAGGTTGTTTGTATGATGGAGGACATCTAATTTAGATATTATATTGTAGAAGTGTTTATTGCATGTGATTGGTTTGGAAATACTAGGTAAAATTAGTGTGTTATTCTTGAGTTTGGTGTTAGCATGAGAGCATATATATATATACACATAGATTTGGATTTTTCACTTAGAAGATAGATTATTCAGTGACGACCGGGATTAGGCCAATAAAAAACAAGCTCGATGATACTTGATTACAGGGTACAAGCATTTATATGTGATTTTTTGAAGGCTTACCAAAGCATTTCGTTCAGGTACCCAATCATCACCACAAAAGACCTTTTCATTCAAAGATTATTTATTTATCATTTTCAAATTAAAGAGTTTTTTCCTACACGTGTTTCACTACCAAGCAGGTCCTTGCTTGGCAGATCATCAGGGAAATTAAATACCTGGAATAAGATTTACAACAACCAGCAATACACAATGTGGTGCTGCTTTAGTTGAGGTCACTTAAGAAGAGAAGAAA